>CAJGYO010000014.1:44040536-45240536 GCA_904845875.1 Miscanthus lutarioriparius | reverse complement strand
GACGACAGGTACACTCCTTTCCTGCAAAGAGCTGGCCTGGATGTCATCTCTTTTTAGGTTCATCATGGGTTGCCTAAGTTCAACTCAGCGGCAATAATTGCGTTGGTTGACAGGTATTAAGTTAAATCATTGCCTCCATTCATGGCCATTTGTTCATGCGATTGACTTTTTGACAAGTAATCTTGCTTTGTCTAAAATATAGGTGGTGGCCGGAGACTCACAACTTCCACCTACCTTTCGGGGAGATGACAGTCACGCTCTAGGACTCACAACCTAAGGATTCACGACAACCCAGTCATCGGTAGTGTAGGTCAGAGGGCTGGAGAGCACGAGTGGAGGCCTTCCTTGGGCGTGAGCTTGGCGAGCAAGGGGCTCGCACTTCTGGAGTTCTCATCTCCTGGCTATGGGAAGAGTTCGCATAGTGCCCCGAGGAGGCAGATGAGGAGACAGTTGGGTACTACTGCAGGGCGTGGATCCTACACCTGTTTGCCTGCGTTCTCTTCCCCGACACCATGGGTGACAGTGCGTCCGGGATGTGGGTCCACTACCTCAGTGACTGGGACCAAGCGGGTCATCACAGCTGGGGCTCTGCAGTCTTGTGTTTTCTATACCGGCAGCTATGCGAGGGGTGTCGTCGGTCTTCGTCCAACGCGTCACTTGGTGGATGTGTGTACCTATTACAGCTGTGGATGTGGGCTCATCTTCCAGTTGGCCGTCCAGAGGTTCTGGCTCATCATGAGTGGTTCCAAGGTCAGCCTCCAAGTTGGCAGCCGACGTGGGCGTACCTTTGGGACCAGGTCAGGGTTCCGTACGCGAGGTTAGACCGGGCGTACATTGAGTTCACGAACGAGCTAGACACGCTGATGGCGTCTAGTGTAAGTAAATTTTATTTCCCATGCTGGTTTGAAAAGGATTAGTATACCATCTAACATCTTGTTTGGACATGTTGCAGGTGGAGTGGGAGCCATACGGTGGAGAGGGCGCACTTCCTTTTCAGTTGAGCAACGTTTGTGGGTTCGACGATGACTTCTAAGGATAAGGTGCCCTCTAATCTGCTTCTATGTTGTCGAGTTCCACCTACCAGATAGGGTTGCATGCCAATTTGGAGTGAGACAACTTTGGCCTACGGCTCCGATCTCGACTGACGTTGACTTACACAAGTAAGTGTTTTGATATTTCAAATGTCTCGTGATGGTCCATTTCTATTAATATGGTGACATGTACATGGATTCAAGTAACGATGACATACGTGCAGGTTGGATAGTCAGAAGAACAAGAAGATTTTTGACTAGGAGAAGCACCACCAGTCCTTCATTGAGCAATGGGAGGAGATGCACGACAACGTGGACGACAACAATGAGCCGCACACGAACCATGAGTTCAGGCGGTACCAAGCTTGATACCAGCATGCGACACGTTGTAGGCTGAGGGTACAGTGGACAGAAGATGACTACGATGAAGACACGGCGTATGACCAATTGACTCGTGCAGGAAGGCAGGTGGAGGTAGGACCGATCTTGGACAGAATGGTAAGCCAATTGCCTTATTTTTCTACATTAAGTTGCATAACAATACATTAGGCGTTCTTGGACCGACATTAGGAGTTATCTATTTTAGTTAGTGCCACCTTTGAGCCGTATCACCCTTATAATACGTTAGATTCTTGTACACATGAAAACAAAACCTATTGCTATCTGTTCAGAAGTATTATTACTGAGAACTTTGTTGCAGGGCAATACACTCAAATGCTCAGTTGAAGAGATTGAGCGCATTTGGCCGAGAGTCAGGGACGACTACATGCTTAGCTTCCTAGACGTAAGATTACAAATAATCTTTCAAACATATCATTAATACGTTAGATTCTTTCAGTTAACATAATTTTGTACAACAGAGGCTGTCACGTCGGCTACGCCGTGTGGCTGGTCGTTGTGGTTATAGGACAGACATGACGTAAGACGTGTACGTTCCTTCCGCAGGCAGAGGAGGCTTGGGTTCCTCTAGCCAAGCAGCTACAGGGGACGGGGACGAGGAAGACGACGATGACGATGACGTGGATAAGAGGCACGAGGAGCTTGGCCCCTCTCAGCTCCATGATGCTCCCTCGACTCATCCTACACCACCTCTAGGCACTAGGTGACGTCGTCCGCATGACCCTTACACTCTAGGTATGAGCGCTCTTGAGCATAAGGGTAAGGGCAAGAGTAGGAGGCAGTGAGGGTTGTGGTAGTTGTTAGTATGCATTATTATGGATTTTGTATTTACTTTTCTGTAACTATTTGGGACTATATGGACATTGTGGACTATTTGGACTGTGCAGGACATATTATGTTGGTTGTGATGTTCGTTGTGGTTGCATTTTGCTCCTTGGATGATTAAATGTTTGGAATATATAATGATGTCTCTGTTTGTAACTGTGGATGCTCCTAAAACAAGGGAAACTCTTACGAATTTTTTCCGTGAATCATTAATCATACTACACTGCTAAAAAGACATAAATGTAGTACACAGATTAAATATAAATTTATTAGAACGTGTATAATCCAAATGTATCGTACAAACGCTTTGTAGATGAATCTAGGGTTACCAAGCAACAGTGAACGAATCTAGGCTTTTTAAACAATATAAATAGACTTTTCAGATATAAGGACAGCAACGATTTATCACTTCACCGACATAGTACTGGCATGCAAGGAAGCACAACTCCACTATATCTACACCATCCATCTTATGACTGTTTGATCCAAGGGTTGAGGTGAAGAGACACACGGATCGCTGACATGGCACATTGAGAGGCCTCCATTCCTCCTCTCAACCTATAAATGACCCCTCACTCTCTCTCATTCACATACACAACAAGAAAGAAGAACACTCCTCAGCATTTTCTTTCGTTGCAGCACCAATGTCTGGAGGGTTGTCCAGAGGAAGGGAACTACCATTAGGTGGGAGGGTCCTCTTGGTCCCGATTTCTTTGAGGAAGCTCTTTATGAGAGGTTCCTAGTTGAGAGCAAAAGTGATTTCCCTAAAGAGGCACCACTGAGAGGATACGATGAAAGAAAAGAAGAGTGGCCAAAATGCATGCATGGTGAGGACTGCCTAGTGCAGATGTTCACCGAGTGAATAGATGGAGGTCGTCGTTTCTTCAAATGCCCGCGAGCATGGGTAATTGCTATTACTATTTGTTTCTTTAATATGTTCCTCTTCTATATAACTTACACGACATACTTAATGTAGTCTTCCTTGGCTGAAGAAAACTGTGGGTTCACTAGGTGGGTCGATCCTCGACCTATTTATCAGCATGCGGAGTACATCTACTACCTGTAGGACCGTATCTTCGATCTAGAAAGGGAAGTTAGTAGCGGTTACAAGGACAACGGACAGGACGACAACAACAATGGTGTCGATTCATAGGAGGCACTCTGCAATAATCCATATTGCACCTGCCCTAACCATAAGAACAAGGGGCCTCCCCCGTCACCCCTGCCACCACCACCACCAATAACGGGAGGCTACTATGGAGAAGGTGCAACACAATTTGCTATGTGGCCACACTATTATGACGACTTTATCTTATTCATATGCCACATCTATGTATTTGTTGTTTGGTTTAATTACCTAAGGCATGTTAGGTTTAGTCGAAGGAAACTCTGTACCCTAGTTCGGTACATGTTCTCACATGCCATTTCATGTGTTTTGTGTGTTGAATTATATAATTTCATACATCGTTAGGTTTTATTTGCAGCACGTGTTCACATTTCAATATGTCCGTAATATTAAGCGGAATATTAAGACCATAAATAATGAAAACAACCACATAATGGAAAAATTAATACTATGCCACATTAAACAACATAATAATACTAGAAGTACGTGCCGACAGTAGACATAAGGGGCAAATGCACTTTCAAATCCTCAGTCTGAAACATACTGAGTAAGCAACTCATCATCCGAGTACCAGTCCTCTACCACACACTCTGTTGCTGTGGCTAGGCTCACCTACGTGGCTCTGATCTGCCTGTCGCCTGTAGTAAGCGGCCTCCGCTTCATCTGCGGCCGCTACGGCCTGAGTGAAGAACGATTCGTCATCCTCCTCCACCTGTAAGTCCGCCTCTGCTAGACCAATGAGTTCGCTCAGTCTGCTAGTGTCTTCCTCAGCCCCCTCCACCTGCAACCCTGCCTCTGCTAGAGCGATGAGCTCGCTCAGTCTGCCAGTATCATCCTCAGTCTCCTACGCCTACAAGCCTGCCTCTGCTAGAGCAATGAGCTCACTCAGTCTGCCAGTGTCGTCCTCATCCTTGTCCCCCTCATCAGACAACACAATTGGTGATTGAACGGTGCGACCAACTCGCGATCTATGCTCATCTAACTTCTTCTCCTCATACCTTGCACGAGCCACCTCTGCTGCATGTTCCTCGCTGCAACCAATCCCTTCATGTATAAAATGCAATCAGTTAGCAACGTGATTATATTACATTTAAAATCAGACAACGAAATAAAAGGCTTTCAAGCACTCACTAGCACATAATGCAACAATATGCTCATTCAAGACCTACATCTGTACTCTTGTCTTCCCCATTTGTTAAGTCCAACATCGATCGGGTTATAAATACCGCATTGTCTAGCAAACTCACGCATCTTTTCTTTGTGATGTTTAACGAATAGGTTGACGTAGTCAGGTCCATATCCCCTCTTCCATACAATTACTTGCCTCTTCTTTAGTTCATCCAAGAACTTAGCTTGACCATCATAACATTCCCACCTGCATTTCCTAGTGCTCTGTTCAAACGAAAAATTATATCATATATGTCTTAGCAAAAGAAACAAAATATGATTTCATATTTACCACAAAAATAACCAACCTCATCATACTCAACCATATGGCCGCAATAATGGCCTATTCTAAGCTCCGAAGGGACTAGGCCATAGTTGGATTTAACACCACATTCGCACATGACAGGAGGTGCTTTATAAATTACCCTTTCTTTCTTTTTTTCCTTAACCTTTCGCGGTTCTTCCGGCCATTGGTTCTTAGGACCATACAACCACTCCTTGAAACGACACTTCGCCATTGAAAACACCTAAATAAGTAGACATTAGTACATGAACACATATAGCTCAATATTTCAACACATACACTTTGCACTTACTTCATGCTTGTTTGGACACACAAACTCCAACGTATTCTCAGGGTTTATCACAGCTCAATCTTTACAATCGCATAGAGGAGGTTCCTTGAGTCGTCTAACTGCGGCTAGGTGCTTCTCCTTAGCCGTCATTGGCGGAGGGTTAGGGGGGTGGAACCCACCGCTTGAAGTACTCACGTGGATATCTCTCTCTAAACCAATCGTCGAAAAGAAGGTACCTAGTATCAAACTTGTCTGCACCGTCGATCCACTGAAAGAAAAAAACACCTCTCATGGTCCTACATAACGAGATTCCAATAAAATATTAGTAGCATGCTTACACAAATAAAGAAAAAGGATAGTGAAAATAATTTCTTACATTAAAACGACTGCATGTGTAGAAGAAACGCGCCTCTGTGTCTAGATGTTTCGATTGAAAAATATGGGTCGGGAAACCACAGTCATAGTTAGGGACAGGGAGGTCAGGAGGGACGGGGGCATCTTTGCTAGACGCGTCAGGGTATAATTCTTGAGGACGACCCCGTTTTCGCCAAAACTTCTTCCGAAACATTTCTTGCATCTAACAAAACGGATGTAATTTAACAAACAAAAATCAAAACATTATAAATAAATGTCAATGCGAACCATAACTACAATACAACCAATTTCGTTTTAAGAACCGAAAGCAATTAACATTAAACCCTAAACCTAGGGTTTACCATTTGATGCACAACAATGAACCCATAACATAACTACATGCGTCTAGGTTTGCTAGCTTTTTCACGCCTTGGCATCATCCTACGATTGTATAATACATATATTGAGGGATAGAATGAAACCCTAAGTAATGACGATTCTTAAGTTCAAAAATTCGACTAATATATATCGAATCAATGCGAAAAAAATTAGGAGGGGAGTGAGGATACCTTGCTCTCGAAGATCTACGGATCAAATCAAAGTTTCGAAGGTCCAATATACTGATTCGTGAGGTAGGGTGAAGTGGGGAGAGAAAAAAATCGAGAGGAAGGAGAAAGAAGAGGAAGAATGCTCGGGCAAAAAGGTTAGGATGGGGTTAAAATAAAGGCTCGGCGCCAGTCACCCTGGCGCCGAGCTCGACGTCAAGATCTACGGCGCCGAGCTCGACGCCAAACGCCAGGGTGACATGTCACCGTCCATGTTCGCTTCGAGCCCAGGAGCTCGGTGCCAGGAACGCTGGCACCGAGACGTGTTAGCTCGGCGCCAGCATCGATGACGCCGAGTTAAAAATCCAGATTCTGAAATTTTTCCTCCAATAATCTATTTGTGAGAAAATAAAAAAAGACTAAAAAGTAAAAAATTCTGGGATCCCAAACGCATACGTCATTTCTTCTCGTCGGAATCGAGCAAAGCTACTCCTACTGGCGATGCACCAATGCAAACAGAAGAAATTCAAGGTCTTGTTTAGATAGTAAGTTTTTTCACTCTCTTTTCATCACATTAAATTTTTGGACACATGTATGGAGCATTAAATGTAGATAAAAAAATAATTAATTACACAGTTTGATTGTAAATTACGAGACAAATCTTTTGAGTTTAGTTAGACCATGATTAAACAATAATTGTCAAATATAAATGAAAGTGCTACAATGTTAAATACTGATTTCTAACCCTAATTTAAACTAGTACGAGTGCGAGACAGGCTCTACTGTTGCGGTGGAAGCTCGGTCCAAGAACAGAAAAAGAGGCACCGCTTTCTGCTGCCGGCCAGTGTGCCTGCCGTGTGTGAAAAACCAGGGCTAGAAACGAGGGAGCATCCAAAAGATGAGCAGAATTGCACTCAGTCACCTCAGTCCATCGCATCAAGTAGACCAGCGGAGTCCGGAGTATACTAGCATGCGTGGAGCACCTGAGCAAGGGATTTGATCCAGGGTCTTATTTACGGCGTGTTTAGTTCCACCCCAATTTCCAAAAAGTTGCTACAGTATCTGTCACATCGAATGTTTGCGGCTTATATATAGAGCATTAAATGTAGACGAAAAGATAAACTAATTACACAGTTTGGTGGGAAATTACGAGACGAACGTTTTGAACCTAATTAGTCCATGTTTGAACACTATTTATCAAATAAAAACGAACGTGCTACAGTAGCCCCAAAATCCAAATTCCTACAACTAAACAAGGGCTTAGATTACAAGTTTTTTCACTCTCTATATTATATTAAATCTTTGATACATGCATGAAATATTAAATATAGATAAAAAATAACTAATTACATAGTTTGATTGTAAATTACGAGACAAATCTTTTGAGTCTAATTAGACCATAATTGAACAATAATTATCAAATATAAACAAAAATACTATAATACCAAATATTAATTTCTAACCCTAATCTAAACAAGCCCCAGATCTTGTGCAGGCCGGCAGCAATTCCATTGCTATTGCTGGAGAGGATCGAAGCGTGTCGCAGCTGTTTCCAGCGTCGTATCCGTGTGACCCTAAAATTGAGCGAGTAAACACTCTGTTTCGCTTTATTAGACATAATACAGTGTTTTTCTATCACAATAAAGCAGCATCAGCCCGCTTATAAGGAACCACAGAAACGATCCAATAAACATGATGAAAGTTTTAGGGTGTCACATCATGTGTCATATGGGATATCATATGAAATGTTCGGATACTAATAAAAAACAAATTACAGAATCATCAGCAATCCACGAGACAAATTTATTAAACCTAATTAATCCGTCATTAACACATGCGTACTGTAGCACCACATTGTCAAATCATAGACTAATTAGGCTTAAAAAATTCGTCTCGTAAATTAATCGTAAACTGTACAATTAATTATTTTTAGTCTATATTTAATACTCTATATATGTGTCCAAACATTCGATGGAATATGAAGTAAACTTTAGGGGAACTAAACAAGGCCTATACCGACAAAATCCAAAATCTGACCACACCATGGGTGGATCTATATACATTCAATCTGTTCGCTGGTTGGTTTCTAAGCTAATAAGTTCGACTAGTGCTGGTTTGTTGTGAAGAAAAATATTATTAGCTAGCTGATAAGCACTGGCTGAAACCAACCAACAAACAAATTGACTGCACTGGGCGCAGACGCACCCACAAAAATATAAAAAAAATAGTGATTATGATTAGTTTTTTACCATATTCCAATATATACGGTAAAATCCTATGCATTCACGAGGCGAGCGCACCAATCGCATTTGCTCTAGCTCCGCCCTGGGCCACACCACTGGTCAGCAAATTTGGTTTGCAAAAAAAAACACGCACACACACACACCAAACGTACTAGTACTCCTGTGGACTGCAAGTCTGGATCAGAGTAATGTACGGAGTATGCACCATCCGTCTCCGTGTGCCGGTGTCGACTGCCGAGGTTGTCAGTACTGTGGGCCCGGGGTGGGAGATATTACTAGTTTTTTACTACTCGCTGTCCTCCTAATAAAAAAATAAATTTAAGTAAGGATACAAAGTTTTGTGAGATGTAAACTGCGTTCTTTCAGATTTTCAGCTTCACCGTGTATACTCTGCTACTGTCCTAAAACGAATTTAGCAAATGTTTCATACTGTGAAGCTACTTTTGAAAAGAAAATCAAGCTATGGTATTTCTGAACGTTTAATGAAAAAGAACTAAAAAGGTATTGAAGACTAAATCAAAGGTTTAGATCTTTTTGTTTTATTTTTTTTCTTTCACCGAAGGGAGAAATAAATTTAGCACAGGAAATGCATTACGATTGTAAGCATGGGCTATGGTAACCTTTGTTTTTATCATGTGATGACATGATGTAATCGCTGATGATATGACACAGCAAGCTTAATCAATCATTTGCTATCGGCCTTTCCCCACTAGTAGATGAAAAATCAACATTGATCGATCTCGATGGCTCGATCCTGTGGAGCGGCGAGCTATTCTGGTCAGTTATCGCGGTCTTTCAGATATTAACCTATCGCCGCCGCTGCAGCCTCCAGCTTTTTTTTTAATAAAGGAACAAATGTATTCCGGTCTCCCACATTCATAATCGAATGGGTACAACTAAACTGAACCATTACAAGACCATGGTCTAAGACCATAAGACTGCTAAGCAGCCTCGCCCTAGCTCCAAACTACTGATAACCAAACAACCCTTGCCTTGACTAAACACAACCCAAAAGATGCAGCCAAACCACATACTGGTAAACAGCTAAACCCCAACTCCCACTGTAGCTAAACCGGCAACACTCGTAGTGTCCAGTCACAGGCAGTATACAGCAAAAACGAAGCTAGTTCTCTAACTGTTTTGTTGCTTCGACACAGAACTTCTGAAGATTTGCAACCATCATTTCCAACTCCATGCATCCAAACTTCATAGCTTTCCTCTCTTCCTTTTTTGATAGCTGTAATCTTCCAGTACACCTCCCTAAGGATTACTGTTTTATTCTCTTTTGATTTCTCCACCCACTGGATCCAAAAAAATGCAGTGACAAGCCTTCTAGATACCTGCAGCCCTCCTTCATCTTTCTTCTCTCTTCCTCTTTAGACAACATGGACCATTGTCTGATCCAAAAAGTCCCCCTGAAAAGTACCTTTGTTGCATTCCAGATTTTTGGATTGTATTAAGCGCTCCGCCCGCACCAGAGTGTGCTCAGCCACCACTCCAGCGAGCCTTGGACTCGCCCTTGTCGGAGAATGGACTACCTCCTTGATTAATGCAGCTCCAACAAGCTTCATACCAGCAGGTTCAACCACCTCCATCACCGAGCAGCTGTTTCTCCTTTTTTCATTATCATTAACTTTTGCATCTTCACCCCGCTCCTTGACCTCTAGAACTGCAGCACTTCCTTCCACTTCCATTGGACCCCTCCAGCCTCCATCTCCTCTGAATTAACCTCAACCAACCCAAGGTTGTCAGTATTCTCCTCCATGAACTCATCCGGCTCTTTGACCACTTTATCAGCTAGGTCCTCCAAAACCTCATCCACCACTACATCGAGTATCTTGCTGGCCTTCCAGCTAAGGAATTCCTCAAATTCCTCCTTACTGATAACATGTCCATTAACAGGAACATTATTCTTCGACTGAGAATCCCTCCTATCGTCCTCCCCATCGCTCCCTTTGGAGCGCTTGTTATTTGTCAGCTTCTTTTGATCATTATTTTGGTCCATCTTCAGTGTTCGGACCCTAGCTCTTCCCCTCTCCATCTCCCTCGTCATTCCCTCCATCCCATTCAACCTCAACCTCCTCTCCTTTCTCATCAAAACCCCTCTTCTCCACTTCGAACTCCAAGTCAAAATAATGATCTCCAATCACCACATCTAGCATCTTCGGAATCAGCTTAGGATCAAGCACCGCAACTAAAATGCGTCCAAACTCATTCTTCCTCGTGGTCTCCATGTCTACAGTCTGCGTTGCACCTAAAAGAGATCCCACCGCCCATAAGATGGGGAACTCACGCAGCAGTTTTCTAATGCATCTCACCCTCACCCACACCTTGGGTAGCAGGAAACCCTCTTCTTTTTCCTACCACTCTTCAAACTGCATTCTGATGCCATCAGACACTCCTTCCCCCTTTGCATCCGCTCCCCCATAAGCTATTGAACGTAACAGCTCAGCCTTGGAAGGAAATTGGGTAAGAAACTCGTCTTTCCCAAGCTCCTTCAACTCCCAATTCCACTTAACCGGCACCACCCTTCTTAGCTGCAACACAAGCTGGTCAGCGGACAGAGAGCCACCCACCATCGAAACTCTGGCCATCTTTGAGTCTTTCTTTGTCCTTGGCAACGGTGGATGCGGGATATGATAGAATCCCAGCCCCATCACTGCATATCCCGCCGCATACGCCACCGGCCTTGTTGCTTTAAGAAGAGGACACTTGTGGTTCATGTGTTCATGCGAGTCGCATAACACACAATACACCTCCGCCTTACAATCCATCGCTGTGTGCCCCTTTTTTGAGCACCTAGAGCAGCGCCCACTCCCCTTACCAGCATCACCACCATCCCTGCCCTCTCCAACCTCCAATGCCATTTCCCCCTCAGTGCCTTTCTCCAACTCGGAAGCACCCCCCTTTTCCTCAGAAAACTCACCAGCCTCTTCACCTTTTCCTTGTTCCTGGGTCTGTCGCCCATCTTCATACCACACCCATCTTCCTGACGTCGGCTCCCAAGGTCCACCTCTCCCAGCTCCACCTGGCAGATGAAACTGCCCAGCTCTTCCCCTACCAGAATCACCAAACCATCCCGATCGCCCCCTTCTGAAATCACCCCGCTGAGCACCACCTCTCCAGGCCCAACTCTCCCGCCCGCCCCAGCTTCTTCCCGCGCCTGCTACACCCCGATCGCAACAATACGGGCCATACGCGCCTGCGCACATCCTCCCATCTCGCCCTCGCCCGTCACGATCGCCCACCATCCTCACCGAGCTCGCAACCTCCTCTGCTTTGCGCTCACAGACCTTTGGTCCGAAAGTCCTCACCGAGCTCGCAACCTCCTCTGCTTTGCGCTCACAGACCTTTGGTCCGATAGTCTGACGGTTTTGGTCGAGACTCGTAAGAACCCTCCGAGCCCGAGTCGAGGCGCTTAATATCGCCCCATCCCCCACCAAACTCTTCGGCTTCCCCCCAGCCTTAAATAGGATACATAAACCCGTCGTTGGTTTGAACACTGGGTGTGAACCAACATTGAATGACTTGCTGGCTGCCTGCTTACCCAGCTTACGCCCCTTTGGGTGGCCCAAAGGCCTCCCCCAGCTCTCAACCGATCCTGTCCCCCCTCCTTTCCTTTCTCCTAGGCCAGAGTTAATACATGCACCCTCCTCTGTACACAAATCTCTTAAAGATAATGATATCCTAGGAGATTTGGATTGTCTAAGATCTTTGACCAAGATGTCTCCTATCTGCCGATTTTGTGGGGACCGTAGTTTAGGCAGTGGCGCCTTCCACAATTTCTCGGTTCTCTGGAAGCGCAGATCAGCCACCGCCTCCGTAATTCTAGATGCCAGCGGCAGGGGATGGCAAACATGCCCAGCCCCCCTATCCATTGAAGCAAATTTTGGAGAATGAAAATTCTCCGTTAACAGAGACTCAGCTCTTATCAAGTTATCTACCGAAAACCCAACTCTTGTTGCATCACAGATGAATTCTCTTTCAGAATTATAAGCTTCTTCATCCGGCTCTTCCCCCTCCTTTTTGATAACTTCGTCATCACTCTGACTATTGTCATCATCTTCAAGTGCCCAGAATCTCGATCCCTTCCATGGTTTTTCAACTCCGACGAGCTGATCTAAGGTCGAAAGATATGGTGCAGAGTGTCACCGTTTAAGGCTCCCTGACACCACTGAACCTCTACTGAACCCCATTTGCTCAGTCCTTAACATACAATGCTTTAGAAGACTTAGCTTCTGAGCAATGTATCAGCACACTGCTCCTCTTTTCCACTCTTTGTATTACTAACCAGTACCTAAGTACGAAGCACTTATGCCGAAACGTACCTGGGATTCGCTTTCTCCTACTGCCGCAATCCGTCGAACAGGTGCCGGACATCAGCTATGGCGATCCACCTCCGCCATGCCGTTGATGTGCTCCCTGCAGGGCAATACACTCACCAACACCAGCAGCTTCTCATCTGCACTCCGTCCTCGTAAGCTCCACCCAGCTCCGCCCGCAGCACGGCGAAGTGCCCAGCTCCCGCGGTAGTGTCGCCGCCGCCACCGCTAATGCCACCTTGCAACTCACGTCATGTCCTCCCGCACGGCGACAAGACGCACCATCCTCGCCTTGTTCCCGCACCGGCGCCGGCAAGCTCGTCCACTGGCTATCCCCGGATCAGCCGGTTAGCCGACAGTAGGCGTGCGCCCGGTACTCGAGGGGCCACCGGTCGCACCGCCGCGAAGCGCACAGCGGGGTATGCGGCTAGTGCGGGACTGCAGGGTATGCGGCGGGGTATGCGGGTGGTGGCGGCCCGGCGGCGGAGGCCGGTCCGGCAGCGGGGTTTGCGGGGGGTGGCGGTCAGACCGAGGCGTATCCTTTTCGCCAGGGGCTGCTCATCTGATGGCAACACAGGATGAGATACGAAATCAAATGCAGCCTCCAGCTGTGAAAATGAAAAGCTAAATTTGTCCGCACGCACGCGTAGGGTACTCTAATTAAGGCTAAAGTCTAATCCTTGTCGTATCGTATGTTTGACACATATATAGAGTATTAAATATAGATTAAAAAAAATAACTAACTGTACAGATTGCGACTACTTTGCGAGACGAATTTTTTAAACCTAATTAGTCCATAATTTGACAATGTGGTGCTACTATAAATATATGCTAATGACGGATTAATTAGGCTTAATAAATTCATCTTATAGATTACTGAGGACTTGTGTAATTTGTTTTATTATTACTGTCCGAACACTCTCATGTGACATCCCATGTGACACCCGATCTGACACCCCTAAACTTTAGCCATTGAATTTAAACACGACCTAAAGTGCCCTAATAACTGTCTAGCCTCGTCTCCAGTCTCGTCAAGCTTTGACCTTTTTATCTTGACTAGGTAGCGTGCTCGTGCGTTACTACGGGATAACTAAATTTTTGTACTTAAAACATATGAATCACACGATAAGATAACAATACTTTGAAATTAAATACCGACGTTAAAGTGACATTTAATCCAAAAAGCAAAGTTCGTGAAATTAACATAGCTACGGAGAGCGCGGCGTCGCAGGCTCACCAACTCTACTGTATAGACCTTTTCGTGCGTTGCAACGGGAACAACGAAAAATTTCAGGTGATGTATGTTGCTGGGTATTATTCAAGGACTCCGTCAAGCCAAAATTAAAATATTTAGAGTTCATATCTATGTGTTGCTAGATGTTTCCATTTTGCATTGTTTTATCGAGAAAACTTCAGATCTGTTTGGATGTCTTAAGAAAAATGAAAATATGGTGGAGAAATAAGAATGCGATCTAAACAGGTAGACTCTAGAATTAGAGTGTAAAATTCAACTATCTACCACAAACCTCTACTATTTGACGATTTGCACTATGCTAAGGCAATGATCACCGTAAGAATAAGATCAAACACTCATAATTTTATCTAGAATCCAGATTCACAATCTAGAGTCTAAAATATCACTATGAGGATGAGATCAAACATTCCCTTCATATCATCCAAATATGCAATCTATGTTACCAAACTAAACCTCGTAGTTTCTGATTGAGATCAGGCCCAATACTAAGCTATATTGCGATTTTCTCTTATTCTCAAGTCTATTACCACCAAATAATAGCAATAAAACTTATGATTCATGAAAGAGCATGATGAGTCCTAGCTTAATACAAAACAAGGCACAAACTGTGTTTAGCATTGTGATTGCCAAAAAAAACAGAAAAAGCACGCTTGTACCTCAGTCAATTAGTAATGAATTCGTGCTAACGCCACAACGATATTTAAACAACCAAAATATTCCTATCACCACCAAGTTGAGTCTCCCCATTTGAAGGCAAAAAAATATTCAAGGGAGATGGCTGCAGTGACTAAATCGATGCTATCATGACACCACATGAACCTACATTTAGGTGATAAACATGCTGTTTGGCATATATGTGGTCAGACTCCAAATAATGTGCGTAATAACACAACATATTTAGAAACAATAGACACATGCCAAAAATCAGTATCACGGGTCAATCAAATGGTAGGAACTGAATTCATGGCTAATCCCAACAAAGAAACATGTCACTTGCCTACTGGTAAGGACAGAGCATTGACACCTTTATAGAAGAAATCTAATCAGAAATAAATAATCTGTTGCTAAGTTGACTATACCACTTTTATTTTTCGGATTATAGTGATAAGTCATGAAAATCACTATATCAATAAAAATATATAGTTGTAACCAATCAACTATTTTCTGCTGCAATTCTAATGGCCGACATAGCACAGATGTTTGCCCGAGCTGCATCCTGAATTATCATATAAGAATATAGTAAACTATCATAATTTTGTGACATACAAAATATAGTAACCAAAACCTCTTCTAATTACAGCACATCAAAATGGAAATTGGATAATTTTTTTTAACTCACAGACTATACATCTACATGCACACCAGGACCAAACATAACTAATTCCCAACAAGAAATGTACCAAGATCGGCTGTAGAGAGCAGCACAGATCAAATGAGAGGATTGCAGCCTTGCAAGCATGTTTAGGATGACAAGTTGATAGTACAAGGTCTTCTTGATCTAGTAACCCCAAGAAATCATATCCTTCTTCTTCTTACAGTTCGATTAAGACTCAAGCTGCAAAATCACAGATTCAGCATAAATGGTTTATATAAGATATATATGGACAGTGCACCATTTCATTTTAAATAATCTATACGTGAGTTCCTTTGTTCTAACATGAAAGATCACCAAAACAGCAACATATAAAAAAGCAGTGTGCCAGAGACGTCACCTTACATCCTCTATTAGAGAGGTTAGCCACCAGCAGGATCAGCTGCGTTCAACCTGTTGTCTGTCATCAATTGTCATGTCATGACCAACAGCGCAAGCCCCGCGCAACCGCGCTATGCCATAAAATCGTCTGGTGTACCTATTCCCAAGCGTCCGTGATGAGCTACATTAGAAAGTGAACCTGTGAGAAGGGAAAAATCATAGAAAATTAATAGATAAACTAATATGGGTAAAACCTCTACATCTCATACAACTATGGGGCTGTGAAAAATAAAGTACCTCTACTCCAAGAGGCTTGATTTGTCCCAAAGCTTTAGCTGCACCGAATACAACTGCAGAGCCTCCCTTGTCTAATTTCATCAGTTCGATGCTGCAGCCTGGCCTGGTCTTAATGTTGTAGCCGCCACTGGAATCATAGGCAAATCAAGCATAAGAAAAATAACAAACTATTCCACCTTCTTGTCTACTTCTAGTTTTTCATAAAGCCACTAAAAATGTTGCAAGTACTACAAAGTACAAACCTGTCAAAAGTTAAACCCTTCCCAACAATAGCCAGCTTTCTCTTGATGTTCCCATCATTGGGTTTGTAACACAATAGCAACTCCCAAGTAGGAACCCATCTTCAACTCTTTGCATTTCTCTACATCTAGTATTGTGGCAGCGAACACATCACTGTAAGTACAAGCGATCTTTGATGCCTCCTCCGCAAGCACAACTAAAAGGACAAAGGATGACTATAATAAATATACTGACAATAATTCTATGAAGAACAAACAAAGTTTGATGAAAGATCTACTAACCAGGGGTAAGGACAGGAGATTTCACAAGCTCTCTTCCAAATATCACACCTGACGAAAGATCATTAGCATACTTGTTTCTGATCCACCTCGGCACCATAACCCAGTCCAATAATATCAACCTGTTTTAGGTGCACCTTTTTTTATTCAGACTTGTATTTGCTATCCTCATAGCAGAGGGCACAACCATACCCTCCTTTGAATTCGAACCATTGCCATTAAGCTTCAGCAGTTCATCATGCAGTCTATCCATGGCAAAACTTTAAAACTCTTGAACGTCTTCCTGCCTATAGAGCGCAAAAGTGCATAAAGCATCACAAACTGAACCAAAATCTTTATTGCAAGGGAGACAACAATTTATAAAGGACATTAACAAACATAGTGTAAAAAGATAACATGCTAAACGTATTTATAGGCAACTTTGTCAAAATAAAACTCAATATTGATGCGCCTATGGTCACCATGAAAGGCCGACATACCATTTAGGAGGACAATTTGGCATTTGGGAGACTCTGAAAATGATCGTGTGACCATGATTGCAAGCAATCATGGATATGCAAGATTTGGATTAGCTAAAAAACTATAAATATGTAGTCGTCCAAGTCTTTCTACCTGCTAGACTCAATGAGATGGTCCAGGTCTTGCTACTTGTAACTCATTTTTCTTGATAACTGACTTGTTAGGCACAACCAATTGAGAGGTCAACTCAGCATATGCACTCATAGAGTTTGGTAGCCAACTTAAAATGAAAGAAATGGTTAGAACAATGGAAACCAAATAAGCACCAAAATTGCATCAGACCAATTTGATTAGGTAAAACTAGGCCCGAGCCAAGCGGCGTGCGAGCGGTTCGTGGGAACAGGGCCCATGATTTTTAGGGGCCCCCAAATCTTGATGCATCAGCTACCAACCATCACTGTGGTAGGTTGTCTTGGCCCTTGGATCAGTAGTGGCATCTGGATGTACGACCGCTTCATACAGACCCAAGGTGGAAGGTTGTACATATAGAGCGTCACTAGCCAGGTGGTATGATTGCTTCTAACCTGGTCGAAAGGATTCATCCCATCTGTGTTCAAAGCAAACCAAAGGTGCCTTACCTCTCCACCGATATTCTTATAAACATAGTATTGATAGTCCTCCAGTCATCCCCATCGGCGGGGTACCTCATCATTGTATCTTTCTTACGCTCTTCGTCATGCTAGTGCAATAGCTTGGCCGACTTTGCACATGCAAACAGCCTATGCACCCGGGGAGCTATAGGGAAATACCAAATGACCTTTACGGGACCTCCTCTGGTCTTGGTACCCTCATCTGACGGCCCTTCCTTGTACCATGGAGCTTCACACTTGGGGTACTTATCCAAGTCTTTGTATTTTTCTCCATGGTACAATATGCAATCATTGGAACACGCGTGGATTTTTTCAACCCCGAGACTGATGGGGCACATCATTTGCTTGGCCAAGTATATCTTTTCTGGCAACTCATTTTTTTTCTGGGAGCATTTTCCTTATTATACCTAACAACTGATCGAAGCCTTTATCGCTTAATCCGTTTGTCAATTTGAACTCTAACAGCATGATGTCGGCTTCCAGTTTGCTCATTGAACAATTCCTATACAATGGTGTTTTGTCATCTTGTCTCATTTTCTCTAGCTTTCTCAGCTGTCTTTCACTAAGACATCCGGTCTCTACATTATGTAGCAGCTGAGAAATGCCATCGTTATCCTCGGTGTCGTCAGCTAGCATGTTCCTAAACACATTATTAACTATGGCCATAGGTTCCGTGTTGACACCGGGTTCCTCGTCAGCATCGTGGATGGCTACGTCAGGCATGTCCACATCATCATCGCTTTCCTGCAGAACATTCACACCAACCTCACCATGCATAGTCCATATCATATAGTTTGGCTTGAACCCCCTGGTAATCAAGTGCAATCGTATAGACTCAATTTGACGAAAGTTTCTTTGATTCTTGCAATCTTTGCATGAGCAGAAGACAGGGTTCCCATTCCCAGCATGGGCTTTGGCATCGGTGATAAACTGGCTGACGCCATGTATGTACCGCTTGTCCATTCGGGATAGATGCATCCACTCTCGATCCATCTCTGCACAAAAAAATACTGAGACAGTAATTACAAATAATTAATAAGAAATTGAGCTTCATGAACAACAATTGTAGCTCGAAAGTACCATTTTTGGAAAATATTATTGTACACTAATTATTGAAAAATTAAAATTGGTAGCCCCGGCCCTGTAAATTGAAAATCGTAGTAAAAAACAATTATTGCACAATAATGAAGAACATCTATTCTACTCTACTTCTAAGAACTAATTATAGCATCACATACTAACAATGATGATCTTGATCACCATGGAATAATTAGCTAGGAATTTAAATGTGTTCATAGACACCAACCTTTTGGATGGTAGATTCACCACAATTGGAGCCTTGTACAAATGTCCAATTGGAAAAGTGCTTTCTAGAATGGAGAAAGAACTAGAATGAGAATCAAGCAATGTAGCCATCAAAACGAAGCTAATTAAGCAACAAAATCAAAGGAGTGGATGTTTGTTACTAACCTTAAAGCAAAAAAGATCAAGCCATTCTTCAAAATCCAAGCGCCAGCTTCATGGTGAAGAGCAGATGCAACAATAGAGGGAAGGGCCCAAATGCGCGCCTCTGTTCTTAGAATAGAAGAGAGGAGGAAGAAGAGGACGGCTGCAGCCTTTTTGTGCTGTAAGCTTATCACCGTTGGTTCTTAGCTAGAACCGACAATGATAGATCCAAATCACTGTCGGCCCTTGGCTTAAACCGCCAGCGATGAGTGGCCACCAAAACACTGCCAATTCAAGCCATAAACCGGCAGTGATGTGGTCCTTCACTGTCGGTTTTAGCCCAGCCCCAATCATTTTCTCATTTTCAAGCTCATAACCAGCAGTGGAGGTACATCACTACCAGTTGTCACAAATCCGACAGTGATGTCCAAATCTGGTTTAGTGAGGGCCCCAATTTTCTCCGGCTCGGCCCTGGGTAAAACTACCTTAGGTATACTATGGTTCCTCAGCATGAAAGCAATGCCTGTAAAGTTGCATTCAACTGTCTCCAAGGGCGACACCAGCATGGACTCAAACTCACCAGTCACCACGAAGCCGAGCGGCAAGATACAGCGAACTCGGCAGGGCCCTTGACCACCTCCCATTACACCACGTCATCCTCGACGCTGGGTGCCGCGGCGGAGGCGGCAGAAACAGTGCAGATCATTTTCAGAGTGGTCACAAATGCGCAGGAGCCCGTCCACTCCTACATCCCGCAGGCCATCTCGCACCACGAGTCCACGGTGGGGTCGTACACGGCGCCGTGCGACGCTCGCTCGAACGGCCATGCCCACCCCTCCGTCACACCAAAACGGTGTCTTCTCTTTAGTCTTTTTAGTTGTGTGTGGGAGACTAGATATATGGCAGTGCGTTGCACGTGGAGAGGGCATTTTCTTTTTACTAAACCTCGGTATTTGGACGCAGACGCGTGAACTCCGAGGATTTCGTACCGGATGCAGACACGTGGATCCGGTCTTTGTATTGAAACCGGATAGGATACGGACGTGTGATCTTTAAGTGGAGGATGATTCGTATCGGACATGGACGCATGAGCAGGGATCGAGATTTGGTACTGAGTAGATTTGGTATAATAACAAATACTCCCTCCGTCACTAAATAAGTGTCATTATCATTGTTTAAGGAGTCAAATACTTCTAACTTTGACAAAATATATATATAAGAAAATTATAATACATAATTAGTATCATTAGATAGGTTGTTGAATCTATTTTTATAGTAAACTTATTTAGAGAAAAATTTGACCAGCATGTAATGAAATTTATTTTGAAAAGCGGAGGGAGATATGCCTGGTAGCACTACCGGAGGCGGGCTCTTTGCTGAGTGCCTGTTGCACTCGGCAAAGGTAGCTTTGCACTCGGCAAAGCCTTTGCCGAGTGCAACACTCGGCAAAGAGCCTCTGTCGAATCCCCTTCCGGTAAAGGCTTCGTCGACGGCTGACGCTGTCTATTTTTTTTAAAAAAAACTCTTTGCCGAGTGCCACAGCTCCGGCACTCGGTAAAGAAATCTGTTTTTTAAACCTCTTTGCCGAGTGCCATAGCACAGGCACTCAGCAAAGGGTGTTTTTATTTTTTTTTAAATTTTCTTTGCCGAGTGCAATGACCATTGCACTCGAAAAGCATGTTTTTTATTTTTTTTTAAATTTTCTTTGCTGAGTGCAATGGTCATTGCACTCGGCAAAGCCACCTCTAAATTTCTTTTTTTTGTTTTTTGCTTTTCCATTTAAACAACAATGCATATATATATAATAGAAACCACAATTCAACAACAATAAATTACAAACCACATTTATATATTACAAACGACCAAATTTGTCCGAAATCCACAATTTATTACAAACCACAAGTTCATAGTCCACAAGTTCACAAGTTCGATACATAGAAACTACTCCGCAAGCGGCTCACGGTGACTGCGCCCCAGCGTGCGATCCCGGCGACGGTCCGGGTGCGGATGGCCCGACTTGCGATGCCGGCGACCCTCCGACCTGGTTCGATGCCGCCCCCGATGTCCGCTGCACAAAAAAGAAGATATTGCACGTGAGTGACAAGATAAAAATGTAAGGAGTTTAAAGAAAAGTTGAAAATTTCGGCAGCACCTCCCCTGCGCGGGGATGTTTCCAAAACCTGCAAGAAAAACGTCGGCACGAAGGCCGACAACCACATTTCTGGCACGAAGGCCGACACATCAACTAACCCGACACGAAGGCCCACACATCAATAAATCCGGCATGAAGGCCAGGAAGTCATGCATGGAGTACTGATACCAAACATACATTCTGAAGTTCTTCTTTGTAGCTCGGTCGTAAGTCCATACGCCTTCATTCCAAGCCTTGATCAATTCATCATAAACATGCTGCATGTACACACCCATTTGGTTTCCTAGGTGTTTAGGAATTATCAACGTCAAGAATATGTTTTGCCATTGAAGTAGGGCCCGGGGGCGAGATTGAGGGGAATAGCGAACACGGGCCAACAAGTGTATGGGGCCGACATCATTCCATAAGGATTGAACCCATCCGTTGCCAGCGCAACACGTACATTACGGACCTCTTCATCTTTGCCACGATGGTTGCCATTAAAGCTTTTCCATGCTTCACCATCTGCTGGATGTACCATCTTGTCAGGATTGTATCGAACGCCATTCTTGTGCCATGTCATCTGTTTCGCAGACTCCTCGGACATGAATAGCCGTTGGAGCCTCGGTATGATTGGAAGGTGTCTTAGGACTTTCATGGGGATGTCCTCATTCTGCTCCTTCTTTCCATCACCTTTGTCTACCTCCACATACCTAGAGGATTTACACTTTGGACAGTACTTTGCATCCTTATGTTTTCCCTAAATAGGACGCACCCCTTCGAACAACAATGTATATGCTCATACGGCATCTTCAGTGCTCGAAGGAGTCTCGTTGACTCGTACAAGCTACTCGGCAGATGATGACCCTCCGGAAGCAGCCCCCCAATACTTGCCATCATAGCATCGAAGCAGGCTCGAGTCATGTTGTGCTGGGACTTCAACCCCAGTAGGCGGCCAATGGCATCCAGTTGAGAAACCGTTGTATTCTCATGTAGGACCTTCTGTGCCAAATCCAACATGGCCAAGAATGCCTTAGCGCTTGGCTCTGGCTCCTCCTCCTCATCCTCCTGCTCGTCCTCCATAGGCCTTTCAGCAAATGTCGCATCCTCATAGTCACCTAACCATCCTGGTACCCCGCCATCACCGTCAAATGCCTCCAAGCGTCGTCTCACGACCTCCTCTCTAGGACGATAGGATTCACCATGGGACACCCACCGGGTATAGTTTAGCATAAATCCATACTTGCAAAGATGCTGCACCATGACTTCCTTTGTTTTTCTTTTCTTGTTTTCACATTGGCTGCAGGGACAGAACGTGTCTCTCGCCCCCTTAGCTGCCTTAAATGCATGGTCCAAGAATTTCTCGATCTTATCCATCCATTCACGGGTGATTTGAGCCTGACTTGGGCGTCCCATGTACATCCACTCACGGTTATCCATCCTCTAGCATATACACATAACAGAGTAATATAACCATCAGTTGCATCTGCCCGGTGTGCCTACTGTCTAATAGGTGAGGATAGGTCCTAATCCCACCCGCGGATGCGTAGATGAGCTTAGTTTCTATGCTCTACTCTGATCCGAGATAGAATTTCGGCAGCACCTCCCCACTGTTCTCCCGATACACGTCCTGGAAGGGAGAGTGTGTATCCGGAGAACAACAGTGAGGTGGTGCCCAAACTCCGTCTCGGATCCTAGCAGAACATGGAAACTAACCCATCTACGCATCTGCGGGCTGTCTAAAAAGCGTGGACAATCTGAAACAGATACGGCCATAGATATGCAGAGATCCGCATACCTCCAACCGTATCTGTTTTGGATGGGAGACGCCTAACTAGGCTACACCGATCTACGTACTACAACGGTAAGGAAGAGAGCTTAATTATACCTAGGGTGGCGGTGGAGACAGGCTAGCGGCGCAGTGGCGAGTCGGTGCAGTGGCGAGTCGGCGCTGTGCAGGCAGGACCGCAACGCCGACGAAGACGATCAAGGTCGCCGAGGTGCTCCGGGTCCCCTCCGACAGGTCCTGCTATGCAAAAGAAGAAAAACATCACTAAAAGTTAAAAATTTTGGCAGAACCTCCCCTACCCGGGGAGGTTTCCAAAACCTGCAAGAAAAACCGTCGGCACGATGGCCGACGTCCACATTTGGGGCACGATGGCCAACACAACCACAAACCCGGCACGAAGGCCGTCAACGACATAAACGGCGCGATGGCCGACAACCCTGCGGCTTTACCTTTTCCTCCGGCGAGGGCGGGGATGACGGCGTGGACGACGTGGACGAACGGCGTGGACGATGTGGACGAACGTTCATCCCCTCCACCTCGGCTTCCTCCCCCTCTCCCCTTCTCCTCCTCCTTCTTCCTCCTTTTTCTTCTCCTTCCTCCTCCTTTTTCTTCCTTCTTCTTCCTTCTTCTTCTCCTTCTTCCTCCTTTTTCTTCCTTCTTCTTCTTCCTTCTTCCTTTTTCTTCCTCCTCCTTCCTCCTTCCTCTTCCTGCTACCTTCTTCCTCATTCCTCCAGGGCACAAGGGCTCTTGGCCACTTCCTGGACCGCTTCGGGCAAAGGGCGGGCGGGCAGGGGCCATGCGGGCGCCGAGCAGCCAGGGCGGCCCGGAACCGGTGGCCGGAGGCCGACCAGTAGGGGGGGCGGCGTCGGGCCGGGCGCTTGGCGGGCGGGCGAGGCGAGGGGCGGGGCACCCCGGATCCGGTGGTCGGCCGGGTGGGGGGGGCGGCGCCATGGGCGGGCAGGGCCGAGCCAGCCGGGCGAGCGGGGTTCATGGGTCGGGGTCAAGGGGTGGCGGCGGCAGGGGCGGGGGCCGGGTGGAGCGGGCGGGCGGGTGGGCGCGGGCGAAGCGGGGCGGCGAATCGAATGGCGGCGCTGGAGGTGTGTCGTGTGGAGTGAGTGAGTGAGTGTGTGGGCCGGCCCACACATTTAGTTAGGGTTTCCCCCTTTGCCGAGTGCTGGGTTGGGCCGGCACTCGGCAAAGGCTTTTGTTTTTTTAAAAAAAATTATTTGCCGAGTGCCACTTCCTGACATTCGGCAAAAGGAAGGCCCTCTTTGCCGAGTCCTAGGGCCGGCACTCGGCAATTTTTTTTTGTTTTTTGCCCCATTATTTTTTGTAGCCTTAATATATTATTTAAAACTCTATGTTCAAATTTGGCACAATTTTGACTTTTTTTCTATATTTCGTTAGTTTTTTTTGTTTCGTTGAATTTTATGGAATATTTCAAATTTGAACTGCAGGTGTATGGAATAATCGAATTTGGTCGTTCAAAATATGATATTCATGATATTTGATATATGTTGAGGCCGTATCTAGGAACTCACATGAAATTTCGAGCATCTTGTTGACGTAACATGACGAGGTACCTGGGGGAAAAGTGTATTTAAATTATATAAAATCCGAACGAAGTCCAAAAATGACGAAACTTGTCGGGGCGTCGTGTTATCACATGTAGAGTCTATGATAAAAAATTGAGAAGGTTTTGAGCAAGTTGCGACGTCGGATGCCTAAAACCCAGACATCTCCACATGTGATCACATGTGGAGATGTCTGGGTTTTAGACAGCCGACGTCGCAACTTGCTCGAAACCTTCTCAATTTTTTACCATAGACTCTACATGCGATCGTAAATTTTTAGCCGAAACAGTATTTTTCTCTCACATGAACCGGCCAGCAGACCAGCAACCGAACAGGCTGTAAAGGTGCGACGAGCCATGCGTGCGTGTTCACGCATGGGTACGTGTGTGGGCCATTCCCAAACTCCTAAATATGCTAATTGTTGGGCCTCGCTAATCGGGCCTGTACAATTTTAGGGTTGTGGGTGAGGAGATGTGCCCATCAAATCCGTGCACGGTGCATGTCGTTGTCTAGGTGCGTTTGGTTTCGAGACGATGTTGGATCTAATATTGTTTTTTAGTAAAATGCACGCATCCATAAACTTTTGTTAGGGTGTCGTAGAGGTCCATCAATTTTAAAAATATATTTTTAGATCTATAAATTTTTAAAATAGTTCGTTACCCATATCCATTTATTTAACCTTAAATTCAACGTACATTTATAGAAACCCCTCACCTTTCTTTTATCTTCTACGCGCTCACACCTTTGTGCTCAACTGTCAACGAACCAAGGAGTGAAGAACGGCGCACGCCAGCAGCTGAGCACACGCGGCCGAGTAGCCTGGCTTCTGATTCCGGCAATCTCCATGGACAAGACAAATGCCACGAACACACTGTAGCCGCGTAGCCTGGCCTAAAAAAGGAGCTGCTTGACCTGCGTTTTGCACAGGGCCGGCCGGCTGGGCTAACCCCAAAGCTCAGGTCAACGAGCTGCTTGTCTTGGGGACAGCAACTGATACAGTGATACCTTTGCTGTGCCATGAAAAGAATTGAAAAGTAGTAAGTACAATTTTTCAAAGAAAAAAAAAGAATTGAAAGGCCCTCACGCCCAGCCTCCTCCACGTCAGCTCCTCCGCGTCCAGCACCATCTACCAGTACCACCACGAGGACGGCGAGGACAGCGACACCAGCACCGACGGCGGCAACGACTCGAACGGCGCCGGCGAGGATGAGGACGTTGAGGCGCTCGACGAGGCCATGCAGGCGGAGCAGCTGCTGCCCAGCGGCGACTTCTACCAGGGCGACCTGCGCGGGGACCTCCCACACGGCGCGGGCAAGTTCCTGTGGACCGACGGCAGCATGTACGAGGGCGCCTGCACCGCGGCCGCGCGTCGGGCCACGGCAAGTTCTCCTGGACCTCCGGTGCCACCTACGAGGGCGACTTCGCCGGTGGGTACATGCACGGCAAGGGCACCTACATCGGCGAGTTCGGGGACACCTTCGCGGGGCTTTGGGCCAACAACGTCTGCCACAGTCGGGGCACACAGGCGTACGCCAACGGCGATGTCTATGATGGCCACTGGCGCGACGGCCTGCAGGACGGCTACAGTCGCTACTCTGGCACCACGGCCACGAGTACATCGGCACCTGGAGGGCCGACGACATGCACGGCTGCGGGACCGTCATCTGGCTGACGGCGACCGCTACGACGGCGCGTGGGAGGACACCAGGCCCAAGGGCCAGGGCACGTTCCGGTGGGCCGACGGCGGGATGTACATCGGCACCTGGTCTACTACCCGCCGTCCGGTGGCCCCGCCGTGCCCGTGCCCCGCGAGCCCTGCGACCCCATCACGGCGCTGCTCCAGGAGCTGGAGGTGTGCAAGGGCAAGACGCCATCGCTGATGCCAGTCGCAGAAGATCCTGACGTGGCCTGGGGTGGAGGCCATGCAGAAGAAGTCGGTGTGGCGGCCGCCCAAGGTGAGCCTTGACCAAGGGAGGAGGTTCAGTGTGAGCAGGAGGAGCAGCGCGTCGCTGGACCTGGACATCCTGCAGGCCGCCGCCGAGGGTGGCGAGAGTGAGGAGGCGCGCACGGACAGGTCATGCCTGCAGACGTTGTCGTGCATGCGCACGCCGCCGAGGCCGAGGAAGAAGCAGGGGGAGACCATCTCCAAGGGACACAGGAACTACGAGCTCAGCTTGGCATCAGGTGTTTAAGTGTTCTACATATTATGTCGCCACGGGCATCACGAGCACAAGAGGGTGAGCGCAAGAGCGTGCTTCGCTGCGGCGCCCTCGCCACGGTGGCGGGCTCGGCTTCACGTGCTCGCGCCGCACTCGGTAGGGGGTTTTCTGTAAATGTACGTTGAATTTAAGGTTAAATAAATATGTATGGACATGTAGTGAACCATTTTAAAAGTTCATGGACCAAAAAATACAGTTTCAAAGTTAATGGACATATATGACACCCCAACAAAAATTAATGGACCTCCGATGTATTTTACTCTTGTTTTTTTTAGATAGGTTGAACCTATTTCTTACTAGAACATCTCAAGAGTACCCTATTTTTCTTCCCGGTCCTTAGAGCATCTTGGAGAGCACCATATTTTCTTTCCCAATCCTTGGTGTTTAGCAAAATTAGAAAAAAACCCTCTCCAACAACTCCTAATCCATGCTACTAAAACTTACGCACTTGGAAAATCCTCCCCGTTGCGCGTAACTTTACGCGTACTCGCGGTCGCGCGGATACTGTTTCCTCGTGCGTATGGGTCGGTCAATCTAAAGGTGCAAGGGTGTGGGAAAGAATAAAGAGTAGAAAAAGGTTCCTGATACAAATGTGTGAAAGACAAAGAAATATATAAAAGTGGTTACGATAATTTAGAAATAGTATATGATTCCTGATATAAAATTGTCTTCTATATTTTAAGAGTGGATTATTAAAAACTTTTGGAGATGACCTTCTTTTTATCCCTTCTAATATATTTTTAGGAGTTACAAAACTACATGTTTTGGGAGGAAAAAATAGGATAATCTTGGAGATGCTCTTAGTTTTTAGCAAGATGAGAAAAAAGCCCTCTCCAACAACTCCTCCTGCTCCTAAAATTTAAGCACTTGAGATCCTCCCTCGTTGCGTGTAACTTTGCGCATAGTCACGGTCGTGCGGATGCTGCTTTCCCAGGTCGGTCAATCTAAAGGTGGAAGGGTGTGAGAAAGAATAAGGAATAGGAAAAGATTTCTGATGCAAATATACGAGAGAGAAAGAATATATAAAAGTAGTTACGATAATTTAGAAATAGTACAAGATTCGTGATATAAAATTGTCTTCTATATTTTAGAACTGGATTATTAAAAAAATCTTGGAGATGGCCTTTTTTCTCTTCCAATATTTTTTTAGAGTTGTAAAACTGTATATTTTTTGGAGGAAAAAATAGGATACTCTTAGAGGTGTTCTTAGGTTAAGGTTTACGTTTATTCTATTTTTTGTTTGGAGTGTCAGGTCAGAAGAAATTAGGACATTTGACATGCAGGGCCCGCAGACCATTCTCTGAGCCTCTCTTGTTCGTCGCCATCTTCTCGCTCCTCGCCACATGCTATGTCCAATCGCCGCCACTGGTTCTCAGTGCCTGCGTGTCCGCCATTGCTGGTCCTCCACGAGGTGGCTCCTCAGCACCCATGTGACCACCACCGGTAGCTCCTTTACGCGCACGATCATCGCCATAGCTTCTTTTGACGCACGATCATTGGGCTCGCGCGGCAGCCACGGTAGCCATTTCTCTGTGCGCGCGTGGCCATCGCCGTTGCATCTCTGCGTGGCCACTCCTCTGTGGCCGCGCTCCCACTCCGCCGCCACCATATCTGTGTGCGGGCACTGCTCGGTGCTCGCCCGACTGCCTCCGCCACTCCTCCACTGTTGAAGTGGGTTCTTAACTGTGTTCGTTCGGTTTCTCTGATTCGAAGGGACAGAGTGAACCCACATCTAGAGATAATATTCTCTTTATGAGATGTTCCCAACCAACGGTATCTGAACACCAAACACTCTAAAAATGGGTTCAATCTATCCCAACCTAGTTTAACCCTAGAACCAAATACACGCTTATGTCTTGGTTTTCTCTGGTCTTTTATTCCGTCCCGTTAAAAACAAATGATGTGTCAAAACTCAAGCATTTATAGAATTTTATTAAAATGGATCGAGAAGGAAATATAGCACAACTATTATTCAAGACTGCACTTGTATCACTTTTTTCAGATTCAACATATACAAACAAACACACGGTTAAAGTTTTAAATAGTTTGACTTCAAACCTTATCAAAGTGTCACTTCCTTTTGATCGACACGAGGGATCACTACCTTACTTTCAGTTTCTGAGTCTTAACCCAGCACTTGCTCGCTACCACGTTAGTAGGAGGGGACTCAACATGTAGTTTGCCAACGATAAGCTTTTAAATGGTTTCTTTTGGGTTGTATGTAGCCAAAGTTCTTTGAACTTTCGTGAATACTAACATAAGGTGCTCATATTTTTAACTAAGTATTATTTCATTGTGGTAAGCTCGTCAAGTGTATAATAATAATAATATGATGACTTTATCAATCATAAGATCTTTTAACCTAATTTATTAAAGGTGTTTATAGAGAGATTTGTTAGAACTAATTAGTGTTAATCATAGGATCTTAATCCCCAAGCTTTGCTGTAGATTATTACTTAGATTAGCACTTAATCATACTTAGATTTGCACTAACCCATAGATTGGGGATGCCCAGAGGGCTATCGATGAAGTCCCCATGCCTGCGTGATGCAGGCGCAGTGTCGATCTTCTTCTCCAAGGGCGTCAATGGCTAGGATGCTGGCACAGGGGTGGCCAGTGGCTGGCTAGTCTTCAGGAGATGTAGCGAGCTTACCTTGACCGATAGGTGGTTAGGGTGGTTAATCATAGTCTTAGCCTTAATTAATTAGGTATCGTGACCCCTTATAGCTTTGGAACCCTTGGACTAGACCAGTGAACCTTAGATCTGTCAAGTGCACCGATCATGGACTGGTAGTGGGCCCTTAAGCCCTTAATGACTTGGTCAGTCATTTGGCTAAGTCGAGATCATTTCAATATCTCTGCTTCGATCGAATGACTTAGTAATTTTATTATTAGTCCTATTCTCAATAGAACAATATACTAAGATGAAAAATCATAACACCCAGCTAAGTACCATTAGATCAAACATCTATAGTCGACCACTCTACATTAAATAGAACAATTACTTATTAGAGAGAGAGAGCTTATGGGGAGATAACACTATGTATCTTAAAACCACTCTTCAATAAACCAATATACCAAGATGCAAAGATTGCAACAATCAATTAAGCACTGATGAAGCCAATCACTATAGTGCACCATCCATATATGAGAATAGCTCATTCTTAGTCTTATGATGGCCTTTTTACAGTCCTATTGTGCAATTTGATTTGCCAGTTCTAGCGCCAACGGATCGTGTGACTTGTTATGTTTCCTGAGATTAAAAACTTTTTTTTGCTTTTTTTTTACCCAAATTTACGATTTCAGACAATGATGCAACCGCATATACAAATCGATTTATAGAGGTGGCTAGAGAACCACCTCTACAAGCAATTTGTATAGACGGAAGAGCAGAGACGACTGGGGCAATCGCCTCTGTAAAGGCATCCTAGCTACCTCTAAAAATAAATTATGTAGCAATGTAACAGTCATCCTTCACTGTGATTAGCTAAATCTAACGACATGTGTTTACTAAAAATACATTGATCAAGGATATTAAGTAGGCTCCATTTTTAGTTATTTATTAGTATATGCTATTTACATGATTGGACTTAGCCATCATGTTTGCTACAAGCCAAGCAACTTCACAAATAAGGTTCTTAATAAAATATAAAAATTAATAAAGGATGCATTTTTACTTACATTACATGAGTTCCAAAACAACATAAAACATATGTATATGTTACCATCTCTTCTACAGAGTTGCTCCGGTGTCTTGCTCCTTACCCTTTCCAGGTTGTAATTTGTCATCTACATCTCTTCGAGTTAGTTTTCATTTCTTGGTCGTGGTGTTTAGATAACAACCAACAAATTCAATTTCGTATCTGTTGTTTACTATTTACCTTTTACTCAAATGAGAACCATTATTTATATCACTAGGTTGCTTCAGAAGGTAACTTGATTATTTTCATGCACTATGGTTTTGTATTTAGAGTTTCCTTGTATTGTCTAGTGGAGGAGTTGTCCATATGCTCCCTTCCCATAGATCTACTGTTTTTGTTTTTAACCCACTAAATTCATGTGTTATTGATTTTTTTTTGGTCTTTGTCCTCTTCAAGGCAATATCCATGCAAACGAGAGACGACTATGGTTGCGCCTCCAATAGAACTATATATGATATCTAGCTCCACTCTATGGACCATTGGTTCTACTTTCTTTTTTTCCTTTTGTTGTTTAGATGGTAACACTTGGGCCAGAGAAAAGAAGCAAAAAATGCTAGTGAGTTCTTAAATTCCAATTGTGATTTGCCTGTGCTGATACTGATGATATCTTAACATTCATGGCTTCTAATCCAGTAATGCTGTAGGTTGTTTCCCATGTGGCTCTTCCTCTTAATATATTCCATGTGGTACAACCTACGTTGGTAAGGTTCTCCAAGATCCAAGAACAAAGACACTCATATAAACAATAAAAAATTGCACTTTTATCATATATCATAATCATTAGAGAAACAAATAGTAGAAGCTAAATAAACTCTTTATAGCCAAAGATTCATGGGGTAGCATTAACGGTTCTTCTAAAAGTACATTTCAGAGTTTTTATATCCCATAAATCAGTTATAGAGCTTGCTTTCTCATTAAGAAACTAGAGGGGTTGTTTCCCATGTGGCTCTTCCTCTTAATATATTCCATGTGGTACAACCTACGTTGGTAAGGTTCTCCAAGATCCAAGAACAAAGACACTCATATAAACAATAAAAAATTGCACTTTTATCATATATCATCATCATTAGAGAAACAAATAGTAGAAGCTAAATAAACTCTTTATAGCCAAAGATTCATGGGGTAGCATTAACGGTTCTTCTAAAAGTACATTTCAGAGTTTTTATATCCCATAAATCAGTTATAGAGCTTGCTTTCTCATTAAGAAACTAGAGGTGCCGAACGAATTATCCTCCTAAAATCTCACCTTTTTCCTATTCCCTATCTTCAGTTTAGCCGCTTTTGTGGCCCACAAAACCTTTTGAAGAACTGAGAAAACTATTGACTTTACTTGTGAAGATGTTAGGATTATTGGTTCTATATTTGTGATCAATAACATGTTTCCATAACCTACCATCATCTACCAAGAACCTTTTGAGCCAGGAACCTAAGAGGCATAGAATCAGATCTCTTAGATTCGGTACTCCTGAACCACCATATTCCTTTCGCATAGTTACACTATCCTAATTTGCAAGGTGATATTTGCTATGTCCATGAGGTCATCCCAAAGACAATTGACCGTTTGGGTATTAATCATTCTAATAATAGCCTACTTATGAAACTTAATAAAAGATAAAAGGTCGACTGGGCTACTAGCCGAGCATGGGAAAGGAGTCTACCCCTCCACCCTGCTATCCTTTTCAGAATATTGTCAATCGAAGGCTGAATATCCTCTCTTCCAAGTTCCTCATAGTGTAGATGGGCCCCTAAATATTTTAAAGGGAAACTACCTACGGGACAACAAAAATGATGTGCAATGCAATGCATATTATCCTCATCCAGGTTCATAGGAATAGACTCACTTTTAAAGAAATTAATTCTCATATCTGAAAGCTGTTCATACGAGGATGCAGTTGGTTTTTCAAATGACTCTCCACAGCACTAGAGAAAAGGATATTGTTTGTACTGTAAGTATAAAATCCCCTCAACTTTAAACTCAGATAATAAACCTCATGTTCACTAATATCCATGGATGATCCAATGTTTTGCCCATTAATATCCAAAACACAAAAATACCATGGTGAAGCAAATCACACCAAAATGCACCAAGTCCAATTAAAAGGAATCCAATTATTCTGGGATAGTCCAAATCCAATCATATCTCTACCTATAATCAATCAATAAGATCAGTCGTAATTGTGGATGTACTGATCACTGAATGGTGACTGCGTTGTATGAACACTTAGGGCCTCATTTCAACATAAATGGGATTGGGGAATGTGATGAAAATGAAATTATGAAAATCTTCAGACTCTTAGGCCTTGTATAATCAACCAGTCGAAGGCTTCAAAACAATCTGTTTTGAGTTTGCATTGTAGTCCTGATTGCACACTGCCAAAGACAGAACAACTGAACAAGTCCTAAAAAAACAATAAAGAAGAACTGAATAAGCTATGGCAAGTTTGCATTGCATTGCATAAAGTCCTATGTTCAGAACCTAGAAATTTTATGTATATACGTATTGGGCGCAGGCAGAAACTTACATTCGTGTTCATACAGCTCAGGGGATATAAAATAGAAAAAAGAAAATCCATATATAACATAGTCTTCTGCATTGCACATTATCCTTCCCAGAAGGAGGCAACTATTATTTACTTTATGGTTGTTTATTGGAAGGAGACCAAGTGCTTGGATCTTTACGAGAATGACTCATCAAAGGTGGAGGAGATGGCCCTGAAGAACCAGGAGGGAAGAAAGGTAACGGCGGAAACGTCCACGGGAACGACGGCGGCGGAGGCGGTGGTGGAGGTGGAGGAGGTGGCGGTGAATACAGTGATGGTAGCGGTGGGAAGTGCGGGAGAGGAGGCAGGTGTGGGAGTGGTGGCATAGGGAACGGGAATTCCGGCGGTGGCGGTGGCGGAGGCGATGGTATTGTAAAGATCGGCGGCAAATGAGGAAACGGGAACGACGGTGAAGGCGGAGGCGACGGTGGCGTCCATGGCCATGGTGGCAGTGGGAAAGGGAACGCCGGTGGTGGAGGCGACGGCGGGGTGAAGAACGGTATCGGTGGGAGCGGGAACGGGAACGCCGGCGGCGGCGGGGTGAAGAACGGTATGGGCGGGAACCACGGCCGCGGCGTGCAGAACGGGATAGGCGGCCACGGCCACGGCGGGCAGTAGAACAGGGACGTGTTCAGCGCCGCAGGCGACGCGCCGGCGCCACCGCCGTCGCACTGAGCTGGCCCCGGCTTGCTGGGGCGGTAGTAGAGCGAGTTGAGGCTGTAGAAGCAGGCGTTGGGCTCCTGGCTCGGGAAGGAGATGTGGCCGACGGTAGTGGTCACGGCCGGCACGTTGCACAGCGCGGAGGGGTTGTCCAGCACGGCCGCCCGGCAGAAGGACTCGGCGGCGGTCGCGCCAGGCGCGGCGCACTCGAAGCCGTCGATCGCCGGGATGTCCAGCTGGTAGGCGCCGTAGCTGTTGGTCACCTTCTCGGCCGTGATCTTGATCTCCTCCTTGGAATTCGAGTTCACTTTGATCATGCAGTCCAGCCGGACTTTTACACCTGAATGAAGAGAAGAAAAAGGAGGGCTGAAAAATTCAGAACATTGGACACAATAAAAGTAGGTTTAAGTCCGTGAACTGATCGATTCTTTATATTATATATCAGAATGGCTTCAGAAGTAGATTCATACAGAGATGCTAACTGCAGATGAGAAAAGCTGGTGATGCTTAGCGAAAATTTTGTAAGTGTTTAAGTTTGAATTCAAGCACGCCAAGAATTTGATAAGTACAGTTCAAAGTTGTGCTTCAACCCTGCTATAGTTAGAACTTAGAATACGCAATTGTAATTGTGTCAGTTTGGTGTTTCTGTGCCATGTAAGGCCCGCTCGTTTCACGAGGAATGGCTCTCAGGAAAAATTCCCGCCGGAATTGCTAGTTAATTTATACAGGGTTTGATTAGCTGGAAAAATTCCTGGCCTCATCCACCCCCACCGAACGAGCCCTAATTGTGTCAGTAAACGTTCCTGGTTGGGCCGAATTTTCTTGTGTTATGGACTTTGATCCTTGAAGAAACGTTACCATTTTGATTTTGTTGATCCCTGCTACTATCATTAAATTAAGCAAATCGTGCATCCTAGCTGTGTTACCTTGTTGGGTTGTGAAACCAGGACAGGGCTTGCCAGTTGTTTTGCGTATGTTTCTTCAACAATTACTGGAAAGATGGAAAGGAAAATTCTTGCTGGCAGCAAAACAATGTGTTCATGTTCGCAGCAGGAAATTATGAAGCGTGGCAGCAGGAAAAAAGAGTGTATGTGCACAAGCAATTCGCAGAAGCAGAGTATTGAAAGGATTGAAGTTCTGAAATATTGTCACATTTCTGAACGAAACATACAGTAATTGAATTCTGTAATTACAAGAAAGAACACGACACCCATTTAAAGGTATATTATGCTTCATCTCCCTAGATAAATGGGGCAGTGGAAATTGCAATGGACATGGGCAATCTGAAGGATGAAGTACCTGGCAAGAAGTAGCTGCTTTTGGAGAAGGAGCTGGAGGAGCAGGCGTCACAGAACACGGCGCCCACCACCGTGAGGTTAGCGGCGGCGCCACCACCACCATCGCCGCCCTGAGAGCTCTGGCCTTGCGCACTGCCAAGAAGAGCGGCAAACAACACCAGGATCTCCAACGCGAGAGGCAGCCCCAGCTGCAGCTGGTTCTTCATGGCGCAGCAGCGCCTCCTCAGCTTCACACAGAGCTCGTGTGAGAGCTGAGAGGAGGCTGATAGGCCTGAGCAGCTCCTGCTTTATATGCCAATTGCGCTAAGCACAGTAGCACGCCCACTTCAGCATTGTTAGCAGAGGCGTTAGTGTCAATATGCCAACCACAGCTCCCACAGATAGGTGGGCCCACTGAACATTGAGCAAGGGAAATGTGCGGCCGAGTAGTGGCATGGCATGGTGGACGTCTGAAAGAGAGGATCAGGACACATCCCTCCAACTCACAAAGAAACAAGGGCATGTGAAGGGCATCTGGACCCTTTTGCCTGCGCCGCAATTAACAAAGGGCGCCAACTCTGAATTTCGCAGGTATTCTGGGTGTCACGGGCTCGATTCTGGTGTCGTGGAAGCATCACGGTTTTGGAGCGTACCTCTACATTCGTACAGTAGCAACCAACAGTTGGAAAAGAGAGAGCGGTCCAAGGCCCCGTTTGTTTCCGCTTATAAGCAGCTCGTAGGTGAAAAAAATGAGAATCTCGCCAAACGCTTTGCTTATTTCCACCATTCTCGCTTACGTGGTAAGCCGCTTCAGAGATTTGAACTACGAGATGCGAAAAGCGAGAAGCGAGAAAATCTTCGCTTAGATTATAATCCAAGCGTGGTCAGGAGAAGTGAAAACAAACGGCCCCCAAGGATGGCTCGAGTTGATGCATACTAGTGTGCTACTCCTACCTTGCAGATGGAAGAGCTGTGGAGTTGCTATTGGGCGGGTAGAAGAGGTGGACGACAACACTGCGGGGGATTGCATTGCATTGCATTGCATGCAGAGTGAACACTGGTCATCCGTGACCTTGGCCCCTTGCGGGCTGTGGCCTGTGGCAGAGCGGCTTGTGGTTGTGGCTGTAAAATCAGGAGAGGCTGGATCGTCCGTACCCTGAAGGATCCATGGCGTCAGATGATTGGAAACAGTGGGCTGTACTTGCATTCGGTAAAAACTCGCCCACAGTTTCAGGCTACCGAGACATGGCCCATATACAGTATTACATTGACCACTTTACTAGTAGGTACATAACATCGCAATATAATGTCGAGCGTCTTAGCGGGGCTGTCCGGTGTTGGCTGCTTCCATGTGCACCTGCTGTCTTCCCTTGCGACTTGACGACGGCCGATTTAGTGTGGCCAAGATGGGTTCTCTCTCTGCCGTCGTTGGATGTGTTGTGTGAAGGCCCATGACGGTGAAGTCGGGCCGGCGATTTGGTTCGAGGCAGAGCTACTTTTGGTGTAGTCAGATCTATGGCTCATGATACTTGAACTGCTTAGTGGTGGTACATAATCGTCACGTGATAGCTTCTCCTTGGGCATCAGTGGCTTATCGTGAAGCTCGAGGGTGTGGTTATGCCATGGCCTTGTGTTAAGGTGAAGGACTCTCAATGTGTTACTGGCGGACTGTTTATGCATGTGGGTAGTGGGTAGGTGCTGATGAAAGCCTTGCCAGTGATTTTTTGACAACAACTAGAACAACAACGACGCTTTTGAGGGCGTTGTTTTTCTTCCTAGAGGTGTTTTCGTGGCACTCCATAGCCCCCGTGTCTACTAATCTTCAGGTGAAAATCTTGTCTTAGGTTATGAGATGGGCGACATCAGTGACTCTCATACCTTAGATGTCCATCTTCACATGTCGCCTCGGAGATCCAACTTCACGCAACGTCCACCGGGAGGTTTATGCAACCCTAACCTCTTAAGTAGTTGAGCTTCGATTTTGTGCAAGATATATGTTGTGCTTGTCTTCACTAGGGAAAGGTGGAAACCATGATGTTTGAATTCTGTAGCAAGTTTAGGTAGCTAAGTCGGATTAGGATGGGGACCTAAGTCTCATTCCTTTATTTTCACTACACCAGAACAATCAATCACTACCGGAGCATCATTGTCGGGTGTGCTTGGGCCAATAATACTACTAATTACTGCCGGTGGTAAGGCAAAGATCAAGAAAATTGGCGGGCGCTAAACACCTAGCAGTGATAGGTACCTGTTAACACCAAAAATTAGATCGATACAAGGGACCCTGAGTTTCGGGATTTGTTGAGAAAAGCAAAAATATCTATAGAATCGGCTAACTGAAACACTGTCATAATCGACTGAATTGTATGACGTCATTATCTCGAGAATGGGCTTTGCCAGTGGAAGATGGCTGTGATCAGAAGCGAGAAGACACGTCGGACTTCATAGAAGGGAAAGATTGAAGTCCAAGTTATCTTAATTTAGTACGTTTTTTCTACTTTTCCAAGTTTTGTAAGCTAGTCTTGTTCGACCAGGACTCATATTGAAGCCTCGGCTATAAATATCAAACCCCGGCTATTATAAGGGACATAAATCAATCAATACAAACCAGTACCTTTACCTTTTGGCTTCACGCCAACCCTAGGAGTAGGAGTAGAGTAGTAGATCTGGGCTAGTTCTTCGGGCAAGCAGGGCTGCATCGGTTCGGCCGACCTCCGGTTTGTTTGTAAGTACCGTGACGACTTGTATTGTTACTTATAAGGCTGCATCGTTTCGGCCGACCTCTTACCGGTTAGTTATCGACTTTTACCAATATTTGTAAGGCTGCATCGATTCAGCCGACCTCTTACAAATCTTGGTATGAGTTAGTTATCGATTTTGCTATAGTCAAAATTCTCAATATTTGTAGAAAAATCACCCTTTATACGATTAAGATTGGGGTAGATCGGTCTTATATCATATTAATCCATCATTTTACTAATATATTACGTTAGAATCTCGCTTTGACGATGGGTTCGGTTAGATCGACTGTTCTATCTCAATCTTGATCGTGCATAGCAAGGGGTCAAAAGCATGTTTGAACTTAAGTAAGTCAACTAGTTAACAAGATTTGATCTATAGCTCACTGTTATGGCTGCCTCGATCCTGTCGATCCCCACTGATAGCATTGTAGATTGGAAATTGTTAACTAGTAGATTTACTTATGGTCAAATATGGCTCTTGACTACTGGCTATGCTTGCAACGCTATTTAGCCGATTGCCTGCGCTTTCACGTTCATGATGCGTATCCATGATATTGTTGAAGTATGAGTAGGTTTGTTTGCTTTGAGGGTTTACTCTATTATCATTATTACGCTGCCATCGATCCGGTCGAACCCCACGGTTAATGATGATAGGCTGGGTTTGATGAGCTCATAGATTTGCTTATATTAAACGGTTGATTGATTACGTGTCATGAGTTATTTTCATACACTTCGGCTATCCAGCTGATCCTCTGGGCTTTCACGCGTGTAATATGCTTTCACGATTCTATTGAGTGTGAATAGATTTGCTTATTTTGAGGATTTGACTTGTCCTTATCATCGTAGCTACCATCGATTCGGTCGAACCTCATTGTTGATGGTGATAGATTAAATTTGATAAGTTTGTAGATTTAATCATATTCAATGGATGAGTGTTTGCGCATTATGCGACAAAATCACTGGAATCGGCTAATTAGCCGATAGCGTATGCACTGCATGTATACTGGCTCTTATGGTGTGTTGTACTTGTTTTTGTCTTAATGAACTAGTATGATGATGATCGACCCGAATGCTCTCACATATAAATCATCCATTATGTTTCTACATGTTTCATGATTATCGGCTGATAAATTCATATGATTAACACTCGATAGTTGGCGATAGCATCTATTTTTTATTATTTCATCATGAGCATGCTGAATATCGACTCTTTAGTTGATAGCCTTATTTCATTGGCTACTTAGCCGCAAATATGGAACTGTCTGGAGCAACACCGGCATGTTCCGCCTTAAATTACTGATTGTCTTTCTCCTCCTTATCAATTACAGGGTCAAATTGACTGGCAAGCCTTGGGTCTTGGATCTGACCGGTCCTTTATTGAAAGGTTTAGTTTGGTTTTGGTAAATTAATGAAACCCTAGGTACTAACCTATGTGCTCTAAGTGAATATGAGATAGGTTAAGTACATTCCAAGTGGTGGGGCAAATGAAGATCATGTAGATGGTGATGGCTATGGTGATGATCAAGTGCTCGGGCTTGGAAAAGAAGAAAGAGGAAAACAAAATGGGCTCAAGGCAAAGGTGAATTTGATAGGGCCATTTTGTTTTGGTGATCGAGACACTTAGTGAGTGTGATCACATTTAGGATAGATAGCCATACTATTAAGAGGGGTGAAACTCGTATCGAAATACGGTTATCAAAGCACCACTAGATATTCTAACACATTGCATATGCATTTAGATTCTAGTGAGTGCTAACACCCTTGAAAATGTTTGTGAAAATATACTAACACATGTGCATAAAGTGAAACACTTGGTGGTTGGCACATTTGATCAAGGGTGACGAAGTTGGTGAAGAGAAGGTGCTGTTTTGCTCTGACCGGACGCTGGTCACGAATTGACCGGACTCGATGGTGGTGCGTTCGGTCAATTATAGTGGAGTTAGCGCGTGAGGGCTCTGTCTGGCTAATAACCGAATGCTGCATAGTGTTTGTGGTCAGACACGCAGGGCTTGCATCTGGTCACAGGTGACGTACGCGTCGAGTGCGTTTGGCTAGAGGTGATCGGATGCAGGGGCGCGTCCGGTCATCGACGATCTAACGTGTCTGATCACAAAAAATCATCTCTGGATGCTTACTGGAAGTGATCTGACACCGGGAAGCCACATGGAGCAGCACGTCCGGTCGTGGCGTGGCCTTGGGGCGCGCGCATGGGATCTATTACTGATCGGCATGTCCGATCTTGCGACTGGCGTGTTCGGTCATCATTTAACCATGCGGGGAAGGCTGGTGACCGTTGGGATCATGCGGTCGAGGTTGAATCATGAGGACACGTGGATGGCATCCAGCGACTGGACATTGGGGGATGATCGTCTGGTCGGTTGGACCTACGTGTACGGTAGCCCTGTGTTTGCTAACAGTGGGGAGCCAAAGGCTCTATTTCGTGAGGCCTTCTATTTAAGCCCCATGGCCAGCTCTTGCTTACTATGTTGGCCATTTGCATTGATATAACAGCCTTGTGAGCTTAGCCAAAGCCCTCCCACTCTTCTCCATTATTGATTCATCATCTTTGTGAGATTGGGAGTGAATCCAAGTGCATTGCTTGAGTGATTGCATTAGAGGCACTTGGTGATTGTGTTTCACTATGGGTTTCACTTGTTACTCTTAGTGGTTGCCGCCACCTAGATGGCTTGGTGCAGTGAGGATTATCGAGCGGAGGAAGGTGCTTGTCTCTGGCTCCGATCGTGGTGATTGTGAGGAGTTCTTGACCTTTAACCGGCGGAGAGCCAAAAGGTACTCTAGTGGATTGCTGTGGCTTGTGTGATCCTCATCTTATGTTGGTTGTGCGACACCCGATTGCGGGTTAGGTGTGTGATGCCTATAAGCGTGTGAACCTCCAAGTGAGTGAATTGCCACAGCGGGGACTAGCTTGCCATTAAGCAAGTGAACCTCGATGAAAAATCTTGTGTCGTCATTGTCTCTGATGATTTCATTGGATTTTATTGTGATTGATTGACTTCATGTTGTGATTGGTTCATTCCTCGACATGGTGGTATAACTCACTATCCCTCTTAATGGTAATCGGTATCCCAATCTTCCATCAGGTCGAGGTAACTATCGTTGTGGTAGAGAATGACACACCGATCCGGCTTCAGATCGAAAGATCGAACCCTGCAATCTTAGCACCACAAGTCCTCTGGTTATCAACCAAGACACGAATCTAGTTGACCTCACCAAGAAGGCTAATCCCTGCCTGCGCAACGAAGAACACAAGCAAGAACAAGAAAAAAACAACCAAATTGCAGATGAATGATTAATCTCACGAAGTTGGGGTCTCACAAACTGATGAATGGTGAAACTGCTCTTGATAGATTAATCTAAGCAAAACCCAAAACCTAATGATGGTGGCGGCGTATGATTATAAAGGTCTTAGGGTCGTCACCTACCCCCCCTAATGGGCTCAAAGACGATACACGGCCCATTGGACCAAATACGGTGACGCAGCACTTGGATAGATTCTAGATGCTGACTTGTTTCGACAATTCCCATGGATTCCGAAGAGATTTTGATGTGAGACCACTTGCATTGGCTTCCTTTTCAAATTAGCTTTCCAACCATATGTGGATCGTCGAAAACGGAGTCTGGATGCATCCTGGGTGACTAGTTTAAGGCAGACTGGTCCTGGAGGCCGAGGCAGACTCGAAATCATGTTGGACCGGGCCTCCAGTTTCTGTTGGACGTCCTTGCTGGTCATCATCACCTTCACCTCTTCCTCTAAGTCCCTCATGACGCTCTCCAATGTTCCTAATTAATATAACATCATTAGGTAGCAGTCTATTCTCAAAAGTATGAAAAGGATCACTTAAGAACGAGCTCACCTCTAAATTAAGTTGTCGCCTTGGAGCTCGGGTCATTGGACCTTGCATAATGGTTGGAGGATCAGCGGGTGCATCTGAAGAAGTGATGTCCTCATCATGCTCCCCCTCTTGAAATGGAGTCATCCTCGACTCAAGCTCATCTTCTCTCAAATAAGGTTTCAAAACTATAATGTTAAAGGTGGGACTAACCCCGACCTCAGGTGGCAACTCAAGTTTGTAGGCATTATCCTTTATTTTCTCAATTATCTTATAAGGACCAGCTGCTCTTGGCATTAATTTAGACTTATGCAGCTTAGAAAATCTATCTTTTCTCAAATGTAACCAAACCAAATCACCCGGTTTAAGTTTAATTTCTTTTCTACCTTTACTACCAGCAATTCTATACTTTTCATTCATTCTTTCAATATTTGCTTTAATTGGTTCATGCAACTTACGAATGAAATCAGCACGCTCTCTAGCATCACTATGTGTTCTCTCAGTGGTAGGTAAAGGCAAAAGATCAATAGGAGCGCGGGGGTTAAAACCATACACTACCTGAAAAAGGACTTACCTTGGTGGTGGAATGTTCCGCCCTGTTATATGCAAACTCCACATGCAGCAAACACTCTTCCCATATCTTCAAATTGCGCTTCAAAATTGCTCTCAACATAGTGGACAATGTTCGATTTAGTACCTTAGTTTGCCCATCAGTTTGGGGATGACATGTTGTAGAAAACAGCAGCTTGGTCCCCAATTTATTCCACAAAGTGCGCCAAAAATGACTCAAGAATTTTGCATCGTGATATGAAACAATAGTAGAAGACATACCATGCAAGCGAACGATTTCTTGAAAGAAAAGGTCAGCAATATGAACAACATCGTCGCTCTTATGACAAGGAATAAAATGTACCATCTTAGAAAAACGATCAACCACCACAAAAATACTATCCCTCCCCCTCTTAGTCCTTGGCAAACCCAACACAAAATCCATAGATATATCAGCCCAAGGAGTAGAAGGAACATGAAGAGGCATATACAAACCATGTGGGTTCAACCGCGACTTAGCTTTTTGACATGTGACGCACCGAGCCACGTACCATTCTACATCTCGCCTCATCCTTGGCCAAAAGAAATGTGTGGACAACACCTCCTCCGTCTTCTTGGCACCAAAATGTCCCATCAATCCGCCTCTATGTGCCTCCTGCAACAACAAAAGATGAACGGAACCAACTGGAATGCATAGGCGGTTAGCTCTAAACAAAAATCCATCATTGATCATAAACTTGTTCCATGTACGTCCCTCTCTATAATTCAGTAACACATCCTTAAAATCAGGATCAAGCGCATATTGTTCTTTTATTGATTCAAGCCCAAAAATCCGACAATCAAGTTGGGACAGCAAGGTATATCGTCTAGACAAAGCATCAGCAATCACATTATCCTTCACTTTCTTATGTTTGATAATATAAGGAAAAGATTCAATAAATTCAACCCATTTAGCATGCCTACGATTCAGATTATGTTGAGAGCGAAGATACTTAAGCGATTCATGATCAGATGAATAACAAATTCTTTAGGCCACAAATAATAACGCCACATCTCTAAAGAACGGACAAGTGCATACAATTCCTTATCATACATGGAATAATTCAGAACAGGACCATGCAATTTTTTACTAAAGTAAGCAATGGGTTTACCATCTTGCATCAAAACACCCCCAATGCCAACTCCACTAGCATCACATTCTAGCTCAAAAGTCTTACCAAAGTTTAGAAGTTGCAGCAATGGTGTGTGTGTGAGCTTGTTCTTCAAAGTGTCAAAGGACTCCTCATGTGCCTTTTGCCAATGAAACACCACCCATTTCTTCATCAACTCATGCAATAGGGCAGCAATGGTGCTGAAATCTTTGACGAAGCGGCGGTAGAATCCTGCAAGACCAAGAAAACTCCTCACCTGTGTGACGGTTTGGGGAACCGGCCAGCTCTTTATGGCTTCAATTTCCATCTCGTCCACCTCAATTCCTTATGGAGTTACAACATAGCCAAGAAAAGAAACTCGATCCTTGCAAAAGATGCACTTCTTAAGGTAACCAAATAATCGCGCATCACGTAAAGCTTTAAAAACAACACGTAAGTGATCCATATGTTCAACAAAAGACTTGATGTAAATCAATATATCATCAAAGTAAACTACCACAAAACAACCAATAAAAGCTCTTAAAACCTCATTCATTAAGCGCATGAAAGTGCTAGGTGCATTTGTTAAACCAAAAGGCATTACTAACCACTCATACAACCCGAATTTGGTTTTAAAAATGGTTTTCCATTCATCTCCAAGTTTCATTCTAATTTGGTGGTAGCCACTTCGCAAGTCAATCTTTGTGAAAATTATAGAAACACACAACTCATCAAGCATGTCGTCTAGCCTAGGAATAGGATGACGATACCAAATAGTAATATTATTGATGGCTCTACAATCAATACACATACACCAAGTTCCATCTTTCTTAGGAACCAAACGTACAGGAACGGCACAAGGACTAAGGCTTTCACGTATAGACCTGCGGTCCAAAAGGTCTTGGACTTGCCGCTGAATTTCCTTAGTTTCCTCAGGATTGGTTCGATAGGCAGCACGGTTGGGCAAGGTTGCTCCCGGAATCAAATCGATTTGATGCTCTATCCCTCTCATAGGTGGCAGCCCCAGAGGTATCTTAGCTGGAAAAATTTCCTCATACTCCTGCAAAAGGTTAGTGATAGCAGGAGGCACCGAGCTAACAATATCATCAAGCGAAAACATAGCTCATTTGCATATCAAAGCATAGCAAATATCATCATCAGAAATTTCAGCAAAGTCACATTTTGTTGCAAGCATAACACCACCCTTCAATTTAATCCCCTCAGCCTTAGAAATAGATGTAGACTTATCCTTTTTAGGTGGGAGAATAGAATTAGCTATTGCTGATTTTCAGATTGAACATCATTCAAACTAGCAGCGCGTTCTCTATCAGCTTGTACAATTTGAGTAGGGGTCAAAGGGACCAAAGTAATTTTCTTTCCTTTATACACAAAAGTGTATTTATTACTTCTACCATGGTGTGTAGCATCATTGTCATGTTTCCAAGGATGACCCAATAAGAGTGAACAAGCTTGCATAGGTACCTCATCATAATCAACAGAATCAGCAAGAGAACCAATGGAAAATGAAACTCTACAAGTTTGTGTTACCTTTGCTTTTCCAGAATCATTTAGCCACTGAATATGGTATGGACGTGGGTGCGGCGTGTGGTCAAGCCAAGCTTCTTGACCAAATTAGAACTCACCAAATTATTGCAGCTACCTCCATCAATAATGACACATGCTCGATGGTTGCTGATGATGAAGAAAATCTAGAACAAGTTATGGCGTTGTAGCTTCTTAGGTTGCTGTACTTGTGAGCTGAGCACCCGTTGTACAATGATGCTCCTATAGGCTGCCGTGGCCTCGTCACCCAGGACTTCACTGCCCTCCTCATCTGTATCTTCGTCTTCTTCATCTTCAATGTCAGAGGTACTGATGCAACCATGTTCTCTAGCAATGCATGCCTGCTGACTTGGGCAGTCCTTCTGCACATGGCCAATTCCATGGCAGCGGTGGCACTGAATGCCCAAAGTATGTCCCATCGATGCAATGGATGAGGTACTCTTGGCAGGCACCTGCAAAGAATTTTTACCTAAATCTGAAGGTCGTGCGGGAGGTGCCTTAGGTGTAGTGGTAACTCCAGAGGCTGCTGGTCGCTTGCTCACTGGTGGAGGTGCCTGAAAAGTGGTTGGCTTGGTCAGCCCCGAAGATGGTGCCGAGCGTGGCGTGTATGTGGTGCTGACCTTGCTCTTGCTCTGCTGTTCACACCCTGCAATTCCTTTTCTGCAAGCATAGCAAACTGAAATAACTGGTTGACAGTGTTAAATTCTTTATAATCAACAATATCCTGAATCTCGCGCCTCAAACCCGAATAAAAACGACAAATGTAATCTTCGTTCCCCTCCACAACACTACAACACATCAAATCCCTTTTGGAGCTCACCATAGTAATCCTGTACAGATTTCTCTGCTTGCTCTAAATGCATCAATTTCTTACGCAAGTCTCTATGATAAGGAGGAACAAAATGATCACGCATAGCCATCTTAAGTTCTTCCCACATACCTGGTAAAGCATCCTGTGTAGCTAGCCCATTCCACCAAATAATGGCAAAGTCCTTAAACTCACTAGTAGCTTGTCGAACTCTATGTTGCTCAGGCACAAGGTGGGCACTAAACTTCTGTTCTACCGTCATCTCCCAATCAAGATATCCCTCAGCATCATAATGACCCAAAAAAGATGTTATTGTGAACTTAATCTTAGCATAAGGATCATTAGGAACATGATGATTATTACCTTGATGGTGGTGGACACCACCCATACCTGTCGTGTTGCGGCGAAGACGTCGTCGTAATCTTACTTGTCGGAAGGCTGCTCAATCTATGTTCCCACTGGCATCATGCACCGTGTCTTCTAGCAAGAGACCATCGGTGTTGCTGCCAGAGACGTTGTTGTTGCCCGCCACAAAGGTTTCCAGCTCAGTAACCTTGTCGGTTAGCGTGGAAATTTGTTTGTCCAATCTCTCGATGTTGTTGCCAATGTTGAGTTCAATGAGTGCGTCAGTGATGGCCTTCTTGATGGCCTCATTCATCCTTTTTGGGCATTCTCTACAACAGCTTGCAGCTGCTCTTGGCTGACACACTCGTTGAAATCCTTAGGACTGTTATCTCCTGTCTGATCACCTCCTGCCATTGTAAACACAAAAATAGGAACAAACGGTGAAAGTTATCCTTACCAAATGACTACGTGGTTGCAGTGGTGTCACTTTTCATAGCAAGTGGAAGCGTCTTACCAAGCTCTTACAAAGTTCTTACCAACGCAAGCAGTGGGCGGTACAACCGATGGCTGGTTCATGATACGTGTGAGGCAGTGGTACCGAGATTGCAAGGCCCCTTTTCGGTACTGATCTAAAGAGTTTGTGGAGCTTGGAAGGCACGCAAAGAATAATATGTATATTTGGCACACAAGTCAGTAACAGAAAGTAATGCTGAATTATAGTCCAAAGTACTTGTTCTCATTGCTGGTCTAAAATGTTCCAAGTGCCAGGTGTGTGACAAACAAGTATGGTGGATAGCAAGATGCTAGGTGTGTGACAAACAAGTATGGTGGATATCAAGAGCAACACAAATAAGGAAACAGACAGCACACGCTAACACAGCTCACTTTGGCCTTCTCTATGTGCTCCTCTAGATATTGTTCCTCTTTTGCCCCTTTTTCTGCTTTTTTGGGCTGTCGTTGTTTTTTTGGGAAACTTTGACTTTTTCGTTTTATTTTTTTGATATTTTTTTCACTTAGGAGCACAAAAGAAGTAACCACAGAAAATATGAGCTTAAACAAGTGAAAGGTGTGGCCTACAGAAAATTCAGAAGACGTGCTCAAAATTGACAAAAAGCTTGTGACCACGAAAAGAGGATCTTGTGACCAGGGATGGACGGATCCAAAATTTTTTTCTGACCGATTTTGATATATGGAACGTTGAAATCCGAGTTTGTATGTGAAAACTAGACCAGTTTTAAGAACTGACTCCGAATTAGAGGACAAAACGGGAACAATACGCGCAAATTGGTCACGACAACAAGGATTTGATGGAAACGATGGGGAAAAACACAAGAACTGGACTCTAACACGACCTAACCAGAAACAAGACCTCGACCAGGACACAAACTCAACACGATGGACTCTAAAACTGAAATATGCAAAGGCTATGGTGATGAGGACATCACTCCTTCGGATGTACCAGCTGATCCTCCAACCGTCATGCAAGGTCCAATGACCCGGGCTCGAATGCGACAACTTAATTTAGAGGTGAGCTCGTTCTTAAGTGATCCTTTTCATACTTTTGAGAATAGATTGCTATCTAATGATGTTATATTGATTAGGAACATTGGAGAGGGTCATGAGGGACTTGGAGGAAGAGGTGGAGGCAATAATGACCAGCAAGGACGTCCAACAGGAACCGGAGGCCCGGTCCAATATGATTTCGAGTCTGCTTCGGCCTCTAGGACCAGTCTACCTTAAACTGGTCACCTAGGATGCATCCGGACTTCGTTTTTGACGATCCACATATGGATGGAAAGCTAATTTGATAAGGAAGCCAATCCAAGTGGTCTCACATCAAAATCTATTCGGAATCAACAGGAATCATGGTCTCAAGTCAGCGTCCAGAATCTGCCATGGTGCTGCGACACTGTCTTTTGGTCCGTTGGACCATGTATCCTGTTTGGGCCCATTAGGGGCACGTCCAGGGGTCTTGCAGGACCCTAGAGTCTTCATAAACAGCCACCGCTCCTCCATTAGGGTTCAGATTTTGCTTAGATTATTCTGTCAAGAATAGTGTCGCCGTTCATCGGTTTGTGAGACCACAACTTCGTGAGATTAATCATTCATATGCAAATTGGTTGCGTTCTTTCTTGTTCTTGCTTGTGTTCTTCGTTGCGTAGGCAGGGATTAGCCTTCTTGGTGAGGTCAACTTGGTCCGTGACTCGGTTGATAACCAGAGGAGCTATGGTGCTAAGATTGCAGGGTTCGATCTTTCGATCTGAAGCCGGATCGGTATGTCATTCTCCGCCACAACGATAGTTACCTCCACCTGATGGAAGATCGGGATCCCTGTCCCCATTAAGTGGTAATCAGAGCTAAGGTATACTATCAGCTTCACATTTATCCCATAGTTTTGAGTGTTTTGCATTTGTTCCATAGTCCAGTGCCATATTTTTTGTCATGTCCTAGAACCTTCTGCGCCATAGCCTTTGCATATTTTGGTTTCAGAGTCCGTCGTGTTGAGTTTGTGTCCTGGTCAAGGTCTTGTTGCTGGTTAGGTCGTGTTGGAGTCCAGTTCGTGTGTTTTCCCCCATCGTTTCCATCAAATCCTTGCTGCCGTGACCAGTTTTGTGCACATTGTTCCCGTTTTGTCCTCTAATTCGGAGCCAATTCTTAAAACTGGTCTAGTTTTCACATACGAACTTGGATTTCGACATTCCATATATCAAAATCGATCAGAAATTTTTTTGATCCATCCATCCTCGTTATATCGGGGTTGGAAATTTTTAAATTGGTCAAAAAGTGGTCACAAGATCCTCTTTTCGTGGTCACAAGGTTTTTGTCGATTTTGAGCAAGTTTTCTGAATTTTCCACAGGCCACGTCTTTCACTTGTTTAAGCTCATATTTTTTGTGGTTAGTTCTTTTGTGCTCCTAAGTAAAGGAAAAATATCAAAAAATAAAATAAAATAAAAAAGTCAAATTTTTCTAAAAAAACAACGACAACCCAAAAAATAGAAAAAAAGAGAGGGGCAAAAGAGGAACAATATCTAGAGGAGCACATAGAGAAGACCAAAGTGGGCTGTGTTAGTGTGTGCTGTCTGGTTCCTTGTTTGTGTTGCTGTTTCCATCCACCATACTTATTTTTCACACACCTGTCACCTTGTTATCCACCATACTTGTTTGCCACGCACCTGGTACTTGGAACATTTTAGACCAGCAACGAGAACAAGTACTTTGGACTATAATTCAGCATTACTTTCTGTTACTAACTTGTGTGCCAGATATATATATTATTCTTTGTGTGCCTTCCAAGCTCCAAAAACTCTTCAGATCAGTACAGAAAAAGGGCCTTGCAATCTCGGTACCACTGCCTCACAGGTATCACGAACCAGCAGCCGGTTGTACCGCCCACTGCTTGCGTTGGTAAGAACTTTGTAAGAGCTTGGTAAGATGCTTCCACTTGCTATGAAAAGTGACACCACTGCAACCACGTAGTCATTTGGTAGGGATAACTTTCACCGTTTGTTCCTGTTTTTGTGTTTACAATGGCAGGAGGTGATTAGACTGGAGGTAACAATCCTAAGGGTTTCAACGAGTGTGTCAGCCAAGAGCAACTACAAGCTATTATAGAGGATGCCCAAAAAAGGATGAATGAGGCCGTCAGGAAGGCCGTCACTGACGCACTCATTGAACTCAACATTGGCAACAACATGGAGAGATTGGACAAACGAATTTCCACGCTAACCGACAAGGTTACTGAGTTGGAAACCATGGTGGCGGTCAACAACAATGACGTCTCCGGCAGTGACACCGATGGTCTCTTGCCAGAAGACACGGTGCATGATGCCGCTGGGAACATAGATCGAGCAGCCTTCCGACAAGCAAGATTACGACGATGTCTTCACCGCAACACGACAGGTATGGGTGGCGTCCACCTCCAAGGTAATAATCACCGTGTATACGATGATCCTTATGCTAAGATTAAGTTCACAATACCATCTTTTTCGGGTCATTATGATGCTGAGGGATATCTTGATTGGGAGATGATAGTAGAACAAAAGTTTAGCACCCACCTTGTGCCTGAGCATCAGAGTTCGACAAGGTACTAGTGAGTTTAAGGATTTTGCCATTATTTGGTGGAATGGGCTAGCTGCACAAGATGCTTTAGCTGGTACATGGGAAGAACTTAAGGTAGCTATGCATGATTGTTTTGTTTCTCCTTCTTGTCATAGAGACTTGCGTAAGAAATTGATGCATTTAGAACAAGGAGATAAATCTATACATGATTACTATGGTGAGCTCCAAAAGGGATTGATGCGCTGTAGTGTTGTGGAGGGGAACGAATATGCCATTTGTCGTTTTTATTCGGGTTTGAGGCATGAGATTCAGGACATTGTTGATTATAAAGAATTTAACACTGTCAACCAGTTGTTTTAGTTTGCTATGCTTGCAGAAAAGGAATTGCGGGGGCGTGAGCAGCAGAGCAAGATCAAGGTCAACACCACATACACGCCACGCTCGGCACCATCTTCGGGGCTGACCAAACCAACCACTTTTCGGGCACCTCCACCAGCGAGCAAGCGACCAACAACCTCTGGAGTTTCCGCTATACCTATGGCACCTTCCGCACGACCTTTAGAATCAGGTAAAAATCCTTTGCAGGTGCCTACCAAGAGTTCCTCATCCGTAGCATCGACGGGACACACTTCGGGCATTCAGTGCCACCGCTGCCATGGCATTGGCCATGTGCAGAAGGACTGCCCAAGTCAGCGGGCATATATTGCTACAGAAGATGGTTACATCAGCACCTCTGACATTGAGGATGAAGAAGACCAAGATGCAAATGAGGAGGACGACGAAGTCCTTGGTGACGAGGCCACGATGACCTATAGGAGCATCATTGTACAGCAGGTGCTCAGCTCACAAGTCCAGCAACTTGAGAAGCTACAACGCCATAACTTGTTCCGGATTTTCTTCGTCATCAACAACTATCGAGCACGTGTCATTATTGATGGAGGTAGCTGCAATAATTTGGTGAGTTCTGATTTGGTCAAGAAGCTTGGCTTGACCACACGCCGGCACCCACGTCCATATCATATTCAGTGGCTAAATGATTCAGGTAAAACAAAGGTAACACAAACTTGCAGAGTGTCATTTTCTATTGGTTCTTATGCTGATTCTGTTGATTGTGATGTGGTACCTATGCAACCTTATTCATTCTTATTGGGTCATCCTTGGGAACATGATAATGATGCTACACACCATGGTAGAAGTAATAAATACACTTTTGTGCATAAAGGAAAGAAAATTACTTTGGTACCTTTGACCCCTGCTCAAATTGTACAAGCTGATAGAGAACGAGCTGCTAGTTTGAAAGATGTTCAATCTGAAAATCAGCAAGTTGTTAATTCCATGCTCCCACCTAAAAAGGATGAGTCTACACCTAATTCTAAGGACGAGGCGATTAAATTGAAGGGTGGTGTTATGCTTGTAACAAAATGTGACTTTGCTGAAATTTCTGATGATGATATTTGCTATGCTTTGGTATGCAAACGAGCTATGTTTTCGCTTGATGATATTGTTAGCTCGGTGCCTCCTGCTGTCACTAACCTTTTGTAGGAGTACGAGGACATTTTTCCAGCTGAGATACCCCTGGGGCTGCCACCTATGAGAGGAATAGAGCATCAAATCATTTTGATTCCGGGAGCAACCTTGCCCAACTGTGCTGCCTATCGAACCAATCACGAGGAGACTAAGGAAATTCAGCGGCAAGTCCAAAACCTTTTGGACCATGGGTATGTACGTGAAAGCCTTAGTCCTTGTGTCGTTCCTGTACTTTTGGTTCCTAAGAAAGATGGAACTTGGCGTATGTGTGTTGATTGTAGAGCCATCAATAATATTACTATTCGATATCGTCATCCTATTCCTAGGCTACACGACATGCTTGATGAGTTGTGTGGTTCTATAATTTTCACTAAGATTGACTTGCGAAGTGGCTACCACCAAATTAGAATGAAACTTGGAGATGAATGGAAAATTGCTTTTAAAACCAAATTCGGGTTGTATGAGTGGTTAGTAATGCCTTTTGGTTTGACAAATGCACCTAGCACTTTCATGCGCTTAATGAATGAGGTTTTAAGGGCTTTTATTGGTCGTTTTGTGGTAGTTTACTTTGATGATATATTGATTTACAGCAATTTTTTTGATGAACATATAGATCACTTACGTGCTGTTTTTAATGCTTTACGTGATGCACGTTTATTTGGTAACCTTGAGAAGTGCATATTTTGCACGGATCGAGTTTCTTTTCTTGGCTATGTTGTAACTCCACAGGGAATTGAGGTGGACGAGATGAAAATTGAAGCCATAAAGAGCTGGCCGGTTCCCCAAACCGTCACACAAGTGAGGAGTTTTCTTGGTCTTGTAGGATTCTACCGCTGCTTCATCAAATATTTCAGCACCATTGCTGTCCCGTTGCATGAGTTGATGAAGAAAGGAGTGGTGTTCCATTGGGGAAAGGCACATGAGGAGTCCTTTTACACTTTGAAGGACAAGCTTACACATGCACCATTACTGCAACTTCCAAACTTTGGTAATACTTTTGAGCTAGAATGTGATGCTAGTGGAATTGGCTTTGGTGGTGTTTTGATGCAAGATGGTAAACCCATTGCTTACTTTAGTGAAAAATTGCATGGCCCTGTTCTTAATTATTCCACGTATGATAAGAAATTATATGCACTTGTTCGTTCTTTAGAGATGTGGCGTCATTATTTGTGGCCTAAAGAATTTGTTATTCATTCTGATCATGAATCGCTTAATTATCTTCGCTCTCAAAATAATCTGAATTGTAGGCATGCTAAATGGGTTGAATTTATTGAATCTTTTCCTTATATTATCAAACATAAGAAAGGGAAGGATAATGTGATTGCTGATGCTTTGTCTAGAAGATATACATTGCTGTCCCAACTTGATTGTTGGATTTTTGGTCTTCAATCAATAAAAGAACAATATGCGCTTGATCCTAATTTTAAGGACGTGTTGCTTAATTGTAGAGAGGGACATACATGGAATAAGTTTATGATCAATGATGGGTTTTTGTTTAGAGCTAACCGCCTATGCATTCTAGTTGGTTCCATTCGTCTTTTGTTGTTGGAGGAGGCACATGGAGGCGGATTGATGGGACATTTTGGTGCCAAGAAGACGGAGGAGGTGCTGACCACACACTTCTTTTGGTCAAGGGTGAGGCGAGATGTAGAGCGGTACGTGGCTCGGTGTGCCACATGTCAAAAAGGTGAGTCGCGGTTTAATCCACATGGTTTGTATATGCCTCTTCCTGTTCCTTCTATTCCTTGGGTTGATATATCTATGGATTTTGTGTTGGGTTTGCCAAGGACTAAGAGGGGGAGGGATAGTATTTTTGTGGTGGTTGATCATTTTTCTAAGATGGCACATTTTATTCCTTGTCATAAGAGCGACGATGTTGTTCATATTGCTGACCGTTTCTTTCAAGAAATCGTTTGCTTGCATGGTATGCCTTCTACTATTGTTTCAGATCGCGATGCAAAATTCTTGAGTCATTTTTGGTGCACGTTGTGGAATAAATTGGGAACCAAGCTGCTGTTTTCTACAACATATCATCCCCAAACTGATGGGCAAACTGAGGTTTTGAATTGAACGTTGTCCACCATGTTGAGAGCAATTTTGAAGAGCAATTTGAAGATATGGTACGAGTGTTTGCCGTATGTGGAGTTTGCATATAGCAGGGCGGAACATTCCACCACCAAGGTAAGTCCTTTTTAGGTAGTGTATGGTTTTAATCCCTGTGATCCTATTGATCTTTTGCCTTTATCTACCACTGAGAGAATACATAGTGATGCTAGAGAGCGTGCTGATTTTATTCGTAGGTTGCATGAAACAACTAAAGCAAATATTGAAAGAATGAATGAAAAGTATAGAATTGCTGGTACTAAAGGTAGAAAAGAGATTAAACTTGAACCGGGTGATTTGGTTTGGTTATATTTGAGAAAAGATAGATTTCCTGAGCTGCGTAAGTCTAAATTAATTCCAAGAGCAGCTGGTCCTTATAAGATAATTGAGAAAATAAATGATAATGCCTACAAACTTGAGTTGCCACCCGAGCTCGGGGTTAGTCCCACCTTTAACATTGCAGATTTGAAGCCTTATTTGGGAGAAGAAGATGAGCTTGAGTCAAGGACGACTCATATTCAAGAGGGGGAGGATGATGAGGACATCACTCCTTCGGATGTACCAGCTGATCCTCCAACCGTCATGCAAGGTCCAATGACCCGGGCTCGAATGCGACAACTTAATTTAGAGGTGAGCTCCTTCTTAAGTGAACCTTTTCATATTTTTGAGAATAGATTGCTACCTAATGATGTTATATTGATTAGGAACATTGGAGAGGGTCATGAGGGACTTGTAGGAAGAGGTGGAGGCAGTGATGACCAGCAAGGACGTCCAACAGGAACCAGAGGCCCGGTCCAACATGATTTCGAGTCTGCCTCGGCCTCCAGGACTAGTCTGCCTTAAACTGGTCACCTAGGACGCATCCGGACTCCGTTTTCGACGATCCACATATGGAAGGAAAGCTAATTTGATAAGGAAGCCAATCCAAGTGGTCTCACATCAAAATCTGTTCGGAATCAACAGGAATCATGGTCATAATGCAGCGTCCAGAATCTGCCAGGGTGCTACAACACCGTCTTTTGGTCCGTTGCACCATGTATCGTGTTTGGGCCCATTAGGGGTGCGTCCAGGGGTCTTGCACGACCCTAGAGTCTTCATAAACAGCCGCCACTCCTCCATTAGGGTTTGGGTTTTGCTTAGATTATTCTGTCAAGAATAGTTTCACCGTTCATCGGTTTGTGAGACCCCAACTTCATGAGATTAATCATTCATCTGCAAATTGGTTGCGTTCTTTCTTGTTCTTCGTTGCGTAGGCAGGGATTAGCCTTCTTGGCGAGGTCAACTTGGTCCGTGACTCGGTTGATAACCAGAGGAGCTGTGGTGCTAAGATTGCAAGATTTGATCTTTCGACCTGAAGCCGGATCGGTGTATCATTCTCTACCACAACGATAGTTACCTTCACCTGATGGAAGATCGGGATCCCCATCCCCATTATATGGCGCAGAAGGTTCTAGGATAGGAAAAACGAGTATGGCACTGGACTATGGGACGAATGCGAAACACTCAAAATTAGGGGGGTAAATGTGAACCTAACGGTATACCTTAGCTCTGAATATCACTTAATGGGAATGGGGATCCCGATCTTTCGTCAGGTCGAGGTAACTATCGTTGTGGCGGAGAATGACACACCGATCTGGCTTCAGATCGAAAGATCGAACCCTACAATCTTAGCACCATAACTCCTCTGGTTATCAACCAAGACACGGATCTAGTTGACCTCACCAAGAAGGCTAATCCCTGCCTGCGTAATGAAGAACACAAGCAAGAACAAGAAAGAAAACAATCAAATTGCAGATGAATGATTAATCTCACGAAGTTGGGGTCTCACAAACCGATGAACGGCGAAACTGCTCTTGACAGATTAATCTAAGCAAAACCCAAAACCTGATGATGGTGGCACCATATGATTATAAAGGTCTTAGGGTCATCGCCTGCCCTGGACGTGCCCCCCTAACGGGCTCAAAGACGATACACGGCCCATTGGACCAAATACGGTGACGCAGCACCTAGACAGATTCTAGACGCTAACTTGTTTCAACAATTCCCATGGATTTCAAAGAGCTTTTGATGTGATACCACTTGCATTGGCTTCCTTTTCAAATTAGCTTTGCAACCATATGTGGATCGTCGAAAACGGAGTCCAGATGCGTCTTGGGTGACCAGTTTAAGGCAGACTGGTCCTAGAGGCCGAGGCAGACTCGAAATCATGTTGGATCGGGCCTCCAGTTTCTATTGGACGTCCTTGCTGGTCATCATCACCTCCACCTCTTCCTCTAAGTCCCTCATGACCTTCTCCAAGGTTCCTAATTAATATAACATTATTAGGTAGCAATCTATTCTCAAAACTATGAAAAGGATCACTTAAGAACGAACTCACCTCTAAATTAAGTTGTCGCCTTCGAGCTCGGGTCATTGGACCTTGCATAATGGTTGGAGGATCAGCGGGTGCATCTAAAGGAGTGATGTCCTCATCACCTCTCGTGTATTTACTTCCCTAGTGTAGCTAAGCTCTTTAGTGTAACTAGTTTTGAGAGCTAGCTTGTGTCGGTCTAGTGTGGTTAGTGAGGCTCTTTAATTAGTCTTTGAGAGCTCACTTAGTGTAGTGACATAGCCTTTATGTGCTTAGAGACTATAGTAACTAGAATTGTGGTAGGTGGCTTGCATTTTTAGTTGGCTAGCGCAAGAATTGCTTCGCCTCATATTTGTCTAACCACATTGCTTAGTGTTGTTGTAGAAATTTTTATAGGCTATTCACCCCCTCTAGCCATTAGGACCTTTCAAGTGATATCAGAGCTGTGGTCACCGTGATTTGAAGCTTAACAACCTTCGGTGTCAAAATAGCTCAAATCAACAACACCAAGAAGCCACCCTAATTTGATGGCACAAATTATCCATATTGGAAGTCAAAGATGACCACACATATCAAGTCAATCAATAGAAAGGTGTGGAAGGTGGTGGAGACCAAAATGGAGATAGCCAATCCAGAGAATCCCACCGCGACCGAAGAAGTGCTACTCCAAAATAATAACATTGCTCTTAGTGCCATTTATGATGCTATTGATGAGTGAACATTTGCGCAAATCAAGAACATTGAGATGGCTCATGAGGCTTGGAAGAAGTTGGAGGAATCATTTGAGGGCACACAAGCGGTGAAGGGTGCCAAGGCATACATTCTCAAGGAAAAATTTGCAAGCTTCAAGATAAAGGATGATGAGAGTGTGCCGGAGATGTTCTATAGGCTACAAGTGCTAGTCAATGATCTCAAAGCACTTGGTGAAGAAGTGAAAGACAAGGACTTCTCTCATAAGTTCTTGAGGTGCTTACCATCAAGATTTGGCATGTTGGTCACCTTGCTAGTGAGGAGTGGTTTAGACACAATGACACCAAACCAAGTGTTGGGAGATGTGATGACCGATGACACATATAGAGATGATGATTATAAGGAAGAAAAGAAGGAGAAGAAAGATGAGAAGAAGGATGGGAAGAAGAAGAGTGTGGCATTCAAAGCCACATCATTATCAAAGGGCAAGGCTAAGCATGATACATAAAGTGAAGATGATGATTCAAGCTTTGATGATATGGATGATGAGAAGATGGCTCTCTTTGTGAAGAGATTTGGCAAGTTCATGATGAAGAAGGGCTATCATGCTAGAAAGAAGAAGTCTTCATCCAAAAACAAGGAAGAGTCAAGAAGGTGCTTCAAGTGTGGTAGCAAGGATCATCTTGTTGCTGAATGCCCCTACAATAGTGAGAACGAAGATGATGATAAGAAGGGCAAAAAGAAGTACAAGAAGGAGAAGAAGGACAAGATGACCATCAAGAAGAAGAAGAAGGGTGGTTCATATGTGGTCAATTGGGATAGGGATGCTTCCTCAAGTGATGATGATGATAGTGATGATGATAAGACCACCAAGAAGAAGACTCTTGCAAGCATTGCCATTAATGAGAAGCCTTCCCTCTTTGACACTCCATCGATTTGCTTCATGGCTAAGGCCACTAAGGTACAAACTTGTGATGATGGATGTGATGAGGAACATGATAATCAAAGTGAAAGTGATGATGATGATGAACCCACTAAAGATGAACTAATTGATATGTTAGAAGATGCTAAAGAACATTTTGACATTAAGAGAAGGGAATGCAAAGACTTACGTAAGGAACTAAAAGCCCTTAAGCAAGCCTTTGATGAGCTCAATGCATCTCATGAGAGGCTAGAGGAAGCCCATGAGAAGCTTGACAAGGCTCACAAGATGCTTGAAAAAGCTCATTCCTCTCTACTTGATGAGCAAAATGAGAAGGAGATGTTGTAACATGTGACAAAGGCTTAACTTGTGACATAATTGATGAATCTTTCTATAAGCCTATTGTTGTTGCTCCTGCTAACCATTCATGTAGCTCATCATCCACTTCCACCTCACCTATGAGTGATGGTTTCACTTGTGATGCCTCACTTATGGTTGAGAATGAGACCTTGAAGAAGGAGGTCAATGAGCTCACTCGCGCCTTAGACAAAGCCTATGTTGGTGAGGACCGCTTGCTTATGTGTTTGTGTAGCCAAAGAGCTTCTCTCTACAAAGAGGGATTGTGCTATATGCCTAAGAAAGGCAAGGTGGCATTTGCTCCTCACAAGACTAGTTTTGTGAAGAACAATAGTCGGTTTTGCACTAGTTGCAAGTAAGTTGGTCAAATAGAGCAAAAATGCATGAACAAGATATCACAAGCTAATGTATCCTCAATTAAGCTTGATTCTTTCTATGTGCTTACTAAGGGTACCAAGGGTGTTCATGCTAAGTTCATTGGGGAACCATGGATGGGCTCAAAGAAGAGAGCCATTTGGATACCAAAGAGCTTAGTAACTAACCTTCAAGGACCTAAGCAAGTTTGTGTACCTAAAAAGAATTGATCTTCTTTTGTAGGTCAATTACAAAGCCGGAGGAAGGCATTGGGTTCTTGATAGTGGGTGCACTCAACACATGACCGGTGATGCAAGAATGTTCAACTTAATGAACGCCAATGATAGCAATGGTTATGATAGTATCATATTTTGTGAATGTTCAACTTAATGAACACCAATGATAGCAATGGTTATGATAGTATCATATTTTGTGACAATGACAAAGGCAAGGTCAAAGGGCTTGGTAAGATTGTAATATCCAATGACATGAGCATTTCCAATGTGTTGCTAGTAGAGAGCTTGAACTTCAATTTGCTATCCATGGCTCATTTTTGTGATCTTGGATTCAAATGCATATTTAGGGTAGATGATGTAGAGATCATAAGTGTAGATGGCTCTAATTTGATCTTCAAAGGCTTTAGATGTGAGAATCTATATTTGGTTGATTTCAATGCTAGTGAAGCTCAATGTCAACATGCTTGTTCACTAAGTTTAGTATGGGTTGGTTATGGCATAGAAGACTTGGTCATGTTGGAATGAAACAATTGAATATATTGGTTAAGCATGACTTGGTTAGAGGCTTGAAAGATGTTGTGTTTGAGAAGGATAAGCTTTGTAGCTCTTGTCACGCCGGCAAACAAGTTGGAAACACCCATCCTATGAAAAGCATAATGAGCACTAGCAAGGCATTTGAGTTGTTGCACATGGATTTGTTTAGGCCAACACAATACACTAGCATCGGTGGAAATAAATATGGCTTTGTAATAGTGGATGACTATACTAGATACACTTGGGCATTCTTTCTAGTGGACAAGAGTTATGTGTTTGCAACATTCAAATCATTTGTCAAGGGCATTCACAATGAGTTTGAAACAACCATCAAGAGAGTTAGAAGTGACATTGGTAGTGGGTTCAAGAACACAAGAATTGATAAGTTGTGTGATGAATTTGGAATTAGACATCATTCTCAGCCAAGTACACTCCTCAATCAAATGGCCTTGTTGAGAGGAAGAATAGAACATTGATTGACATGGTAAGATCAATATTGAGTGAGTACAATATGAGTCAATCTTTTTGGGCCGAAGCTATCAACACGGCTTGCTATTATAGCAACTGCTTGTATTATCACCCATTGAAAGAGAAGACACCTTATGAGCTCTCGAATGGTAGAAAGCCCAACATTGCATATTTTCGGGTATTTGGTTGCAAATGCTACATATCGAAGAAAGGCACTAGATTGAGCAAGTTTGACAAGAAATGTGATGAAGGATTCTTGCTAGGTTACTCCACTACAAGCAAAGCATATAGAGTTTGGAATTTGGCATGTGATACTCTTGAAGAAGTTCATGATGTGGAATTTCATGAAACCAAGGGTTCCTAAGATGAGATTGAAAACTTGGAAGATTGTTGGTATTTATTAACTTGTCACTTGTTTAAGTAGCCACCTAATGTTATTGACATTTCTTAGCATCACTTTTACTAAGTTGTCATCCCTAGTGATGATGCTAGTTGGTACTACCTAGTGCCAGCTCTAGAATGACACTAAGAAGTACTTTACTATTTTATGTGACTAAGAAGAATGTATATATATATGATGAAAGGGATCTACAAGCGCACAGATAATTTTATCATTGTAGTATTTCACTCGGGAGTATTCTAGGTATCATTATTTCTATTTTTACCACAGGGAAGGACGGACAATTGGAATATATTGATAAATTATACATATGATGGCAAAATAAACCATAACCAATATTCGACTCACAACATGGGTAAGTCAAGAGATAAATGTATATGAATGGTAAATGATAACTGATCATTAATCACTTAGAGTACTCCTTTCTATGGCATTAGCATGGCTAAGTAGAATATTAGAGGAATAATTCCTAAGTCATTCTTAATTACAAGTCAAAGCATACATTGATTAGTGCAATTACACTTAGTAGTCATGGCTAAGATCAACTTCATATCTACACATAAGGGATATTACTAAGGAAGATTAAGAACAGAGCTTGTCTTCCTTTGTAACTAGATCCTACTTGTCCTATATTCGGGGAGTGGACTACAAAGGACTGAACGAAAGTGTCACATCTGTGATCTACCACATGGCCCAAAATATAGGGTGCATCCATAGGTAAACAACATATAAGCACCACTCTTACACAATGTCAACCACTCACCCCTGGTACCTTGGAGCGAGCGCTATACGAACTTATGCTTGAACATGATGATAATCTAACAATACTAAGCATATAATCAAAGTAGACAATGAACATGATAACTAGGAACATGAATAATATTAAGAACAATGTTGAATCAATTGTAGCAAACATATGAATAATGAAAGATACAAAAGAGGATACAAGGGGCTATACCGAGCCACGCTCTTGACAAGATCTAGAATCCAAGCGTAGCTTGCCTTCCTCTAGACCTAGCCTAGCTAGCTATGCCCTAGAATATGGTGGAGCTCTGAGGATGATTAGGGTTTCTATCTTCTTGACTGAATGACTTAATCAGGGTTTGATGCCTGAGGGAGGGGGGTAGGGGCTAGTATATATAGTCCATAGCATCAATTCTGAGCCCCCGGATCAAAATCAACTTGAAAGGATGGCGTAGATGCAAACCCTAAGGTGGTGGAGAACCAACATTCAAAGGGGGAGACTGATAGTGGGGCCCATAGGCCAGCTGACCTATAGGTGGGGCTGGCCGGCCCCACCCAGCGGCCACTCGCCCTCTGCCATAGTGTGGTGTCCTTCGGAGTCTTCTAGATCCTTCTGGTGTCCGTCTTGTTGTGGATAAGCGTGATTAACTCTGACATATAGATCCACCTTGATGGTTTTTTGAATAAATCCTGCTGAAAACATAGATTCACCAAAACTCATAGAATTTGTTAGTTTAAACCCCTAAGTCTATGTTGGGGATTACTTTCATGCCCTTATTCAAGTTACATTGATGGGTTTTAATGTTTATTAACTACCATCAACAAACTCCCCCGAGCTTAACCTTTGCTCATCCTTGAGCAATGCTAAACTCAGCAAATGGATCAGGAGTTATATCAATGTTTTTACTCCTCAAAAGTACACATGCGTTTAAACAAGAATTCTCCTCTGGATTAGAATAAACTGAACTGACTTTCAAACTTACTCATATTACCTTTAACCATGGGGTTCTTAGCCTTCACTTGGGTCTTGAGCAATTGAAAGACAGAACGATCAAGTCAAGCACTATGTTTCAAGTTCTTTGTTTAACCATTATTCTAGAGTTTTGATAAGTTTTCAAAATAAAACTCAGAGCTTCCATTGTATGACACTCTCAAATCTCTCAAAATATGTGGTATTTGTGGATCCTTACCAAGGAAATAGTGATGTTATGCCTTTCTCTTCCTACAACTAAGACTTATGTGGAGCTCATAGGAGTGGAAAAAGCATGAAAGAGCATACTTGCAATACATATATTGTAAAGTCAAACCTCGGATCCAAAGAGAGTTGAGTCATACAATCAAATCAAGATGTGCATGTGTATAGACGTATGGTGGATATATATGGTAGCTAACCTAATTCTACTATGCTCCTTGAAAACATATCTCTCATTTGAAACTTGGAAACAACTTTGCAAGAAAACATGGGCTATCTTATTCATCTTCTTTTTCTTCTTCTCAGGCGGGCATCTGAGTTCCCATTATTTTAGTAATTCGGACACTTGTCCATTTTTTCTTATCTCTTTCTTTTTTTATGAATAACTTTTGCGTAGCCACATGTTTCTTTTTTGCAATAGAACTTTTGAGAGAGAGCAACAAGAACTTGGAGCATTTATTTGGTGGACATCCTATAGGGCATATTTTTGGTGTTCACTCCTAGTGTAGGAGTAAAACATTTTTGGGTGGATATAGATGGAATGGTATGTTTTTGTGCCTACCCCCAGTGTAGGAGTAGTGCATATTTGGGTGGTGTGTACGTGATCTTGATTTCAAGAGCATGACAAATCTCTCATAAGGCATCAACAAAGCTTGACTAAACTCAATGCAAAACAAGCAGCATATATGAGTGGAAGTTTTTCAAATCTAAATATCATATATGGCACTGGTAGCAATTCAAGCTTTGTCATACAGAGCTCATCATGTAAGATTTTTATGTTTTTCAAAAGATAAATCTCTAGAACTTTAATATCACTAGGAACAAGATAAACAACAGTTCAGACCTTCTCATATCATATCCGCCAATTACCTAGACTTAGATCAAGCATATGCTACCTATGAGTTTCAAGTTCAGAGTAAATTCTTATATCAATACAGTCATATCCAAAACTCAGGAGAATTCAAGGCTGAAACTAGGTACTTGAAAGGAATTATGATAGAGCAACTATTCATCATTTCCATTGCAAAAGATTATCCTCAGAGTTCTTTTAATTAATTCCTAAAAACTAAACTAGACACATACTTTTATTTTGTTTTCATTTTTAAGATCACACCCTACTATATATATAGCTAACATAAATTTTTATTTTGTTTTAACTTGTTATGCATCTTTTTATGACTAGCAAATATATAGAAAACTCAAAGATAGTAAAACCAAAAAGGGAAAGAAATACTTAGCTAGGTACATGGGGGATGCTCCTCCCCCAAGCTAGATGTTGCCGTGGCCTTTCTTAAAATCTCTCTCATCCTTTCAGAAGTTGTTTTCCTCTTGCAGTGGGTGTAGCAGCGGCTCGAGAATATGTTCTTCGGATGGATGGCTTTACTCTTGACCATCCTGCAAAATATTCCAACAAGAACACAAAAACTCATGGCATAGATTAAGATAAGGGCTTAGCGGTCAGCCATTCAGAGATTTGTTATCCTTGGGGGTTTAGATAGATTTCCTAATTGCCAAAGTTCTAGCAGGATGTCTAATTAATGTATTTTAGGATTTTCTTATTTATATAATACAGAAAGGAAATATGCATGCATGTTTATTTTTATTTTTATGCCACCACGGTAAATATTCCTACGGGCTTTTACACACTGCATATTTATTCACATGGGGCTTTAGGCTTTATGATGCAATGATATAATGCAATAATGAAACTTTTTATTTTTCCTTTTCTAAATGCAATGCTAATGGAGAAAAGTAAATATGCTAAAGTGAAAAATAACTCATGCAATGCTAAAAGTAAATATGGATAACTACTGATGTTACCTCACGGCCAGGGTTCGGATTTTTAAGTCCTCCGGATAGGACTTGCCTAGAGAAAAGTCCTTTACTTTTCGAGAGCATCATCCGGTCCTGGGGATGAGACTAATGATTGCGCCTCTTGTGACTCTGGTGATGATGTTACCTTCTCCTTCCACACCTGCTTGGTCTATGGACTTGACTTTGGCGGAGCAGGTTCATCTTTTACAACTCCATTAGGTTCCTTATCTTCCTCCCATTCATTCTTTGGAGATTGATTCTTCTGGTTTTAGGATGATCGACGTCTCCTCCTAGAGTGAGACTTCTTGGGCTGCTCATAAGTAGTATAACTATTAAAATAACAACATACCTTTTCTCCAGGGAATTGGAAGTGGACTTGTCTAGATTTGACGTAGATGATCGTGTTGGTGGTGTTGAGGAATGGTCTTCCAAGGATGATGGGTGTATCATCTTCTTCTTCACCCATGTCTAGAACCATGAAGTCGGCAGGGGCATAGTGATCATGTATTCTTACCATAATATCTTTTGCTATCCCCTCAGGGCATCGGATTGATTGGTCCACCATCTGTAATTGCATATATGTTGGGAACAAAGGTTCATGACCAAATAAATATTCATACATTACCTTGGACATTATGTTGACTCCTGATCCAATATCGCAGAAGGTCTTGTAGAAGATTCTTTATCAAATGGTACACTTGATCGTTGGTACGCCTGGATCATCCTTTTTAGCAAGGAATGGTGAAGCGAGGAGGTGGTTGTACTCGAATCGAAGTGTGTTGATCATGTTGATTGTCTCTTCTTGTGGCTATCAAGCTCTATTCTTCCTTCTTCTCCTGTCGTTCTTCTTCTTGGTCACTGTTGTCTCTTCGAAAAGGTACGGTGTCTACGAATGTTCGGGAGATTGCAAGATACGATTCTTAAAAGAAAACTTCTCCTTTCTATCCTTGATTGTGAAGCAGATCTTGGCACTGTCCATGTAGATAATGGCTTTAGCAGTGCTTAGGAAAGGTTGGCCCAAAATAATGGGTGGCCTTACATCTCCACCTGTTTTTAAAACCGCAAAGTCTACAGGAACATATGATTGTCCCACTTAGATAATGGCATCTTCAAGAACTCCCTTGGGATAACAGAGTGACTGATCTGTAAGCTGCAAATGCATATTTGTGTACAGCAAAACATCACCATTAATTCAAACATAGATTACCTTAGGCATGATGTTGACACTTGCTCCGAAGTCTCAGAAAACACGGGCTATCTTATTCATCTCTTTTTTTTTCTTTTCTCTTTTTTTTCAGGCAGGCATCTAAGTACCCATTGTTTTAGATATCTCGAACACTTGTCTATTTTTTAACTCTTTCTTCTTCTTTATATATATATGAATAACTTTTGTATAGCCCATTGTTTTTTCATTTGCAACAAAACTTTTGAGAGATAGCAACAAGAATTTGGAGCATTTATTTGGGGGATGGAAAAACCTATCAAGCATGTTTTTGGTGTTTTCTCCCAGTGTAGGAGTAGAACATTTTTGGATGGATCTAAATGGAACGACATGTTTTTGCGCCTATCCCTAGTGTAGGAGTAGTGCATATGTGGGTGATGTGTACGTGATTTTGATTTTAAGAGCATGATAAATCTCTCATAAGGGTCAACAAAGCTTGACTAAACTCAATGCAAAACAAGCAACATATATGAGTGAAAGTTTTGCTAGCCTAAATAACATGTATAGCTCTGGTAGGAATTCAAGCTTTGTCATATAGGAGCTCATCATGTAGAATTTTTATGTTTTTCAAAAGATAAATCTCTAGAACTTTAGTATCGCTAGGAACATGATAAACATCAGCTCAGACCTTCTCATATCATATCCGTCAATTACCTAGACTTAGATCAAGCATATACTACCCACGAGTTTCAAGCTCGGAGTAAATTCTTATATCAAAACATTATTATCCAAAACTTGAGAGAATTCAAGGCTGAAAACTAGGTACTTGAAAGGAATTACAATAGAGCAACTATTCATCATTTCCATTCAAGAGATTATCCTCAGAGTTCTTTTATTTATTTAGCTCTTAAAAATTAATCTTAAAGAAAACTACACACCCTTTTTATTTTATTTTCATTTTTAAATCACACCATACTAATATATATACTAACACAAAGATAAATTTTTATTTTGTTTTTAGTTATGCATGTCTTTTTTTAACTAGGAAATGTAAAGCAAACTGAAGAATAACAAAAGGAAAGAAATACTTAGCTAGATACATGGGGGATGCCCTTCCCCAAAGCTGGATGTTGTTGTGGTTGATTGTTGAAGTTGAGTGATCCTTCTCAGAGCAGTCTTGCTAGCGGATGTCCTTCTTATTCATCGGGTGAAGTGAGATGGATGCAGTTGGGTAAACTTGCTCTTGATCTTGTGCATCATCCTCCCGGCGAGGGTTTGGATTTTTGAGTCCTCTAGACAGGACTTCTCTAGTCTTATCATTCCTTGGGTGCATTTGTCGCTCCCAGAGATAGAGACCTTGATGGTTGCACCTCTTGTGATGGTGACTCTGATGACGATGCCACCTTTTCCTTCCACACCTGTTTGGTCTGTGGACTTGATTTTGGCGGAGTAGGTTCATTCTTCACAACTTCTACTCCTTCATCTTCATCCTTTTAGAGTTGATTCCTTCGACGTCGGGTTGATCGACGTCTCCTCTTGGAGCGGGTCTTCTTTGGCTATTCATGAGTGGTATAACTATTGAAATCGCAACGTATCTTTTCTCCTAGAAATTGGAAGTGGACTTGTCCAGATCTGACGTAGATGGTCGCGTTGGTCGTGTTGAGGAATGGTGTTCTAAGGATAATGGGTATGTCTTCTTCTTCTTCTCCCATGTCTAGAACCATGAAATCAGCAAGGGCATAGTGATCATGTATTCTTACCATGATATCTTTCTGTATTCTCTCCGGAAATCTGATTGATTGATCCGCCATCTGTAATTGCATATATATAGGAAACAAAGGTTCATCACCAAATAAGTATTCATATATTACCTTGGACATTATGTTGACACCCGACCCAGTGTCGTAGAAGGTGTTGTGGAAATTTTTTGTCCAATGGTACACTCGATCGTGGGTACGCCTAGATCTTCCTTCTTGGTAAGGAATGGTGAAGCGAGGAGGTGGTCGTACTCTGATCGAAGTGTGTTTATCATATTGATTGATTATTCTTGTGGCTACCTAGCCTTGTTCTTCCCTCTTCTCCTGTTCTTCTTCTTCTTGGTCACTGTTGTCTCTTCGACCAAGTACGACGTTTGTGGATGTCCAGGATATTGCAAGATACGATTCTTGAAAGTAAATTTCTTCTTCTAATCCTTGATTGTGAAATAGATCTTGGCACTCTCCACATAGATGATGGCTTTTGTGGTGCTTAGGAAAGGTTGGCCCAAAATAATGGGTGCCCTTATATCTCCACCTGTTTCCAAAATCATAAAGTCCACAGGAATATACGACTGTCCCACTCGAACAATGGTGTCTTAAAGAACTCCCTTGGGTAGCAGAGTGACTGATCTGCAAGCTACAAATACATGTTTGTGTACAACAAAGTATCTCCATTAATTTTATCATAAATTACCTTTGGCATGATGTTGACACTTGCTCTGAAGTCACAGACAACTTCTTGGAAAATGTGAGGTCCAATGGCGATGGGGATGGCATGTCTTCCTGAATCCCCTTTCTTTTTAGGCAAGGAATAGTCTATCCACCTTCCCATCGATGGTTGTATGTAATAGTACGCTGCATTGTGAGTATCAACAAGATTTGCAGTTTCTAGATCTTCCGGTTGCCCCAAAATCTTACATTTGTCGGTTGGAGGAACATCGGCCGCCAACTGAGCTATTTGTGATTCTATCATTTTATTAAAGCTATGCTAGTTTTTAATGGTAGAGGAGAAGCTATCCATTCTATTATTTATGTTTTCTAAAATTTTATCATTGGAAGCTAGTTTTCTAGACAAGCCCTCCATAATTTTAGCTTGGCTGAGAAGCAAAATTAGCTTAAGTCATGAATATAAACATTGTTCCAAATATCATTCTAGATGTGTCTAAGGTATTTTGGTGACCTCACAACTATGTAATACATTGGTCACATATGATCACAAACATAATTAAGTATATGAGCAACATCACATGTGATGAAGAGAAGGTGAATGAAATGAAACTTCATATGCTCATGCTCATGAATGCTTGGATGATGCTTATGCTCATGAAATGCAAATGACAAATGCAATGCTTAACACTGGGGTGTTATAGCCCCTCCCCCTTATATAAATCTCGTCCTAAGATTTGCAAGACCTACCATTTTTCATAAAAAGCGGGATAAACCTCACGTAAATAATCCTCACGTTCCCACGTGGCATCTTGTTCATTGTGGTTATTCCACACCACCTTGTAGAACTTAATGACCATGCTCTGGGTTACTCTTTCCATTTCTTCTAACACTCAGATTGGTTTCTCTTCATAAGTCAAATCTGATTGGAGCTTAATGTTGGTGGGTGCAATAGCTTCATCAAGTATGCGAAGACGTCTTTTTAACTGAGAAACATGGAAGACATCGAATATAGCACTCATCTCAGGAGGAAGTTGTAACTTGTAGGCAACATTTCCCTTCCATTCAATAATCTGGTACGACCATACATATCTAGGCTCAAGCTTTCTTTTTACTCCAAATCTCTACACTCCTTTCATGGGTGAAACTTTTAAGTACACATAGTCTCCCACTTCAAAGGTTAGTGGTCTTCTTCTTTTATCAGCATAACTCTTTTGTCTAGACTGAGTTGCTTTCATATGCTGTTGGATAATGCGTACTTGCTCTTCAGCTTCTGTAATAAAATCTATGCCATAGTATCTTCTTTCTCCTAGCTCAATCCAATTCAAAGGAGTTCTACATTTCCGGCCATACAAGTCCTCAAAAGGAGCCATCTTGATGCTCTCTTGATAACTGTTGTTATAGGAAAACTCGGCTAAAGGTACCTATTTTTCCCATAAACCCTTGGAGGAGATAACACAAGCTCTCAACATATCTTGCAAGATTTGGTTCGCTCGCTCAGTCTGTCCAGACGTTTGTGGATGGTATGCTGAACTTCTGATTAGTTTAGTTCCGAAGGCCTTGTGCAAGTGTTTTAAAAAATGAGCTATAAACTATGGCCCTCTATTTGAGATTATGGTCCTTGGTGCTCCATGTAACCTTATGACCTGAGAAACATACAGCTCAGTGTACCTCCTAGCATGATACCTTGTGTTAACCGGTACAAAATGTGCTGACTTGGTGAGGCGATCTACAATGACCCATATAGAATCGTGACCTTGTTGTGTCTGCGGGAGGCCTGTAATAAAGTCCATACTTAATTCCTTCCATTTCCAACCTGGAATAGGCAATGGCTAAAGTAATTCAGTAGATTTCAAATGAATGGCCTTGACTCTACTGCAATTATCACACCTAGCGATATAGGTGACGATCTCTTTCTTCATCTTGGTCCACCAAAAATGGCTTTTCAAATCTTGATTCATTTTGCTACTACCTGGATGATAGACAACTTGGATGAATGAGCTTTATCTAAAATTTGATTTCTAAGTTCTCGGTCTTTCGGTACCACAAGTCGGTCCTCAAACCATAGCACACCTCTTTCATCCAACCTAAAATGCTTGGTTTCCTGTTCTTTCATCTTTCTCTTAATGTGAAATACACCTACATTTGTCTACTGTAGTTCTATGATCTTGCTTTCAAGTGAGCAACTAACGGTGATATTATGTAGCACAACAGGATGTAACAAATTAAATCCATCCTCCAATAAGGCTCCTAAGGTGTTACAATGAGATTTCTGACTAAGTGCATCTACGACAACATTGCCTTTTCTTGGATGGTAGTGCACTTCTAAATTATAGTCCTTGATCAGCTCTAACCACCTACGTTGTCTCATGTTCATCTCAGGTTGAGTGAAGATATATTTGAGACTTTTGTGGTCAGTGTATATGTGACATATGTTTCCCAACAAATAATGTCTCCATATTTTCAATGCGTGAACAACTGCTACAACTCTAAATCATGTGTAGGATAATTGACTTCATGCTTTCTCAATTGTCGAGAAGCATAGGCAATAACTCTTCCTTCTTACATGAGCACACACCCTAAACCTATACCCGATGCATCACAGAACACATCGGAAGGCTTTTCAATGTTGGGTTGTGCTAAAACAGGAGCTGTAGTTAGCAAGGTTCGCAAAGTATGAAAAGCAGCTTCACACTCTAGAGTCCAATTGAACTTTTCATCCTTCTGGAGTAGTCTAGTCATGGGCTTAGCTATCTTGGAAAAATCAAGAATGAAATGACGATAGTAGCTTGCTAGTCCTAGAAAACTCCAAACTTCATGAACAAAGTCCGGGCCTTCCAATCCATGACCTCTTGTACTTTAGATGGGTCTACAAAAATTCCTTCTTCAGATAAGATATGACCCAAGAAAGGTACTTTCCTCAACCAGAATTCACACTTGCTAAATTTGGCATATAATTTATGCTCCCTCAATCTAGATAAGACGATCCTCAGATGCTCTGCATGATCTGCCTCATTCTCCGAGTAAATCAAGATATCATCGATAAACACGACCACGAACTTGTCAAGCTCAGGCATGAATACCGAATTGATCAAGTACATGAAGTAGGCTGGAGCATTTGTCAGTCGAAAAGACATGACCAAATACTCGTACAAGCCATACCTAGTGGAGAAAGCTGTTTTTGGTATATCCTCTGGCCTAATCTTAATCTGATGACAGCCGGATCTTAAGTCAATCTTAGAGAATACCTTTGCTTTTGCCAGTTGATCGAACAAAATATCGATACGGGGCAAAGGATACTTGTTCTTAATGGTTACAGCATTAAGCGGCCTATAATCCACACACATTCGCAAGGATTTGTCCTTCTTGTTTACAAATAAAGCTAGACAACCCCATGGAGATGAACAGGGTCGAATGAGACCTTTGTCCAAAAGTTCATGTAACTGGATTTTAAGTTCGGCTAACTCATTTGGTGGCATCCTATAGGGTCTTATCGAGATAGGTGTTGTACCCGGCACTAACTCGATCTTAAATTCCACATCCCTATCAGGCGGTAAACCTAGCAACTCATCTGGAAATACATCAGGAAATTCACAGACTACTAGAATATCGCATAGGGTAGTGGCTTGAATAGCACAAGACAAGTTTTGAAGATGAAAACTCTAGGAAGTGGTACTAGAAAAGCATTACTCCCCTTTGGTTCTCTCAACATAATTGTTTGAGTGGATGTGTCAATGAGAACTCCATGACCCCTCATCCAATTTATGCCCAAAATCACATCTATTGCTAGTCCTAGCAATATTATAAGATCCATAGTATACTCCATCTCTTGTATAGAGATGAGCACATCTCTCACTAATTGATTAGTAGAAATAGTGGCCCCAGCTGAACTTATACTATAACCACCCTTATCTACCTCAATTATCTTTTGATCATACTTAGATGCAAATGCTTGGCTCATAAATGAATGAGAAGCTCCAAAATCAAATAAAACAATGGCAGGATGTTTGTTAACAAGGAACATACCGGCGATCACAAGTTCTCCCACGGGAATTTCTTCAACGACTGTATAATGCACGTATCTAGAATGTGCTTTTCGATTGGCCTGTTTCTGATTACCCTAGTTTTGATTGCCATTCTTCTTGGGATGGGGGCACTCCTTGGCCCAATGACCCAACTGATTGTAGTTGAAGCATGGCTGGTTGTTCCTTGGTCCTGCTAAGCTTCCTTGACGTATGTTGCCCTTGGGTATGGCAATGGTGACTGCCCTATGAAACGTCTTCTAGGGGCGACTGGCCTATGCTTTCGACGGGGAAGGCCTAAACTTAGGCGTTGGTGGATGAAACTATGGCCTAGCTGCCACTAGAGCTCTGGACTGAGATGATCCTGAGGCACCTATGTCAGCTGCTCTCTTGCGGCCCTTTGCTGCTACATGTAAGTTATTCTGATTCTCCTAGGTTAAGGCATCACTGACAAACTCATTGTATGTAGCACACCTCTAGTTGGCCATGGTCTTCATCAATTTGGTGCTAAGGCCTCTCTTGAAGCTTTCTATCTTCTTTTCCTCCGTATCGATGAACCATGGGGCATATCAGGACAGATTGTTGAAGGCATGCATGTACTCGGTAAGGGTCTTAGTACCTTGTGTGAGTCTCATGAACTCGGCTGCTTTCATACGCATCAGCCCCAGGGGAATGTGATGTCCCCTAAAGGCTGGCTTGAATTGTTCCCATGTGACCTATGCGTTTGCAGGTATGGAAGATAGGAAATGGGTCCACCAAATCCCTATCGGTCCCTGCAATTGATGGAATGCATATTCTGCCTTTAGATGCTCAGTAACCCTCAACAGATGAAACTTTTGCTCGATTGTGTTTAGCCATTCATCCGCCTAGAGCGGTTCTTTGGCCTCTTTGAAGATAGGAGGCTTGGTGTCATGGAAATCTTTGAATGAGCTGTACTGATTTGGTTTAGGCCCTTGATGTTGCTGGCGGGCCTGAGCGGTGTTCTGCGCAATGAGGTACAATGTCTCTTCCATAGCTCTCTGATTTCCTAGAAATTACGCGAAGAACTCATTTGCAGAAGGTGACGGCGGTGGTGGTAAATCACCATCATTGCCACCCTAGCTGGTGGTAGCCCCAGCGCAAGTGCGAGTCATCTACAAAATTGCAACAATAAGTGATTATTGGTTGATGTCAAGAGATTGTAGATGAATTGTGTAATCATGCCAAACTAAAATTACTAGAGAGAATCTTAAATTTATACAATAAAATAGAGGCATAATAATTCATTCTCTCAACATGACATCACCAATTTGATCACTTATCCTACTCGCAACGCGTTAACATGCATGTCGTATTTCACCAGTAAAACATAACTAGAATTTCATCAAAGTTCAACCCATAATGACACAATATGCAAAGTGCCAATATTACATTGAAGTCACATCACGAGTACTGAAATTCAAACTACAAGTCCATTACACAAATAGCAGGGATACAACTAGCACTTCAAACTAGTCACTAAATGGCTCTACTCTTCAGTGTGCTCACTGTCGAGGTCGGAGATAGCATCATCCTCATCCTCTAGATCCACTTCTTCCTCTTCCCAACCGTCATCTTCAACAAACATTTCCGGATCTTCTTCTTCCTCATCAAGGATCGGGTGTAGTTGGTTGTTTAGAAAATGCACCTCATGCTGAAGATCAACCACCATGTTCTGGGTATGTGCAAGCTACTGGCATAGGTCCCTTTCAACTCAGTCCTGCTATGTGGCTAAGGCTTCAGCTCTATTTCGTGCTGCTTCTGCCAGGGCTGCACGGTTGTTTGCTTGGATCCGCTAGCACATAGCTGTGAGCGCCTTGGCACGAGCGACCTCTAGCTACTCCTGTAGTCCCACTAGCACTACCTGATCATCAGCTCTTGCCTCTTGGGAGATAGCTCTTTGCTGATCGACCTGTTCCATCTGAGTGTGGAGTTCTCCCAATGCTACATATGCCTGATCCATTTCCCATCGAGCCTCACTTGCTGCCTTTTTATGCTTGCACACACGCTTCCTTAGCTTACGCTGTGCAGCTTCGGCTCTCATGAGCCTATCTATGCAAGTGGTATAGGACTCATGCCAGAAGTCCCTGGTATCCTAACGAGCATAAAACATCTTCATCATGGCGAACATAGCACTCATAGCGGGACAAGAATTATCTGCCCTCTCATCCCGGTCTCGAATCAATGCATTGCGGTTGCGCTATGCCCAAACTGCTGTAGATGGATCCACCCGAGGAAAAGTACTAGCGGCACTACCGGTAAGCTCATCCCCGAGCTACTGACATATCTGACTCAGCACCTCAAAAGCCACTACTTGGGCAGCTTCCCAAAGAGTTTTTCCTTTTAGATTCTGCCTTCCACTCCTGCCACAGGGGTGCTTGGGTATGAGCTGGTATGGTTAGCCGCACCTCATACCATGGCTATCCTTCTAGGTATACCTCATTCCAGGAATAGAGAGGTGGTTCGGTATACCCCACAAATTGCAGGATCCTCCAAAGCATGGCAGGGGTACCAAACATTTCTAGGAAAGTCTCACTCCCAGCTAATGCTGCGATCTATTCCAACAAAATGGTTCAACTCTCGTGAGAACAACATTATAATAGAAAAGAGTTACTTAACCGAATAAGAAACTTGTAAGGGAAGAAACAATGCAAGTATGTAATGAATGATTTATCATGATGCATGCACGTTCCGTGTGTCCTCACAAACTTAGGAAATTAAACTTCTAACGACATACATGGTGCCATACATTTATTCTCTCATATATAACGTAGCTAGTCAGGCTACACGTTTCGTTGTTAGTGTACCTACACAAAAATTTCATTTGAGCCCAACCCCATAAGTATATATGCAGAAATAAAAATCTGGCCTCTAGGTTGCACTCTAAATACTTCCATATATATTTATATATATACCCATATATATACTTCCGTATCAAAGCTACCCGAAAGTAAATACGTCCCATATATACATATAAATATGCATATACAGTCGTATCAAAGCTAACCCACAATTAAATACCTCCGTATATATATGAGACATATATATACTTTAGTATCAAAACTAACTCTCCCCATTAGACCGCATGCTCACATATTGCGGTCATGCCACTGTGACGATGAGTGGCATCTTACCTTAGGCATAGGGGCATTAGATCCATACATTACCACTCAAGTGAATGGCATCCATACAATAGCATGCCATATGGACGACAAAAATAAAAACCCTCAAGTTAGTAATTAATTAGCCACCTGAAATCCTTAACTGGGCATAAAGGAAGTGATCACTAGCACACTTTAAATTCAAACTTTAGGTTTAAACACCTATATATATATATATCTATCAATTGCCAAAACTGGTTTTGGAAAAACAAAAAACCTTTATTTTAAATACACATGTGGTAATTAATGTCCAAATTATAAGAGCACAAGTACAATGGCAGCCCGCAAGCGGTCGCACTGTCATACTTGAGCCCATATAAACCCGGTAGTCCGTCGAGTACCACGAAGCGTCTTGATTCAACCAACATATAACCAAGATCGTACATGATTCAACATACATGTCACACATTACATAAAGTTCACAAATACAGTTCTATACATTTGAGTATGATTAAGAGTTATTACAAACCCTGTTCGAATAAAATATTAGCGGAAACAAATAAGTTTGAAACCAACATCTCCATCATTGTTCAAATACGGTGCCAGCTCATGATCACCGTTCCACAAAAGCATAAGAGAGAGATTAAAAAGAGATGCCTTGCCCAGGGCTCTACTCCTCGTCCACAGCGGGACAGAAGCAGTGCTTACAGTAGCCATGGTACATTGTATAATCTGCAACAATGGGAAATAAACCTTGAGTACAAGAAGGTACTTAGCTAGACTTACCCGTCATAAACCAAAAATAAAGTGACTCCAAGGATCATGCAAGGCTTTATAAGTGGAGCTAACTTGATGACATTTTGCATGAAAAGCTTACCAATTCAAGTATACAGTTATAATTTGGTCATCAATTTAATATAGCTATTCATCTCTAGATTTGCAATTAACCTATGCCAAACATGTGGTATATCATTTAGTAGCATACCAATAATAACCATAGCCGGTATAGTAATTCCATATTCTTCATAACGTGAGGGCAAATTGATCAAGTTGGGCCAACATATTACAATTCACAAAACCCTTCGGCTATGGGGAGTAATATACCCAGTTCTCGCCAACCGCCGAATTGTGGACAATTTTAGCAACCACTAGTGTAGCAGCCTCCAGGAGGATAGGTTCAAGACCCTCAAGTTTAGCAAACAGCAGGAGGATAGGATCAAGGTTAGTTAGCTGGGGGCAGCCACCATCACATCAGTCATCAGGTGCCCTTGTTACACAGATAGTTCAACCTTCTACTAGACAGCCACCACAATATACAGTCCAGTAGCCAACCTCGCCAGTTAATCAACAGGTTGCACAACAGCCGACTCAAGGGAGATTTAGTACTTCATATCAGACGCCTCAGTCGGCTCAGAAAATTGCTCTATCAGTGCAGATGATTATTAGAGATACTGATCCAAATTATTACAACTATCGATTTCAAGGATATGCAACTCACAATGCTCAGATCGACTACCCTAATGGATATCATCTAGTTTCTGATGCCAGCACATATGAACTTTTACCGCATCTAGGGTATCAGAATCCTTATAATTATAATGCTCAGCAACTTCATCAAGTTCAACAAACTCAAGGCCAACAACCTCGGGCTCAAGGTCAGCAACTTCAGATACAAGGCCCTCAGGCTCAAGCTCAAGGACAGCCAAGCCAATAGGTTGCTGGTATGAATGCTGATGAATTGGTCAGTAGGATAACAAGTATGATGCAGAGCCAGTTTAGTTTGAAGCCCAAAAACCAGATTGGCACTTATCAACGACCATATCTAGTATTGTTTGATATTGTGCAACTCCCTCCGCGCTATAGAGTGCCTGATTTCTCCAAGTTCACTAGAGTAGATGAGATGTCAACTATGGAGCATATTATTCGCTATACTACTCAGCTTGGAGAAGCGTCTATTGAGGAGGCACATAAAGTTTGGTTCTTTCCTTTGTCTTTGTCTGAACCGGCCTTTAGTTGGTTTTCGTCATTAGAACCAAACTCCATTACTGGATGGGTCGATCTGGAAAACATGTTATATGCATACCTCTACAGTGGAACATGGGAGAAGAAGATCTCAGATCTAGCCATCATGAGGCAGAGGAATAATGAGTCAGGTTCTAAGTTCATTCAAAGATTCAGAGAAGTAAGGAGCTGTTGTTACTCATTGAATCTGTCTGATGGCCAATTAGCTGATTTGGCCCTTCAAGGGATGTCACCAGTAATCAGAGAGAAATTCAATGCCCAAGAATTTGAGAATTTGTTCCACTTAGTTCAAAGAGTATCTGCCTTTGAAGGTCAACTTCGGTACCTACGCAAAGAGAAGTATTTGAAGGGGATCGTTGCTGCAGCTGATCCATATGATGCAGACTCCGATGAAGATCTAGAGGTTGCAGCCGTTGAATGGACATGGGGCAAGGGACCTGTATCTTGTCCTTGGATAAAAGAGACAGAAAGCGCCTATGATTTTAACATTAAGAAGGCCGCTAAGATCTTTGACTTGCTGCTAGAAAAGAAGCAATTGAGGTTGCCTCCTAATCATGTGATTCCTTCGGCTGGAGAGCTCAAGGGGAAAAAGTATTGCAAGTTTCACAACGGTACCCCCTATAACACTAATGAGTGCAGAGTTTTTTGCCTGCATATCCAAAAGGCCATTGAGTAGGGGAAGATCATATTCGAGCCAGCTAAGAAGTCAACGATGGACATCCTTTCCTAGGGGTACATATGGTGGAATTCCAGTTGGCTAAAGGGAAGGTGAAGGTACTATCATCGGCCAAAGCAAAAGAAGGTGGGTCAGTCAATCCCAAGGTTCAGATATCGGCTAACGAATACAAGGAGGTTAGACAGCAGCGTGATCAGAAAAAGAGCCGATATCAGAAAGGTGAGACTTCTTGGGCTGGTGCCATGCGCCCTCAAACAACTTCTAGGATTCTGTTGAATAAGTGGCAGCGCCAACAAGAAAAAGACTACTAGCGTTGGCTTAAAGACAAAAAATATAGGTGCCAATGTGAAGAAGAGAGGTATGAAAGAGAGCAAGTTGATTCACATTGGAGTTGTCCTTTCTTCAGGCATTGCTGGAATGAAAGTTTGAAATTGCCTATAAGGAACAATTGCCCTTAGTGTAGTGATCAATATTAGGAGTTTAGGCAATCTCAAACCAACCGCCAATCTATCCATGAGCGATTAGGTCATCAGTATAATGACATGGATCGGTGTGTAAAAAATGAAGGAGTTCATAATCGGCTAGGTAATGACATGGACTGATTGTGACAAAGAGGGAAAATAGTATATTTGGCAAGAAGGCTAGTGGTTCCCAGGAGGTTTGACAAGAAGTCAAAAAAGAAGGGTTCAGCGCTTAAGAAATAAAGAATTAGAAGCTCAGAAAGCTGAACGACCTTGAGTGTGGCGCGCCAAACAAACAACCGATAAGGGTAGGCCATCGGCTAATATTGATATGGTTTTCATTCTGCCTGTAGAGTTCAGAGCTCCTTCAAGATATGAACAAGAGGAATATGATGAAGAAGAATTGGAAGAAGTAGTAGCACAGCTAACTCTTCAATCATAGCAGGCTATATTTGATAAACCATCTCAGCATCGGCACTTGAAGGCTTTATACATGAAAGGATTTGTCGATGGGAAGCCAATGACTAAGATGTTAGTAGATGGAGGTTCCTCTGTTAATCTAATGCCTTATACCACTTTCCGCAAGCTTGGGAAGGGTCTTGGAGATTTGCTTGAGACCGATGTGGTTCTAAAGGACTTTGGTGGTAATGCATCCAAGACCCGAGGGGCAGTTAAAGTTGAATTGACGATTGGGAGTAAGACTCTACCTACTACTTTCTTCGTCATCAACATATTTAGTTCCTTCCATACATTCATGCCACTTGCATCTTTTATTAAAAAAAATCTCTCACCATGATCATGCTCTTTCATCTCTATTTGAATAAATCTCTATAATGCTTTAATATTACCTTTTGTTTACTATAGTATGTTTAGGTTTGGAAGCATCTTTATACATCTTTTAAAGTAAGCATGATGCTTAGTCTAAATCAAGAGGTGTGTGACCTTATTTCCAAAGGCTTTTTAAATTAAGCGTGGTGCTTAGGTTAAAATGCCTTCCTTAATCAAATTAGACATGGAGTTTAGTTTGGTTATTGAACTAAAACTTGCTATAGTAGATACTGGTTATTTTGTTGGACTAACCCCTGTAAAAAACTCTCAAACTAAAATTGGGAAAGTCCTGAGATAAATTCACACCAGAGATGAAGCAAGGCATATGAACTCCAATAACTTTGCGCAAAGAAGACCTAGCTCATTCTTCATAGAAGGAAGAACTATGAGTATCAAGATTTATTCACTTATCTTTTGTTAGAAGTTATCTTTGCCTTGAACCATACTAGAATGCAGCAAACACATAAAACATGATAAACAAAATCTATGCTAAACAATCCTAAAACCATTATTCCATTAGCATAGAGGAAAATCACAAAAAAAAATGGACAACACAACGCGTGTTTCAAATTCATTATTTTCCCTCGGGTATGTGTCTATTAACATTTTGCAAGAAAGAATGAATAGAAGCTATGCCTGTTCAAGGTTTGGTATGAATCCACAAACCCTAAACCAAACCACCACTATAGCTGTGGAAGTGGACGAACAGATCAACAGGCTATGAGCAACATGAAGGACAACCTAGCTTTGAGCCTTCCTAAGACTCAAGCTAGGATGCTAATGAGAAGCAGGATGAAACCCACCTTGTATTAACTAGAATATGCCTACTTTCATCATCTTCGAAGCGACCAGCTCGCACGTTGGCAACAAGGACCAAGGCAATGAGATGCCACTACATCATGGCGTGCATCATTGTGTCAACAAGCATCGGTAATCAATGAGATCTGTTGACGGTGTCTCGTAAGGCCACAAATGACCATGGATGCAAGACGACATCCCTTAGTCATTGGAGATGAAGCTTTCATGCAGTACCAATGAGGTTCCTTCTTTGACCATTAAGATGGCTGGCGTATCGCCAACAAACAAAGAAGAACAACTCTCCACCATGCCGTTAGACAATCAAGGAGGAACTTGAGTTTGCATCTCCAATGAACCCCAACTCGTCAACCAAGAATCAACAGAAATCAAGAAAGGTTGAAGGAAGGAGAATATGCAATTGTTCGTATCCTCATCTCTAAGATCGGATGGTGCAAAGAAAAGCTAAAAGCAAGGGAGAGGTCCTACTCAATGGACCTAAAACCATGAGTTCTCACCGACAGTGTCGAGTGACGTAAAGGTCCAAGTGAGGGGGAGGAAGGCTGACTTTTCTACAGTAGATACAACCCTACTCTTCTTCCTCCCCGGCTCCCGTCGCTCAGACACGCTGGTTTGCAATCCCTCTGCTCAATATTGCTTTGTTTCTACAAGTTTGGATATGTTTACAAATTTCATATATGAAAATCAAACTTAAGGTATAAATTAAAATCAATCCTTGCAAGAAGAAATTTTTGCAACAATTGAGGCACATTATTTAAAACATGGGATAAAGATTCTATGCTAATTAAAATATTAAAACCAATTCTGCTGTAGCATAGAAGATGACATTTAGCTCTATGACAACACTATCCTTGTTTTAAATTATTTGTACATCCCTTGGGGTATGTGTTATCCACTAATCTTTTGCAGGAATGAAACAATGAATGGAGCAGAAGGTCCAAACAAAATGCCAAGATCCACAAAAGAAAGGACAGAAGGATGACATGATAAAAGGATGAGAATGAAGGAGTGTGATATAGGAGACAAGATGCTCATGAACAGCTCAAGCAAGGAAAGCTTCAAGCATGAAGAAAAGATCACCACAAGTCATCTACCTTTCATCATAGGGTATCATCACACTCCAATGATGAAGGTAACATCTTAAGGTAAGTGGTCATTATTTAAAGCTTTCTTTTGATCTTGGTATTCACATAAATGAAGAAACAAACATGTTTGAGTTACAACTTTGCTTGATCCATCCTGATTAACTCAACATGTCTTGTTCCTTAAGCTTGTTCATAGCACCATTTTCTTGGTCTCATAGTCTTAATCAAATGAGCTAAAATATTGCATATCTTATCTTTGGAAGATGATAGTCATAATCATGTAAGGTTTGATATATTATAGATTGTCCTTCCATAGGTTAAGCAACTCCACTCTTATTGACAAATGTATTCAAATGCCACATTAATACTCATCCTTCTGATCTTACCACCCATGTTGTAAGAATGAATGCACCTAACATCAAATGTAACATGATTCGATGTGCATAACCCTTATTTTTGATAATCACCGAATATATGTGATGTGCATTTACGTTACAGGAATTCTATGGAAACCACAGGCATATATATATATCCATCCTAAGAGTCCTACTAGTGTAGGTTGGAGTAGCTGCTATGGTTAGGTTGTTGATAGCGTGAGTAACCTGCCGTTACTCACAATAGATGATTATTATTACTTTCATAATAAAAATAATGAAGAGAAAATGGAGATGAACCGCTTCGACAACAGACTCGCAACCATTAAAGAGACAAATACTGCCATACAATGTACGTTACACAATCACTCATAATGGTAGGTAAGCATGGGACAAGAGATGGCCAGCCTCCAGCAACAACAGCAATAACAAAATCAAAATTGGAGGCTCTGTTCTAGCACCTCCACATTTGGCCACCTCATTGAGCAACCACGTCAACAACCAGCTTGGGGGAAGAGCATCCCCTATGTATCCAACTAAGTATCTCTTTTACCTTATTATTTTTACTATTCTTAGTTCGCTTTATATATCTAAAAGAAAGATAATAACTAAAACAAAATAAAAAGTTATCTTTATAGAAATATATATAGTTATAATGCGCGAACTAAAAATGAAAACAAAATAAAAGGAGTGTGTCTAGTTTGCTTTAATTTCTTTTAAGAGCTAAATAAATAAAAAGGGACTTTGAAGATAATCTCTTAAAATGAAAATAATGAATAGTTTCTCTATTGTAATTCCTTTCAAGTACCTAGTTTTCAGCCTTGAATTCTCCTAAGTTTTGGATAAGATTGTTTTGATATAAGGATTACTCTGAACTTAAAACTTGTGGGTAGCATATGCTTGATCTAAGTCTAGGTAATTGATGGATATGATGTGAGAAGGTTTGAGCTGCTGTTAATCTTGTTCCAAGTGACACCAAAGTTCTAGAGATTTATCTTTTCAAAACACAAAAATGCTACATGATGAGTTCCTATATGACAAAGCTAGAATTCTCACCAGAGCCACACATGTTATTTAGGCTAGGAAAACTTCCACATATCTGCTGCTGGCTTTTGCATTGAGTTTTTTCAAGCTTTGTTGAGCCTTATGAGAGGTTTGTCATGCTCTTAAAATCAAGATCACGTACACACCACCCACATATACACATGCTGCTCCTACACTGGGAGTACGTAAAAACATGCCTTCCATCTAGATCCATCCAAAAATGTTTTACTCCTACACTAGAAGAGAACATAAAAACATACTTGTTAGGTTTCCCATCCACCAAATAAATGCTCCAAGTTCTTGTTGCTATCTCTCAAAAGTTTTGTTGTAGAAAAGAGGCATGGTGCTATGCAAAAGTTATTCATAAAAAAAGAAAAAGAAGTTGAAAAAATAGACACAAAAGTGTCCGAGATATTTTAAACAATGGGTACTCAGATGCCCACCTGAAAAAAAGAAAGAGAGATGAATAAGATAGCCCCTGCTCTCTAGCTAATGTTTCCAAGTTTAAAAAGGGAGATAAGTTTTCAAGGAGCAAAGTAGAATTAGGTTAGCCACCATATATATATCTACCATATATCCACACACATGCACATCTTGATTTGATTGTATGACTCAACTCTCTTTGGATCCATTGTTTGACTTTATAATATATGCATTGCAAGTATGCTCTAGCTTTCTCCCTACCTACGAACTCCACATAAGCCTTAGTGGTAGGAAGAGAAAAAGGCATAACATTTTTATTACCTTGGTGAGGATCCATAAATACCACATATATTGAGAGACTTGAGAGTGTCATACAATGGAATCTCTGAGTTTTCTTTGAAACCTTATAAAAACTTCAGAACAATGGTGGAACAAAGAACTTGAGACATAGTGCTTGACTTGATCGTTCTGTCTTTCAATTGCTCAAGACCCAAGTGAAGGCTAAGAAGCCCCATGGTTGAAGGTAATATGAGTAAGTTTGAAAGTCAGATCGGTTTATTCTAATCCGAAGGAGAATTCTTGTTTGAATGCATTTGTACTTTTGAGGCGTGAAAGCATAGTAGCAACTCCTGATCCATTGTTGAGTTTAGCTTTGCTAAGGGACTAGCAAAGGTTAAGCTTAGTGGAGTTGTTGACGGTAGTTAATAACCATTATAAACCATCAATTAAACATGTATAAGGGCATAAATGTAATCACCAATGAAGGTTTAGGGGTTTAAACTAATGAATTCTATGAGCTTTGGTGATTTCATGACTGCAGGAGGATTTATCCAGAAAATAGCTCCTGGGACCACTTTCATACACTCCAAACAAGCAAACCAACATCAATAAGTGATTCTACCCGCGACACCTACAAAAGTCGACTCAAGACGGAGCCCAAGCCTCACCACCAGAAGGAGGAGCCCACCTAGCACCATAGTGGGCTGGCCGGCCAACTAGGGAGGCCACCTGGCCCATGGGGGTGGCCCATCGCCCTTCGCCGTAGTGTACTCCTTCCTATGATCTACACCATTGATTCTAAGGCGGTTTTAGGTCGGTTCATACAATGGTGGTCAGGAGAGTTGACGTGGATCGATGACGTGGCAATTCCTTACCCCCTACTCCTCCTAGAGTCCTTGCCCATTACTCCACCTCGATTTCTTGGCCGCTACTCTACCTCTGGCCTATATATAGCAGCCCCTACCCTCCTCCCTCACCAGATCCCTGAAACCATAATTCATATCCTCCTTGTCATGATCAGAGCCAGCTCTCAAGATGTAGAAGTAGAATAGCTCAAGTTGAGAGTTAGGGAGAGTTGAGCCATGCTCAGGTTCTGGAGAAATCTTCGGAGGTCGGGTATATCTTTGTATCTCACCTTTACAAGACTTATGCTTTAATATATTTATCTTCTCTATCTACTTTTATGCCTTTCATGTGTATGGTTAGTATAGTAATCATACCTTAGCATGGGATCTCAGCTCGTATCGAGTGCTTTAATTATCATATGTGATTAGAGTAGTAATCTATAGTGTAGACATGGTGTCTAGACTATAGGTTACCTGAGATTGCGCTCAATCCAACGGTTAGTTGTGGTAGCCTAGGGGTGACAGCTCTGTCAGGCCGTTGTAATCCACCATGTTAGGATTGATGTTTGTAGAGCTTTAGGCAGCCTCCCCCCAACTACGCTTTCTCATCCCCCTTGAGAGTTGGAAAGGTATTGTTGCTCCAAAGTGTTATTATGTATGATCGCTATATTTACCCATGATTAGTTATACCCTACAGAACCAAAGTAATAGAGAAGTATTTAGGAACCTTGAACTCACCGGTTGTCCTCTCAACTTAGCTAGACTACTCATTTGTTATGTAATTCTCTTAAGTGTGAGTCATTATTCATAACTCTTATCATAAACAACACTTACCCCCACTTTAGTTTAGTTAGTATACTAGTTAGTAGATACATGATGGTGAATTATCAACTTCTTTAACCATTGTTTCCCTGTTTATAAATATGATACTCTGAAATAATATCATGCGCTTGTGGATTTATCTGTGTGCGTTGAAAATATACCAACAATAGGATCCATGCTAATCCCATCAACAATGCACCAATGCCTTATCCAATGGCATGGAGGCAACATTGAGGTGGTTCAGGCTGACACATCTATGATTGTGGCAACAGCTGATCCAGCATGTTGGGAGTTTGAAGATTGCGAATGCTTCTCTGGCAAAGTTTGGGAAGGAGGCGTCATCAGGATCAATGATCAGCGTCAACAGCCGATCCAAGCAATCGGCTCTAAAAGTTTATTTTAATGGTCTCTCTAGTTAAGTTGATTAAAAAGAGAAGAATAGCCGATCAGCCTAGGAGATTGCATTTGACATTAAAAGGATCATTACAGGCTTATCGGATGGAATGTCATGGATCGGTTAAGTGCTCTTCCTATGAGTCGGTTTATATGCACACACCCGTTCTTCATTGGAAATCAAAACTAGATTGAGACATGTTTCAAGAAGATTTGACAACCGATGATTATAAATTTCTTATAATAATGAATTTAGAAAATTTGAGTTATCATCAGCTATGTACTCTGAAAAACTTTTAGGAAACATTACCCAAGGGTTCGGATTAATGCTTCAAGAACAATCGATTAAGTTGTTATCAGCTCTAATAGCCGATACTGAAGAGTATCACCTCTAGAATAAAAAAGATTAACTCTACATTAGTCTAAGGGACAAAAGCCAATGCAATATGCATCGCCTATAGCGCAAAAAATATAGAAATACAAGTCGCATGGAGGTTAATTCGAAGAAACATCAGTGGCATTACAAGATCAATGTTGAGAAGCCATTCACACAGATTCAGACATAAATGAGCACAGATAAAGGTCTTTATTTATTAACATAACCCTATTACAATCTAAGGGCCGGAGAAAACATGGTTAACAATTTCTCTAGCTAGGGTTATGTTGGCGACAGCATCGACGGCTCCCTCGAAGTCCTCCACCAACTCCTGGTAGTCATTGGGGTCTTTTCCATTTCTGAAGCCGGGCTGCAGCCACTGGAAAACATGCCTAGAGCACACCTGGGTGATGGTCAGGGTGACAGCGGCCCCGTGGCAGACACCGTGAAGAGCAACCTCCCTAGCATGCACCGAGATGTCCTGAAGGCGGTTTACCAGTAGGTCGACCCAGGCGTTTAGGGCTCCGACAGTGTTGTTCGCCGCCAGTTGGAGGGCATCCAATTGCTCCGCTAGGGCTGCTACAAGAAAAATAGGATCATCAAGACAATATTGGCAAGACGAAATCACCAAAAGGGACAAGATTCCTTGAAGAACTTACCAGCGACTCGGGCATCCAACTCTGCCAAACATGTCCACGCGGCGCTGGCCTCCCCCTCTGCAGCGGTGAGGGTAGCCTGGGAGGCATTGAGGGTGAACTTTAGGTGCCTGTTCTCATGAGTCACCTTTGAGTAGCGCTCCATTGCCTCGTTTCGCTCATGGAGATAACGACAAACGTCATCTCTGTTGTACGAGTCGGAGGAATCATCGGATGAGACCGCTGGTGCCACTGATTGGGCATCTTGAGCGGCACCGTGGGGTCCTGCCATCGGACGATGGGCACCGGCATGGGAGATGGACCTGGAGATCCAAGAAAGATTAGTTGGGGTAACTATCAAAGAACAAGAACACGAATATGATTCATCTTACCCCTGATAGCAGAGGCGCTGGTGCATGGGGAGTTCTTCCTCCTAGACATCGCTGGTGGGACGCTTGCCATTGTCCATGATCTTAGATGGAGAGCGGTTTTGGATCTGGAAGTGGGGAAAGATGAGAAGTTGCACGAATGCAAAGCATAATGAAAGAGGCAAGCGTACTCTCTCGGCTAGGCCATGAAGTCATATTTATAGCCGGACGGTTGCGCTAGTGGATTTGTCAAGCCGTGTGAAAGTAAATATAATTAATGGAGGGCCAAGGGCCGCTCTGGAGATCGAGGACACCACGCGTGGCCAAATGGGAACGCAACGGTTGCAGAAGCCACGAACTTAAAGTTTTATTTTCTGAGATTTGGTGTCTTCACTTAGTTCTGGGCCTGTGGACTTGAAATTTTATTCACCACAGTTTTGTGTTTTTAGCCAGCTCCGGATAGTTAGCCCTAAGAGTCAGTCGACTAAGTTCGATCGGCTAACTTGGATCGACTAAACAGACGAGGCTGAGTTTAAGTTTTGCTGACGGATCCCTGAAGACAGTTGATTCAGAAGTCAATTACTAAAAAAGAATTATATCGGCTAAGTGTATACGTCAGACATTACAAATCAAGAGTACATAAGGGTTAAAATTACAAGTTTAGGGTGACTCGAGCTGCATTCAAATCATCCAGATGGATAGCATTGGCTTCTAAAATTAGCCATTTGTCTTCAACAGCTGATCTGGGGATGACTTTATTCTTTTGATCATGAATGGCCTTGAGCTCATTGTACTTGGTAGTCATTTCTGCCTTCTTATTTTTTGTCAATGTTAGAAGTTGAGCTCGATTGGCTTCTTTGATTTGGATTTAGGCATGAACTTCATCTAGCTTCATCAGTAATTGCTCCCATTCAGTCCTCAGCTGATTGAGCTCTTCTCGGATCTTGGAAAGGGTGCTTTTCAAATTATCTATCGGCCCCTTCAGCTTTATCATCTCCTGCTTGTTTGCTTCTTCTTGGACGTCTATATTGTCTTGGGCTTCACGATCAGCTAGCCTCTATTTTGCTCTAATGACTCTAGGATCATGACCCTTGATGAAGGCAGTAGGTGATAAAACGACAAGAAGATCTTGGCTTAACTCTTCCCTGATGGCCAAGAAAATATCATAGAGTGGCTTTGCATTGCAGGCCAGATCGGCTATGCCCTTTTCCAGATGAGGTAGCATCAATTGTAGCCGATCACTGATGGTAGCTGACAAGGCAGGTCCTTCTTAATGAATCTTGGAGGCAGATGAGCTTACTTCGCCCTCTTCTATGTAATCTTTGATATTGAAGGAAAAGACGCTCATGGATGATAGACTTTATGCCTACAACGGTGCATTCAGATTAAAGAAACAGTGAAATGTTTGATTCATGCACTATTTGTGGGACAAGTATGTTTTTCTCTAGAGGAGGGACGATCGATGATGTGCCCATATCATCATCAGAGATTTCGATCGGCTCTTTGGGCTCTGTTTGAATTGAAGATTGGTTTAGGTGCGATCAGAAAAGTTCAAAACAGAGAAAAGTGGTCTTTTGATTGTACCATCGGCTGATTGAGGATTTGGAGTGTCTTCGTGTTCCTCTTCGCCAGTTGCTTGATGAATACCTTGGCCAATTTCTTGACCATCGAGAGAATCAGGAATTGGCCCTGATCCAAGGTTTGCATCTAAAAGGAGAAAAGGACTTGAAATCAAAAGGATCTGAGAATTAAAAATCAAAAAACACATTTGAAGGTTTACCATCGGCTGTTTGATGAGCATCATGAGCTTCTTCAGCAGAAGAATTGACAAGGTTTATCTCAACATTCCCAGGGTCATCTTCCTCTTGATCATCAACCAACTGGATGAAAAATGATCAATAAAGTGGTTAAAAAGGATGAGTTTCGAAAGAATTGTTATACCTGGGTGGTTGATGTGCCTTGGGAACCCTGTTCATATTCCAAATCTCCTGATAGAATCTGCAAAGGGAATTGCTTATTTTTCCAATTCAGCATAGTTAAAAGCCAATCTTCAGAAAGTTCCTTAGTCCCTCCTTTTGATGGGGTGCTTGGAATTTGTTCTTCAGCATCTTCACCCATATTTGGTATAAGGTTGTCTAAAAGGGATCAGTCAGTTCTAAGAGAAGCTCAGGACATTGATGATAAAGATGCTTGCTCCAATAGTGGTGTCAGCAAGGGTGGATAGACGCTGCTCATCGGCTGTTTCCTCAGCAGTTGCCGGTGAGCTGCCCACTCCTATTGCTCTGAAAGCCTGGGCCAGTAAGTTTGCCGCGTGAGTTATTAACAGAGCGATGGCAGCTGTTGGCCACAAAATGGCTAAAATCAATAGACTTGATGATCTGAATATCAAAATATAGAAAGCACTCACTTGAGTGGCCGATGATGATCCTGGATTTTTGCGCACTCTCTTGCACGTTATGACCTTTTGAGATTGACCCTTTGGGGCCGTGCGTTTTCACACCATTGTAGGTTGCGTCGCTATGGGGCCAGCTTGTGTTTTAAGACGGTCTTCAGAGTAGGTGCCCAGCATCCCATCCTTGGATTTGGACACCAAATGGCGTATTTGATTGACCTGTTACTCTTGCTGATTGTTGGAGGAGTAGAATCTAGATCCTACAAGTAATGTGATGATAAGCATTGTGTCGGCTGTGTTGAAAGATGAGTTATGAATGCGGGCAGAATGTTTGGCTCGGTATCAGGTTGGAAGCTAGGATCCAGGGACTGGCAAAAAGGTGTGACTGAGTTGTAGAACAAATGTTGAGCCCATTCTTGCCACCAAACATCAAATAAGTTCATGGAGAAAGGACCACACTTCCATCCCTCGGCATTGATAAGAGGTAAAGCCTCTTCAAATTGCCGAATTATTAGGATTTCCAATGGCCGATTTACAGCTTCCCACGGCTTTAGTTTATTTGCAAAGAATAGCCCAGGGGTAGCTGTCCAAAATCATGTTGACGGGCAGCAATGGATGGATTATAAATTTCATAAGACGTTGGTGGCTCTTCTCGACCATGCCTGAATTCTATAGGGAGCAACCCTGGTTTGACTATACATTAGAAGATTGCAGTCGACAGTTCGTCTGAGCAAGCAGTCTAGAATCTAAGGGAAATTGGGAGCTCAAATTCAGCAATCTCTGGATAGACGAACCAAGTCAAGACTTCATCTAGGAGTCCTTTGTAGAATCCTTTGAAGAACTGGCCAGTGCTCCAATTGATTAAAATAGCCGATGCAGCCTCGCCGAAAGACTGACATCAGTGAAATTTGTATTCCTTGCTCAGATTCTTCTCCTAGGCCTCTGAATAGTTTAAGGAAGGAAGGCTTAGGGTTCTAAGATCGTTAACTACAGCCTTCTGCATATGCAAATTGAGCCACATTTGCAAGAGCTACCATGGCCCACTAATTGTACCAATTGGCTCGTTCATTATCTTTGAAGATACCTAGTGCATCAGGTGATATAGAGATCCAAGCAAGAATTTTCCTAAGGGGATATCGGCGCCATGAGACAACTGCTCTGATAAATACCAATGGTTGGTAGTTGGGCTGCACGCTGACCCACAGAAGAGATATTTCTCTAACCACATGTTCAAGAAGGTTGCATGTTCTTTGGGATCAGCGTTCATGTTTTGGGTCTGCTTATGAGCGGTAATATAGCCTCCCCACCCTTCAGATCTGATGCTTTGAACCTTATGTTCTAGTTTGCCAACAAGATTATAAGGTTGGAGGGGTCCCATGATTCTAAGAACGGTTAACATGTGGATATCAGCCAAGGTAACTGTCATTGGCCTGTGACCAAATATGAAGGCATTGAAGGCATTGGACCAAAAGTAGGAGGCTAATCTCAGTAGAGGCTCATTCTTCTTTATATTTGACAAAGATAGGGCTATGGACTAATCTAGATCGTAAGTTACCATTCTAGCCTAATGGGTCTTGGCTACTCTAGGATACCAATCCCTCCATCCATCAAGTGGGAATGGCCAAGCTCTGAAAGTTTTATTCCATGTTGATGGACTCATGATAGATTTCTTGAATGGAAGCCTATCTGTCTTTAAATTAATAAGCTCAGTCAGATTCGGATCACCCATTGGTCCCAGAAAGTATGTATTCTCGACATTGGTTGGGATCAGAACTTCATTTTTGAGCTCCTAAAATAGGGGAGGATGGATCAATGAGCTAAAAACTGAGCAGAAATCGTAAAACAGTTGATAAGGGAGTCTTGATTCGTACCGTTGGAACGTGGTCGATGGTCACCATTGAATCTGGAGGATTAGATCTAGATATGCAAACAGGTGTTGGTGTTGTGGTCTCCCAACTAAGCTACCGCTCCCAAGGGGTGCGGGGAGATTAGCTGGGTGCTTTGCTGAGTCGAAGCTCAAGGTTTGCTAGGGTTTGGAGCTCGGAAGGGTTGCGGTGGCTAGTGAATGCAGGGGAAGAAGAACAGAGGCATAATGGCCAAGTAAAGAAGACAGGGGCAATTTCAAAGTTTTTATAGAACTTTTGACCCAAAAATCGGGAGCTAAGTAGGCGGATTGGAATGAACGGTTGGAAGCATAGCACGGACGACTACAACGGTCATAAGGGGTAATTTTGGAATAAAATAATTTTTATCCCAAAATGGGGGGCATGTGTTAACACCAAAATTTGGATGAATACATGGGACCATGAGTTTCGGGATTTGTTGAGAAAAACCGAAATATCTGTAGAATCGGCTAACTAAAACACTGTCAGAATCGACTAAATTGTATGACGTCATCATCTCTAGAATGGGCTTTGCCGGTGGAAGATGGCGGTGATGAAAAGCGAGAAGACACGTCGGACTTCATAGAAGGGAAAGATTGGAGTCCAAGTTATCTTAAGTTAGGACGTTTTGTCTACTTTTAAAAGTTTTGTAAGCTTGTCTTGTTTGACCAGGACTCGTATTGAAGCCTCGATTATAAATATTAACCCCCGGCAATTGTAAGGGAAATCAATCAATCAATACAAACCACTACCTTTACCTTTTGGCTTCACGCCAACCCAAGGAGTAGGAGTAGAGTAGATCTCAGCGAGTTTTTTGGGCAAGCAGGGCTGCATCCGTTCGGCCGACCTCCAGTTTGTTTGTAAGTACCGTCATGACTTGTATCGTTACTTGTAAGGCTGCATCGGTTCGGTCGACCTCTTACCGGTTAGTTATTGACTTTTACCAATATTTGTAAGGCTGCATCGGTTCGGCCAACCTCTTACAAATCTTGGTACGAGTTAGTTATTGATTTTGCGATAGTCAAAATACTCAATATTTGTAGCAAAATCACCCTTTATACGATTAAGATTGGGGTAGATCGGTCTTACATCATATTAATCCATCGTTTTACCAATATATTACGTTTGAATCTTGCTTTGATGATGGGTTTGGATAGATCCACTGTTCTGTCTCAATCCTGATCGTGCATGGCAAGGGGTCAAAAGTAAGTTTGAACTTAAGTAAGTCAATTAGTTAACACGATTTGATCTATAGCTCGCTGTTATGGCTGCCTCGATCCGGTTAATCCCCACTGATAGGACTGTAGATTGGAAATTGTTAACTAGTAGATTTACTTATGGTCAAATATGACTCTTGACTACTTGCTATGCTTGCATCAGCTATTTAGCCGATTGCCTGCGCTTTCATGTTCATAACGCGTCTCCATGATGCTGTTGAAGTATGAGTAGGTTTGTTTGCTTTGAGGGTCTAATCTGTTATCATTATCACGGCTGCCATCGATCTAGTCGAACCCTAGTACTAATGATGATAGGCTGGGTTTGTGTTGGTGGTCCTTAACGACCAAATCCGACCGCCAATTAAGACATAAAAGGGAAGAAATTAACAAACTTAAACACATACGCATTTACCACTGACCAAGTTCCACATGTATTTGGAAGATTATTATTTTGCAGGACATATGCACAAATACATAAGAGAATACACCAAAAGGCACTTCCCGATGTTGATTCACGCAAAGCAATAAATAGAAAAGCCCATAAAATCAAAGGATCCGAGCAAAGTACCGCTCGAGGAGCGGTCTAGGCCCACTCTAGAGCCCACCATGCCAAGGCGGTGGCGAGAGGGCCTGGTAAGGGGTTGACCGCCCCTGGGGTCGCTCGCCCCCCACCTAGCGCCGCTCACGTTCTCCTTCTACGTGGCACTTGCTGGTGGTCTTCCCATGGCAGTGGCATGCGGGCATGCGACAAAAATAGCCATGAACCAACCTCCCCTTGCTCCACCACCTCAATGCATGGTGGCATGCAAAGAAACACAACTCCACTCCACCTATGAAAGGAGGCCTCCCCCTCCTCATTTGACGCAACACACAAGGCAAAGAGCATTCCACATTTGAGTTTCACTCCAAGGGCTTAGGCACTAGATAGCTAGTAGAGTAAGGGAGAGAAGTGAGGGAGAGCTCGGGGAAGCACTGGACTTGTCGGTGTCTCCCCAACTTGTACCTCAACGAGCATCTTTACTTCAATGGGTTCTCCCGCTATGTGAGTGTTCATGGTTCTTTTGGCTATAAAGTCTTTTGATTAGTTAAGCTTTACTCTTACTTGTTTGTGGGTTCATTGTCTATCCCTGTGGCAGATACTCTAGTAGAAGGGCCCTGATAAAGATGGATAACCCTTGCTAGCGCACTAGAGTAGTAATCGATAGCATAGACGTGGTGTCTAGGCTAGAGGTTACCTTCATTTGCCTCGTACTCCATGGTTGAGGGGTAGGCGGCAGGTGGTGACAGCCCTGTCCATCCCTTGTAATCCCCACGTCTGGGTATGACGTAGAGCTACTGGCCAGTATCGCTTGGCAGACCTAGTGTACGCCGATGCTCGAAGTAAGCAAGTAGAAGTATAGGTTCTCTATCCTTAGACTCTAAAACCATAGGAATCCATCTCAACCTCTACCAATTCTACCCTTTTATTGCCCTTGGATGAATTAGCTAGAAGAGTACCTCCGTTCCCTGTGAAAATATGATACCCTGAATACTTCTAGGTGAAGTGCTACAATGGTACTTCCGTGCACTTCCGGATTATTTTTGTATGCGTTAAAAAATATCAACAAGCATTTCTAGCGCTGTTGCGGGGGAATGGTTGCCGTATTTTCTTCAAACCTAGTTCATCCTTGTATTTTATCTAAAAAAGAAAAATATATTTTTTTATCTTTTCTATCATGAAGCCAACTCCAACTCCAACCCTTTCTGGTTCAAAGGGCGAGTTCCCTGAGCCACCTTCTAATCCAAAGATTTCATCAGGCTATGAACTCCGCCCTAGCTTAATAGCCATGGTTCGGGCACAACCCTTCTCAGGGCATTATAATGAAAACCCATGCCATCACTTGTATGAGTTTGAGGAGATGTGTTCGTGCCTTAGCATCTCAGACATGACACAAGAAACTTTAAAGTGGAAATTGTTTCCCTTCTCTTTCACGGGGAAGGTGAAGCAATGGTACACACATGCTGTAGAAAGTATGAACGGGGACTAGGATGAACTTAAAGAGAAGTTTCACCTTGCATTCTTCCCTATGTTCCGTATCGACTCTCTGCCAAGGGCAATCCTCAACTTTGAGCAGCACAAGGAGTCTATAGGTGCAGTCTGGGTCAGGTTTTTAGCGTTAATACACATCGGCCCCAACTTGTCTTTACCGACATCATATTGCTGTGACTCTTTTGTTTTGGTATCAACATACATGCTGACCTATGCCTAGACATGACTGCCGGAGGTCATTCACAAACAAACCTATGATGGAACAAGTAAAATTCCTTGAGAACATCATAGATAGACATGCTTCTTCTATCATAAGAACCAAACCCCTCTAGGAAAAAGTTATGTTGAGTATTGAGGAGTCCTCATTAGTCGAATCCAAATACAAAGCATCCTTAGATTCGACTCCTGAACCCTCATCCGAACTACGAACACCGAAGGAAAGATTAATTCATCCTTCGGAGTTCCCTATCGAATTTGGAGATTTTGGCAATACCTCAAAACATTCTTGGCACAAAAACACAAAAAGAAAACTTTCCCAAAGCAGCCATCAAAGGAATGGTTAATGGAAGTGAAATGTTCTTCCGAAGCAATTTGGATTCTTTCACCTTCCACAACCATGCCTTTTTTTGTTAAGGGGGACTATTATAGAATCCCTACACAACCCCATGGTCAAGACTAATATCATGTCAGAATTCCTTGTGGAAACCCTTTTGGGCAAAAGCCCGCTAGTCTCGACCAACAAGCTCTTCAAAAGTCCCTCGGGACTCATCTTCGAGTGTTGTGGGACCGCCAGGGCCGTGCCAATCATAATAAATAAAATTGAGGTTTTCATAGATTTCCACATCTTCGCCATCCTTGAGTTTGATCTTCTCATAGGCTACCCTTTAGAAAAGCTTTTTCAAGAAAAACCTTCCCAAGGGAGTCTAAATGACTCGTTCGAGGAGGTGAATTTCATATCCCTATTCGTTTCACAAGAGAGCTCTTGTGAAATAGAATGTTCATCCGCATCCTCACTTGAACCAGAACCATGTCCCTCTAGCCCTCAAAACATTGTTCTCGATAGTGGTCGAGAATCAACGTTGATCCTACATGACATGTACCTTGAGAAAGAAAATTGTTGTGCCTTGTACAATCTCGAAGCACCAACTCTAGACCTCGAAAAGAATGATTCCACTAACGGGCATGAAGGTTCCACTTTTGAGACCCCTCGTATTTCATGCTCACTTTTGGAGTCTCCAGAGTTGATCACGCCTTGTGCCACACGTTTCTACAAGGATCACAACCATCTCTTAGTCCTCGTTTACAAACTTTTTAGAAGAATGGTTGTGGATGCATATGTTTATCACAAATATTGCAAATCTCATGGATGCACTGTAGTACTAACCTTGTAGCTTGAATGAAAATGCTCAATGGTTGGGGGTGAAGCTAGGAACTACACCACTATCGATAGCTGCAGGAGGAAATTTCCACAATCAAGCTTGCGACCATAAAACAAAGCACTGCCGGGAGATACCCTAGATTATCATAAAAACAACTTTCTTGTTAATAAAAGCAAGAACATGTTTTCAAGTTAGTATGCACCTTTGGATATTCTTGGTTGCTAACCCTTTCAGATTAAGAACAAGACGAGCAGGGGACATGCAATGCCCGAAATCATGGGAGCTGCATCAACTACATACATTGATAATCTTTGGTAACGGAACACACTCAAAAGGAGACCCTTATCCTACACACTTCACTTTGACAGAAAAGTCCAAGTGTGGGGGAGGATGGTGAGAATCTCGAGTCCCATACACACCAAAGATAATCCTACTAAAAAAATAATAATGATGTCAGCTCTACCTTGCTATTTGAAAAAAAATTATGTTCACCAATGCCTTTACTCATTTTTTCTCCATATGATTTTTGATCATGCAAATTCATGCCTCCTTTTGTTTATGTCATATGCTCTAGTTTGGGTGTATTCTATAGGTACACTCATAGGCATTTTAAATTAAGCATGGTGCTTAGGTTAAAATAGCCTCCTTTAATCAAAATTTTAATATGGTGTTGAATTTTGGTTAATGAACTTTGAGTTATTATTTTCATGAACAATGGAAGTAACCTTAAATGGAGATGAATCAAGGTTAAGATATCTTTGCAAACTTCATTTTAGCCTTGCTTGAGTTAAGCTTAAAAATAAAAAAGGGAGGGTTGGATGAACAAGCTTTTAATAAAATAAAAAAGAAAAAATATAATAATGATAATAAAAATAATAAGATAATTCAGGCTCCCCAATATTCAAACCAGTAGAGCCCTTGTTGTTTCCACCTTTGTTTCTTTTTGTTTAAATAAACAGGTACATGAATAAGTGTGGGGGAGATCTCTCATACATTACGAACACACGTTCGAGATCTCCCCCCAACATGATGCACAACATCAACAAATCCAACATGTAGAAGGACAGGACAGATGGCTCTAGAGAAGGTTGGCTAAACCTTTGGTTTAGTCAAACCACCTCTGACTTAGCTCCTTTTTCTTCAACGATGGTTTGTGCAACACAACCCTCAACTCCCTACAATTTCAAGTTTGAACAAACAAAAATCTTGATCACTAAAACTAAACACAACTTATCCCTGCTATCTCCTTCTGATGAACAATGCCCCTATGCACCTCACTTCAAATTTTGAAAAGTGGCATGTTCACAACATCTTTAAGATAGAAGCTTGCATAAAGTTTGTTCCATATACATACACTTATGCTTGTGGGAAAATATTCTAATAGGACAATCATGTTAACTAAGTTGTTGTGAAGTGTGATATAGTTCTGACTTAGAAATCCTACCGTTTCTATTCAAAGTACTTGGAGAATTTGTTTTGATAAAAATATAAAACCATAGTATCACATACTCTTCAATTGGTGAGAAACTCCTACCAAAGCCAAATATGACCTTTTGCAAGTTTCAAAGCCTTCCACATACGCTGCTTGTTATTGTATTGAGTTTGGACAAGTCTTGTTGACCCTTATTGAGAGATTTATCATGCTCCCAAGATCAGGATCATGTACACCCACATATATATGCTACTCCTACACTGGGAGTGCGCAAAAAGACGCTTTCATCCAGATCCACTAAAAAATCTACTCCTACACTGGGAGTAGACAAAAAAAAGTTGGTTAGGGAAATACTCCATGTTCTAAAAAGATAACAATCTCTCTCTAAATATGTGGTTTAGAAGAAAAGACATGGGCTACGCAAAAAGTTTATGATAAAAAAAGAAATATATTGACACATGAAGGTCCAAGTAAAGAAAAAAATATGGACACATGAAGGTCCAACGTACAAAAAGAAAATAAATGATGAGCACATGAAGGCTCATGTATTGAAAAAAAGGAAGAAAGATAGGCATGTTTCAAAATAATAAGTTATAGAGAGGAATCATATCTACAAGAGGAGTATAGTTTTAGTTTACCTTTTTCCACACACATGCACATCTTGATCTAAGAGTATGGCACTTCTCTCCTTGGATCCTCGATTTGACTTCACAACATATGCGATACAAGTATGATATATTGTTTATCCCTACCTAAAGCTCCACATAAACCTTTTTAGAAGTAGGAGAAAACAAAAGAAGGGAAAACATTGCTATGCCTTGGTAAGGATTTATACACAAGTGGGATATGTGGCATTAGCTAACTTTGTTCCAAGAACTATTCTGCTTTTCAACAACCCAAGGAAACATGTTAGTTAATGCCACATATCCCACTTGTGTAAGGAATGTGTTGGAATAACTCTCATGTAAGTCATATATCTTAGAATGTTTTGCTCATGTCTAGGCCCACTCCGGAGCCCACCACGCCAAGGCGGTGGCGAGAGGGCCTGGTAAGGGGTTGACCGCCCCTAGGGTCGCTCACCCCCCACCTAATGTGGCTCGCGTTCTCCTTCCATGTGGCATTTGCTGGTGGTCTTCCCATGGCAGTGGCATGTGGGCATGTGACAAAAATAGCCGTGAACCAACCTCCCCTTGCTCCACTGCCTCAATGCATGGTGGCATGCAAATAAACACAACTCCACTCCATCTCCATCGTTGATCCTATGACAGTTTGATCCAAGGGCCTTGGTGAAGAAGCACACGGATCGCTTACGTGGCACATTGAGTGGCCTCCATTCCTCCTCTCCACCTATGAAAGGAGTCCTCCCCCTCCTCATTTGACACAACACACAAGGCAAAGAGCATTCCATATTTGAGTTTCACTCCAAGGGCTTAGGCCCTAGATAGCTAGTAGAGTAAGGGAGAGATGTGAGGGAGAACTCGGGGAAGCACCGAACTTGTCGGTGTCTTCCCAACTTGTTCCTCGATGAGCATCTTTACTTCAATGGGCTCTCTCGCTAAGTGAGTGTTCGTGGTTCTTTTGGTTATAAAGTATTTTGATTAGTTAAGCTTTACTCTTACTTGTTTGCGGGTTCATCGTCTGTCCCCGTAGTGGATACTCTAGTAGAAGGGCCCTGATAAAGACGGATAACCCTTGCTAGCGCACTAGAGTAGTAATCGATAGCATAGACGTGGTGTCTAGGCTAGAGGTTACCTTCATTTGCCTCGTACTCCACGGTTGAGGGGTAGGCGGTAGGTGGTGACAGCCCTGTCTATCCCTTGTAATCCCCCACGTCCGGGTATGATGTAGAGCTATAGGTCGGTATCGCTTGGCAGACTAGGTGTACACCGGTGCTTGAAGTAAGCAAGTAGAAGTATAGGTTATCATCCATAGACTCTAAAACCATAGGAATCCATCTCAACCTCTACCAATTCTACCCTTGTATTGTCCTTGGAGAAATTAGCTAGAAGAGTACCTCCGTTCCCTGTGGAAAATACGATAACCTAAATACTTCCGGGTGAAGTGCTACAACGGTACTTCCATGCGCTTGTGGACTATTTCTGTATGCATTATGAAATACCAATAGTTTGATTAGCTCATATATTTTCTTATATTAAACAGTTGATTGTTTACGTGCCATGAGTCTATTTTCGTACACTTCGGCTATCCAGCCAATCGTCTGAGCTTTCACGCGTGTAATATGCTTTCACGATTCCATTGAGTGTGAATAGATTTGCTTACTTTGAGGATTTGACTTGTCATTATCATCATAGTTGCCATCGATCTGGTCAAACCTCACTATTGATGATGATAGATTAGATTTGATAAGTTTATAGATTTAATCATATTCAATGGATGTGTGTTTGCGCATTATGCGACAAAATCATTGGAATCGGCTAATTAGCCGATAGCCTATGCATTGCATGTATACTGGCTCTTATGGTGTGTTCTACTTGTTTTTGTCTTAGTTAATGAGCTTGTATGATGTTGATCAACCTGAATGCTCTCACATATAAATCCTCGATTTTGTTTCTACATGTTTCCATGATTATTGGTTGATAAATTCATATGATTAACACTCGATAGTTGCCGATTGCATCTATTTTTGATTATTTCATCATGAGCATGCTGGATATTGACTCTTTAGTCGATAGCCTTATTTCATTGGCTACTTAGCTGCTAATATGGAACTGTCTGGAGAAACACCGGCATGTTCTGCCTTAAATTACTGATTGTCTTTCTCCTCCTTGTCAATTGCAGGGTCAAATTGACTGACACATCCTTGGTCTTGGATCCGACCGGTCCTCTGTTCGAAGCCACAGAGATCTTGGGATCTGCTCCATGGAGTTTCTCTTGGCTTGCTGTGTGTTGGATGTGGCCGTCACATTTTTGTGTCGATAGTACCATATCACTACCTGGTTTTGCTATAACCTGGCGGTGATATAGCCCTACCGGGCTAAGGCACAACCAGGCATTGAAATATTTGATATCACTATCGGTTTTCCTTCTTGACCGCTTGACAAGATCATAACATATGGGTATGTTAAGCCTCAAGATTAATGGTTCCCGATCGAAGAGACCTGTCCGAGCCTGGGCACGCCACAGCCCCCGCTCAGGGCTCGAGGGCTCGCCTGAGCCTCAGGATCCCAATCGATGACGCGCCCGTGCTCGGCCCTTGGCTCCTGCCCGACCTACGATGCTAGCCAAGGGCCAGGTGCAAGAAGACAAGCCCTGGGCCATCGAGGCTTGAGGGCTCCAAGACGCTGCACTTTGGGCGTGGCCTTGCCAGTCGCTCCTGCAATAGGGTCACGCCTGGGGCGTGACATAAGAAGACAAGTCCCCTCGGCCTCCAGGGGCTGGGTGGCTCCCGGGCCTGCATGTTAGCCCCTAGAGCTGACCTCCTGTTGACACTTCTGAGCGAAACTACTAGGTTTGTATCCCCGGCAATGGCGCTAGAATTGCTTGTTGGCACTTCTTAGCATAGCTACTAGGTTTATATCCCTAGCAACGCGGTAGAAGCGTTTGTTGGTATTTCTTAGCGTCATCACTAATGATTAGCAATGCCACTAAGTAATAGCCTTGATAGTTCCTTAACAATTTTAGATATTTATCCGCAAGCGCATGGAGCTATCATTGTAGCATTTCACTCGAAAGTATTTAGGGTATCGTTATTTATATTTTCCCAAAGGAAGGCATTTGATTAAGAGTCTAGTACCGATATGAACTTGAATAATAATGCTTGCAAGTAGACCAAGGTTTTTAGTAGGGGTAAAAATGGTGATTTCAAGATAGTGGACACGCACTTGGCATTCCACAAAGGATAAAATAAAGAGAAAGAATAAAAGAATAATCCTAAGTCGAGCAGGCATTGGTCTAGTATAGTCATACAAAGATTAGTTATTGATCATACAAGTTACATAATCAATTTTAGGGCTAAGTGTGAAGCAGGTCGGGAGGCCACCGAGTACTGGTCTGACAACAACCTCATGTGACAATTTAGACTCCTATACCCTAGTCGAACATGGGGGATTACAAGAGACGGACAGGGCTGTCACCACCTACCACCAACCCCTCAACCATGGAAAGGGACAATGCATTCACCTGTCTCTCCATACCTAAGCACCACACTTGCGTATACAGAAACTACCCAAATTCCCCCTAGGTCCCCGACCCTACGGATCGACAGGTAAAGAAATTGGGCACACCTAATGGCACGATGAACCGCCACCTCAACTTAGCTCTAATTTCAATTATATAAGTTATATGAGTAGTTAAGCATAAAGTCATGTATGCTACTCTCATGACATACAAACTATAGGCTAGTTCATTTATCAAGATTATAACACAATAACTATACTCTAGTTCATATGTATGACTATAAATGTAATGTGAGAGCATAACTTTGGAAGAACTCATATCTCTATTCATACCCAAAGGTCTCTTCTTCCAAGGAGCGAAGCTCCCCAAGGTAGCTTTGCCTTGCTCTAAAGCTACTAAAAACTAAAACTACAACTAGAGAGTGAGGTGTGTGAGGTGATGCTCAAGTTGAGTGTGTGTTATGAGGGGGTACCCCTCTATTTATACAAGGGGGAGAGACGGTGCTTCATCTATTCTAGGCCTGAAACCCCGGGCTGCACTGCCTCAGCATGGAGGCATGCCACCGCCAGAGCAAGTGGTGGCCGAGGAGCACCAGCAGGGGGTCGGGCGCCCCTAGATCAGCCCCTGATGGTGCTTTGGCCAATTTGGATTGAGTTGGTGGATGTCTCCATTGTTTCTTTGCACAAATCAGCGTCGGAAGGCGCCTTTCAGTGAATGTCTTCATGTATTTGTGTTTGTGACCTGCAAAATAATGTTCTCCAAATACATATGGAACTTGGTTAATAGTAAATGTATATGTGTTTTAAGTTTACCAATTTCTCCTTTTTTTTGTGTCTTTGTTGGCGGACGGATTTGATCGTTAATGACCGCCAACAAGATCCCCCAAGCTTAACCTTTGCTCGTCCCGAGCAAATAGCTAAGTTATTGGTTGTTGATCAGGAGTTGCTACTATGCCGAATATAATTCACAAGTGCCATGCCTATAACAAAGTATTCTCCCTTAATTTAAATAAGTTTGGCATTCTATCCACCCTTTTTAACTTAATCCCTGTGGGGATTATTGCTTTTCCAAGTCTTAGGTGGTTGCAAGATAGAACGGTTTTAACAGAATTACCAATCATTCATTCTTTGATCAACTTTCTATCCAGAGGTTTTATGAGTTTTGCAAAAGTCTTAGGTGGTTGCAAGATAGAACGGTTTTAACAGAATTACCAACCATTCATTCTTTAATCAACTTTATATCCGGAGGTTTTATGAGTTTTGCAAAATAAAACATAAGTTTCTCAAATGATTCACTCGATCGCTCAATGTGTATGATCCTTACCAAGGCATTGTTTTGCCTTCTTTTCATCCTATCTCTAAAAGGCTTTGAGTGTAGTTTTGTGTAGGTATGAATGAGAGGCATACTTACATCACATATATTGCTAAGTCAAAAACCAAATCTAAGAAGATACAAGTCATACACTTTGATCAAGAGTGTAAGTGTGTGGAATATTTTCCTAATCCTAATATTTTTGATACTCCTTTAATCATGACTTTCTCTCTTTTTGATACTTGCCTTGGAAGTATGGGCTATCTCTCTCTTTTTTTCGATACTTTGGAACCTTCATGTGTTCCATTCTTTTTCTTCTTTTCTTTTGCTATTTTGAGAGCTTCATGCGTCTCTTTTTTGAACATAGCCCCTTACTTCTTTTTGGCATATCAAAAACTTTGGAGAGAAAGACTCATGACAAATGAATAGAGTTTTTATTTTAGGTGGACGGATAAAGCATGTTTTTGCGTAACTTTCAGTGATAAGAGTTAGCATTTTTATATGTGGAAGTACGTGAATCTTGATCATGGGTGCATGACTAGAATCTCTACAAGGGTCACAACAATTTGACAAAACTCAATGTGAATACAAGTAGCATATGACTAAGGTTTGCATTTGAATCATATCATATAGTCGTGGTAGGAATTCATAACCATTGAGGAACTTTTAATTTTAGCATTTTTTAAATGAAAACTCCGGAAGCTAAGTTTCTCTTAGAATAAAGTTATAGCATATCCTATTTACCGTATCATAACTTGCAATAACTTAGAAAAGGATTATGCTTTTGCATTCCGCAAATTTCAAGTTTTAGGATGAGACATTTTAACCAACAAACTTAAATCTTGGGCTATACTAAGTTACAGCCTAAGCACAGATGAATTATAGACAGAGCAACTATTCTTCATTTCAACAAAGGAGAAACTAAACATTCTTAAATCACATATGGGAGAGGAATAAATATTTTTGTTATTTTTATCATATTTAATTTTTTTTGGATTTTATATTTTTTTGATTTTTTTAAATGCTAATAAATAAATTAATATACAAAATAAGTAATGCGAAAAATTCAAATGTGGAAATTAAAGTATACTACTTACCTCTGTGGGGGTCCTCCCCCAAGCTTAGCTCATTGCCTACGGTCTAGGATTGAACCCCACGTATCGCTAGTAGGCCTCCTGCTGTTCTCGCTATTGCTGCAGCATCGCATTCATTTGTGCCATTTGTTGTTGCTGCTGTTAGTGCCACTGGGACGAATCCTGCACGTGAGTATTAAGTGTATTTTGGATCTCACCAGTGCGGATTTCTAATCCTCCGAAGCGGTTGTTGACGTCCTCCCATCCTGAGACGGATTGTCGTGGTTGCACAGGTGGAGAGAGCCCCTTGGAGTCAGATGAGTGCGTCGCCCATGCTACGGCGTCAGCCTCTGCCCATCTGGATCCTCCAGCCTCGTGTGTCTGTGGAGTATGTTCCCAACCATGGTGGTACAGGGTGTGAACCCCAGTACTTGCCCAGTCGGGAATGGCTCCATGTGGAATGCCTGGGGCACAGCGGGAAAAGGTTGCGGCTACGCCTGTGAACTGCTTGCTTCATTTCTAGCTCTGCTCCATGTCACCTTGCCAGACACAGATTTTGTACGAGCTTCCTCTTGTGGGACAAGAATGAAGGTTAGTGCAGGGGAACTATACAAATGAAGACCCGGGTTAGGTAACGGGATCTCGTTTGTACACCCCTAAAAGAAGAACACAAGTTGTCCAGCTGCATTATGTTTCAAATGATGTCCTTGTAACAAGCAATGCTCGTCGATAATAAGGTGTGGAGATAAAATATATTCTACTTCTCGATTTTCCATTGCATCGACACCAGTGGCAATGCGAGTGACAAGAGATGTGCAAGATATTGAAGTAGAAAATGTTTTCAACAATTCTATCCAACGGTTGAATATTTCTTTGACAGGCGCAATCTTAATCTTTTTAATCATAGCATAGAGTATTTGCTTTTCAGTATTATGAACAACTCGAATATTTTGCCTAGAGAGTAAAGTCATTGCGATCCAACGATGCATGAGCCTTAAAGTGGGGGTGTTGGATGTCCATGTTGTGGGGTTAAAATTTTCCAACTACAACTTGACCCAAAATTTCATTCCAAAATTTATGACGATTAAAACGTCTAACAGCATGATCTATGTCAAGTAAGCATTTTCGATGGAAACCTATGTGTTGGGCAAGATCTCTCCAAGTGCAAAAATACTCTATTTCAAACAAGCGAAAAGTGATCCCATTGTCGACTTCTTTTAGTGAGCAAAAAAATTGGATGGTTAAGAGACGAGAACCTTCTTCCCAAATGGGATCAATTTCTTCCCACCCAACGGCCTTCCAAATGGAGGCGAATTCATCATCCATACCTATGGCCTTGAGAGGCATGGGGTCATATAAGGGCGTGGGCTCCAACTCGTGGTCCTTGATGAGGTGGTAGGCTTCCATCTCTTGACCTCTTTCCAAGTCGAGGGGGGCTCGTCATCATCCTCCATAGGTTGTCCTTGCTCTTATTCTTGCTCTTCCATCGTCACAGTTTCTTCATCTTCATGCATCGGCTTTCTTCATGCTTGGTGTAGCACGAGCTTAAGCATCCACGGGAGCGCTTCGAGCTTGATCCCACAATCTTCTTGACGGTAATGGCGATGGCCTTCCTGAACCTACCCATGGCAGAAAACAACACAACTACAAGCGAGAACTCGAGCGTGGGTTAAGGGTTAGCACAAAAATAAAATGATGAACCCAAGAACTAGCTTGAGCTTGGAATTATTGCAGAGCTTTCTTGCACTAAAACTTGTTGGAAAATGCTTGGAAGAAAATTCAGAGCAAGTGAGTGAGTGAGAGAGTGAAAATGAGAGTGTGTGAGAGGGGTGAGGAGCTCTTCGGGACACCTCTGCATTTATAGAGCAAAAACCCGAGTGGAGGGGGAGGGGCAACGACCAGGAGCCTGTTGTCCAAAGGATAGGGCTAACGGCCACAAGCAGGGGCCGGCCGCCCCCATAGTGGGCCTGCCTGCCCTCCCCTTTGGCAGGTAGTGGCCAACGACCATTTCAAACCTATGACCGTTGGGGTTTAGTCTAGATCCCCAACGGCTTGCTTGATTTTGATTTTTCAACAATATTTTATTGAATTTTTAATTTTTATAATTATTGCAAAAATGATAACTAGTAATAATAAATTATTCTTATGCAAATATTTTGAAGATTTTTATTTTTGACATAAAAATTCAAATTTTTTAAACCTTACAAATATTTATTTTGAATATTTTTTCATTTTAAAGATAATTACCGATTTACCTTCAGCAAGGGTTCGATGTTTTTGGTCTGTTGGACAAGACCTCTCCCCCTTCATTGATCTGTAGCTGCATTAACATTTTTTAAGGAATTCTCGGGTTGCTCCGGGATTTTCCCTGATTGATTTCTAGGAATAGCGGCAGCTAATTGAGAAATTTGGGTTTCTATCATTTTGTTAAAACATAATTGATTCTTCACTACGGAGGATAAACTTTCTATTTGAGAATTTATATTTTCGAGCATTATATCGTTTGACATTAATATTTTCATTAATTTTTGCTTGGCCTAATACCAAGTCTTTGAAAGAAGGTTGATTGGAATTGTAATTGGAATTACCTTGCGGGCGGGACTGGTTGTTCCACCCGTTATTACCTGGTTGGCGAAACCCGTTGTTGATGAAAGCAGCTTCTTCGCGGGTTTCGGGACAATCATTTCCCGAATGGCCAACGTTCCCACAAACCTCCCACGTCATGTGTGAGTCCATGGCCTGGACGGTGCCCATCATGGCGTTTTTATCTTGGGCCCATTCCTCTAGTCTTTTCATCAATAAATCTAATTTTGCGGAAAGCATATTGGTCTCCTTCACGATATGCATTCCTTTTTGTGTTTTCCTTTCCTCCCCCAACTTTGATTCGACACCATTTTATTGATGAGAGCCGTTGCTCCATCAATGGTGAGGGAAAGGAAGGCGTCTCCAGCAGCAATGTCGAGCTGCCCCCTAGACATAGGTATTAATCCATCATAAAAATTTTGGAGCACTAACCAGTTTTTAATTCCATGGTGCGATCATGCTTGGATGTAGTCCTGCAGCCTCTCCTATGCCTCAGGAATGATCTCCATGGAGCTTTGCTGGAAGTTTGAAATTCGTCCCCTTAGGGCATTGGTTTTGCCCGTGGGGAAGAACTTGGCAAGGAACGTCGCGGAACATTTGTCCCACGTCTTGACAGCCTCCTTTTCCTTGTAAAACCACTGTTTCGCCTTTCCTGAAAGGGAAAAGGGAAACAAGCGATGCCTGATGGTGTCCGGTGCGACGTCCTTGATGACGATCATGTCGCATAACTCGAGGAAGTGTTGGAGATGCGCGTTAGCGTCCTCGCTAGGCAAACCATGGAATTGGTTTGCCTACACGATCGTGATGAGGCCGGTATAGAGCTCGAAGTTCCCTGAAAGGATCAAGATGCCCAAGAGGGGGGTGAATTGGGCTAATTCTAAATTTTCTTGCAATAATCGAATCCTACGGATAGCCCAATTAACCCCTTGTGCCTAGAAAAAGTTTTTCTATCAAATCAACGCACAAAGGACTTGCAACCTATGTTCCAAACTTACTCTAGCATAGCAATTCTATGAAAGTAAAGACGAGTATTGAATTGCTCAAAATAAATACTTAAAGTAAATGCTCAAAGAAAATGGAGAGAGGAACGCGGCGATGTTTTGCCGAGGTATCGGAGAGTCGCCACTCTCCACTAGTCCTCGTTGGAGCACCCGCGCAAGGGTGTAGCTCCCCCTTGATCCGTGCAAGGATCAAGTGCTCTCTATGGGTTGATTCTTCGACACTCCGTCGCGACGAATCACCCAAAACCGCTCACAACTTGAGTTGGGTCACCCACAAGCTCCGCCAGGTGATCACCAAGCTCCTAATCACCACCAAGCCATCTAGGTGATGGCGATCACCAAGAGTAACAAGCACGAACTCACTTGACCACGCGAAGCCTAATGAGAAGATGGATGCACACTTGTCTACTCTTGATTCACTAATGAGGTTTCACTCTTGGATTCTCAAATCACAAACACCTCACTAGGACCTTGCTCTTCTTGGCACTCACAAACGTGTTTCTCAGTTGTTGGAATGAGCAAAAGTGCCTCCACACACGAGTGGAGCTTCTATTTATAAGGCAGCCTGAAAAACAAACCGTTACGAGCTTCTGCGGGATGACCGGACACTCCGGTTAGTTCAACCCGCGCAACAGTTTCCAAGTGATGACCGGACGCTGTCAGGGTCCGGTCAGCACTGACCGGACGCGTTCGGTCGCTCTTGGATGCTTACTGTAATCGATCGGACGCTAGATACGCCGGGTCCGGTCACCACTGACCGGACGCGTCCGGTCACATTTTCTCAAGTCAGGACCCTTACTGGAGTTGACCAGACACTGGCCCTCAGCGTCCGGTCACACCAGACTTGTTCTCCTCGGTCAAATGAACTGACCGAACCCTGCGGCCAGCGTCCGGTCAGTATTTGACCCTCCATTCACTTCCAACTCTCGATCATATGAGAATGAAGTTTGCTCCAAAGGATCTTAGGCATTCATAGGAGCTACCTAGAGCTAGTTTTAACAAGTGTGCACCACACCTAACTCACTAGACTCAACTAGGTCAAGCTACCCATTCATACCCCCCTTAATAGTACGGCTAAAGGAAAAACAAATCCTAAACTATTCTAAATATCTCTCCAACTCCAATCGACACTTAGAACTAGTCATCCTTAACCTTGTCGTTAATCCTTTGAAAACCGAAACGATTTCCATCGTAGGGGCATGACAACCTTGATTGCCCAATCGATCTCCATTACCATGACCTAACTTTATATGCCTCTGCAAAACACACGTTAGTCATAGTAATCTTGTATTGGCATTAATCACCGAAATCCAACTAGGGGCCTAGATGCTTTCAATCTCCCCCTTTTTGGTGATTGATGACAATACCACCTCGAGTATGTGAAAGAGTGAGGTTTTTTTTTTGACGGACTTGGTTCATATAAGCTTTTGTCGATAAGAACAAAAGGGTTAGTCAAGCTTATATGACCCAAGCCAACACAATGTACTCAAAGGATATTAATTAAGCATGAGTACAAATAACAAAGCTCATTTGCTTCGAAGTTTAAACACGGAAGCAAAAGCAAATGAGCATAACACAAGTGATATGACATTTAAATAATGCAAAGTAGAAAGCACACATGTCATATTTCACAATCACGTAGATAGCACTACCACATATATATAATAGTATGCATGAAAGTAAACACACGAATGCATAAGTAATAGTGTATCACACAAATAGAACTCCAAATGTATATAACAGGCTAATACTAGATAACTAGCTCTCCCTAAATGTAGCTCCCCCTGAGACTACATACTCGAACACCCTCTCCCCCTTTGGCGTCAAACACCAAAACCTAGGGGTCGGTCGGTGGGGCAGCAGCGGACGAGTCGGGCGCTGAAGAACGTGGAGCAAGCTGGAACCGGGCACCATCATCATCTGACCCTGAGCTCTGAACTAACTGACCCTCTGTGGCAGGAAGTGTCGCTGAAGCGTTCTGGGTCTGAGCTGGTGAAAGGTCCTTGTTGGTTTTGGTAATTGAGTGACAACCTAGATGGACTAATTGTGTTTATGTGAGATACACAGGTGATTAGTCCACATGTACATGTGTATGAGCAACATATGCCATGGAGGTGAAAATGGCTTGGAGATGTTGCAAAGCTCACACATGTGATGATGAAGGAGCTTATTGCACATGAGACATGACATTGAGTCATGTGATCAAGGTGGAGAAGATCAAGACAAGACTTAGCTTGATGGACCGGTTGCAAGCGTGAAGGGCAAGTCAAAGGCTTTGGAGTGATGGACCGCGTGGCGGTGAAGCTTGACCAAGACTTGGCGCCGATGGACGATGGCAACGGTGAAGAGCAAGTAGAGTCAAGATCGATGAACCAATATGATCATGTGATGATATGAAGTGGATCATATCATTGTTGATCGTGTTGGTGCATCTGTTGCATCGACATTGAAGGAGATGGAATGGAATGCGCAAGGCAAAGGTATAACCTAGGGCATTTAATTTCACCGGTCATAGGTGTGTAGAGAAGTTTATGACCGGGTTTAGGATAGATGGCCGTACTATCAAGAGGGGCAAACTTATTTGCATATCGGTCATCTAGTGCCACTCGAGTGATCTAACTTTGCATTGTCGCTAGGATCGAGTGGCGTGGCAAGTTGAGTGGCTAACATCCTTTGGGAAATGATTGTGAAAATGCTAACACACATACACATGGTGGTGTACACTTGGTGGTGTTGGCACATTTACAAAGGAGGTGGTGTTTGCAAGGGTGAGATGGGTTTGGGTCCCTCTCTCCCTCCCGCCGAGCTTTCGGGAAAATAGAATGCCTATTTTCTATTGCGTCGGATGCAAGTTCTTGTGGTTAGCACATTGGAGCAAGGGTGATGAAGTTAGAAGTGAAAACGAGTTAGTCGCGAAGATGCTGGCGTCGGTCAACTGACCGGACGCTGGATCTGATTGCACCGGACGCTGGCAGGCTGCGTCCGGTCAGGCTGACGTACGATGACGTAGAAGTTGGAGTGTTACCGGACGCTGGCTGCGTCCGATCAAGTGTGACCGGACGCGTCCGGTCGAGGTCGGTACCTTACTGGAAACGACCGGACGCTGGGGGTTCAGCGTCCGATCAGTTGAAAGCTGCTGCGTCCGGTCAGGTCAAGTGACCGTTGGAATCAAGACACGTGGCCGTCTGTGGGCGACCGGACGCTGAGGTCCAGCGTCCGGTCAACACGACCGGAGCGTCCGGTCGGCCCGACCGTTGCCTAGTGAAGGGGTAAAGGCTAGTTTAGCCCTTGGGGCTATAAATAGAAGTGGCCCTCGGCCATGGCTGGTGCTGAGCACCTCAAGGGACTTAGTGTCCATGCTTGTGAGTGCTTGGGAGCCCTCCATCACACATATACTTGATAGTGATCATTCGATTGTGTGAGTGAGCGATTCTAGTGCGATTGCATCATGAGGTTGCATCGAGTGGCACTAGGTGGTCGTGTTGCAAGCCGATGGTGCTTGTTACTCTTGGAGGTTGCCACCTCCTAGACGGCTTGGTGGTGGTCTCCGTCAAAGCCCGCAAGAAGCTTGTGCGGCGCTCCGGAGAAGTGCTTGTGCGGGTACTTGTGCTCGCCCCACGGGAGTCGCGAAGAGCAACTTTAGTAAAATGTGTCATTGAGCTACCCTCACTCAAGGGGTAGGTTCTTGCGGCGCCCGACGTGCGGGCTTAGCGGGTGATGCTAATTAGCCGCCGAACCACCAAGTGAGCGGTCGACACAACGGGGACTAGCGTGTTGGCAAACACGTGAACCTCGGGAGAAAAATCATCGTGTCAACCTTGTTCTTCCCGTTGGTTTGCATCCCCATTACACAAGCTTGCAATTACTTTTATACATATTAAGCTTGTGTAGTTGCTCTTGTAATTAGATAGCTTGTGTAGCTTGCTAATTATCTTCTTGCTTGTGTAGCATAGAAGTAGCTCCCTTACGTGGCTAATTTGGTTTTAGTAACCTTGTTAGTCACATTACTTAGTTTGTGTAGCTAAGTATTTGCGCTCTCTAATTAGGCATTGGTTGCCTTGTTATTGAGCTTTGCTAGTGAGCTTAGTTGGCTTTGTGCTTTTGCTTACTAGCATGTGTAGGAGCTTCCTTGTTGCTTAAAGTACTAGTAGTATAGGTTTGTGTGACCTTGCTCCTAGAATTGTTTAGGAGAGCTCTAGCTAGCCCGGCACCTCAGTTGCATAATTAGTATCTTTGCAAGGTGCTAGTGAACATATATAGAGGGATGTAGTCTTGGCTAGACCGATTGTTTTTATTCCGCATTTATATCGGTTAGCCGATGCGATTAATTTTAGAAAAGACTATTCACCCCCCCCCCTCTAGTCCGCCATCTCGACCTTTCAGCTGGGGCTGGTGCTGCCTGTGAAGCTGCTAGTATGTCTGTTGTAGGATCTGACGAGGCGACAGACGAGGGGAGCCTCTGAGTAGTCACAGCGACTGGGTCTACTGTAGACGGACCGGCAGAATGCATATGAGGCGGAGTAGGCATGCCGGTCAACTCGCTGAAGGATGCTCCAAGACTCACGAGAGAGCCGGCGTGTCGAGCACGAATAGCGAGGAGGACTGCTCGTGTGAAGCCCGTCTAAAGTGGAGTGAATCTGCAGGGGCTACCACGGTGAGGCCAACCAACGGGACACTGTACAAGAGGTGAAGCAAATTGAGCCGGAGGCTGTCCTCGACCCTAAAGACATTGGGCTGAATAGCTGGAGTTGTCGTGGTGGAAGCAGGCTGAGCAAGCTGGGGCGAAGTCTGTGGCTGTGGGGCCCCAAGAGCTGTCACTACGTGTTGCATGAAACCCATAAGCTGCTGCTGCAAGAGTATCTGCTGTTGATGCATCTGCTTCTTTGTTCTTTGCATGGCTCTTCTTTGCCTCTGGAACTCGCCCCTGTCGAGTCTGGCCCGGGCAAAAGTAGCAATGTGTCTCTGTGCTGTCTATCTCAGTCTGCTGCATCCGCTCAAGAATAGCAATGAGAGCGGGTCTGCATCTCTGGAGGCAGTGTGGAGCGTAATCGACCTACCGCCTCTGCATCATGTCTGCGCGTGGAGGCATCGAGGAATAGGCGAGATAGTCATCGTCGAGCTGCCATCAGCATGCTCGCTCACCTCCTGCTGTGCCTCTAGCTCCTCCTCCTCGGTGGTTGCAATCCCTCGATGATCTCATCCTGCTGAAGCTGCGGACTCGCACGTCGGGGACGATGGCTAGGGCTGTCTGGGTGCTGAGGCGTGGTATGTCTGATCCTCTGTGACGGGTTGTAAGTCAGGGAATTCAGTGGTGGCACCTCAGTATACTCATCCATCATACCAGGGGCTTATCAAGCACTATTACATGGATAAGAAACGTGATCCGGTGAGCATAGGGAAGCTGCACTGCGACCCTTGAATCCCTCGGCTATAGTATCCTCCATCTCCGAAAGAAGGAGGTCCCAGATATCAAATCTTGTCTGCTTGCGATCGAGCATTAAGAAGCCGGAGGCATGGCGAGTCGAGACCCTCTCTATATCCCAACACAGGAAGCAAAGTCCTCCCCGATAATGGCCTCTAGCACTCTCATTTGTAGGAGTCAAGTCACTGGGGTTCCTGCTCGACCCCTCTCCAAAAGGTTCCTTGAAGCAATGTCGCACTAAATCTGTAGGAGGCACCAACCCTCCATGTGGACGCCTGGGAGGCTCCTGCTGTCCATAACAGACCTCATGTATCCTGACAGGCTGCTCCTATAGCCTCAGTATCTCTCTGACCCTACCACTCATCACTCTGTAGTCTTTGCCTCTAAAAGCAAAGTGAATAAACATGTGATGTGGATCGATGAAGAGTGAAGCATAAAACTGACGAACCCAAGATGGTACATATATCCCCGTCCGTCCAATCAAATCTGTCAGTCCTGGCAAATATGACAAGTATGGCCGAATGCTCTCTCCAGTTGCTGCCACAATAGACTCTATCTGACAAACTCTCTGAGATCTGAACACTGCCCCACTGTTGAGATAAGCATTGTAGAAATCCTCCTGTAGTGGCGTGTAGAAACCCTCAGCTGCTCTCTCATCCCTCCTTGGAGGAAACCAAACCTCAAACTCAACAAAACCCAGTTCTTTGAACTCACTCAAGCGGTAGCAGCCCTCAAGTCGAGGTGTACCACTGGAGGTGGACCCTGTGGTCTAGGTGGAGGACGTGATCCTCTCCACTGTGTCGGCGGCCTCGGCGAGACTGGTACACGGGTCCGTCCAGAGCAGCGAAGCTAGGGTGCCGGCTCGGTCTCCTCGGCCTCCTGGGTCTGCTGAGGCTCTGCTTGTGGAGGCTGCTGCTGTGCTGACGGACCCTCCTCAATGGCAACCCGTCGTCCTGCAAACATGGCAGTCCCAGCTGGACTACCGTGATGACGCTCAACCTCCTCAATCGTAGCTCTGAGTGCTGGTGAAACTGGCTGATCTGCAATGACAACTCTGCTGTGGGCACCACCTCTCTCGGCACGCTCTGCGGCCTCTACAACAGCTGCTGCTCTTGTTGTCTCTGCATCGGGGTACTTCCGCTTCTTGGATGTCACCTGCTTGGTTGACTTGCCCTTAGATCCGGCTGGCTGGCGAGGCGGGGGCCTCCGATCATCATCACCAGGGCCACCACCAACGTTCTTGGTGTGAGCCATCTGAACTGACAAGATGGTGAACTGCCGCTGATGAAGATCAACTGTCAAACTGCCACTTTTGAGGCTTGGCCTCGATCCTTACTCGCGAGCTTGGCTCTGAGTTGACTGCCAACTGCTAGAAGAACCACAACGGAACCGACTCGCTGCACGATAGAGTAGATGGATATACAAATAAATATCATATGTCTAATAAATGTGAAACCCTAATAGAGAAAGCAATGTAGATGCGAATTTGAATCGAATGGCTTTCTACCTGACGAACAGCGATCCGAGAAAAGATAAGATGTCGCGTGGGGAATCTCGGAACCAGCTAGGGTTAGGTCAAAAGCCCTTAATGCAATTGGGAATCAGTGCATTGAAAATTTGATCTAGGTCACAATTGTAGAGATCAAGATTGAAAAATAAATCTTGCTTTACCCATCAAGGAGTAGGACTAGGGCACACGACGTGATGATCAGCAGCCTTGGCAACAGCGTCCAAGAACTCAGCGGGCTCGGCTTGGGCGGTGAGGTGGCTAGAGGGCCGGGCGAGCTTGGTGATGCACGAGTTGTGGCGGCGCGGGCTGTGCAGGCGCGGTGGCACGCGGGAAGGCTCGGGCGCAGTGGCGCGGCGAGGCTAGAGCACGGCGACGTGGGCGCGAGGTGGCCGGCGCAGGGTCGCGGTGCGGAGGGCACGGTGCTGTGGGCTAGGCTGCGGCGGTGAGCTGGCGGCGGCGCAGGCTAGGGCTCGGAGGATAGGTCACGGCGGGATAACGAAGGAGGATGCAGTGGAATGGTTAAGAAATCCCCCCAAACGCGACAGAAAAGGAAACGGAGAAAGGAGTCCTGAAGCCGCGCGAGATCCACTGACCGGACGCTCCGGTGGTAGCGAGCGGACGCTACCACCCAGTGTCCGGTCGATTCCAGAGAGGTCCAAATTCTCTGGAATCGGGACCGGACGTGTCCGGTGGACCATGACCGGACGCAGCCAGGGTCCGGTCAGTACAACTTGTCCTTCCTTCAAATGACCAGACGTGGAACCCTACCTGACCGGACGCACAGACTCAGCGTCCGGTCACTCCTTCACCAGCAGTTCACCTCCAGCAAATCTTCAAACTTCCTCCACGCTGCCTGTTCCCAATCAAGTCCCAACTTGAATAAAATCCAAATAAACACCAATTGGGACTGATGTGAATGACCTCTCTCAAACCCTCATATTTTTCAAACTATTTTGCCTTAGGCTATAATTCTTTTTAAGAAAATAGGCAACAAGAGGGCAAATGGAACTAAACGACAAAACAACATTCAAGCATATGCACTACTTGTAAGTAAATCTAATTGCTTGTCAAGTTTGATCCAAGGTTAAGCTTCTTCACACGCTTTTGGGCGGTTATCTTAACCATGTTAGACAAGCCCTATATGCATTGCCACAAACTTAACATGTTGTATATTACAATGAATGTAAGGGACAACACACGCTCAATTTTTAGTGAAGTTACTAAAATCAAGTACATTGAGCTCATTCCGCAATCTACAAAATGTAGCCTCATCTAGCGGTTTAATGAAGATATCCGCTAATTGATCTTCGGATCTTACACCTTCTAGTGATATATCATTTTTAGCCACATGATCTCTTAGAAAGTGATGGCGGATATCTATATGCTTGGTGCGAGAGTGTTGAACCGGATTATTTGCAAGTTTTACCGCACTTTCATTGTCGCACAAAAGAGGTACTTTCTCTAGAACTACTCCATAGTCTAGCAAAGTTTGTTTCATGTATAATATTTGTGCACAACAAGCACCCGCGGCAATGTATTCCGCTTCGGCGGTGGACAAAGCCACACTATTTTGTTTCTTGGAGGACCAAGACACAAGTGATCTACCAAGCAAATGGCACCCTCCGGATGTGCTCTTTCTATCAACTTTGCATCCGGCGTAATCCGAATCGGAGTAGCCAATTAATTCAAATAAAGCTCCTTTGGGATACCAAAGACCAATGCTTGGTGTGTGCTTAAGATACCTAAGGATTCTTTTTACGGCAATTAAATGTGTTTCCTTAGGACTAGCTTGAAATCTAGCACACATACACACACTAAACATAATGTCGAGCCTATATGCGGTTAAATATAACAAGCTACCAATCATAGAACGATAGAGAGTTTGATCAACTGGGTTACCACCCTCATCTAGGTCGAGATGTCCATTTGTAGGCATTGGTGTCTTGATTGGCTTACATTCATCCATCTTGAATCTCTTGAAGATCTTTTGTGTATTTCTCTTGAGAGATGAAAATGCCTTCTTTCATTTGCTTGACTTGAAAACCAAGAAAGAATGTAAGCTCACCAATCATTGACATCTCGAACTCCTTCGACATCAATTCACCAAATTCTTTGCATGAGTCTTTATTTGATGATCCAAAGATGATATCATCAACATATACTTGACAAATGAAGATATGCCCATCAAGCTTCTTGGTGAATAGTGTGGTGTCGACCTTCCCAATGGTGAAGCCCTTCTCAATGAGGAAGTCCCGAAGGCGCTCATACCAAGCTCTTGGGGCTTGCTTAAGCCCATATAGTGCATTGGACAACCTATAAACATGATTAGGATATCTAGGGTCTTCAAACCCGGGAGGTTGATCAACATAGACTAGTTCATTTATAAAGCCATTTAAAAAAGCACTTTTCACATCCATTTGATATAGTTTCATTTCATGATGTGATGCATATGCAAGAAGGATACGGATGGCTTCTAATCTTGCAACCGGTGCAAAGGTCTCTCCAAAATCCAAACCTTCAACTTGAGAGAACCCCTTTGCAACTAGTCTTGCCTTGTTCCTCACAACAACACCTTGATCATCTTGCTTGTTGTGGAACACCCACTTTGTTCCAATGACTCTTGCACCTTTTGGTCGCTCTTCAAGAGTCCAAACTTCATTTCGAGTGAAGTTGTTCAACTCTTCATGCATGGCATTGACCCAATCCGGATCTTTAAGAGCTTCTTCTACCTTGGTAGGCTCATAGCAAGAGACAAAAGAGTGATGAGCAATAAATGAAGTTTTTTAGATCGAGTCATTACACCCTTTGATGGACTCCCTATGATGAGTTCTTATGGATGATCTTGTAGGAGAGGTGTGTTTCTTTTATTGACCACTTGAGGAGGAGGTTGTGGAGCATCAACATCTTGTGCTTGTACCACCATTTGCTCATGAGAGATATGAGTATCTTCATTTTCCACTCTCCCATCTTTTTCCCCACCTTGTGGTACATTTGATGAAGAAGGTTGGTTAATGACTTGTACATCATCTTCATCATCTTTTGGCTTGATGTCTCCCACCGGAATATTCTTCATAGCCTCCCTCAATGGTTCATCACCTTCATCATCAAGATTCTCATGTGCTCCTTGGGAGCCGTTAGATTCATCAAATTCCACATCATATGTTTCTTCAACCAAGCCGGTGGCATGATTAAATACTCTATATGCTTTGGACTTCAATGAGTAACCAACAAGAAAACCTATATCACAACGTCTTTGAAACTTCCCTAGGTGTTGTCGCTTCTTGTAGATGTAGCACTTGCAACCAAACACCCTAAAGAAGGAGACGTCCGGCTTCTTCCCATTGAGCAACTCATACGGTGTCTTGACAAGGAACTTTTGAAGAAATAGACGGTTGGATGCATAACATGCGGTGTTGATTGCTTCCGCCCATAGAGCTTCGAGGGTGTTGTACTCATCTAGCATTGTCCTTGCAAGGGTGATCAAAGTCCGATTCTTCCTCTCAACTACACCATTTTGTTGAGTATAGGTTGCGGAGACTTCATGTTTGATTCCAACTTCATCACAATAGGATTCAATATTTGTGTTGTCAAACTCTTTGCCATTGTCACTTCTTATCTTCTTGAGCTTCACTTCAAATTTATTTTGAGCTCTCTTGGCAAACTTCTTGAAACAAGATGCAACTTCGGATTTGTCATGAAGGAAGAACACCCATGTATACCTTGAATAGTCATCCACAATCACAAGACAATAGAGATTTCCTCCCAAACTCTTATATGTTGTTGGTCCAAATAAATCCATGTGTAGGAGTTCTAGCACTCTTGTGGTTGACATGAAAGCTTTGGTTGGATGAGTGTTTGCAACTTGCTTGCCGGCTTGACATGCACTACAAAGCTTGTCCTTCTCAAACTTCACATCCTTCAACCCTCTCACCAAATCATTCTTCATAAGCTTCTTGAGTGAGCTCATCCCAACATGAGCAAGTCTTCTATGCCATAGCCACCCAAGTGTTGTTTTGGTGAATAGGCAAGTCTTCAAGTTTGAATCTTCGGAGGTGAAGTCAACTAGATATAAGTTGTTGTATCTAAATCCATTGAATATCACTTGCTTGTCATCTACTTTGGATACAACAACCTCCTTCTCGGTGAATAAGCATTGGAAACCAAGATCACACAATTGCCCGACGGATAGCAAGTTGAAACTCAATGAGGCAACATAGAGCACATTGGAGATGGAATGATCATTTGATATTGCCACTTTGCCCAATCCTTTAACCTTGCCCTTTGAATTATCTCCAAATGTTATTTTCTCTTGTCCATCTACCTCTTCATCTAGTGAGGTGAACATACGAGGATCACCGGTCATATGTTGAGTGCAACCACTATCAATAACCCAATGGCTTCCACCTGTCTTGTAGTTCACCTACACACAAGAGATTCAAGCTTTAGGGATCCAAACTTGTTGAGGGCCCTTCACCTTCTCAACAAGTGACTTAGCCACCCAAATCTTCTTAGGCCTACTCTTGTTGGGGGTCCTAAGAACATGACTTTCATCTTTCCACTAGAATCTTTTCTAAGCATGTAGTGAGCATTGAAAGCAAAGGGTCTAGGCATGCTTGGGCAAGGGTTGTGGTGGTGGAGTTTGACACTCATGAGCAAAGTGGCCTTCTTGTCCACATTCAAAACATCTCTTTGGCTTTAGCTTTGGCTTTGATTGTTGGTGTTGAGCTTGAGCCTTCTTCTTCTCTACACTTGCCATATATCCAATGCCACTTCTATCCATCTTCATGACGGTATTCATGAGTAGCTCACTTTGAAGATGCTTGCCTCTAGCAAACTTGCTCAATCCCACCTTGAGATGCTCTTTCTCCATCTTGAGCTTCTTGTTCTCTTCCTTGAGACTATCATTGTTCTTCTCTTCCTTGAGTTTCTTGTTTTCTTCTTTGAGCTTCTCATTCTCAAGGATCAACTCTTTGTCATGATCAAGAGTTTCTAGCACAATGGTGTTGTGAATTTTCATCTCTTCAAGATCTTTCATGAGCTTCTCATGGTCACTCTTGAGCTTGACATACTCATCATAGTCATTGCACTCAACCACTTGCTTGCCTTTGCTACTAGATCCATGCTCAATGCTCTCATCAATTAAATCATCACATGAGGTAGCTATATCAATCTTAACAACATGGTTAGTAGCAATATATGGCTCATTTGGTAAGAATTCTTGTGCAATAACAAGGGTATCATAATTGATCTTTAGAGTTGTATATTCATCTTTTAGCTTGTTGTGACTAATGATAAGCTCATTGTGCACCCACTCAAGTTTATCATGTTTATCTTTAAGCTCTTTCTTAGAAGATTTGAGCTCCTTGAGTTTGGATGATATAGAGTCATTTGTTTCTTTGAGCTCATCATTAGCCTTTTCCAATGTATCACACTTAGCTAAGAGTGAATCATTTTTAGCATCAAGTTTTTCATTTGTAGCTCTACTCTTTCTAATGATCTTAGTGTATTTTCTTAATATTTTGACAAGATCGTCATATGTGGGTGAATCATCATCGCTATCACTATCATCATCACTACTATCATCACTCTTAGTTACCTTGCGTTCACCCTTGGCCATAAGGCATAAGTGTGTAGAGGATGATGGCGATGGTGGCGGTGAGGATGCAAGATCAATAGCAATGGCGGCCACCTTCTCATTGTCACTCTCATCATCGGATGATCCACTTGATGAATCAATATCCGTGAGCCAATCACCGACAATATAGGCCTTGCCACTCTTCTTCTTCTTGTAGAAGTCTCTCTTTTTGCCATCTCTCTTCTTGTATGGCTTGTTCTTTTTCTTTTCATCTTCATCACTTGAATCATCTTTCTTGCCCTTGTTCTTAAACTTGTCTTTCTTGGGCTTTGTGCATTGATGAGCTAGGTGGCCAAGTTCGCCACAATTGTAGCAATCCATCTCGGAGATTGGCTTTCTTCTTGAGCTAGTGAAGAACTTCTTCTTCTTGCCGTCAAACTTGATGCCACTCTTGTTTAGCTTCTTTAGCATCTTGGCGGTCTTCTTCACCATGAGAGCAAGACTTTTTTCATCATCTTCATCACTTGAGCTCTCATACTCAAGTCTTGCCTTGCCCTTATCTTGGCTAGCTTTGAATGCTAAGTCCTTCTCTTTCTTCTTTGTAGAGGATGAGCCATCTTGTGGCGTGATGTGCATGTACATCTCATGAGCATTGATCTTTCTCAAGATTTGTGTCGGTGTAGCGGCGGAAAGATCACCTTGATGTAGCACGGTCACAATATGCCCATATTTGTCAATGGGGAGAACACTTAAGATTTTTCTCACAACGTCGGATGGTGACATTTGAGTAAGTCCAAGCCCATTGACTTCCTCTACAAGAACATTTAAACGAGAATACATTTCATTAGCACTTTCTTTGGGAAGCATCTCAAAAGAATTTAGCTTTTTAATCACAAGATGATAGCGTTCCTCACGCTCACTCTTGGTTCCCTTATGGAGCGCACAAACGTCCGACCATAATGCATGGGCGTCTTTGTGGTTCCTTACACGATTGAACACATCTTTGCAAAGGCCTCTAAAGATGGTGTTGCGAGCCTTTGCATTCCATTTTTCATAGTTTACTTCATCGCCTTGAAGTTGAGCGGCATTCTTAGGTGTTGGGAACCCTTGAGAGGCGGCTCTAAGAATTCCAACATCTAGAGCTTCTAGGTAAGCCTCCATGTGAATTTTCTAATATGGAAAATCATCCCCCTCGAAGATAGGAGGAGGTCCATCCCCGTGAGACATCTTGCTCTAAGCGGTTAGGCTTAAAAACATGAGCACGAGGCTCTGATACCAATTGAAAAGATCAAGATGCCCAAGAGGGGGGGTGAATTGGGCTAATTCTAAATTTTCTTGCAATAATCGAATCCTACGGATAGCCCAATTAACCCCTTGTGCCTAGAAAAAGTTTTTCTATCAAATCAACGCACAAAGGACTTGCAACCTATGTTCCAAACTTACTCTAGCATAGCAATTCTATGAAAGTAAAGACGAGTATTGAATTGCTCAAAATAAATACTTAAAGTAAATGCTCAAAGTAAATGGAGAGAGGAACGCGACGATGTTTTGCCGAGGTATCGGAGAGTCGCCACTCTCCACTAGTCCTCGTTGGAGCACCAAAGAAAGGGTGTAGCTCCCCTTGATCCGCGCAGCAAGGATCAAGTGCTCTCTCTGAGTTGATTCTTGACACTCCGTCATGGCGAATCACCCAAAACCGCTCACAACTTGAGTTGGGTCACCCACAAGCTCAGCCGGGGTGATCACCAAGCTCCCAATCACCACCAAGCCGTCTAGGTGATGGCGATCACCAAGAGTAACAAGCACGAACTCTCACTTGACCACGCTGAAGCCTAATGAGAAGATGGATGCACACTTGTCTACTCTTGATTCACTAATGAGGTTTCACTCTTGGATTCTCAAATCACAAACACCTCACTAGGACCTTGCTCTTCTTGGCACTTACAAACGTGTTTCTCAGCTGTTGGAATGAGCAAAAGTGCCTCCACACATGAGTGGAGCTTCTATTTATAAGGCACTGAAAAACAAACCGTTCTGAAGCTTCTCAGGGATGACCGGACGCCTTCGGGTCAGTTCAACCCGCATAACAGTTTCAAAGTGATGACCGGACGCCATTGTCGAGTCCGGCCAAGATCGACCGGATGTGTCAGTCGCTCTTGGATGCTTACTATAATCGAATCGATCGGATACGCAGGGTCCGATCTGTCAACGACCGGACGCTGTCCGGTCCACATTTTCTCAAGTCGGGACCCTTCTTTGGAGTTGACCGGGACGCCGACCCTCGTCCTCGTCCGGTCACATTGACTCTTCCAAATATCCGGTCACACACAGACTTGTTCTCCTCGGTCAAATGAATCGACCGGACCTGCGCCGGCGTCCGTCCATGACCGAGAGCCAGCCATCCGGTCAAGATTTGACCCTCCATTCACTTCAACTCTCGATCATATGAGAATGAAGTTTGCTCCAAAGGATCTTAGGCATTCATAGGAGCTACCTAGAGCTAGTTTTAACAAGTGTGCACCACACCTCACTCACTAGACTCAACTAGGTCAAGCTACCCGTTCATACCCCCCTTAATAGTACGGCCAAAGGAAAAACAAAGTCCTAAACTATTCTAAATATCTCTCCAACTCCAATCGACACTTAGAACTAGTCATCCTTAACCTTATCGTTAATCCTTTGAAAACCGAAACGATTTCCATCGTAGGGGCATGTCAACCTCGATTGCCCAATCGATCTCCATTACCATGACCTAACTTTATATGCCTCTGCAAAACACACGTTAGTCATAGTAATCTTGTATTGGCATTAATCACCGAAATCCAACTAGGGGCCTAGATGCTTTCACCCATTCCCAATGTTAACAGCAGGCCCAATGGGCACATTGGCAACAACGGGGGTAGAGTAGTCGCGGAGGGTCTTGGCCATGATTGGAGTAGCGGATGGTGCGGGGTTGACTGGTTCGACTGTCGGAGGAGTAGCAGAAGAAGAAGCGGCACGAGACCGTTTCTTCCTTATGAGTGCCTCCAGATTTTTGATGTAGTTTTCTGGCAGTTTGTAACTTGTCATACACTATCCTGTTTTCATCCACAACAGGAGAAAACAAGCAAAGTTAGCCTGCATAAACAATGGCTACCTTACATGCATAGTATCATTAACATGTCCTACTAGATTCTTTAATCAATTATGCCTTCCCCGACAACAGTGTCAAAAATGCTTGTTGACACTTCTTAGCATAGCTACTAGGTTTGTATCCCGACAACGTCGCTAGAAATGCTTGTTGGCACTTCTTAGCACAGCTACTAGGTTTATATCCCTAGCAACGACACCAAAAGTGTTTGTTGGTATATCTTAGCGTCATTACTAATGATTAGCAATGCCACTAAGTAATAGCCTTGGTAGCTCCTTAATAATTTTAGATATTTATCCGCAAGCACACGGAACTATCATTGTAGCATTTCACCCGAAAGTATTCAGGGTATCGTTATTTATATTTTCCCAAAAGAAGACATTTGGTTAAGAGTCTAGTATGGATATGAACTTGAATAATAATGTTCGCAAGTACACCAAAGTTTATAACAGGGGTAAAAATGGTGATTTCAAGATAGTGGACACACACTTGGCATTCCACAAAGGATAAAATAAAGGAAAAGATAAAAGAATAATCCTAAGTCGAGCAGGCATTGGTCTAGTGTAGTCATACAAAGATTAGTTTTTTATCATACAAATTACATAATCAGTTTTAGGGCTAAGTGTGAAGCAGGTCGGGAGACCACCGAGTACTTGTCTACCAACAACCTTATGTGACAATTTATACTCCACCACCCTAATCGAACGTGGGGGATTAAATGAGACGGACAGAGCTGTCACCACCTGCTGCCTACCGCTCAACCGTGGAAAGGAATAGAGCATTCACCTATCTCTCCATACCCAAGAACCACGCTTGCATATACAGAAACTACCCAAATCCCCCTGGGTCCCGACCCTACGGATCGATAGATAAAGAACTTGGGCACACCTGACGGCACGATGAACCACCACCTCAACTTAGCTCTAATTTCGATTATATAAGTTATATGAGTAGTTAAGCATAAAGTGATATGTTACTCTCATGACATAGAAACTATAGGCTAGTTTATATATCAAGATTATAACACACACTACACCACAACACCAAGATTAGCAATGGACGGTCTGATGCTAATAGCGGCTACAGCGACAGACAATCTGACGCTAAAAAGTTATAGCGACAGACTTCTACAGACGCTATAAGTCATGTCGCTAAAAATCTTTAGCATCAGACAATACTTTTAGCGTCAGATAGCCGTTGCCCCTAAATTTTTTTAGCGATAGATAGTCTGCTGCTACTCTTTAGCAATAGATAGCCTGTCAATACTCTAAAGCGATAGACAATTTGAAGTTACAAATGTTTAAATGCATTTAAAAAAATAAAAGGCCATTTGATTGCAAATTAATACAAAAGTAACATCATTGTGCACATTTATCATACAAATAGATTCATTCATGAACCTGAAACATAGATCCATGATTAGATAAAGTTACTATGCTTCGGTATGATGTATTATTACAATCACTCCATTTTAGATGCATATAAACACTGCTTTCAAAAGAAGCAAAGTTACATGCCTATAAAAATTGTAAACCTGCACAATCAACAAGTCTATACTCTTTCACTACAGGATATAAATATTAATAAAAGTTTATCACAAAAGTTACATATGACAAATCAATACCCCAAGGGACATATATTACTTTGTTCTGTCTTTTCGTTAGGGGTTTTGCATAATGATCACTCTGAAATGGTTTGCTTCTGAAGTTTTCGAAGAACTATCCCCTAAATATCCCCACTGCTACATCATAATTCTATCAATTTACTCAAGAGTCAGCTGAAGCTTATCCAGACAGACCACACCTGCAAACAAACATCAGCTTTTCCTATCAAAAAGCTATGATGCCCATTTCAGTTACCAGAGAATCAAAATAACTGATATATTTCTTTATTCCTTTTTATTTTAAGGGCAGCTCAGAACTATATAGGTACATTTCTGATAAAGAAAACAAGTTCATAGTATAGTATAGAGTATTCATCTGCTTCTATGCCTGGTAAATTATTTGCTGTAATAATTGTGGTGGTGTGACAAAGAACAAAAGAAGGCATCGGCGGTTTACCTCTTGATCTGGTGACACAAGAACTTTCCTGGTCAGGATGTTTTCACCTTTCTAATGAAGTAGCTATCACTTATTGCTTTCTCTACAAAATAAACACCAAGACAAATAAAAATACAAAATCTAAGAAATTAGAACAAATAATTCATTCTGACATAATCTAATTAAATTATACAGATTATTAAATGTAGGAAATAAAGCACCTAAGATAGACCACATAAGTATTGTGACACTATAAATGGCTACATCACAGACCTTGAATGGCTCACAACAAAGAAATTCCGGTGTCATCCATTCTGGCTACAGGGCAAGAACACTCTAGTGGCAAGAAACCAATGAGTAGAGCAAGGGATTTGGATCATGCTATGCTATCTGGGAGATGGAATAACCTTCATGTTATGCATACCAGTCAAGCCAAGAGGATGGAAATCCCGGAGAACAAGGTGGTTCTCTGTTCCATCACCATCAGTAAGCTTAATTTGTAAATTTCAAATTTCTACATTCATAACTACTGTGGCCAAATAATAGCATCATGTCAACAAGTATTTGGTGTTCCATTTGTATGTTCATATAATAGAAAAGGGCTCCTCAAGTTCAGAGTTCATGACAATGAACTCTATGAAATTTTACTCCCTAACTCAGCTAGGCCGTCTTGTAGGACAAATTAATAACTGTCACAATAGAATTTTAGATACCTTTCAGGTTTATTTTGGCACGTGAAGTTTGAGTTGCTTTAGACCGTTACAATTTAGTTTCTTTAGTCGCCACACTAACACGACCAAAGAAATACTTGGACAGGTATTGCAAGTTCAGTGCAGTTTACATACCTTGGGCTTGGCCTTGGGAAGTTCAAAATTGGGGTTGGGCGGTGCAATGCCACTGCCGTATGTTGTGATTTGACCACTCCGCCTCAGCGGCAACGGGAAGAGATGACAGGTGCCGGTGCCCAGCCCCATTGACCTGCAGCTGCAGCACGCAAATCGCAAGAGAGCAATTAGATTTTGGTAGGCAAAAGGAGGACCGGCAGATCAAGAGGGGATCAGGAACACGACATGATCCAAAACGGATGGTGATAGAGGGGCACAGTAATAGATGGGCTTTCAGTTTCAGTTTAGAAACTTTCAGTTGTAGTTTACAGCAAAAAAAAAACTTGTCCTTTCTTCTAGCATAAACCATCAAAGAAATTACAGGAACATATAATGTCAGGTCGGTTTCTATTCATGAGCTTGCCAAAATCATACAAAAGGAACCTTCAATGAAGCACTTCACTTTGTAAACCTACAATAAAGAGAGCAAGGCAATATCACCTTAATCCCAATCAGACTTATCTTTTTACCATATATGGAGAAGCACACCAGTAAAATGTGTTCTTTTACAATTTATATGTGCTGTTACATTACATGATGTGACACCTAATTAGCATAGGGACACTTACCACAGCTTAACGTGCAGTAAACTGTAGCACCTGAACCACAATTCCTGAACAAAGATGAAGATGGTTAATTTTCATATAAGTAGAAGATTGTGTCCGGTTCATTAGAGAGCCTGGCCTCCATATTAAGAGTAATTTCATAGCATTTCGGAGCAGAATTGTTGCCTAACAATGTTTCTGAGCTAACTAATGCCACATCCACCATTGACTAAACGTGATGCATCAGAAACACTATCACCATCAACAAAATTAATCTTTTATGTTTTACAAATGAAAAGGGCTTGTGTGCTGTGCATTACAAAGTTATAATAAAGCTAAAACCTACTGTGCATAACTGATGAGCACTAAAAGAATCTACAGATGAGTTTTGAGTATCACAAGTTCTAACACCTACTGTGCATACAAGTCTGCAAGTGCAATGTTATTAGACAAAGTTCATGGAAATAATGTACCTTTATCCTTTGAGCTTGGGAAATTGGACAGATGATCGATTGGATGCTGGATTGTTGGAGGAAGCTGATTTAGGAACAGGTAGCCCATCAAGGATGGTGGAGCAGAGATGAAAAAACACAGGTTCAGTTCATATATCATATAAAAATAAATAGGTTCAAATCATATAAACAGGTTAACAATCCTGCAGCAAAAATCAATCTAACATAAATAGTTGATGTTCTAATTAACATCTCATAGCAAATTTGAATTTACCAAAATCGCAAGCTATCTTAATTTCTGAAATATGAGGTTGGGATGAGCTCGCCTCACCTATGCTAAAACATATATAACAAACGCCAGCCCAGTCATAGAAAATACACCAGAGATGCACTATAAGGGATTCCTTAAGGTAATCACTACAACATCCAAATACACGCTCCATCAGAAACTATGATTCGACTGGAGGTGCATGCTTATGCTTGCTGCTGAACAGTTAAAAGATATGCATGGGAGGGAGAAAGACCTGGTCGGCTTGGATGCAGAAGGCCTCCATGTTCACTCTTGCACCCACGCTAGTGAAAGACATGCCACCAGATCCAGAGTCCTAGCTCACCGCGGCCACGGGCGTCGCCAATCTGACCAACCAAAGGTGCAAAGTCAGATTTTTTTATCATAAGAATAACAAGATCCTGCAGCTACATCTATAGGACAACTACTACTAACGCAATGGAGCAAGGCAAGCATTACCATTGAGGCATATGCTGACATAATAGTTCTGATAGGCAAAGCAACAATTGGAAAAAGAAAGACATGCTACATATGCATCCACAAACTGTGAACCCCAACCACCGCAGATGAAGTTTGATTTTGTCTATAAAAAGAGCAAAGAATATCAATCCACACAGATGATGACAGATTAACGTGTAGTGAGCAAACATTTGCAAATTTTGTTCAGTTAATTTACCATCAAGGATATGTTATACTAAGTCCAAGTACCGGATAACAATTTGAACATGTTTTTTTTTTCTAAACTTGATTGAACAAAAACTAAATTCACCTTTGTCAAGTGTAATCAGGGGCTCATTCAAGTTTGCAGTGAGAATTCCATCTTCTCTTAGTAATGCAGCAATAAAATGACACCGTGTAAGCCTATGACAAGATCAGACAAGACATGAACAGGTCAGAACTAAGGAAGAAAAAACAACCAGATATCATAGTACTGAATGCACTTCACAGAATACTAATAAGGCACTCAGAGTGGTGTATGCATTATTATTGGGCTCGTACAACCACAGTTTAATCAACAATAAAATAAATTGTTGCCAGCCAACACATTTGCAATATAGACATTGGCATGCCGGGACCTTAATTAGGCAAAAAGATTGAACTAATAAGAGCTGCAATTATTAAACAATGATTAGGCAATGGAATTTAAAAATCCCCCCTGCAGTTAGAGTTACACTTTACCTGCACACCAAACTGAAATTTAATGATAAAAAAACAGTACATTGCTTCTATACCAGCAAAGAGAACACAATTCATCCAACCAAAGTGCTGCAACCTAACAGTGAGGAGCACAAGTGAGCCGAGCTGCTGCTGTTGGGATGGATCAGCAGAGAAGGGAGGGGAGGAGATGAGAGTAGAGCGACTGATAGGGATGTACAGGTGAAGAGGACTACCAGAAACCACCTGGATCCATTGGAGGCTGCCATAGTCGCCCTCCACCTTGACGGATCCGGCCGTGGTTGCCGAATCCCACACTCTCCTGTATGTCTCTGGCCGTGGGCACCGTAATTTGACCCACACACAAGAACTCGCCGAGGGAGAGGCTAGAGAGTGGAGGCCAGCGTGCCGTCGGTAGGAAGGCCCAGGCCACGTTCCACCTCTAGAGCGGCGGCCGGATTGGGAAGGGGATTGGGAAGGGGTCGGCTCACTGGATTGAAGGCGCGGAGGCACCCTGCCCGCCGGGCTCCTCCGTGTGCGTGACGGGTCGAAGACAGGAGGCGGCTGCTCGCGTCACCGCCCCTCGAGCCGCCATGGAGTACCAGCTAGCATCCTGTCGCCGCCATGGAGCTTGCCGCCGCCATGCTCGGCCTCTGGATCTGAGAGAGGATAGGAAGCAGGGAGAGAGAAGAGCGGAGAGGGAGGAGTCGAATCTGAGGGAGAGAGATGCGGAGGGCCACGAAGTGGTGGATGGGGCGCCGGCGCTCGGGGCGAGGTGGGTCGCGCGAGGCTGGAGCTAGCGCTAGCCGATGGAGCGGCGATTTGGGAGAGAATTGGGAGGGAGAAGAGCAGCGGCGGCGCTGATTTAGGGGCCGTTCGGTTGAAGGGGAACCGGTCCCTGGAAATATTCCTGGCTGGATTCGTATTCTAATTTGAATAGACGTTGTCAACTGGAATTATTTCTGACGGGCCGGGCTAAAAATCACGCTTGAGCTAGGCTCAGGTGGAACCATTTTTTAGCGACAGATTATACGACGATATAAGTCACTTTAGCAACAGACAAGCAAACAGTAATTGTGAATACATATACCGACAGACATTGAATCACTAAATGAGGATTTAGCGTCAGATGGTCTCTGAGTTATCTTTAGTGTCAGATCATCCATCGCCAAATATAATTTTTAGCGTCAGATGTCTAACGATGAAGCGGTGTTGTGGTGTAGTGACAATAACTATACTCTAGTTAATAAGTATGACTATAAATGTAATGTGATAGCATAACTTTGGAAGAACTCATATGTCTATTCATACCCAAAGGTCTCTTCTTCCAAGGATTCAAGCGCTCAAAGATAGCTTTGCCTTGTTCTAAAGCTACTAAAAAGTAAAACTACAACTAGAGAGTGAGGTATGTGAGGTGATGCTCAAGTTGATTGTGTGTTATGAGAGGGGTGTACCCCTCTACTTATACAAGGGGGAGAGATGGTGCTTTGTCTATTCAAGGCGTGGAACCTAGGGCTACACTGCCTCAGCATGGAGGCATGCCGCTAGAGCAAGGGGTGGCTGAGGAAAGCCGGCAGGGGGTCGGGCGCCCCTTGGGTTCGGCCGCCCCTTGACCGTGCCACCACACCACCGCCTTCGCATGGTAGGCTCTGGGCTGGGCCTGGATCAGCCCCCGGTGGTGTTTTGCCTGTTTTAGATTGAGTTGGTGGATGTCTCCCTTGTTTCTATGCGTAAATCAGCATCGGAAGGCGCCTTTCAGTGAATGTTTCCTTGTATTTGTGTTTGTGACCTACAAAATAATGTTCTCCTAATACATGTGGAACTTGGTTAATACTAAATACATATGTGTCTTAAGTTTGCTAATTTCTCCTCTTTTTTGTGTCTTAGTTGGCGGTCGGATTTGATCATTAATGACTGCCAACACCTCCTTTGCCACCAAGAAGACTCCAGAAGGTCCACCTCGGGAGGCTGGTCCAAGCTGGCACAACTTGACACGCAGAGTGTCAGAACAGAGCAGCCGAATGACGCCCAAGGCTTCTTTGGTTCTATGACACCGCCACGGTCCACAGAGCATCGCTGCAAGACCCTCTTGGATTCCGGCGCATGTAGACCATAGACACTTCTCCCAAGGCGCCATGTACCCAACATATCTCGTTATATAAGGGATATGGTCAGACCTTAGGGGGGAGAAGGATCCTAGATAGATCATTTGACTGCTCATTCGATCTGATTCTGCTCAGCACCGAGGGCAGGGGCAACCCAGAGGGGGGCACCGAGAGCTCCTCCACCGCATCCATCGTCTTCCTCCTCTCCAACAAGGGGAAGATTCCAAGGCGGTGAGGCAACCTTAGGATTAGTACCGAGCTAACTCCCTACCAAATCTCTCTACACTTTGTTGTAACCCTCCCATTTTGGGTGCTCTTGAGTATAAGGATCATCAGCTGCTGGACGTAGAGCACCAATTGGTCCGAACCAGGATAAACCATTGCGTCCCCTCTATGATTCTTGTGTTCTTGAGTCCACCCGAGCCACCGAAGACACGTACTTTGACACCAACTCGAACAACAATTCTTGATGTGGTTCCAACCCCGTAACAGCTGGCAGGCTAGGTAGGGGGTGGCGTCAAGTGCAATTCAGGTGCTATAGTGCCGAAGCCACCCGCCTCGCTCTAGGCCTAGTCCACCTAGAGCGAGCGGCACCACCCCAAATGGTGGTGTCTGCTTCCCTGGCAAGTTCTTCATCACAGCCGACGCCTTCGCTCTGGGCTAGGTCCTCAACCTTGGAAGCCTAGCCTACATCACCAACTGCTACGGCGAGCTTCGTCCGCTCGACGGGGCTACGTCGGTAGGCAACGAGCCCCCATTGTCGCCCCCTCCACCAGGCCTCCTAGGATAGATCTTGAGGTCCTAGCCCAGCAGATCTAGCACAGTCTGGGTTCGCACCCCACCATGTTAGACCGGCGCCAAATGTTCTATGCTAGCCAATGTTCACCACTAGATCGCCATCGGCGAGGTGCTCCCACCGCCTGATCGCTTCTGGTACTACCTCCTGGACCTGCCTTTTGGGATCCAGAATGCGGCGGCATCCTTCTAGCTAGAGCTAGAGTGCTTCATCAGCCGCGAAGCGCCATGGAGCGTCGTCCTCTCTAACGCTGTAAGGGCTGATGTCCCCTCGCTGCGCACCTTCCTTGAGATCCTCTCAGGGAACGACCTAGAGTACGACTCTGATGACGTTGACTGTTATGCCCTACCGCACATGTGCTACAACATCGATGGCGAGGTTCCCACCGACGAGGCGCCCGAGCTCACACCGCCAGACCTAAGTCCCCATAGCCGGGCGAACTACCTTCAGGAGAAGGCGGATCGCTTACAAGCTCGGTAGGTGGACCTAGAGGCAGCCGAGGCATTGCTCGGGCGCCAAAGGGAGGACTTTGCATGGCAGCAAGCCACATAGCCTCCCATCAACGACGATGATGCCCGCACGGGGGCACCCAACAACCTGTCGTTCCCCTAGGCAGCCTACAACATGGCTGCCGCTGCCTGCCGACTAGAGGACATCTCCGACACATCGGACCCAAAGACCTATGAGTGGCTAAACGAGGTAAGGCGGCTTCTCCACGTCGCCCTCGAGCAGTAAGCCGAGAGCTCTACTTCCTGGCGTCATGCTATGCCCTCTAGGCTGTCCTAGCCCACGACCACCACCAATGGGGATCACTTCGATGCGCATGCCCCGTTGGTGGCTGGAAGCGATGGCGACTCCTCCAACAACAGGTCCGACCGCCTATGGACCAGGGGTGCCAAGCCCCGATAGGAGCGAAGGAGCGGGCCTTCCCTTCGGCATCCCCCTATGCGCCACCTGATCGGCGATGACCACGATGTCCATGACACCATCAAGGCCAGGTGCCATGCTCATGCATAGGCTCGCAGTCCTAAGTAGAGGGGCATGGGCGCCGCCCTGGTTCACGTCGGCCCCCAGGCATTTAGGGCAGCGATCCGGGCAACACCTTACCCCAGGTGGTTTCGGCCACCGACGCACATCTCCAAGTTCAATGGTGAGACCAACCCGGACCATTGGCTCGAGGACCACCACCTCGCCATGAGGGTCGGGGGGTCGGATGATGACTTCACCATCCAGTACCTTCCCCTGCTTCTGTCGAGCTCGACCAGAGCTTGGCTCAAGTAGCTCAAGCCTGGCAGCATCCGCTGCTGGGGCGACCTTCACTCCGTCGTTGTCGGTCACTTCCAGGGTACGTATACTCGACCTAGGAACTCGTGGGACCTCCATAACTATAGGCAGAGGTCCGATGAGACCCTCTAGGAGTACATCCATCACTTTTCCAAGAAGCACAACGAGGTCCCCAACATCACCAACGCTGACATGATCAACGCTTCCATCTACGGCATGACCTATGAGGCACTTGTCCACACGCTTGGCCACGAGACCACGCGCACAACACGGGAACTCTTGAACGTCGCCACCTAGTATGCCACCAGCGAGGAGGTGGTCTAGGCCAACTTTAGCGGTATGGCCAAAGCTGCCATCCACCGTAGCGGTGGGGACGGCGGCGACGACCTTGCATCATCCCAGCATCACCACGACAATAGGAACAAGGACCGGAAGCGCCGTGGAGAGGAGATGATGGCAGTGGCTGACTGCGCCATCAGGCCTTAGCCCCGTGGGTGCGCAGCGCGTCTCGAGCACTTTGAGAAGGCGTTCGAAGCCCCCTACCCGTTCCATGGAGGGTAGGATAAGCACCTCCTCAAGGACTGCGCCACCATCAAAGGCTACATCCATGGCACCCTCGACCAGCAGGGCAAGGCCTAGAAGCTAGCCTCGAAGGCCGGTAGACCAGCGGACGCCGCCCCGGAGGACGACGCTAAGTTCCCCGAGGCCGATCGCTGTCTCATGATCTTCGTAGGCTCCCAGGCATACGAGTCCTGTCAGTAGCGCCACATCACCGAGCATTAGGTGAATGCTGTCCACACCCTTGATGCCCCAACATGACTTCGGGGGTCCCAAACGGCCATCACCTTTGACCAGGGGATCACCCCGATCGTGTCCCCCACCCGAGACGCTACCCGCTCGTGGTCGGCCCGATCGCAGGCACAACGTGCCTCACCGAGGTGCTGATGGACGGCGGTAGCGGTCTCAACATACTCTGCGCTAGCACCCTGGATAGGATGGGCATCCCACATAGCAGCCCGCGCCCCAGCAAGGCACCATTCTACAAGATCATCCTGGGGAAGGAAGTGGTGCCCCTCGGGCGCATCTAACTCAACATCAACTTTGGCCAGTCGGACAACTTCCGCAAGGAGCCACTCAACTTTAAGGATGTTGACTTCCCCGGTGTCTACCACACTCTCCAGGGCTGGCCATGCTTTACAAAGTTCATGGCTATCCCCAACTACACCTATATGAAGCTAAAGATGCCCGACCCCAAGGGAGTCATCACCGTCGAAGGTAGCTTTGAACAAGCCTACTACTACGAGCAGAACTACATCACCCAAGCGGCCACGCTCATCTCCCCTTGTGCTCCCGATAGCCCTAGCTGTGATATGGGAAGGGCACTAGTGAAGGAAGCAGCCAAGGCAGCAGCGGTGCCCAACCACCCGGGCGTCGGCGAGGTGGCCAAGACCCCAGGCGGCAGTGATGGCTCGGCTGGCTCCTCCATCAAGACACTCAACCCCGCATAAGGGGTTGACCCAATCGAGGTGTGTTCTAATCTTTCCCCATGAGGGAAGGCCACCGCCAAGCCATCTGCACAGAAGCACTGCCTCCTGAGCCAGTGCCCGCCAACCGACCTCCTTTGCCGGCCCACCTTTCCAACAACAAACACCAAGATAAGTCCCATCCTCCCGACCTTACTACTTTACTTGTCCTCACTACTGTCTCCTTCATCCTGAGTGACTCTAGTAGTGGCTCGGCCACATCAATGGATTGACTAAGCTAACCACCAGTTGCCCTCTTTGAAGGAAGATCACAGGAGAAGGCCCCCGGGTCAGCCAAGGATCGAATAGGCAGAGCAGGAGGAATGGGCGAAAGGTTGGCTATGCGCTAAAGGAATGGCCCCGGCTACCGCATTACCAGCTATGTCCTCTTTCCCTTCTCTTGTGTCCATTTTGTTCATTTATAGCTATCTCTGTGCTTCTCGACCCTTCATCGGATCGTGTCTCCCAGCCACATGACAGTACTGGGGCCCCAAAGAGCGGCATCACTAAGGGTCTAAGGCTGGCCCAAGAGGCTTTAAGGCTACCCGACGCACCTAAACTGTGAGGGACGTCCATGGTCGGGCACTAGAGGCCTTAGCTGGATGCTCAGAAGCGAAGCCGACCGACCATCGTGCGATGTCCGAGTACCGACCTCGAGCCGCTCGTGGTGACCCAATGATGGAGGTAGCTCAAGAACTATATGAGTGGCTAGGTCAGAAAGCCGAGGATCTCCCCACCGGGACACATGACCAGGGCATGGAAAGACCATAAACCTAGGGTTCTCACGTTGTAACCCGCTAGTAGCACGGGCACGACGATCTTGGCCACTGAGATAATTGTCGTAACAGCCTATCCCAATGAGAGACCTAAGTCTCCGAGCACAACTCATGAGCAATGAGACAACAAATGAAAGAATTTCATTTCATTAATTGGGAACAACCCGATTACAATATACGGTGGCAAAAATCACTGCCCTAAAGCCGCCAATGCGGCGGTGACCGCGCCGGCCTGCCTGACCCCTACCGACCCTCGGTTGGCTTCACGCAGTTCATTGACAAGCGTGGGGAGACCTGAGCGGCGCTGCCCCAACCTAGGGAGCGGAACCGGTTCCGAAACAGCGGTGATGACAAGGGGTGAAGTGAAGGGGAAGAACTCCGCTCCGCCCATGTCCTCTCCTCTGCCAGGCTCCAGCTCTAAGCCGGACGGTTGCCCTTGAGGTGACCGGAGTGCTCTTCTGCTGATAAAAGAGGGAAGCCCCAGTGACTCACATCGTGGGGGTCCTCCAGCTCTCTAGAGGAAGACAGTGGGGTAGAGGCGCGGCGGTGCAGTAGGCTAAGGGGGCACCAGGGGTGGCAGCACATGAGGAAACGACAAACGTCCCTAGGTACCGACCCTCGCCCCCTTCCGCACAGTGCTAGGAGCGATCGCCCGGCAGAGAAGGCCAGCATCACTCTGAGGGAGGCGTCGCACTTCATCATCGCCATGGCCGCTAGGAGTTCGATATGAGAGGAAGAAGAGAAGGAGTCGAAGGAGGAATAGAAGGCGTCACGTCCCTAGGGCCCCTCTTTATAGCTCTAGTCGATGCACTATGAGCGGCTCTGAGCCCTCCGATCAGCCATCGATGGCTATAGTGACCTCGGGGAACCGACCAGGCGCTCCTTCGATCCCCGCAGCATGCCTTAGAGCGGTTGTGTGATGGTGGCTGTGTAGTAAAGGTAGAGTCAGGAGGGCATTGATAATGAGTCAAGTCCCCGCTCCACTTCAAATCAAGCGCGCCACCCACTCCGCGCATGCCTCCTCGCGGGACTTGAGGGGACTCAACTCCCCTCGGGCCCATCGGTCGCCATCGACGGCCTAGAACCGCGCGCACCAAGTGCCATGGCTCCTCCTCTGCTTGATCTACACCATGTGGCCCGATGTCCCATCTCCCAGATGAAGTGGGACGGCGCGGGAGTGCATGCCATAATTCCTCCACCAGGCACAGCGACCCGGGCGCCATCAAACTGCCTGCTCAAGGCGTCAGCGGAAGGGACATGCCTAGAAGCCACCATGCCCGCTGACAAGGAGGCCACACGACGGCTTCGGGGGCTGCATCAGCTCCCCAGACAGAGCAACTCGACCCCCCGATTGATGGGTGCTCGGGTGGTGGACCCCCAAAACCAACTAACTCTCCCGAGTTGGGTCAGGAGCCGCTAAGCGGTGGACCCAATGAGGGTCCCTTGCTCGAGCTCGGCATGCTCCCCGTGACTTAACCTACAACCATAGAGGGTTGGCCCCAGAAGGCCAGAACGAGAGGGTTGAGGCCTGCTACCGAAGCCCCTAGAAGGGCGTGGTGCACCGGGTGATCAGGTGGCCCTGAGCCAGAGCCCAAACGCTTCCGATTACTTGACCCACGATAGGCTCTGACCGAAAGGAGGGGTGCCCCCGGGCCTAGAGTTGGTAACTCCTAGACGAGTTCACCAAACCCTCGCTCGGGCCACAGACCTACGCGACATAGGACCAGAAGGAGTTAGCACCTCTACCGCTCGGCCTCGATAGCCGAACACTCCCATCACACAAGGGGAAGGGCCCTATGCAGGGCATCACACTCTCGTAAGTGGAAGCCATCCCCGCCATGGCTAGCTCGGACACTAGAAGATCAAATTTAGCCCTTCGTCGCCATCACGAACTAGGCTAAGTGAGGCCACTAAGTGCTCGGGGGCTCCTGATGATATCCTAACATATGGGTATGTTAATCCTTGGGATCAATGGTTCCCGACCGAAGAGACCTGGCCGAGCCTAGGCACGCCGCAGCCCTCGCTCAGGGCTCGGGGGCTTGCCCGAGCCTCAGGCTCCCAATCGATGACACGTTCGTACTCGGCCCTTGGCTCCTGCTCGGCCTATGACACCAGCCAAGGGCTGGGTGTAAGAAGACAAGCCCTGAGCCATCGAGGCTCGGGGGCTCCTAGACGCTGCACTCTGGAAGACAAGTCCACTTGCCCTCCAGGAGCTGGGCAGCTCCCGGGCCCGCACGTCAGCGCTAGGAGCTGACCTCCTTCGCCACCAAGAAGACTCTGAAAGGTCCACCTGGGGAAGGCCGGTCCAAGCCGACACAGCCTGACACGCAGAGTGTTAGAACAGAGCAGCTGGACGATGCTCAAGGCTTCTTTGGCTCCACGACACCACCACAGTCCACAGAGCACCGCTGCAAGACCCTCCTAGACTTCGACGCATGTAGACCATAGACACTTCTCCCCAAACTACCATGTACCCGACCTATCTCGGTATATAAGGGATAAGGTCGGACCTTATGGGGGAGGAGGATCCCAGACAGATCATTTGACTCCTCATTCGATCTGCTTCTGCTCAGCACCGAGGGCAGGGGAAACCTAGAGGGGGCACCGAGAGCTCCTCCACCGCATCCATCGTCTTCCTCCTCTACGACAAGGGGAAGACTCCACCGGTGGCGAGGCAACCTTTGGATTAGCACCGAGCTAACCCCTACCAAATCTCTCTACACTCTGTTGTAACCTCTCGATTTTGGGTGCTCTTGAGTATAAGGATCATCAGCTGCTGGTCATAGGACACCGATTGGCCTGAACCAGGATAAACCATTGTGTCCCCACTGTGATTCTTGTGTTCTTGAGTCCAACTGAGCCACCGGAGACACGTACTCTGACACCGACTCGAACAACAATGCTTGTCGTGGTTCTGACCCCGCGGCACCACCAGTATTAGTTGTCTTGGGCGCCTATGGATCCAGCTATCTATCACAACATTGTTTCTTCACCCGTTGATCCCACCTACCACCATTGCTTTTGGGTATAAAAGCTGCATCCTAACGCCTCCATGGCCAAGATGAGGTCACCCCTGCCACTAATTTATGCAAGACACTCATAATTTGTTTGCCACTTATATATTATCCACTTGTATGGGCTATTTTGTGGGACCGAGTCCTACACATACACATTCATAATGTGGAGTCACGATGATGCACATGAGAGGTACTTGAAAAATGTTTGTGAAGATGGAGACAACACTGAAGGTTGGGTGTTGTTAGCAATATATTGCTTCTTAGGCCCCCGGTAGGTTGTTGGCGCTATGCTGAGTTAGAAGGGCGGAGTTGGCTCTAATAGTTGTTGGTCTCTGTTGAGTGAGCATCAGCCACCTTGCACATCACAAGCTCCAAACCCTTTTGCATGGCGGTTGGGTCTCTCCACCCCCTCCGGCATGCTCTTGCACCTCTGAGACCCCCACTCAGGTTCTAGAAGAATGTTTGTAAGGTGCTTATATTGTAATGTGTTTGTAGACTTCGATTATAACAACACTCTAGTTGGTAAAGTGTTGTATATGTTTGTAGTCTTCTTACTATTTTTGTAGACTTCAAATGATTCCCTAAGTGCCTGCTTGGATAACAATGATTGCGTTCTCGCATCATTCACCTCCCTAGAGGCAACGTCGAAGAGCTCCTGTGCCTTGGTGGGTGGCAGTTTTTCTCCTTACTGGTGTTTTATGTGGTTGTGCCACTGTTCACCCTTGTGCTGGAACATTTGTTGTTGTTTTTTCTTATTAGTGGATATCCCACAAGCTCGCCCTTGCGCTAGGGTTATTGTATGGTTTTAGTCCGGTTTTTCAAAATTAACTGGACGAAAGAGTTTTGCCTCGTTCTCCAAAAACGAGGTTGTTGATGATATATTAATACTTTTTAGTTGGGAATTCCCCGTGACAGTTTTTAAAAAAATTCTCTATCTGTTCTGGTCACTATTGATCAACTTATCTCGGAGCAACTCTCACGAGTGCATCAAAATGCTCTTGGCTCCAATTTTGATCAAGGTACTAATCTTGACTCCCTTAGTAGTATGGCCAAGGGACAAGTATCCTTATGCTTAGTGTCGTGTTCTCATAAGCACAAGTTCACATCTTATACATCGCCTCACAAAGTTCACATGTTTCTGAGTTCAGGGTGGAAGGAGCTTTCGAGCGAGGACATCTTCTACAAAGAACGTGACCATTCTATTTCTAATCCAGCAACAAAAGCTCTTGGGCGCATCTCCGAACTTAGAAATGTAGACAGAACGTAGTTGGCAACTCGATCAAGCTACATCTTTATAGGATTCAAACATGAGAGGATATTGACCTACATATATACACCAACTAGTTCTGGCTCAAAAGTCTTACATGATGGATATATAAAAGAAGAAAATTTACTTTCGGAAGTTGATGCATGTATACATATTTGTAGTACGACCCACCTTTATTCTTAACAATTCACTCACACATGTTTATGCATCTTGAATATGTCACATGCTCATGGCCAATCTTTGCTTTTACGCTTCAGATGCTATAAGCTGTTGCGCTTCAGAAATCAGGAGGCCAGCTTCAAAATCTTGAGCATTAAGCTCATGGCCAAGCTTCGCTTTTTCACTGTTATTTGTTTGAAGTAAATTGTCTTTTGACTCGTCAGGCGCAGCAGTAGTCTCCAGCTTGCGAGAGGTCGAAGTTGAAGCGGGCTCAGTAGAATTCCTGCAATTAGCAGCAACCGGAACATAAAAAAGCAAACTTGTGAATGGCCGGCTTGTTCGCAAGTACAATTAGAAACTAGCATGAGTTGTACGGTCGTACCTTGTTCGCAAGTACTCGCCGAGGCACCATGCGAAGAGCCCGGCGACGCAGAGTGTCACGATGTACATGACCAGCATTGCCGTGACGATGCCAATGGCCATGTCGGCGAGGGCGCCGGACACCGCGACGGCGCTGATGATCTACGCCAGCACGCAGAGGAGCACGCCGACGCTGAGGCGGCGTGCACCGTGGCGATCTCTGGTGAGGACCCGAGTGATAAATACCACCCAAAGGTAGAACAACAGGCAGAGCCTGGCCGACAGCTCCAGCATCAGCAGCGCCGGCTGGTCGGCGCGGTCGACCAGCGCCTGCGGCATGTCATCCAGGAGCATCATGGTGCCGAAAATGGAGGCAACCGTCACTGCAAACTCTTTGCGGGCTTCTTGAGACAGCTTCTGCTCAACGAGGCCTGCAGCCGCCACTTCTTGACCGCTCGACCCGTCGTCGCCAGCGGCTGAGGCTGAGCGAACTTGGCATTCCAGCTTCGCCATTGTTGTTGCAGTGGATGGCATGGGATTTTGCTTTCCTCCCATGCTGCTTCAGTCGCCGTATGTAATGGACTCAACAGCAAGGAGCTTGCTGCTTGCCGGCAGCTCGCGAGATGATTCTTTTGAAAGGCAGATATATAGCAGGGGCACGCTTTGTTACAATCGTCAGCACTTCGGACCAAACTTCCTAGAGGTCGATACTCGATAAGGTGTTTTCTTGTCAGAGTGCAGTGAGCGCGACTCATCGCCTGACCGTCCCCATGCCTCGGCACCATCTAGTTTCTGTCATGCACTGGCGTACATGGCGACACCATCAAGATATACATGGTATCGAGTTTCGTTTGTCCGTTTGCCGTTCCAATTCGACGACAGAACCAACCTCGTCGAAGCCAATAGTAATCGTCTGTTTATTTGTGTTAGAAATAAAAGTTGTCCCTCTGAGGATGCATCTCAAAGTAGCCTGTCAGTGACCAAGCCCAGAAGCAAGATGAGGAAAGCAGGCGAGAAGTCTTGGGAGGTGGATGGGCCGAGAAAGCCCAGCAACCGGAAACCCAGATCGCGAGCGTTCAGAACGGAACTGGCCCACACGGCTCTTTTGCGTCTGGCGCGGTATATGAGCTGAAGCTCTGTAATGGAAAGTTCATCGAATTGTGTAAACAAACATCAAACTCTTCCCCAAGAAATCATCAGACATCGTCCGATTCCCCATCTCTGCTGTGCTTCTCCTCCTCGATCCCCTTCTCCAACTATCCAGTAGCTAACATAGCCTTGGAACTTCACACATTTCTTTTGAATGGTATATACCCTCCGATGCTCAAGGGATCTGAGTTGGCACTTCAGTTTGACTCAAAGTCCTTTTGCTTCTGATTGTCTCCCCGGTTCAAATGGAACCTCTTCTAACCCTTTCTGCTGTCAACAATGACATATATAAAAACAAAATGGCCAATAATTTTGTGTTAAATCATATAATTGAATAAATTGCAAATTACAACATGTACATTGACCAACCAGTTAGGCACATGGATCAACTTTTAACTAGGCATGGAACGCTTAAGCAGCAAAGGACCACTTAATTATCTACTTGGCAGCCTGCCTCCGCGGTCTCATCCACATGTGCCACGAAATGGGACCATATGCCTGCAGAGGTGGCGAACAACCACTCAACGACTTGGCCACTACGCAATCGCCAGATCACCGATCCTGAATCCTGGCCAGCACTCCACCACTCCACGCCTTTGGGCAGCGTCTGTTGACAATCAAAAGTGTCAAGAGGTTGATTATAGGCATCTCCAGCAAGTTATGTACATCATATATGTGTTGGTGGCCATGTAGCATGACAAAACGTCGAAGAAATCACAAGGAGAAGATGGCAAGCCGGGCAATCCACACCCAGTCAATCTTGTAGCAAGTCTATCGGCTGCTTGTTTGCCGATTAGGTGCCTATTGGCTTTGGGCCGGCTGACTGACTCCTTTGCTGTAGTCCACTAACTGCATGTCGACACTTCAAATACCGTAAAAGGCCTATCGGCTGTTTGCTAATAAAGTACTTATTGACTTCTCCTTGGCTTTTTGTCGGCCGATTGGCTGACTTCTCCTTGGCTTTTTGTCGGCCTGATTGGCTGACTTCCCCTTTTCAGCTAATCGAGACTTTCACCCAAGCGTGCAGAAGTTGGCTAAAGCTGACTCCTCTTGTAGTACAAATCGATTTGGTTTCTAAATAAGTTTTTGGTATATTTTTGACGTGGGAAACTTGGAGAACACGTTTTGGATTTGTTTCCTACTGAGATAAGACCACCACCCTCTCTCTATATATGACAGGATCATGGCCGATTGAGATTACACCTATCCAATCGATCAAAAATCAATTTACTACACCCTTTACCCTTTTTCGAATCCCTCCTGCTGTTCGTTGTCTCTCCCACCAAGATTTGACGGCGTTCTAGACGGCCTTGTTGGTCCTAGGACACCCTCTACATGCTCCACCCCAACGTGTCTTCCCGGGAGAAGTTTGGGAGTCTATCGAGACAAGAACAGGCTCAACATCGGCCTAACCGGTCTCTAAATTCGTTTCGTCGATTACGCTGCGTTCTTACTGCTATCAAGGTTGTTTGCAATCTCTTAGGCGTGCTAGCCCTTGTTGGTGTATGATTCAGACACCTCCGATGACAACACATGTTGGGTAAAACAATCACACAAACATCAAAGTTGAACACAAGCAAAAGTTGTACTCATTTCATGATCACACTGTACATGTCAGAGTGGGTATTTATAGAGGCCATAGCCTTCGTAATCTATATATAAATGACCTTTTTATCCCTCTCTCAATTGATACAACCCCTTTAAACTATAGGGGCGAAGTGGTCTTTTCTACCATCCTAGTCTTCATTCTTCATCTTTTCCTTGTTAATCTGCATTCGACTTCGCCAGTGGCGCCAAGTCTAAATCTTGTCTTCGTTTCTGGTTCACTCCAGTTTTCTTGTCTTTTGTAGCGAAGTCAATTCTTCTTGTGCGAAGTCTATATATTGTCTTCGCCTTCTGCCTTCCTGCAAACAAACTTCATCACAGAATTTGTCAACATTACCCCAAAGTTTCGGGGCTGTGTTTTATGACGAAGTCAAATCCCCAACACAACCCCTCGCGGGCGAAGGCCTACTCCAAAGGTTTGAATCCCACGAAGTTATTTTGATCTGAAAATGAAGTCAGAAAACGCCGTCCTGAACTTTGGAGTTGGCCGTTTATATCGAACAATTTTCCTTTTTTGAATTATAACGGTCGACTTTGATTGGCGGAAGTTGAACCATCAGGTTTGACCCAAAGTCGCCTATATATACTGCGCCCTCCCCTCCTATTTTATCACTTTATCGAAGACGGGGAGGTGCTGCCCAATTTTTCCTTGAAGCGAAGTCAGAAAATCTTGCGAAGACTAAATCTTCTGCGAAGAAGTTTGAGTTTTGATACTCTATTTGTCAAGGTTAGTTTTGATCTCTTGAGTTTGTTTTTGTTTGTCTTGATTTTAGTTTTCTGATGTGCTTTATTTTATGTCCTTTCTTGCTTGTTTTAAATGTCTGGACAAGAGAAAATTGCCTATGAGAATTCACCAGCTGAATCAAATCAATCTTCCACAAAGTCTGATGATAATTTATCAGATGTTTCAACATCTGAGTCAGAGTTTGTTGGATGGTTACCAATCTAATGGTTGAGAATGCTTCTGTTCATTTACCTAAGGGTGAAACAACTCCTGATCCCGAAGCCACATGAATGTGTGGTTTTTAGAGATCAGTTTAGTGCTGGTCTTCGCTTCCCGTGTCAAGATTTTTTGAAGAGATCTAAAAGGCCTACAATATTGTAATGCATCATCTGACCCCAAATGGTATTGCTAAGATTGCTTTGTTTATTCAGGCGGTAAAGTCTCAAGGAGTAAATCTAGATATTAAGGCCTTTTGTGCCCTTCATGAGAGCATACACAATTTTGGAGTAAGCCTGCAGATGGGAAGAAGGTTATCTTTCATTTTGGCTGCTGTAGCTTTAAGCCGGTTCAGAATGCAAAACAGACTCCCCGAGCTTTGAAGAATAAGCGGAGCGAAGACTGGTATAAGTTCTGGTTTTATCATTCTGTTCCCCTTGCTGAAGAGAGGGATGAGTCACGTAAGGTGGTGAAGACGTATCCTTTGGCAGCGAAGATGGGAAAGAGTGCTTTCGAGTGCAGACCCATTCTTGGTAGCTCTAAGAATTCAAAGATTTGTGAGAAAGCTTACCAATTGACCGCTAGCTTGCAAGGTGCTAGAGATCTCTACGAATAATATCTTGCTGCCCGTATTTGGCCGCTTAAGAAAGGTTGGGATTTTGTCCGCCTTCACAAGGAGACTGTTCATGGGAAAGAGTATATTTTCCCTGACAAAGAAGTTGTTAGACCAGTGAAGTTTGACTCCGACCAGGATTTTGTTGTTGTGTTGGAGAAGAAAGCAGTTGCCATTCTTGGCAAGTTTTTGATAGAAAAGCTTATTGGAAAGATTATAAATGTTTGAATCGAGTTTTTGATGTTGCCAATATTAAGTATGATGAAAGGCTGCCACCAGCTTATACCCGTGCTGCGAAGCCTGGTATAGATAATGTTACCAGCCAAAAGAGAGGTGGAGACAATCTTACCAAGAAGACTAGCAAGAAGAGGAAGGCTATTCCTACTGCTTCCGATTAGAGTAAAAGTAGTGAGGTTGAAGAAGACTTGGGTCAGAATGTTGAGAGTCAGGAGACTCTTAGTCAACAAGCTCGTGATGCTGAGGTGAGAATGATTAGTTTAGTTTTTTATTCTAGTGGATTGACTCCGCCAATGTTGACTCCAGAATTTGGGAGCTACGCTCAAATCAAGTCCCAAGACTGACGAAGCCGCTTTGCCTTCGTCACATGTGGCTCCAGTTAGCTCTCCTGTTGTTATTGTTGCTCGTGCTACTAGTGATGATGCTGGCACAGCTGCTGTAGAGCAGTTTGAAGAAGGTGAAATCCTGATTGTGGCTTCGCAAGAAACTACGGGGCCATCATCTCAAAGATTTGGTGCCCAGACTCCTCCTGTTATTGAGTCTGGTGATGCAGATTCTAGGCTTGGCACCTCAACTCCGCATGCTCCAACACTACTGGTAATTGATTCTCAAGATATGGATGTTGATACTGTTGGCGATGATGCTCATGTTGGTGGAGGTGGCGCCAACATTTCTAAAGATGGTGCTGGTGTGTCCAGAAGTCGTAAGGGTACTTTTACAGCTACTCTTGACTTCGATGATTCTGATGATGATGTGTTTGATGAGGAAGTCTAGAATGCTAAGGCTTCTCACTTGACTGAGTCCACCATAAATGTTAATACTGGAGAAAAAGTTCCCTATCAACTTGAGAAAGGCATCTCCATAGGTTATTTTGTTGTTTTCTTGTCTAGTGTGTTTTTTGTGTGATTTATATATTTTGACTTCACTTTTTATTTTACAGAAGAATTTTTCCCTAATCCTTCGTCTCAAAAGGAGGCAACTGTAGATGTTGGAAAGATGAAGGATGTGGTTCAGGAGCCTGCTACTCCTGCCGAAGCCTTGGAGACAATTCTTGATGGAGTTGAACCTGAGGCCTACAAGCGGTGTCTAGAATACTGCCAAGCTCAAGGTGTGAATTTGGATACTTTTAAATTTGTTGGAATTGGTTTGGACATACTTCGCATTCTGCTGAAGAAATCAAAGCTTAAATTATCAAGGTGCATTGACAATGCCTTCGTAGTGCCAGATGCAGAATCTTAACTTGCTAGGAAATCCTCCCTTGAATTGGCAGATGCTGGGGTTTCTTTGATTTACAAGGTATTGAAGTTTTGTTTGAAGACTTTATTTTGACTTCGTTGCCCGTTTGGCTTCGTGATTTTATTTTGATTTTTCTGTCTATTTCATCTCATATATGTTTTAGAGTATACTTTTACAAAGTTTGCGAAGATCACTTGAAGAGGATGTAAAAGTTGTAGCCCTTCGTGAGAAGAATTGCTTGAGGAAATTAAATCTTTGAAATCATAGCTTGTTGCTAAGGAGAAAGAGAGAGTAGATACTATTGATACTCTCCATGCCATTGAAATAAGATGTATTTCCATGGAAGCGAAGCTTGAGATAAAGACTGAAGAGTATGATAATTTGAGAAAGGATTTCGAGAAAATTAAAAGAGAAAAGCGGTATCCGGAGAAAAAGGCTACTGAAAAAGATCAGAGCTTTTATGACATGTGCACTCGTTTGTGGGAACTTTGTAAGAATTGTTATGATAAGTTTGGTGCGAGGCCAGAGCATCCCTGCTGGGAGCTTGGGGAGTTTGACCCATTCTTTGGATGGCTGTGTCACGAATATGAAGACTTACCTACTGTTATTCAAACAAGTCCAGATTTGAGCTGTATGTACTCTACTCATGCGCTTTTACATTTGATTGAAGAGGCAAATGACCCCTCATAGAGCAATTGTATGACTACAAGTTTCCTTATGTGGAATCACTAAGTCAGGTTTTGACACGGACACAAATTCTTTGCAAGGAGTATTTTCATCAATACTAGAATCGAGGTATTCGGGAACATGGCTTTATAAAGGCTAAAAAGAAGATGGAGACGGTTAGTTGATATTTCTCTTTCTTTTTGTATGTTTCTTTTTTTTTACTTTTGTTCTAATATGTTTTTCTCTTCTTGGAGCAGCTTAAGAAAGAAATTGCTGCAGGAGAAAAGTAGCTTAAGGAACAAGATAAAATTGCTGAGGAGAATGCTAGAGATGATGATGTTGGTGATCAACCTGTTTAGTAGTCTTCGTAGTTTAGGCTTGTTAGATTTTAATTTTGAGGGGAGAGGGCTTAAAAACTTTTGACATTTGTAAATGCTCAATGTTTTAAGCTGCAATATTGTTGGTACATTGAAACTCAAGCCTTGTGGCATATCTCATTTTTATTCTTGAGGGAGATGTGATTATTGCTGTTGCGCCAATGTTGGTATTCATTAATGACACCTATAATTTAGGAAGAATATATATATGAAGAATTCTGCAAGCACAGATATACCATTGTAGCACTTCACCCGAGAGTATTCCAGGTATCGTTATTTATATTTTACCACAGGGAGGAGCGGTGGCTAGAGATATTGATAAACATGATACTTATGATGAGATCATTGACTAAACACTTACTCTAAACAGGGGTAAGCCATATGATATACAAATGATAAGTGTAGGGCAATGATAATAATCCAGAGATAAAATTAGATACTCATAAATGTAGTATAGCTAGACTAGATGATAAAATAAGAGAAAGATTCCAAAGTCATTCCTATTTATCGAGTCTTTTGTACACCCAAGTATATATACTTTCATCTATAGCATAACTAACTCTTCATCTACGCATAAGGAACATTACTAAGGAAAATCAAGAACAAAACCTGATTTCTGTCGCAATTAGGTCCTACTTGTTTGCCACATGTTATCAACTTCAGCAAAATTTCTTAGGTATTTGGTGGTTCCTTTTTGGTGAGGTTTGAATGAGAGAGAGAGAGAGAGTTTTGCTTGACGTTGGTACCATTCTTAGTCGTCATGCACAAGTGCTTCACCAAGCTTTATTTCGGAAGATTTTCTCCTATCAGAAGTTGATCGTGTGTTGGATAAAGTTGTTGAAGACTTGATTACTGAAGCTGCAACTATTGTAGCTTTAGAAAGTGAATGATTGTAAATTTTGATGTAAACTTGTTCTTTTGAGTTGTTGTAATTTGCAATGAATAATGTTTGACATCATATTTGTAATTTATAACATAAGTTTTTGTTTGAAAAGTTGATGTGTTGTTGTATCTTTTCTTCTTTGCAAAGGTTGTGGCGTCTTTGCGAAGATAATGTGTAAACTTTGCTTAGACTTCGCTTAGAAGTCGTAATTCTTCTTAGTGAATTTAAAAAATGCTGTTCCCTCAATTTTTTGCGAAGGCAACGTGTAGATTTCGCTTAGAAGTCGCAATTCACCTTAGTGAATTTGAAAAACGTCGTCCCCTCATTTTTTCGTAGGCAACGCATAGACTTTGCTTAGAAGTCGCAATTCACCTTAGTGAATTTGAAAAACACCATCCCCTTACTTTTTTTTGCAAAGGTAACGTGTAGGCTTCACTTAGAAGTCACAATTCACCTTAGGAAATTTGAAAAACGTCGTCCCCTCACTTTTTTTGTGAAGGCGACACGCATACTTCACTTAGAAGTGGCAATTCACCTTAGTGAATTTGAAAAACGTCGTCCCCTCACTTTTTTACGAAGGCAACGCGTAGACTTCGCTTAGAAGTCGCAATTCACCTTAGTGAATTTGAAAAATGCCGTCCCCACACTTTTTTGCAAAGGCGACACATAGACTTCACTTGGAAGTCGCAATTCACCTTAGTGAATTAAGAAAACTAAAAGTGAAGATAACATTTGTTTGGATTGGTTAGAATTAATTTTTGCTTGTTCGAAAAGGTGATGCTACCTATTTTAGTTTTTATAGCCGATATTTGAGTATAATTTAGGTATACTCTTCGGCTTCTTACTTTTGTTATGCTCAAGACCTTGGGGAAAAATATCTCATTTATATTTCATGAGAGCTTACAATAGAGACTACCTCGTTAAAAAACCACTCACCCTGTGTAGAGCTTCCCCTGAGTGGAAAAAGAGTGCAGCTCATTTACATTTGAATTTAAATTTTGTAATGAAAAAAGTACTATGCTACTTCTAAAGTAAATCTTAGGAATCTAAGGATAGTATCTTTGCAGTGCTTCAATGTTCCAAGTGTAGTCAATTTCTTTCCCATTCATATCTGCCAACTAAAATGATCCCAACTTGTTTGTTCTTGTGATAAGATAGGGTCCTTCCCATTTTTGTTGAAACTTTCCAACTGTATCTTCGTTTCTTTTCCTTTTTCAGAACAAAGTCTCCCGGTGATAGTTGTCTTGGCTTTACTTTCTTGTTGTACCAACTCTTTATTTCTTTTTGATATTCCTCTAGATTTTGGATTGCTTTCATCCTTTCTTCTTCAAGCAAGTCTTTGCTTGTTCTTTGCCCTTCTTCTTTGATGATTTGCACATTGGTTCTTGGTCCTTCAAACTTTATTTCTTCAAGTGTCATTGCTTCTTCTCCACATAACAGCTTGAATGGTGTGAAGTTTGTTGATCTTGATATAGTTGTGTTGTAAGCCCAGACAAGTTTTGGTAATTCATCGACCCATTTCCCTTTTGGAAGCCCCACTAGGCATTTTGAAATTCCAGTGCATATAATTCCATTTGCTCTTTCAACTGCACCATTTGATGGTAGGTGTCTTACTGAGGCAAAGCAAAGTTGGATTCCCATAGCTTGGCAGTAAGTTCTAAAGTCTTCGCTATCAAATTAAGTCCCATTGTCTACAATGATGTGCCTTGGAACTCCGAATCCACATATGATGTTTTGCCATAAAAATTTCTTCATCGTGAAAGATGGCATGTTTGTTATTGGCTTGGCTTCGATCCACTTTGTGAAATACTCCACTACAACAACAGCGTATTGATAATTTCCTTGAGCTAGAGGCAATTTGCCTATTATATCAATTCCCCATCTTGCTAGTGGCCAACTTGGTTCCATTGTTTGTAAATTTGTTGCAGGGGCTCTTATCTTGCTCGTGGAAATTTGACAGTTATGGCAAGACTTGATTATGTCTTTGCTGTCACTTCATGCTGATGGCCAGTAAAATCCTTGTCAAAATACTTTTCCTGCCATGGCCCTTTCACTTGGATGAGTGCCATAGATGCCTTCATGTATTTCTAATAGCAATCTCCTTCCCTCCTCTGTTGATATACATTTGAGAAGTGGTTCACAAATTCCTTGTTTGTATAATTGATTATCAATGATTTTGTAGTTTCTTGATCTATGTTTCATTCTGACTTTGTCGACCTCATTTTCTGGTGCATAATGACCTCTAATGTAAGCCATGATTTGTGCTCTCTAGTTTTCACTTTGTATCACATGAATTTCCCTTGGGGATTCTTGTTTTGTCTTGATTGAAGCTTGGGTTATGATTTGGAAAAATACATCTTGAGGTAAATTTGATTTTTGGGCGCTGCTGCTTTTGCTATTTCATTAGCATCTGAGTTATCTATCCTTGAAATATTTTTGACTGTAAAGCCTTCGAAGTATTTTTCTTGATCTCTCAACAATTGCAGATATTTTGCTAGCTCTGGTTCTCTTGCTTTGTAATCTTTTTCTATATGGCCTGCAATAACTTGTGAATCTATTTTCATTATTGGCCTTTGGATTCCCATTGCTCTTGCTTTTTAAAGTCCAAGCAAAATAGCTTCATATTCTGCAATATTGTTGGTACATTGAAACTCAAGCCTTGCGGCGCATCTCATTTTTATTCTTGAGGGAGATGTGATTATTGCGGCTATGCTAGTGTTGGTATTTATTAATGACACTTGTAATTTAGGAAGAATATATATATGAAGAATTCTGCAAGCGCATAGATATACCATTATAGCACTTCACCTGGGAGTATTCCAGGTATCGTTATTTATATTTTTCCACTGGGAGGAGCCGTGGCTAGAGATATTGATAAACATGATACTTATGATGAGATCGTTGACTAAACACTTACTCTAAACAGGGGTAAGCTAGATGATATATAAATGATAAGTGTAGGGCAATGATAATAATCTAGAGATAAAATTAGATACTCATAAATGTACTATAGCTAGACTAGATGATAAAATAAGAGAAAGATTCCTAAGTCATTCCTATTTACCAACTCTTTTGTACACCCAAGTAAATATACTTTCATCTATAGCATAACTAACTCTTCATCTACGCATAAGGAATGTTACTAAGGAAAATCAAGAACAGAGCCTGATTTCCTTTGCAATTAGGTCCTACTTGTTCTATAGACGCGGAGTGGACTATAAAAGACTCAACGAGAATGTCACACACATGATCTACCACATGGCCCGAAATGTAGAGTGCATCCGTAGGTAAATAACATATAAGAACCACGCTTACATAATGTCAACCACTTAACTCACTCGAGTACTGAGCTAAGCACTTTGCGAACTTATGCATAAACTTAGTTTCAACTATGACTATATCAAGCATACTACCAAAGCATACTAAGAACATAATAGATAGAAACATAATATAGATTAAGTATAGAGTCATGAATAATAGAGGATACAATGGCTATACCAGCCTCCAAATGACGAATCTAAAATCCTGAGCAGTAGCCCAACTCTACTTGAATCTTACTAGCTTGCCTATACTAAAGCTTTGAGCAATTGGAGATCTATTCTGTTCTCTCTGGTGGACCTTCTCAAATAGTTGTGGTAGCTCTGAAGATGAAGATCCATTATTATTATTATGCCTGAGGGGGGGTATGGGGTGCCTTGTATATGGGGCCTATGGGCCCATGAATCCATGGCATCGTCAAATCTGCACCCTCAAATCGAACCGACCTTGAGCAACGGTGTAAGATTGATCTTTAGAGGTGGTGGAGAACCGACGTTGAAGCTGAGGCTGACAGGTGGCCCCCATAGGCCGGGCGGCACCCTGTAGTGGCTCACTGCGGGTCGTGGTGGTTTACCTTCTGGAGTGTTCTATTGTCTTCCTAAGCTAGTTTCGTCGTGAATAAGCGTGATTTGATCTGACGATTGGGTCCACCTTGCTCATTTTCTGAATAAATCCTGCTGAATACATAGATTCACCAAAACTCATAGAATTTGTCAGTTTAAACCCCTAAACCTATCTTGATGATCATTTTCATGCATTTATACAAATTATATTGACGGTTTATGATGAGTGTTAACTACCATCAACAAACTCCCCCAAGCTTAACCTTTGCTCGTCCCTGAGCAATTGCATCAATGCTTTTACTCTTCAAAAGTACACATGCGTTCAAACAAAAATTCTCTTCTAGATTAGAATAAACTGATCTGACTTTCAAACTTACCCATATATTAGCTTCAACTATGGGGCTTCTTAGCCTTCACTTGGATCTTGAGTAATTGAAAGACAGAACGATCAAGTCAAGCACTATATCTCAAGTTCTTTATTCGACCATTGTTTCAGAGTTTTGATAAGTTTCCAAAATAAAATTCAGAGATTCCATTGTATGACACTCTCAAGTCTCTTAATGTATGTGGTATTTGTGGATCCTTACTAAGGCAATAATGATGTTATGCCTTTTCTCTTCCTACAACTAAGGCTTATGTGGAGCTCATAGGAGGGAAAATAGCATGAAAGCATACTTGCAATACATATATTGTAAAGTCAAACCTCGGATCCAAAGAGAGTTGAGTCATACAAACAAATCAAGATGTGCATGTGTGTGGATATATATGGTGGCTAACCTAATTCTACTTTGCTCCTTTAAAACATATCTCCTTTTGAAACTTAGAAATATATTTTTGCAAGAGAATAGGGCTATCTTATTCATTCCTCATTTTTCTCTTTTTTTCAGGCGGACATCTAAGTACCCATTGTTTTCAATGTCTCAGACACTTTTGTGCCCATTTTTTCAACTTTTTTTTCTAATAACTTTTGCATAGCCCATGCTTCTTTTCTGCAAAAAAACTTTTGAGAGATAGCAACAAGATCTTGGAGTATTTATGTGGATGGAATCCTAACAAGCATGTCTTTGTTTTCTCCTAGTGTAGGAGTAAAACATTTTTGGGTGGATCTAAATAGAAAGCATGTTTTTACGTCTACCCCAAGTGTAGGAGTAGTGCATATTTAGGTGCTGTGTAGGTGATCTTGATTTTAAGAGCTTGACAAATCTCTTATGAGGGTCAACAAGCTTGACAAAACTCAATGCAAAGCAAGCAGCATATAAGTGGAAGTTTTTCCTAGCCTAAATAACATGTATAGCTCTGGTAGGAATTGAAGCTTTGTCATACATGAACTCATCATATAGCATTTTTTTATGTTTTTTAAAAGATAAATCTCTAGAATTTTAGTGTCACTTAGAACAAGATAAACAACAGCTCAGACCTTCTCATATCATATCCATTAATTACCGAAACTTAGATCAAGCATATACTGCCCACGAGTTTCAAGTTCAGAGTAAATCCTTATATCAAATCAATCTTATCCAAACCTCGGGAGCAACTATTCATTATTTCCATTATAAGAGATTATCTTCAGAGAGTTCCCTTTTTTTATTCAGCTCCTAAAAATCAAACTTAAAGCAGTCTTTATACACACTATTTTATTTTGTTTTCATCTTTTTAGATTACACATTACTAATATATATATCTAATAGAAAGATGAATTTTTATTTTGTTTTTTCAGTTATGCATCATTTTTTAGCATACATATAAAGCAAAACTCAAAAATAATGAAACACAAAGAAAAGAAATACTTATCTTAGATACACGGGGGATGCCCTTCCCCCAAGCTGGTTGTTGACGTAGTCATTTAATGTGGTGGCCGGATGTTGAAGTTCTGGAACAAAATGTCCCAGTTCTGGTTCTGCTGTTACTGTTATTGTTGAATGTCGGCAATCGTGTGTCCCATGGTTGGTTGCCATTGTGAGTGTTGGTGTAGTGTACTTTGTATGGCAGCATTCGTCTCTTCAATGGTTGTCGGTCTACCATCGATGCGGTGCTGATTCTCGTGGAAGTCGTTGTACCCTCGGCCAGAGAAAGACATGCGTCCTCCCTGATGGCCACTTGAGATTTCTTCATAGTTCTGCCCTTGGTTGTTGTGGAAGTTCCCGTCTTGCCAATGCTCGCTTGGAGCCTGTTGCCAAGAGCCTTTAGATTGATGGGGTGACGGCCGGTCCCAACTAGTATGTTCAGTCTAGAACATACGAGAAGTTCCCGCTTCATCCCAACCTGAATAGCCGATATAGGCCGGTCCTTCAGGTATCGGGTCAGTGCCATAGTAGTGAGGCCGAGGTGCATGAGTCAGTCTCGCGGATGCACTCCTGCAAGGTGCCGCATCCCTTGCCTACAAATCAAAAGTGAAAGACTCCACAATATATAAACAGAGATTCTGGTTAGGTAACAGAATCTCAGTTGTATAACCGCGATACATGATGATAATCCTTCCATCCTCTCTCTTTTTAAGTATTTGAGCTTGATGGAAATATTCAAAATCAATATACAAGCGCTGCTCATCAATAAAAGAGATCAAAGCATTATTTAGCAGACCCATGTTTTGGGCAATCCGAGTGACCAAAGAGGTACACTTGACATCACCCGTGAGAGTGAAAACCTCCAACCATTGGTGCATCATAAATTTAATGGGTGAAACATTTCTCCTTTTTACCATGGCATATAGCAACTTGAGACCGTCTATTCTCACAGGGCGAGTATCGGGTCTAGGAAACATGGTAAATCCTAGCCATTTGTGCATGAAGCGAAATGTGGGATGTTGAATGTCATTGGTATAGGGACAATAAAATTCATTATGCCCCGAGATTTCCTTCTAGAATTTTAATTTATCAAAGTCTTGCAAAGCATGATCTACATCAACTACACATTGTGAATTAAACACTAGGAGTAAACTTAGATCCTTCCAGGGAGAATAATACTCTTTTTCGAAAAGTCTAAATTTGACCTTGGAGTCAGTGATTTGCAATGTGCATAAAATTTCAACGTCAAAAGTCTAGACCCATGCTCAGCAATATTCCAGATGCTATCCCAACCAACAACTTGGAAAATAAAATCGAACTCGATGTCCATACCTGTTTCTTGCAGTAGGAGAGGATCATACACAGTTGTGTGTATAAACCTTCAAGATTTCAGCTTCTTAAAAGCATCCTTCTCTGCCTTGGATTGCCAGCAGTTATGTGATTCCTCCAGCAGGACGTTGTTCCTAGATGAGGACGACTGTGGCGATGCTTTGGCTCCAGGGAATGGAACATCTACTTGCATGTTGGAGTTTTCCCTGGAGGATGAACTCCTCAATGAGCGGGACGACCACGAATGGGTAGCCTTTCCCTTGAAAGCCTTCCACATCTGGCAAAAATGACAGAACAACAAAACTCATGGAATGGGTTAAGAAATAAAATAGTCAGCGGTTAGCCGTCCAAGAGTTAGTCGTCTAGCGGTTAGTCGTTCTGATTGACTATAATTTCTCTAAGCAAGATTTTAGTAGAACTTCTACCCTTAATATTTTTTGCTCTTCCTAATTTCTGTAGCACTTTTGCCGGTGGATTTACTAGACTACAAAGACAATTTCAAAATTTGGAGGCAGAGAACTGGAATGTGTTTGAGTGTGAAGCAGAGAGTAGCCAGGAGCTGTAACACCCTAAAATTTGCTTATCTTGAAATAGAGCTAAAATGATTCAATTTTATATTTTTGTGCTCATGAAAACATATGAAAATAATAAATTTTCAATAAATTAAAATTTATCCTAAGGTAGAAACATGTTTGTTGCATTCATGCCGGTCACACCTTGTGTTTCTATGTGCAAAATATTTTTAAAATACGTTTAGGAGACGAGTATCTATCTCTAGGAATTTTCCAACTTTGTTTTGGAATTTAATTCCTACCTCTTTGACCTTAATCTTTATGTTTCAAGTTCCCAACAATCTTTTCTTGAGCTCGAAATATTTTGTTTGAGTTCCTAGTCTTTCTGTTTATCTCCATGATTTTTTCAGAGATTTTTCTAAGCTTCGGAGCATTTTTCATGATATAAATGATAATTCATAGACTTTCTAGAATTATTTTTATTTTATGATATTAATTAATTTCAAAATTAGAAAAATCGGAGCCCAATTTTCCACCGTCTCTCAAAGGCCCATGCCTTTATTTACTAATGGGCTTAAATGATTATTTAGACCTATTAGTAGAAGTGGATGGTGTAACATCAGTTAGTACTATATTGCTAGTTGATGTGAAGGTGGAGAATTTTCCTCCCTATATATATATATATGTACCAATCCTTGGGCAAAGCATATCAAATCTATCATGAGGGGAGCCTCTAGTTGAGGAATCCCTATGTAGTAAACTAATTTTTTTTCCTTTCTCTATTACTACGCCATCTCCAAAGTCTCGCCTGCGCCCTTGTGTCAGCGTCGCTGATCCATCGTCACCCAGGCCAAGCGCGGCTGGCTGCTAACTTCAGAGAAGCTATTCCGAGAAACCTGATCTCGTCACCCTCTACGTCAATCACGGCCGGCCGATCATCCTCGCTGCTTCTCGGCCGTCGGTAAGTGCCCCATGCAACACTCTTGTTCCATCTATCTTCTACGTTTCTCCAGCAAGCGTCCCTAGCTGCCGCTTCTTTCTGTCCAACTGCCAAGTTACGCTACGTCTTCGCATGCCCCTTTACATCAGGACATGCCAACCATGTTCTATACCGCATACACAAGCAAGCACATCACCATCTCACCTGTTGCAAGTTGAGCATGTGTACCTTTATATTTTGGTTAAGCTCTTGATGCCGTGCACCGTGCGTGCTCTGTGCCCTACTCCAATTCCTAGCTGTTCCGATTGACATCACATGACGTCATGTATACGTTTTGTGGCCGTTTTTCTTTAAAAAACAATTCTAGAAATACAATGGAAATACACATATACATCCAATCATCCTGAGCCACCCATCCATGAATCTATGGCCCAGATCATTACGTTTTCGGCCCCATCTTTTTCAAAAGAGCCGCTGCACCTTTCTGTTTTCAAACCTGTAGTCTACTCAGATTCAAAATCCTGATTTTCTTTTAATTTGAAAATGATTTTGACTTATTTACAGTTTTGCCACTGATTTTGTTTTAGCTATAAAATCTCCGTTTTAGCTCCGATTCGATCCGTTCAAGTTGCGTTAGATTTATAACGACATAATCTATGCGTTCATCACAGTGTTTACCATGTAACTTGATCTAGAATTTCATGGTTTAAATTCTAACTTGAATTATATTATGCAACACGATTTATAAATAAAATATGAATTAATTGTACATTTAGTTTTCTAACTCAAATATAAATTTGACTTAATTCAATCTTGATATTTCTCTGAAGTATCTTATACATGTCTTATATAATTAAAATAAACAAAGCGTATAGTTTTCCTTTTTGCTCTATAAAATAATCATACGGTAGTTGTTTCTTTTGCACCGTAGCTCCGATTAGCGTGCTTTTCGCCTCTGTGTGCTCATAGCAATGCATAGATTAGTTTTCAAACCTTTTTATTGATTGATGTACTGTTCTAATCTAGTCATATTTGTATGTTGCGCATGTTTATGTTTGGACGCTTGCGTGGTGCTTTATGATCTTGTCCAGTCGGTGAGCTTTACGTGGTAATCAAGAAGGAGTTCCCTTGAAGCTTTGGACTAGAAGAAGGATCTGAGTAAGGAAAGTATAGCATGAGATCATCCTTGTTATCCTATTCACTTTAATAACAACTTAATCATATGCATATGTCTACCTTGGCAACCGTAGTAAATTTCCTAATTGTTTGATATCTTGGATTCCTTGTCACCCGTGGGATATTGCATTGGGTAGTATGAAGCTGTGCTCCACTTAAACCATGATCTTATAACTTGACTAATGGTATATGCAATAAACATTAAAATATGCTTTTTAGCAACTTGACTTAAGAGGGCTGGAGCATTGGGTTTTATGGTGCTCTAGATTCCTTTGCCTAAGGACTTATTTGTAAGTGATCATCCGGGACTTACAGTACAACTGTGAGGGTCACATGGCTCTGGCTTTAGTCAAGTATGAGAACCTTTTCTAGCTTGTTAGTGGTTACCTTTATGGCGTAAAAGGGGCTTGACACGATGGGTATAGGAAAACCTCTGTTCCTATGTGTATAGCCGTGAAGGTATTGTGCCATTCGAAAGGGGGGTTCCTACATCTGCTTGCCAATTGGAAACCTAGAGACCCTAACTTGTTAGATGAACCTTTAAAAGGCTTTATAGTGAACCCTACCGACCTTCCTTGGTAGTGGGTCAAGAGGTTGGCTGCCTTAGGCGAAAGGGTATATCACGGCTCATGGTGAAAGTGTACAACCTCTGCAAAGTGTAAAACTGATATATCAGCCGTGCTCATGGCCACAAGCGGCCTTAGAACTCTTACGGAATAGATGAACACTATTGATTAATTGTTTATGCTATTCATTATTCATGTTTATCTGATCATGTGTTTATATGGGCTATGATGAACTTGATGCTACTCAATTGCTAAAAGATGACTTACTAAAAGCAAATGCAGTTAAACCAGTGTTTACCTTTTGAGCCTCATGAACTCCATGTTATATTGCTGAGTATGATATGTACTTACGCTTGCTTTACTTTTCAATACTTTGGAAAAATCCCAGATGGGTACCAGATTGCTAGAGTTTGGAGGAGTTAGGATTATGATCAACTAGTCAGTTGTCTCTTTGGAGTGGAGTCTTCACCCAAAGATCGGAGTTGTCTATCCGCTGTTTGTGACTAAGGTTATCTTCTTTGTTTTAAGTACGTTATATTATAAGCATTGTCTTTTGATATTACCCTTATTTGTAGCTATATGTGAGATTTAACTTCCTGGGCTCATATATGATGCGTATCTGGTTTTGTTCTTAAAACTAGGTGCTACAAAGTGGTATCAAAGCAATGCTAACTGTAGGACACAAGCCTAGTTAGAAATTGGCCATCTTAAGGTTTTGGAATTGTTATAACACCCTTGCTCTATAAACCTTTATAGTTTCTTCTATACTATATCCTTATCCTTGCTATTCATCTCCACGTTATTGCTGGTTTTAAAGTCTTATTCTCACCCTCACTCCTTTCTTTGATATGCTTTTAGAACCTTCTCTTACCACCTTCTTGCGTCATTGGAAGAGAAGCTTTAGGATCTTTGCCCTTAATATGGAGAAAATGATAGTATCGCAAGTTGAGTCATTGATTGAGTTGTGCACCTTTATTGCTTTGTTGAATTATCATTATGTTTATGCTTGATTTGGATCTTTGTATTATTGTAATGATTTTGTAGTTCCTACAAATTCATTTAGAAATATTGTTAAGGTATAAGGATTAATAAAATAAATAGAAAGGTTTTGGTTTTCCCTATCCTGTCTTTTTGGAGCGGTCTATCTTCTTCAGCTTATACCTCTGATTTTGGATGGCCATAAATCATCGAAAAATTCTGGACAATAGTAGACTTCATCATCTTTCTCCGACCGCAAGAATCACCCTGATAGCTGTTATGGTTTGGGAGTGATGATAATCACAAGATGATCCAGCTGTGCGGTCTGAAACCTGAAGCAGTTTATGTTGTGCATTATTTTTGCCTTCCTTAACTGCAGAATCTGGAAAAGTATTCTATATGAAAGGTGTTGGAGATTTCATCAGCTTTCCAACGCTATAAGATACAACTTCATTGGATTAACAGAGACCTAGTTATGATTGTTTCACCGCACTGCTGTTTTTCATCTCGCGAGGAAATATTAGGTTACTTGTTTCTACCCCTGCACACAAGTTCTCTGGAGTATCACAAGGGCATGGTGATAGTTAATTCACTCAGCAGAAGATGCAAGCTACCCTTTACTGTTTCCCTAGTTTATCTTTTCTTAAGGGGGTAGCTGAGTTAAGAAAGTTGCAAGACGAAGGTTTCATGCGTTCTAGTGCTTCACTTGGAAGTATCAGCTATCCTTATGGTTGAGAAGTCAACATCAAGTGCTAGTATCCTTCACTCAGGATTGATAATTGTTGGACCATCTACAAGAAGCTCAGGTATTCGTCAGGATTGGTCTTCGCTTCGAGCTATCATTAGTTGGGAGTTCAATCTTCAATATTCCCAAGATAGGTTGGTATTGAGAAAGAGACGTTGTACAGCTACAATTGATTCTATGGAGACTCAGAAAACCCCAATGTTACACCAAGCATAGCAAGTAAGTTTTGACTGAGGGAAGTTCTCTTCTTGGTTAGATTATCTCTAATGGTGGAATTATGGAGAAGAACTCAGAGAGTTGGTGATGGATAAATTGGAACCCACCCAAGGATGTGAGAGAGAACTTAGAGTTTTCAATGAGATTTGGTTAGATGTTCAAGGGAGGTTTATCCAAGACCATCAAGATATTGATAGAGCTACTAGAGAAGATTTTAAGTTCGTTTGGATCAAGAAACCTTAGATAAGTATTTGAAGGAGTCAATGAAGAAGTCAATGAAGAAGTTGAAGTAAAACCTATGCATTAGCTTTGCCAGATCAGGACAAGAGTTTTTCTATCTACTGTGATGCACTTTGTCAAGGTGTGGGATGTGTCCTTATGCAAGAAGGGAAAGTACTCATCAACGCAGTAAAGGAAAAGAGTTGAACAATTTGACTCATGAACTAGAGCTACGTGTGGCATCTATAAGGACATGAGAGTATATTTTCATAAAAGATCAGACTAAAACTTGGGACATCATCATTCAGTTGGAGTAATCAACGATGGTGACTTGGAATGGTGCTATCACCTGGAGAAATAAATGTCGTTGCTGATGACCTTAGGAAAGGAGAGTTATGCTAAGAAGATTTAGATGACACCAAGGAATAAGGGATTGTGTTAGGGCATACTTTAGAAAAAGAATTTCACAAAGGCACATTGGAATTGTTACTAAGAAAAGGATCTACCCGGGAAAGTTAAAAAAAATCCAAAGACAGAGTATCCCTATCTCCTAGTCGATATCTTTCGAATCTCGAGGATGAGATTCATATTAAGGGGGGTAGAATTGTAACACCCTAAAATTTGCTTCTCTTGAAATAGAGCTAAAATGATTTAATTTTGTATTTTTGTGCTCATGAAAACACAGGGAAATAATAAATTTTCATTAAACTAAAATTTATCTTAAGATAGAAACATGTTTGTTGCATTCATGCCGGTCGCACCTTGTGTAACAACCCAGGTGTTAGCCATATGCTAAGTAGTGGGTTTGTGCTAAAACATGACATGATAAGTGGTGATGAAGGTGTCAAGGTCAAATTTATGAAAATGAGCCCCAACTTAAACTTGGACAGCACACCTTTGCTTACATGTTGACCCTTTTCAAATGTATACCTAAGTAATGTAAAAGGTGCTTCTTTCATGTGGCTCATATCAATTTCCACCCACATTGACCATTGGAAAAGTTTCAAGAAGTTTGGAGCCAAGAAGTCACATGAAATGATAAGTTATAACCTTGTTTGAATTGCGTCGTCAAGTGAATGGAAATATGTGAGTTCAACCAAACCTTGCCACCTTGCCCAAATAACTCTAATTGAACTCTACAACAAAAATCATGATGGATTTGTGTTGAGCAAATGTCAAGAAAATGCCTCAATTGGTCGAAAACCCTAATTCCAATGTTTATTATGATACCGCTTTGACCAAGGTTAAATAACAGTTTGGAAACTAGTTATGAAGTTTGACCTTTAAGCAAAGTCGAAGTCTAAGTTGAGTACTGCAAACTTTGTTCTTGGACCAAGAGCCAAACTAATTTGGAAGCAAGTCAAATATTGAATCTGCGACTGTTTTTAGACAGAATTTCTAAGTCCAGGATTATTAGCAATTCGGTTGGCACGTCGTGTTCCTGTGTTTTTGCTAAGCAACTTGAGTTGGTCCAAAAGTAAAAGTTGGATTTAATTCCATGGAGAAGGTCTGGGAAGAAGTTGGATCAAGTTTGACCATGTTTGGACCAAGTAATTGGAGCTCAAGCAGAGCAAGGCTTAAACCTCATCAAGTCATTAACAGTGTTAACTTGGGGATTAATTAGCTACTAATGGAGGACTCTAATTGCCATACACCCTTAATAGGGATGGAAGAGTAGTCTGAGAAGAGCAACTTTGCCTTAAGCCACTAGGCCGAATATGCTTGGAATATCTAGAAAAATGGCATCCAAGTCGGGCAGTCTCGCACGTGCTAGGTGTTCGATGGAATGACTTCATGGCGTCCATGCGCTGGCCGTGCCCCCACCATTGCCAAGTGCCGCTGCCGCATGCCCCTGCATCCCCCTCGCATTGATGTGTGGCAGACACTCCCTCCTCACTCGCCTCGCCCTCCCCATCCCCTTCCTTGCTCTCCCTCGCTCACGCTGCTGCTCGTGATCGCGGACACTGCCATTGCCGCCGTGCAGAGCACTGCAGCCACCCCCACTTCTCACTGCCTCATCCCTCCACATGGCCTGTAGCCACCACCAGCCACTCCACGACCCTCTCCTCTCCCTTGCGCACTCCTGTTTGAGCCGGCATCGCCGTCACTTGCTGCCACTAGAGCGGCTCTGGCCGTGATCCTCGACTGTCATGGCCAGGAAGGCCACAGAATGCAGCTGGCCAAGCCGTGGTCTAGGTGCGGCCACGGCCGAGCCTGGTCGGCCCTTCCCCGCCGCTGCCGGCTATCGCTCGCCAAGACCGGCCGGCTCGTCGGCCTCCCTTGCTTTGCCTGACGAGGAGAAGAAGAAGAGTGACCTTGCGCAGCAATAAGGAGAAAGGGAGGGGCCTATCTGCACAACCCATGACTCATGTGAATAGTACCTAGAAGGACATGTTTGCTAGAATCCGTTTTAGTGGAAAGTTAGGGTCCTTAGTGCAAATATGTTTTTCTTTTATCTTTTCCTTTATTGCATTTAATGGGCTAAAACTTTAGAAAATAATAGTAAATAGTAGAAGAATCATAAAATAGCAAATAAAGATGTTTTGGAATCCTTGAGAGTAGATCTATGCAATAGAGACAAAATAAGACATGCTTTAGTAGAAAGTTTCTGCTATTTTTATATATTTTTGTAAATTTGCATTTTCTAGGAATAAATTCATGTCTAAAGTTATGGTGCTCCAGTTGCTGTGAAATTTTTATGATAGGCTATTGATGCTATATGTATGTTGTGGTAAAAATTTCAGGTTCATTGGATGTAGTATGATTGCTTTATTGATTTAACTTGTGTAGTGCTTAATAAATGGTTTTAAATGATTTATAATTAAAATAAATATTAAAAATTAGAAAATGTTGTTCCTTTACCTTGGCATAATGTTGTTATAACCTACGGAGCCTTTATATAGCCATATGTTTAAAGAAAATATTGAATTTCATATTTATCTTGTCCTTACATGTTTATTGATAATTAAGATTTGTCTTTTTTATAGTAATTAAATTACGAAACCTAAGCATGCGAAATCTGTGCAGTAGCCATGTTTGGATAACATCTACCACTCATAAAAGTCTTAGCCCCAAACTAGTTGTTCTTGTATAGCACTAAAAATAATATATATATGTTGTATTATATAAGTAGAGGATGAAAGTTTGTTAATAGATGCATGTGTTTATGCCATGTAATACTTCTAATAATTTGTGCTAAGTAATGTGATTGCTTGGTTATGATTAGGAGTTTCATGGAGCTGCATATATAGCAACAAAATATTAGTTGTTAACAACATAAATGATAAATGCATATAGTTGTATCTCTACTGTTGTGGCTGCACGTATAGTTTCTATGGTGGTGATATTATCATGATGTAAATGATGTTTTCTGTAAATGTGGTGAATAAAAAAGTTGTAGATAAATTCTTGATCTTGCTTGTCCTAAAGTTTTATGATTTGAGTCCTGCTAGTTTAGGAGTTATAGATTTTAGAAGTTTGCTGTCAGGTTTTGCATGTCCTCTGAATAGATCTGAATGATTGTATTATTTGGCTTATTTAAACATGGAATCATGTATTGGTGATAATATAAGAGTTGTAGTGCTTTTGTTAAGATTTCCAAAATGTCTAAGAACATCACTTTTTCTAGCCTAGAACTCCGGTTATAGCTGTTCAAAGTGGAATGGCAGGTTCTGTCCAAATTTGGATAGAAATGTCTTCATTGTGTTGTTTGACCTTGTTAGCTATAGAATCATCTTAACTTGATAATAAATAAGTTATATATAACTTAATAATATTTCCACAAAGTTAAGAATCATGTTGGTTGGATATCTAGAACTTTAGATATACATTTCTGAAGTTCATGTCAGTTTTTTGTCCTTGTTTGTGTAGATCTGCTTGTTAGTGTTTTTTAACCTTGTTAACCTTTGAATCAGCTCTAGGTGTAAATAACAAAGTTGTATACAACTTCCTAAGCTTTTTAGAAAGTCTAGTATCACCTTTGTTTGATTCCTATAACTCTAGTTATGGTTGAAACAAGTGCCTTCTGTGTTGCTATCTAGATTCTAGGCATGTGCTAAGATAATTGCTTTAGCTTGCTCTTGTTTTGGCTAAACATGTTTAGTTACTTCTTGATTGATAAATGCTTGTAATAGCTAAACTTAAGTTAACTTGTGTGCCATGCTTGATATGCTTGCTATATTTCTATAATAGATTGTGTGATGTTTACTTAAATAACTCTAGGTGCCTATACTTATTTGGTGTGATCTTGTGCTTGTCTTGAATACTTTGTGATGCATCATGTTTTGCCTCCTTTCAGTTCATACATTTGCATCATGCATCTCATCTAGGTACGTTAGATGAACCACATGAAGGACGTGATGTTGGAGCCAAACCAGAAGATGGTGTTTGGTGGATCTATCCCAAAGATGGAAGGACCCCTAGAGTGCATGCCTAGAGTGAAGATGTTCCCCAAGACAGTGCAAGCTAACTAAACTGACTTTGTGTCGGATCCCAGACAAGCCCTGGAGCATTCTAAGTCTCCTACCCTCTCTTTTTTACAAATACACATAAGTATAACTTTTATATGTTGCATTAGGTGATAGGAGTTGAATGAAGCCGTTGGTGCATATTTCCTACCTTGTCCACTATATATATAAATGCCGGTACCCTTACTAGATGAATAGGCCAATCTATTTTTAGCCATGCTTGGACCGATAGAAGTGGGTGATTTCCTATCACCTGCAATATAGGTGGATACCTGGTCACAGCTGGTTATAATTGCTATCGTGGAAATAACCATGTGGTGATAAATAAATAGAGACTGAACGGGATCTTGTGATTAAGAGGCAGCAAGACATGGAGGTCTTGGGTGCATGTTTTATCCCATCTGTGTTGGTTAAGGACCGTATCGTTATTGGTCCTCGGTCATTTTAAACACAGCCTCTCACTTAGTTGGCCGGATAACTCATACCTACCGCGAAGCTGAGTAGCTCAACTCAGGACGAGCCTCGTTTTGTACGAGTGCGCACACTGGAGGTAGTAAGGATGTATGGGGAGCTAGATGTGAGTCCAAGGGCAGGCCAGGCCTGATCGTCCTAGCAGCCGGTCAGTCCCTGACTGTGTGGCGCTGATCGAAACCGCGACATATGACCTAAGTTGTACCAAAGGTGACCTAAGGCTACCTTTGACGCAGGTATGTCTGGGTTTGTGTTAGGATTTCTGCCCAGCTGGTTGCAATCGATTCGAATCACTGTCTCTCTTGGATAGTGAGAAACTTGACCGGGCTTCCTTCATTCGTAGTAACACTAGATGAAATATGATGGTTATGATAATTATATGATAAACTAGATATGGTTTCTATTGTGATGCTTATTAATCAAGTGATTGCTCTAGAATAGGTACAAAGTTAGCCATAATAAGCTTCACTAAACTTGATGCTAAAATGTTGACTAAAATATTGGAAGTAAGGACTCATGATAGTAATGCTCTCTTTGCAAAGTTATGCTATCCAACCAGCTCCACAAAATAAGCCTTGCTTGTCCTTGAGAGTCTTTTTATTTCTCTTCTGATGGGTAAGTCTAGCTGAGTACATTCGAGTACTCAGTGTTTATCCCCACCATGTTGTAGGTGAAGTTCTCGGCCTGCTGAAGATGGTGGCTAATCGCTGGTGGGCTCGATGACTCTATATTTATTTCTCGTCTATATGCTATTATTGGAGGATGTTACTTATGCTAGCAGTGTATTTGAAACTTATGTTATTGTAACCATTTTAAAACTATGTTGTTTTCACTAATCGGTTTTGAACCCAAACTTGTACTATTATTTGTGAACTCAATCATAAACATTATTTCCACTGCAACTCCGTGTATGTGATGTGTATTTGCTTAATCTATTATGGTCTTGGTTGTGATGTAGATTTACCGAGGTCCTTCGTGACTACTGGGTTTATATAAGTGAAAGTATGCGCGTGTCAACGTGATTAGCGGGGACAGCCGTACTTAATCTTGTATAAATTAGACGGTTCTATCACACCTTGTGTTTCTATGTGCAAAATATTTTAAAAATACGTTTAGGAGACGAATATCTATCTCTAGGAATTTTCCAACTTCGTTTTTGATTTTAATTCCTACCTCTTTGACCTTAATCTTTATGTGCCAAGTTCCCAACAATCTTTTCTTGAGCACTAAATATTTAGTTTGAGTTCCTAGTCTTTTAGTTTATCTCCAGGATTTTTCTAGGGATTTTTCTAAGCTTTGGAGCATTTTTCGTGATATAAATGGTAATTCTAGACTTTCTTGAATTATTTTTATTTTATGATATTAATTAATTTCAAAATTAGAAAAATCCGAGCCCAATTTTCTACCAACTCTTAAAGGCCCATGCCTTTATTTACTAATAGGCTTAAATGATTATTTAGGCCTGTTAATAGAGGTGGATGGTGCAACATCAATTAGTACCGTTTTGTTACTTGATGTGAAGGTGAGGAGTTTTCCTCCATATATATGTACCAATTCATGAGCAAAGCACATCAAAACTATCGTAAGGGAGCCCCTAGTTTGAGAATCCCTAGGTAGTAGACTAGATTCTATCCTTTCTATATTACTACGCCATCTCCAAAGTCTCGCCTGCGCCCTTACGTTAGCGTCGCTGATCCATCGTCATCCGGGCCGAGCGCGGTTGGCTGCTTCCTTCGGAGAAGCTATTCATGAGAAACCTGATCTCATCACCCTCTACGTCAATGACGGTCGACCGGTCATCCTCGCTGCTTCTCGGCCGTCGGTAAGTGCCCCACGCAACACTCTTATTCCATCTATCTTCTACATTTCTCCGGCAAGCCACCCTGCCCACCGCTTCTTTCTGTCCAACTGCCAAGTTATGCTACGTCTTTGCATGCCCCTGTGCATCAGTACAGGACAACCATGTTCTATACCGCATACACAAGCAAGCACGTCACCATCTCACCTGTTGCAAGTTGAGCATGTGTACCTTTATATTTTGGTTAAGCTCTTGATGTCGTGCACCGTGTGTGCTCTGCGCCCTACTCCAATTCCTAGCTGTTTCGATTGACATCACATGACGTCATGTATACGTTTTGTGGCCATTTTTCTTTACAAAAACAATTCCAGAAATATAATGGAAATACACATATACGTCCAATCATCCTGAGCCATCCATCGTTGAATCTATGGCCCAAATCGATACGTTTTCGGCCATATCTTTTTCAAATGAGCCCCTGCACCTTTCTATTTTCAAACCCATAGTACACTCAGATTCAAAATCCTGATTTTCTTTTAATTTGAAAACGATTTTGACATATTTACAGTTTCGCCACTGGTTTTGTTTTAGCCATAAAATCTCCATTTTAGCTCCGATTCGATTTGTTCAAATTGTGTTAGATTCATAACGACATAGTCTACGCGTTCGTAACAGTGTTTACCATGTAACTTGATTTGGAATTTCATGGTTTAAATCCTAACTTGAATAATTATTATGCAACACGATTTATAAATAAAATATGAATTAATTGTACATTTAGTTTTGGAACTCAAATATAAATTTGACTTAATTCAATTAAGATATTTCTTTGAAGTATCTTATACATGTCTTATATAATTAAAATAAACAAAGCTTATAGTTTTCCTTTTTGCTCTATAAAATAATCATGCGGTAGTTGTTTCTTTTGCACCGTAGCTCCGATTAGCGTGCTTTTCACGTCTGTGTGCTCGTAGCAATGCATAGATTAGTTTTTAAACCTTTTTATTGATTGGTGTACTATTCTAATCTAGTCATATTTGTATGTTGGACATGTTTGTGTTTGGATGCTTGCATGGTGCTTTATGATCTTGTCTAGTAGGTGAGCTTTACGTGGTGATCAAGGAGTTTCCTTAAAGCTTTGGACTAGAAGAAGGATCTGAGTAAGGCAAGTATAGCAATGGATTATCCTTGTTGTCTTATTCACTTTAATAACAACTTAATCATATGCATGTGTCTACCTTGGCAACCGTAGTAAATTTCATAGTTGTTTGATATCTTGGATTCCTTGTCACCCGTGGGATATTACATTGGGTAGTACGAAGCTAACTTGACTAATGGTATATGCAATAAACATTAAAATATGTTTTTAGCAACTTGGCTTAAGAGGGCTAGAGTATTGGGTTTTATGGTGCTCTATATTCCTCTCCCTAAGGACTTATCTGTAAATGATCATCTGGGACTTATAGTACGACTGTGTGGGGCACATGGCTTTGGCTTTAGTCAAGTAAGAGGACCTTTTCTAGCTTGTTAGTGGTTACCTTTATGGCACAAAAGGGGCTTGACACAATAGGTATAGGACAACCTCTGTTCCTATGTGTATAGCCGTGAAGGTATTATGCCATTCGAAAGGGGGGTTCCTACATCTGCTTGCCAATTAGAAACCTTGCAGCCCTAACTTGTTAGATGAACCTTTGAAAGGCTTCATAGTGAACCCTGTCGACCTTCCTTGGTAGTGGGTCAAGAGGTTGGCCGCCTCGGGTGAAAGGGTAAATCACGGCTCATGGTGAAAGTGTACAACCTCTGCAAAGTGTAAACTAGTATATCAGCTGTGCTCACGGTCACGAGCGGCCTTGGAACTGTTACGGAATAGATGAACACTAATGATTAATTGTTTATGCTATTCATTATTCATGTTTACCTGATCATGTGTTCATATGGGCTATGATGAACTTGATGCTACTCAATTGCTGAAAGATGACTTACTAAATGCAAATGCAGTTAAACTAGTGCCAACCTTTTGAGTCTCATGAACCCCATGTTATATTGCTAAGTACGATATGTACTTACGCTTGCTTTACTTTTCAATACTTTGGAAAAATCCTAGATTGGTACCAGATTGCTAGAGTTTGGAGGAGTTAGGCTTGTGATCAACCAATCAGTTGTCCCTATGGAGTGGAGTCTTCACCCTTAGATCAGAGTTGTCTATCCGCTATTTGTGACTAAGGTTATCTTCTTTGTTTTAAGTATGTTATATTATAAGCATTGTCTTTTGATATTACCCTTATTTGTAGCTATATGTGAGATTTGACTTCCTAGGTTCACATATGGTGTATATCTGGTTTTGTTTTTAAAACTGGGTGCTAAGGAGCCTGCAATTTATAGACGGCGGCAGCAACAGGCTGGCTGGTCGGCCCCCTTCGGGCCCACTTGGGTCATTTCTTCACCCACCGATGCTTTGCTTTTAGGCTAAGCAAGCTTAATGCTCCGTCGGTGCAGATGCACCAAATTTGATTGTGGAGAGAGCATGAGGTGATGGTGGTGGGTCCCAAGTGTTTGCGGGTCCGTATACCTGTATTTCCTTAGTATACACATGTATATATATATAGTGTAGAGAAAATATTTTATGATACTATGAAATATAACTAGATGGATGCATGGTATTTTTATATTTCTACCACCACGGTGAATATTTTTACGTGTTTTTACACACCGTCAATTTTTTCTCATGGAGCTTAAGGATTTTATAATGCAATAATGAAATTTATTTTATTTTATTTTCTAATGCAAGTGTCAAAAAGTAAATATGCCTAAGTAAAATAATTTAGGCAATGTAAAAAAGTAAATATGGATAACTACCGATTTTACATCCCAGTGAGGGGTAAAAAATTTGATTCCACCGAACTAGACTTCTCTAGTCTTGTTCATTCCTCGGGTGCATCAATTGGTCCTAGATATGGAGACCTTGATGATTGCACTTCCTTCTCGCGCCACACCAATTTAGAGCATTGATCTAGTCTTGGTTTGAAGGCAAATCGCTCCTCTTTCCCATTGATATGGAATCAGATTTCTCGAGCTCCAACATCAATTGTTACATTTGTGGTGCTCAAGAAGGGCCTCCCAAGAATGAGGGGTGTCTTTATGTCTTCCTACATATCAAACACCACAAAATCGATTGGTATAAAGAAGTTTCTTATTTTTTCCGAAATATTCTTGGTGATTCCTCTTGGGTAGCGAACCGATTGGTCGGCTAGTTGTAGGCACATCGATGTTGGTGAGAGTGTTGAATAGTTGAGCTTGTCGAAAATAGCTTTGGGCATGACACTGACACTTGCACCAAGGTCACATAGTGCATGTTCAAAGTTCTGGTTTCTGATCGAGCAATCGATAGTGGGACATCCTAGATTCTTCTTCTTTATGGGTGATGTGTTCAGGATGGCCGCACTACATTCCTATGTTAACTTGATTACTTTAGTGGTGGGCAGTGGTCTTTTGTTGTTCAGAATGTCTCTGAGATACTTTGCATAGGTCGGTACCTATATGGCACCTAGCAGAGGGATGTTGATATATAACTTTTGAATTAGCTCCACAAACTTACTAAACTGCTCATCTACTTTGTTTTTTTTATTTCTGTGTGGAAACGGTAGGAAGTTTGTGTCGTGGAAATCATGTTGGATCTCCTGTTTTGGTGGCTCCACTTCTTCAACTTCATCATTTTTCTTCTTTTCCTATACTGCTGGAGTCTTACCTGCCCTTGTTGGATATGGAGGATCACGAGTAGACTTGCCACCTCTTGCGGTGATGGCATTAACCTTTTTAGGGTTAGTGGCAAAAGGCAGAGCAGCGTCCAACTGAGCTATTTGCGATTCTATCTTTTTATTATAGCTAAATTGGTCCTTTATAGCAAAAGAAAAACTATCCATTTTAGTATTTATATTTTCTAGAACCTTATCATTAGAAGCAAGCTTTTTGGAAATATTCTCATTAATTTGGCTTGTTCTATAAGATCAAATCTCACAAGGATGGTTGATTAGTATTGAAAGAATTATAGTAGTTACCTGGGAACTTACCTTGGTAATTTGATCGTTGTTGTTGACTCCATCCTTTCCTTTGTTGCTGTGAACCAGAGTTGTTGTTGATGAAGTTTATATCCTATTGTGTTTTTGGGTAGTTATTTCCTGAGTGCCTAATGGTTCCACTAATGTCGCATAGATTTTGCGAATCATAAGTGTCCTGGATGGCCTATCAATCTTTCTTTTAATTGGCTCGCTGTTCAAGCCAATTTAGCAATACGTCCATCTTGGTTGATAGTGCACACACCTCTTCATTGGCTTCTTCGCTCTTCTTGCAATATTGGATATTGCCTAGGGACCAACTTTGGTTGGAGGTTATCTTTTCCATGAGTGCTTCAACTTTTCCAAGGGTGAGTGACATAAATGATCCTCCAGCAGTAGTATCAAGTTGTTAATGAGCCTTTTTGGTTAATCCATGGTAGAAGCATTGCATGAGCAACCAATCCTCCATCCCATGGTGAGGACAATCTGAAATGTATTCTTGAAAATGTTCCCATACTTCTAGAATGGTTTCACCTTTCTATTGCAGGAAGTTGGAGATTTTCCTCGTAAGGCATTAGTTTTGCCTATAGGGAAAATTTTTACTAGAAATGCCTTTGAACACTTTGCCGATGTGTCTATGTCATCTTTGTTGGCATAGAAATGCCTTTGAACACTTTGCCCATGTTGCCTTTCCCAGAAGTGAGAATGGAAATAGGCGGAGTAGTATGATATCTTGAGCAATGTCCTTGATGGTGATTGTGCTACTAATCTCTAGGAAATTCTAGAGATGAGCACTAGCACCTTTATGTGCCTTTCCGCTAAATGGGCTAGCTTTCACCATGTTGATGAGGCTTGGCTTGAGTTCAAACTCATGGTTCTTGGTCTTGACTGTTGGTCTAGTATGAATGTTTTTTGTGCTTGGAGCAGAGAACTCGCTTAGTGTCTTGTCAGCCATAACTTCAGAAAAAATGTTGAGCTGCCATCTGATTGGTTTGATTCTGATTAAGAAGCTTGGCCTGATGAGCCTTGGTGTTAGTCTTTTGGAGTGTAAGCTTCTGAGTGGATTAAAACCAGCCCTACAATACCCTGTATAAGATATAAACAAATAGAAACAAGGGTAAACCTGCTAGAGCAGTGGTACATAGTTATGATATCATCAATAAGTGTTATTTGATCAATTCTCTTTTAGCCTATGCCCTCCTCAGCAACGGCTCTAGAAAATGCTTGTTGGTATTTATTAATGACACTTGTAATTTAGGAAGAATATATATGTGAAGATTTCTACAAGCACACATATATACCATTGTAGCACTTTACCTGGGAGTATTCCAGGTATCATTATTTATATTTTACCATAGGGAGGAGCAGTGGCTAGAGATATTGATAAATACGATACTTATGATGAGATCATTGACTAAACACTTACTCTAAACAGGGGTAAGCTAGATGATATATAAATGATAAGTGTAGGTGTTGATGGTAGTTAACAAACATTAAAAACCATCAATGTAACTTGAATAAGGGCATGAAAGTAATCACCAACATAGACTTAGGGGTTTAAACTAACAAATACAATGAGTTTTGGTGAATCTATGTTTTCAGCAGGGTTTATTCAGAAAACCATAAAGGTGGACCTATATGTCAGAGTTAATTACGCTTATCCCCAATGAGACGGACACTAGAAGGAAGTAGAAGACTCCAGAGGACACCACACCGTGGTAGAGGGCGAGTGTCCACCAGGTGGGGCCGGTCGGCCCCACCTGCTAGCCAGCCGGCCTGTGGGATCCACTATTAGTCTCCTCCTTCGAATGTTGGTTCTCCACCGCCTTAGGGTTTGCATCTATGCCGTCCTTTCATGTTGGTTTGATCCAAGGGCTCAGAATTGATGCTACGGCCTATATATACCAGCCCCTACCCCCTCCCTTAGACATCAAAACCTGATCAAGTGATTCAGTCAAGAAGACAGAAACCCTAATCATCCTCAGAGCTCCACCATATTCTAGGGCATAGCTAGCTAGGCTAGGTCTAGAGGAAGACAAGCTGCGCTTGGATTCTAGATCTTGTCAAGAGCGTGGCTTGGTATAGCCCCTTGTATCCTCTTTTGTATCTTTCATTATTCATATGTTTGCTACAATTGATTTGACATTATTCTTAATATTATCCATGTTCCTAGTTATCATGTTCATTGTCTACTTTGATTATATGCTTAGTATTGTTAGATTATCATCATGTTCAAGCATAAGTTCGTATAGCTCTCGCTCCAAGGTACTAGGGGTGAGTGGTTGATATTGTGTAAGTGTGGTGCTTATACGCTGTTTACCTACGGATGCACCCTATATTTTGGGCCATATGGTAGATCACGGATGTGACACTTCCGTTCAGTCCTTTGTAGTCCACTCCCCGAATATAGGACAAGTAGGATCTAGTTACAAAGAAAGACAAGCTCTGTTCTTAATCTTCTTTAGTAATATCCCTTATGTGTAGATATGATGTTGATCTTAGCCATGACCACTAAGTATAATTGCACTAATCAACGTATGCTTTGACTAGTAATTAAGAATGACTTAGGAATTATTCCTCTAATATTCTACTTAGCCATGCTAATGCCATACAAAGGAGTACTTTGAGTAATTAATGATCAGTTATCATTTACCATTCATATACAATTATCTCTTGACTTACCCCTATTGTGAGTAGAATATTGGTTATGGTTTATTTCTCCATCATATGTATAAGTAATCAATATATTCCAACTGCCCATCCTTCTCTATGGTAAAAATATAAATAACGATACCTAGAATACTCCTGGGTGAAATGCCACAATGGTAAAATTATCTGTGCACTTGCTGATCCCTTTCATATATATACATTCTTCTTAGTCACATAAAATACCAAAGTACTTCTTAGTGTCATTCTAGAGGTGGCACTAGGTAGTACCAACAAGCATTTCTAGCATCATCACCTGGGATGAAAACTTAGTAAAAGTGATGCTAAGAAATGTCAACAACATTAGGTGGCTACTTAAACAAATGACAAGTTAATAAATACCAACAGTAGGGCAACGATAATAATCCATAGATAAAATTAGCTAAAGATTCCTAAGTCATTCTTATTTACCAAGTCTTTTGTACACCCAAGTATATATACTTTCATTTATAGAATAAGTAACTCTTCATCTATGCATAAGGAACATTACTAAGGAAAATCAAGAATAGAGCCTGATTTCCTTCGTAATTAGGTCCTACTTGTTCTACAGACGGGAAGTGGACTACAAAGGACTCAACGAGAATGTCACACTCATGATCTACCACATGGCCTGGAATGTAGAGTGCATCCATATGTAAACAACATATAAGCACCACGCTTACATAATGTCGACTACTTAACTCATTTGAGTACTGAGTTAAGCGCTTTTGTGAACTTATGAATAAACTTAGTTTCAACTATGACTATATCAAGCATACTACCAAAGCATACTAAGAACATAATACATAGAAACATAATATAGATTAAGCATAAAGTCATGAATAATAGAAGATACAATGGCTACACCAGCCTCTAGATGACGAATCCAGAATCCTAAGCAGTAGCCCAACTCTACTTGAATCTTACTAGCTAGCCTATACTAAAGCTTTGAGGAATTGGAGATCTATTCTATTCTCTCTGGTGGATCTTCTCAAATAGTTGTGGTAGCTCTAAAGATGAAGATCGATTATTATTATCATGCCTCAGGGGGGTATGGGGTGCCTTATATAGGGGGAACTAGGAGTCCCATGGGCCCATGAATCCATGGCATCGTCAAATCTGTGACCTCGAATCGATCTGACCTTGAGCAATGGTGTAAGATTGATCCTTACAGGCAGTGGAGAGCCGATGTTGAAGCGAAGGCTGACAGGTGGCCCCCATAGGCCGAGCGGCCTGTAGGTGGGGCTGACTGGCCCAACCCTATAGTGGCTCGCTGCGGGTCATAGTGGTTTGCCTTCTGGAGCGTTCTGGAGTCTTCCTAAGCCGGTTTTGTCATGGATAAGAATGATTTGATCTGACGATTGGGTCCACCTTGCTTATTTTCTGAATAAATCCTACGGAATACACAGATTCACCAAACCTCATGGAATTTGTTAGTTTAAACCCCTAAACCTATCTTGGTGATCATTTTCATGCATTTATACAAGTTATATTGACAGTTCATGATGAGTGTTAACTACCGTCAATAGCCAGCCCCTGCAAAGCCCCATGCCCCGTCACAATATATGATCCATTCTGGTTGTTCCTTTTCTTCGCTTGGATTTTGGGATGGAGTCCAATCAGCTACGGAGTCTGCCAAAACTTGAGATTTTATTGATATTCTCTTTTCAAATTCAATGTAATGTTGAGACAATTCTGCAGCCCATTTTTTCAATCTTCCAGATGATCTACAACTTTGCAAGACTTCTTTTAGAGGATGATTTTGTGAGCTTGGAAGTAGTGCTTTAGTTTTCTTCCTGCTATTCGAACTGCATAGGCTATTTTCTCAATCTCTGAGTAGTAAATTTTTGAGCCAGATAATGCTTTTGAGACAAAGTAGACTAGTACTTGTTTCTTTGAGTGTTGAGTTTTTTGTTCTTGAACTAAGATCGCACTTACTGCACTTTTCTGTGGCTAAGACATATAAAAGCAATTTAGCCCCTGCTGTTGGTGTGGCTAAGGTATTTGGCTTTGATAAGTATCTTTTTATCTCTTCAAATGCATGTTGCTGCGAAGGTCCCCATGCAAAGTCTCTTTTTGCCCCTTTGAGGGCTTGAAATATTGGAAGGCTTCGCTCTGTTGATTTTGAGATGAATCTGTTTAGGGTCGGAAGCCTTCCTGTCTATTTTTGGACATCCTTTATGTTTTTTGGAACTCTCGTGTTCAAGATTGCTTGGACTATATCTAGGTTTGGATCGATGCCTTTTGCTGATACAATACAGCCTAAAATTTTTCCTTTCTGGACTCCAAAAGTGCACTTTTCAAGGTTCAACTTTAAATTTGCTCCCCGGAGATTTAAAAATGTTTCTTGTAGATCTTTGATATGATCTTCTCTTTTCTTACTTTTGACTACTATGTCATCAACGTAAGTAAGTAGATTTTTGCCAATTTGATCATGAAGTATAGTTGAAGTCATTTTGACCAATGTTGTGCTAACATTGCGAAGCCCCTCTACCATTCTTTTGAAGCAATATGTTCCAAATGGGTTGATAAAACTTGATGATAGCCAGAAAAAGAGTAAAGTACATGGCCGGTCCTCGAACTTTTAGTGGTGTGTCATCCAGGTCCCTAAACTCAGAAAGTGTGTCATTTTGGTCCTTAAACTCTGTTTGGGTCTCAAATTCATCCAAACGGGTATGGATTTGCACCCACGAGTAGAGATAAGACTTAATTGCTTAAATTAAAAGATTAGCAGGGTTTATAAACAAAATCACCAAGACACATAAATTACACAAATATTTATGAACTTTGCAAGGGATTATTTTGAAAATAATTATCTTCTTCCTCCACTGCTGTCGGCGCACAGACGAGCCACCGCCATCTGTTGGTGGTCCTTAACGACAATATCCGACTGTCCATTACTATACAAAATGGGAGAAATAAACAAACTTTTGACACATAACAATTACTATTAACCTAGTTCTACTTGTATTAGAAGAAACATGTTTTGTAGGGCACACATTTGAATACAAGCGGAAAACATAGCAAAAGGCGCAATCCAGAAAAGCGTAAAGCAAAAAAGCACAAAAGAACCAAGCAAAGGCCCAAGCAACTAACGATTCTCGGCCAGGCACCGATGTAGACAAGGCCCAGGCCTACCCAGGAACTGACCATGTGAAGGCGATCATGGGGCGGCCCCACAAGGGTGCGGCCACACCCCAGCAGTTGCCACCTGGGCCTGGCTTCCTACAGCGGTTGCATGGCGGCATGCTTGGTCAGTTTCCGGTGGTTTCCTAAATTATCTACGCCAAACCGACCATCAGCCACTATAAGAAGAGGGGTGGAGCTCTCCTTCAACACACACACACACACACACACACCATTTGAGCTTCTACACCTCCACTTCTCTACTTGTACTCTTTTAATTTTTAGTAGTATTTGGAGCTAGCAAGAGCTATCAAGGAGGGCTTGTCTCCTTGGGAGAAAAGAGACAAAGTTTGGTATGAATACAAGAACAATTTCTTCCAAAGTCATGCTCTCATTTTTTGAATATAGTTGTGCTATAGAACTAGACTATAGTTCTCATGTTATAATCTTGACATATGAACTAGTATATAGTTTGTATAGTATGATCTTAACATGTGCAACTTTATGCTTAACCATTCATATGACTTATATGAGTAGAAGTGGAGCAAATTTGAGGTGGCGGTTTGTCATTCCTTCAGGCTTGCCCATGTCCTATGCTTGTCGATCCATAGGGTCGGAGCGCCGGGGGGATATGGGTAGTTTCTTTGTACACGGGCATGGTGCTTGGGTGCATGGAAGCCTTCGGATATGACGGTGCCCCACGGTTGAGGGGTAGGAGGTAGGTGGTGATAGCCCTGTCCGTCCCTTGTAATCCCCTACATTCGGGTATTATGTAGGAGTCTTAAAGTCTCTCACGCTTGCTAGCAGACCAGTGCTCGGAGATATCCCTGTAACACCCCAGGTGTTTGTCACCAGTTAAGCAATGGGTTTAAGCTCAACCTTGACATGTTAAGTGGTGATGGAGATGTTAGGTCAAACATATGAAAATGAGCCACCACTTAAACTTGGACCATGCGCCATTGCTTACATGTTGCCTTTTCTAAAAAGTATGCTTGAGTAATGCTGGATGTACTTGTTTCATGTGTCTCGCATCAATATCCATCTATATTGATCCATGGAAAAGTTTCATGAAGTTTGGAATCAAAAAGTCACATGAAATGATAAGTCATATCTTTGCATGAATTGCTTTATCAAGTGGATGGAAACCTATGAAGTCAACCAAACCTTGGTACCTTGCTCAAACAACTCTACTTGCATTTCATAAACATGAGCATCGTTCATTCATTCATGAGATTAGATTGTTTGGAACATGCTTTTGAAACATTGCAACATATGTTTATATTCATGTGTGTTGTTTTGTGAAATGAATAGTGTACAACACTTAAGTGCAACATGTGCAACTCACTTTTGAAACATGTTACATACTTTAGTGAAACATGGTTAGTTATTACTATGCAACTAACTCATGAAACATATGAAACATGGCTTTGAAATAAAAGTAACATTTCACTTGTTTTTCTGGTTTCAATGCATATGATGCTTGATTTTGGTGTGACCAATATGTGGTGTGGCCAATTATCCTCTTAAACAACTTATCTACACTTAGAATGTCATTAGGAACAATGTTCATGTTGACCATGTTGCCTAATTATGTTTCCAAGGAATGGTTTGACTAGTGTTGACCCTAGAGCTCTCTTGTTTGACTGTATAAAAAGTACAGCTTAGATTGTTTGCATGTCTGAGAAACCTAAAGCAAAGTTGTAGCAAATTTTACAAGGAACAAAAGTTATTTTATGACCATTTCATGAAAATGTGCAGAACATGCTCAAAAAGGGCCCACAAGTCAGTTTTTAGGTCTAATTTTAGACTTGGAAATTTTCTAAGTCTGAGAACAGATTTTCAGTTTCATGTACTTGACTTGTCAGCCTTGTAGCTCCCTAACCAAGCCGAATGAGCTCAAGCTCCAATTGGAAAAGTTGTAGCCCTCACTTAAATCTCCAACTTTGTCAACTACACCATGAGCTAGATCATCTCTGTTTGGAAGATATAGCTGCTCAAATTTGCTCTGTCATTTGGTTGATCAGAGATTGAATACTGAAAATTTGAACTCGGCACAGTGCCGACCGGGCTTAGACACCGGCCGCCGCGTGGCCGCCACACACTGTGGCTGGCCTGGCGTCGCTGCCCACTGTCGACCGCAAGGAGGCCATGTCCGTCTGCCCTCCCACTCGCTCTCATTCGCTCTCTCCCTCTCGCGCGCGTCTGAGGCACCGTGAAAACAAAAGCCACCGCCGTCTCCATTGCCGCCGAGAGCTCCATCGAGCTCCCGCGCGCTCGCCACCACGTCTCGCCTCGCCCCATCTCGCCCACAGATTCCCCGCCATCTCTTATACCTCATCCACCCTCTAGTAGAGCCTATCGAGCTGAGTAGATGGCACATTAGCCGGAAAGCACCACCGCCGGACCAACTATCGCAGCAGCCGCTTGTCTCCGTGGCCCGGCCTTTGCGGGCCCCCTCCATCTCTCTCGTGTGCCAACACACCTTTGCCGCCATGCGCCGATCCTCCTCGCCTAGGGCAGCCAGCCGCTGCCGCCCTCACGCCACCGTCAGCGCGCTGCACCGGCCGTCGGGCCACCGGTCACCGTGGCCAGGCAGCCACGAGCCACCTCCGGCCGTGCCGAGGACACCCACGGGCGCGCGTGAGCCCGTCGCAGCCGCAGCACCCCTCCTTCGCCACCGACGAGCACCGCAGTGGCCGGAATCGCGAGCTCCTATGCTCTGCTCGGCCAGAGAAGGAGAGGAGGATCTCGCGCGAGAAGAGAAACAAGTCCAGGGGGTTTTCTGTAGAACCGTAGACTCAGATGAATAGTGACGATAAGGACCTTTTTGCAGGAAATCAGCTGAACTTTGAAAATTCATAGTAATTAGTATAAATATCATAAAATAGTAAATGAGGACTTTTTGGAATCCTTGTAAAATTCTCTATGCATTAGATCTATAATATAGTATGTTTTAGTTTCAATATTTTGCGGTAAAAATAGATTTGTGCAGTAAGGTTGTAATGCTAGTTGAATATTTGGTGTGTGGTAAAAATTTCATAAGTATTGGATGAAGTATGAGTGAGTTATTGGTTTATCTCGCTCTCACATGATTTCTTGCTTTAGCAACTTGTCTTTTTCATAGAGGTTGCTGTACATATTCAAATGGAGTGAAATTTGTACAGTAGACTATTGAGAGGATATGTGAGCCACTATAATTTTTGTAGAATTTATTGTATACTATTGGTAAATGTTCATTAAGTCACCTTGTTATCTAAAATAAATTAAGAAATGCATTAAAAGAATTTATTTGGTCATGGACACTAGGTTTTATGGTGTTCTTTAGTCATGTGTGACATGTTGGTAAAGTTGGTTTTGTCTAATTATGTGTTTGCAACATAAGTTAATATTTATTTTCTTGCAAATGTGGTTTATGGACAGATCTCGGAACCTAGCAAAGTTCTTCATGATAATGTGCTTTGTTGTGAAACTTGTTTATACAAAAGTTGTAGATAATTTTTGTATCTAGCTGCTGTTAAAATTTGGTATCATTTGGCTGAGTAGTGTTTGAGTTACAACTGTTTAAAGTTAGAATACAGGATTTGTTGCTTTCTGTTTTGTGTGAACCAGTTTCTATAAAGGTATAATTTCGACCTACTTAACTTGGGAATCATGCTGTGATAGTTATAGATGAAATATAGATAATTTCATAAGCTTTCCAAAATGTCTTCTTGCAAGTCATTTGGATTTGTGTAACTCCAGTTATAGCTAAATCTTGTAGCTGCTGTTTGCATGTCTAGAAATTGGCAGATTCCAATTATGGTGTTTGCTTGTATATTGTTAAGTGTGACTTATGCCTTGAATGATGACTGAGTTAGAGCACCTGAGATCTTGGGAAACCTGTGTCATGCTTGGTGTTGTCGTCTTCTTTGCCATTGGTTGTGTGATGTTAGTTAAATAGCTATTGGTGTCTATGTCTTGCATAATCTTGTGTTTGTCATGAATGCTTATGTGATGCATCTTGTGTTACCATTCATCACATTCATACACATACATCTTGCATCTTGTCTAGGTGCGCTAGATGAACCACGTGAAGGACGTGATGTTGGAGCCGAACCCGAAGACGGTGTATGGAGGATCTATCCCGAAGATGGAAGGACTAAGCGAGTGCTAGGACCGGAGATGTCACCAAGACGGTGCAAGCTAACTGAACTGACTTGTGTCGGATCCCAGGCAAGCCCCGGAGCATTCTAAGCCTCCCATGTTTTTACAAATATCTTGAGTATCTTTTATTGTTGATGATGCATTAAGTATAGGAATTGGTTGGAACCAATTGTTGCATTATATCCCTACCTTGTCTAGATAAAATCCTATGAATCCTAATTAAGTGTAGGATCAAATGATGCTTAGCTATGCATAGACCGGTAGAAGTCGGGTGATTTCCTATCACCTGCGAGATGTAGGATGAGCTCTGGTCATGGTTGGCTATATTTGCTATCGTGGGAAAAGAACCATGTGTTAATAATGAATGGAGATCGGACGGGATGACGGTAGTGCAGCAACAAGGCATGGAGGTCTTGGGTGTGAATCTATTCCCGTCTGTGTCATTTAAGGACCGATTTGCTGTACGTCCTCAGGTCATGTTGAACGCAGCCTAACACTTAGCTGGCTGGATAAGTCGTTCCGACCGCGAAGCCTAGTAGCTCGACTCAGGCCGGGGACGCGAGCAGTGGCGTGCATTCTGGAGGTAGTAAGGATGTGCGGAGAGCCATTGGCATAAGTCCAAGGCGGGTTAGAGTCCCGAACAACCTTGGCAGAGTGGTTCTCTGAGAATGTCGATTTGTTCAGACTCGCGACTCCTGAATCATACCAACGGTGACTTGTTTGCGACCCTGACAGGGGAAGCAGGGTTTGTGTTTAGGAATACCCCTCCAGTTGGATAGGAATTGATTCGAATCGCCGTCTGTCCCAGATAGTGAGAACTTGACTGAGCAGCAGCAATGTAGATTCACTAAATTTAAAGATATGGTTAAATGATGATGATGATGATAATGACAATGAGCTATGAAATAGCTGATATGGTTATTATTGTTTGCAATTTAATCAAGTGGTTGATTAGTACAGGTGCTAATATAGATGGTAGGTAATGGCTAAAAGTCACTGCTAGTACAGGTGAATAATGCTAATGGTTACTCAAGCTTTTATGCAAAAAGGTTGTCCAGCCAGATCCACTAAATTAAGCTATGCATGATCCTTGGTGTCATTTGTTTTGGTTTCCGACGGGTAAGTCTGGCTGAGTATATTCGAGTACTCAGGGTTTATCCCACCATGTTGCAGGTGGAGTTCTCGGCCTGTTGAAGATGGTGGCTAACCGCCGGTGGGCTCGGTGATTCTATAGTTACTTCTCATCTATATGCTTTTGTTGGATGATGTCACTTATGCTAGCAATATATTTGGAACTTATATTAATGTAATCATTTGAAAGCTATGTTGTTTTCACTAAGCAGTTTTGAAACCCAAACTTGTACTTTTATTTGTGAACCCATATGTAATATTATTTCCGCTGCAACCCTGTGTATGTGATGTGTATTTGCTTAATCACGCGATCTTGGTTGTGATGTTGATTTACCAAGGTCTTTCGGGACACTCGGCGGACTACCGGGTTTATATAAGTGAAAGTATGTGTGTGTCAATGTGTTAGCGGGGACAGCCGTACTTGATCTTGTATAAATTGGGCGGTTCTGTTACGGCGTGTTATTAGGTGGCTATCTAAGTACTAACATGGGGATTTTTACTTTCGTCGTCCATACGGCGTGTTATTGTATGGATGCCATTCGCTTGAATGGTAATGTATGGATCAATTGTCTCTACGATCAGGTAAGTGTGAGTTGTGAGAGCATGACCGTCCAACTGTCGGTCTAGGGGAGAGTTAGCTGTGGTTACTGGAATATTTACATGTTACACCCATGTATATATGAAGGTACTTAATTGCGGGTATATTTATCGGGTAGCTATGGATATCGAAGTATATACATCTGGGGATATATATATGGAGAGTATCTTAGTTTACTACTTTCATTGTGTGCTTATTTATCTCTTGTGGGGATGGGCTACAATGAATTTGCCTGCAGGTACGCTAACCACGAATGCGTAGATTGAATGTAGCTGACGACTAGCTATATATCGAGAGAGTACATGTTAGGCCACCGACATAGAATGTGATTGCCACCTTAGGCTGGCAATTTGGTGAGGACGAATAGGACGAGCATGCATCATGATTGTGCTTGTGCATAAATATGCTTCCCTCACCTTGTTCTAATACTAAGTAACTTGTGATCAATATGATGTTGCTATCTTCTCTGTGTGAAGCTAGACAAAATGCCTTGTTCCATGTTGCTTGAATAGGAAGTTCTTGAGAAAAGTGTGTGCTGAGCCTTGCTAGAAATAATTGTGGTTACATGTTTAAACCTATAAATGTCCTCTAGTTTAGCCAAATGGTGGGTATGTTGTTCTTACAAGCTTTTGCAAATGCTTTAGGCCTCACTTAAGTACTTGGGATTCTTATGACTAAAATTAATTTATTGTTGGTCTAAGGTAACAATGTTTAGAGCTGTTAGAATAACATGTTTGTGTGTTCTCTTGTTAAGTAGAACAAAGGCAAGTTTTGTTTTGCTTGTGGGACGTTGGCTGCTAGAACAGTTTCTGTAGTAGTGATGTTTTCATGGTCATAACGGTGTTTTCTATAGTTATGGAGAATACCAAAGTCGTAGCTAACTTTTGTATCTTGCTTGTCCAAAAATTTCATGACCCCAGGCCTTATGGGTTAAGAGTTATGAATTTCAGAAGTTTGTTGTCAGGTTTTGTTTATGTTCTAAACCGATCTTAATATTTGGTTTTTTTTACCTATGTGCATATAGAATTATTTCTTGGAAATAGTAGAAGTATAGTAATTTTTCTAAGATTTCCAAAATGTCTAATAGCACTGCTTTTGGTGATCTAAATCTCCAGTTATGAGCTTGCAAAATGGAATGACAGAATCTGTCCAAATCTGGGCAGAGATGTCTTCTTTGTCTTGTTTGGTCTTGTTAGCTGTAGGATCAACTTCATATGATAATAAGAAAGTTATAGACAACTTAATAAGCTTTACCTAAAGTCTAGGATCACCTTTGTTTGATGCCTACAACTTCAGTTATGCTTGAAACCTGTGCCTACTGTACTGTTGTTTAGTTTTCTGTGCATATACTAAGTGGATGCTTTAGCTTGCTTTGGTTTTGGGCCAAGCTTGTAGTTAAATCTTGTATGGTAAATGCTTGTTATGTGTGTGAGCCTTGTGCTTAGTAATTGTGCTTAAGCCAATTTGATTGAATCTCTCAAATGCTTGCTTGAAACTATGATGTGGTATGTATGCTTGTTATCTAATTAGTGCCATAGTTGTCACCTCGTTTGTCCTCGGTAAGCATATGAGTGTCAAATAGCTTTATCTTAGAACAACGCTCAAGTTACGTAATCGCACGGTTGTCGCCTCCAATTAGATTCTCTCTTAGGAACCTGAGCCTGTACATGGGGTTGCTAGCCTTGAACGTTGCGCTACGAAGACTTTATCTATGCCTTTGCTTGACCTTAGGCCCAAGCTTAGTTCCCTTGAATGCTTGCATGTGTCGTGGTTGTTCCGGTCCTATGTGGGAGGACCCTGCTCAAAAATCCTTGTCGGACCTCATTGCTCCTTCTCCTACAGCTGATCTGGTGCAACGCTAATCGCTATCTACCATGGCTTTGGAACCTTTTCCTCGCAGATCATGTCATTGCTTTATCAACTCAATCCCTAGTCAGTGCATTGGCTATGTCCCTTGAATCTCATTTATTTTGCCTCCAACCCTTTCAAGTCTTTGGATGTTTATCAGTCTTGATCGCATGATGCTGCTCGACAAGACCAAATCTCAGGTTAATCTTTATCTGGTACTCACTTTGGTGGACACGAGGCGTATATGGAAATTAGGCAAGAAGTCCCCTGCTTAGTTGTCTTTGGCAAATAAGTTATGTTCTCTTATGCTGTGTTTTGATCTTTAGATCGCCTCCTTGTTGATTCCTAACCTTGTGACTATCATTGTTTGCTATCCCTCCTTTTCATGGTGCTTGCTCCTATGCAACCAAAAATTGTGCCACATGAAAATTCTTTTGGGTTGTATGTTCAGTAATGGTGCCACGATTAGCGATCTACGGTGCCATGACGAAACCGAGAGCCTCCTGCGGGTGCACACACAAGGTTGTGCTGCTCGGCACACGCTGGTATCGGGGTTTCTAGTCACGATCCATTACAGAACTGCACCGATGTGTTATTTTCATGTGAGCTCTTCCTTGGTTATCTCTCCATATCTTATCAAAGATCCCTATATCAGATAGAAAGTAGTAGAGCTTCCTGTTGAAGTCACAAAAAGGATAACCTTTGAAGAACTGGGCACCGACATAAACATTAACCGACTACAAGAGATGGTAGACAAGTGACTCCACTTGGTTGTCCCAGAATTGACGTCCGTCACCTAGTGAACAACTTATGTCATCACTGTTGGATCAGAAAGGCGCACAACAATTAATGTTGGATAAGTTGTTAGTTAGATAAGAATTGAACGTCACATTATGATTATGACCTGGCTATCCAAGTCTTGATCATTATGTGCATGTGGATCGCACAGTCGAGATCAACCATTTCTAGTGTGACCCCTTTTCTGCTGACTTCAATGGCGACCATCGGTTTATGCTTCGACCACAATTCTTATTGTCAAGAGTGAAGATTTGGGACCTTTTAGTGTTGAGAGCCAACTGATTAGTTACTAGTATGAAGCTTCACCTCCCGCTAGGTGACAATTTTTGCTAATTATGAAGGCTATGTCTCGCAGAGCAATGTAAGCAATGAAACAACAAGCCATTTAGCAATTCAATTACTGCTTTGTTTTCCCAAAACCTGTGCTATCAAGTCAATTCCATCTTGGACAATCACACAGATAGTACAAGATGTTGTATCGGCTACATAAGGAGCTAGCGAAAGCACATCCCTAGTTTCAATCAGCATCATTGTGCCCCTGGGTACCACAAACAGAATTGTTCAGGACTCTATTGGACGAAGTACTGAAGGATATTCCGAATTGGTCCCTTATTTTTTGTAGGACTGTCCCTGCATTTGGAGTATACTTGTGCCCTACAAAGTCAGTCCTAAGTCCAATGCTTGTGCATCGGCAAGTTGGTGTCTAGATCAATAGTTAAAAATTATTCCCTGAGGACCGTGTGAGGAAAACCTTAGCCCCATCCTCAGAAAGAGAAGTTGCTGCTTCTATGCGAAAGGTCAGAAAGTGCAAAACACACCCCAGAATATGTGAAGCAAAGAAAAAGAAGAACAAGAAATATGTCTAGCTTTGTGGCACTAAATCATTTACCTTCAAGCCGCCGATTAGTGACACAAACGAGGTTGGATTGGCCCCAAACTTGGTAATCTCATTCCTTACTTAGGACACATCAATGCCTTAATTTGGTTTGAGAATTGGGTGAGTAAAACATTGGATTTGAGAGATGTTTGATCAGATTGGTTGCTGCCATTTCAGAACAGAGCAGTTTTGGTAGATGAATTGTTTGGATGGTCAACCTGTGTCCGGTTGAGTTGAATTTTGGTGAGTAGTTAGAAGACCCATGGATCTACATGCCCACCAAAATTTGTGCATATTGGATCAGTAGTTTGTGAAATATGAATAGAAAACAAAAGGGTACAGAATCTGTAATTTCTTTATGACTGCAATCATCCTTCGCATTCGAAAGTTGTGTTTGCAATTGATGCCAAGGTATACAACGCGGTCAATAATTATTGCTAGATAATCCTTTAGATGCCCTAAAGAAGACTCCTTGGACCCCTTTGTACCTTGTTCTTGGCCTCCTCTATCAACAATGTTCGAGCAGTCAAGGTGTTCTAGAAGTCAAATTGTGCCCTTGCAATTCGAAAGTAATTGGAAATGTGTCCAACCATAGATTTTTAGATTATGGTTTTTGAGATATTGATTGGCCTAGGAATGGAAGCCTTGACATCAAATATAGTTTAAGAAAGCTGGTTTTGCTACGATGCAAGTAAACCCAACTTGCTGTGCAACTGTACCACGAAGGCAAATTATACTTAACCTGCTTGGTAGTGAACTAGTCCCTAGTTTTGTGATTGCTTGCAACTTGTGTTGTCCTCCAAGCCTTGCTAACATCCTTCTGCATCAATGGTTCTCCAACGCTGACATGCCTTTGGTGTCTTCCATGTGTTTTACCCAATAGGTTGCATCAGATTCAACCCAGATCACTGTTGCAACTTGGATCCAAAGGCTCCCTAAGGAATGATCATCGAGAACGTTGAGCCGACAGAGTCAGCTATTACGTTTACCACTCACTCAAAAGACTCAGATAATATAGTGTTGTTATCAGAGAAAGAGCACTGCACACATGAAACATTATGTAGCTTCCCCTCACTTGACATCTGAGCGATTGCACCGCTACAACCAGTTTGGATATTGGTTAGCCAGCTTCTCATGCCCTCAAAGGATGTTTACCCCGTCTACGATCACATCCTTTACGAGAAGTTGTGCTCAAGCCACTTTAGTAGAGAACTGCTTTTCAAACCTTGGGAACAAATATAGCACCATTGCGAGGAATATCCATCGACCGACTGTGGTCTAGTGCAAAGTCCATAAGGTCCATGCTATATCCACTGGGGAAGTAGATGTTACAAGTATTTCGTATACACTTGTATCACTCTTTGTACATCAAGGACGAAGTACGCAGGACAGTGCTATCTTGGATTTCTTCCAATGAAACAATGCTTTATGGATGCCAGCGAAGGAAATTCTTTAGACAACAGCTTACAACGAAGAGCAAGTATCAGAAAGTGTCATGACCAAATTAGCCTCTCTGATACTTCGAAGTTAAGTAGCCTAATGCTATCACTGATGTTCGAAACTGGATGACAAGTTTCTCTTCCCTTAAAAGTCTTTCACACCAAATCTCGGGATGCGATTCCTTTAAGGGGGGAGGGCTGTAATACCCCAGGTGTTTGTCACCAGTTAAGCAATGGGTTTAAGCTCAACCTTGACATGTTAAGTGGTGATGGAGATGTTAGGTCAAACATATGAAAATGAGCCACCACTTAAACTTGGACCATGCACCTTTGCTTACATGTTGCCTTTTCTAAAAAGTATGCTTGAGTAATGCTGGATGTACTTGTTTCATGTGTCTCGCATCAATATCCATCTATATTGATCCATGGAAAAGTTTCATGAAGTTTGGAATCAAAAAGTCACATGAAATGATAAGTCATATCTTTGCATGAATTGCTTTATCAAGTGGATGGAAACCTATGAAGTCAACCAAACCTTGGTACCTTGCTCAAACAACTCTACTTGCATTTCATAAACATGAGCATCGTTCATTCATTCATGAGATTAGATTATTTGGAACATGCTTTTGAAACATTGCAACATATGTTTATATTCATGTGTGTTGTTTTGTGAAATGAATAGTGTACAACACTTAAGTGCAACATGTACAACTCACTTTTGAAACATGTTACATACTTTAGTGAAACATGGTTAGTTATTACTATGCAACCAACTCATGAAACATATGAAACATGGCTTTCAAATAAAAGTAACATTTCACTTGTTTTTCTGGTTTCAATGCATATGATGCTTGATTTTGGTGTGACCAATATGTGGTGTGGCCAATTATCCTCTGAAACAACTTAGCTACACTTAGAATGTCATTAGGAACAATGTTCATGTTGACCATATTGCCTAATTATGTTTCCAAGGAATGGTTTGACTAGTGTTGACCCTAGAGCTCTCTTGTTTGACTGTATAAAAAGTACAGCATAGAGTGTTTGCATGTCTGAGCAACCTAAAACAAAGTTGTAGCAAATTTTACAAGGAACAAAAGTTATTTTATGACCATTTCATGAAAATGTGCAGAACATGCTCAAAAAGGGCCCACAAGTCAGTTTTTAGGTCTAATTGGAGACTTGGAAATTTTCTAAGTCTGAGAACAGATTTTCAGTTTCATGTACTTGACTTGTCAGCCTTGTAGCTCCCTAACCAAGCCAAATGAGCTCAAGCTCCAATTGGAAAAGTTGTAGCCCTCACTTAAATCTCCAACTTTGTCAACTACACCATGAGCTAGATCATCTCTGTTTGGAAGATATAGCTGCTCAAATTTGCTTTGTCAGTTGGTTGATCGGAGACTGAGTACTGAAAATTTGAACTCGGCACAGTGCCGACCGGGCTCAGACACCGGCCACCGCGTGGCCGCCACGCGCCGTGGTCGGCCTGGCGCCGCTACCCACTGTCGACCGCAAGGAGGCCGCGTCCGTCTGCCCTCCCACTCGCTCTCATTCGCTCTCTCCCTCTCGCGCGCGTCTGAGGCACCGTGAAAACGAAAGCCACCGCCGTCTCCATTGCCGCCGAGAGCTCCGTCGAGCTCCCGCGCGCTCGCCACCGTGTCTCGCCTCGCCCCATCTCGCCCACAGATTCCCCGCCATCTCTTATACCTCGTCCACCCTCTAGTAGAGCCTATCGAGCTGAGTAGATGGCACATTAGCCGGAAAGCACCACCGCCGGAGCAACTGTCACAGCAGCTGCTTGTCTCCGTGGCCCAGCCTTTGCGGGCCCCCTCCATCTCTCTCGTGTGCCGCAACACCTTCGCCGTCATGTGCCGATCCTCCTCGCCTAGGGCTGCCAGCCGCTGCCTCCCTCACGCCACCGTCAGCGTGCTACACCGGCCATCGGGCCACCGGTCACCGTGGCCAGGTAGCCACAAGCCACCTCCGGCCGTGCCGAGGACACGCACGGGCGCACGCGAGCTCGTCGCAGCCGTAGCACCCCTCCTTCGCCGCCGACGAGCACCGCAGTGGCCGGAATCGCGAGCTCCTGCTCTGCTCGGCCAGAGAAGGAGAGGAGGATCTCGCGCGAGAAGAGAAACAAGTCCAGGGGGTTTTCTGTAGAACCGTAGACTCAGATGAATAGTGACGATAAGGACCTTTTTGTAGGAAATCAGCTGAACTTTGAAAATTCATAGTAATTAGTATAAATATCGTAAAATAGTAAATGTGGACTTTTTGGAATCCCTGTAAAATTCTCTGTGCATTAGATCTATAATATAGCATGTTTTAGTTTCAATATTTTGCGGTAAAAATAGATTTGTGCAGTAAGGTTGTAATGCTAGTTGAATTTGTTATTTTCCATAACTGCAGATCTAGGGCTCAAAATGAAGTAAAATTTTTGTAGCATGCTACTCATGTGATATTTAGTGTGTGGTAAAAATTTCATAAGTATTGGATGAAGTATGAGTGAGTTATTGGTTTATCTCGCTCTCACATGATTTCTTGCTTTAGCAACTTGTCTTTTTCATAGAGGTTGCTATACATATTCAAATGGAGTGAAATTTGTACAGTAGACTATTGAGAGGATATGTGAGCCACTGTAATTTTTGTAGAATTTATTGTATACTTTTGGTATATGTTCATTAAGTCACCTTGTTATCTAAAATAAATTAAGAAATGCATTAAAAGAATTTATTTGGTCATGGACACTAGGTTTTATGGTGTTCTTTAGTCATGTGTGACATGTTGGTAAAGCTGGTTTTGCCTAATTATGTGTTTGCAACATAAGTTAATATTTATTTTCTTGCAAATGTGGTTTATGGACAGATCTGGGAACCTAGCAAAGTTCTTCATGATAATGTGCTTTGTTGTGAAACTTGTTTATACAAAAGTTGTAGATAATTTTTGTATCTAGCTGCTGTTAAAATTTGGTATCATTTGGCTGAGTAGTGTTTGAGTTACAACTGTTTAAAGTTAGAATACAGGATTTGTTGCTCTCTGTTTTGTGTGAACCAGTTTCTGTAAAGGTATAATTTCGACCTACTTAACTTGGGAATCATGCTGTGATGGTTATAGATGAAATATAGATAATTTCATAAGCTTTCCAAAATGTCTTCTTGCAAGTCATTTGGATTTGTGTAACTCTAGTTATAGCTAAATCTTGTAGCTGTTGTTTGCATGTCTAGAAATTGGCAGATTCCAATTATGGTGTTTGCTTGTATATTGTTAAGTGTGACTTATGCCTTGAATGATGACTGAGTTAGAGCACCTGAGATCTTGGGAAACCTGTGTCATGCTTGGTGTTGTCGTCTTCTTTGCCATTGGTTGTGTGATGTTAGTTAAATAGCTATTGGTGTCTATGTCTTGCATAATCTTGTGTTACCATTGATCACATTCATACACATACATCTTGCATCTCGTCTAGGTGCGCTAGATGAACCACGTGAAGGACGTGATGTTGGAGCCGAACCCGAAGACGGTGTATGGAGGATCTATCCCGAAGATGGAAGGACTAAGCGAGTGCTAGGACCGGAGATGTCACCAAGACAGTGCAAGCTAACTGAACTGACTTGTGTCGGATCCCAGGCAAGCCCCGGAGCATTCTAAGCCTCCCATGTTTTTACAAATATCTCGAGTATCTTTTATTGTTGATGATGCATTAAGTATAGGAATTGGTTGGAACCAATTGTTGCATTATATCCCTACCTTGTCCAGATAAAATCCTGTGAATCCTAATTAAGTGTAGGATCGAATGATGCTTAGCTATGCATAGACTGGTAGAAGTCGGGTGATTTCCTGTCACCTACGAGATGTAGGATGAGCTCTGGTCATGGTTGGCTATATTTGCTATCGTGGAAAAAGAACCATGTGTTAATAATGAATGGAGACTGGACGGGATGACGGTAGTGCAGCAAAAAGGCATGGAGGTCTTGGGTGTGAATCTATTCCCGTCTGTGTCATTTAAGGACCGATTTGTTGTACGTCCTTAGGTCATGTTGAACGCAGCCTAACACTTAGCTGGCCGGATAAGTCGTTCCGACCGCGAAGCCTAGTAGCTCGACTCAGGCCGGGGACGCGAGCAGTGGCGTGCATTCTGGAGGTAGTAAGGATGTGCGGAGAGCCATTGGCATAAGTCCAAGGTGGGTTAGAGTCCCAAACAACCTTGGTAGAGTGGTTCTCTGAGAATATCGATTTGTTCAGACTCGCGACTCCTGAATCATACCAACGGTGACTTGTTTGCGACCCTGACAGGGGAAGCAGGGTTTGTGTTTAGAAATACCCCTCCAGCTAGATAGGAATCGATTCGAATCGCCGTCTGTCCCAGATAGTGAGAACTTGACTGAGCAGCATCAATGTAGATTCACTAAATTTAAAGATATGGTTAAATGATGATGATGATGATAATGACAATGAGCTATGAAATAGCTGATATGGTTATTATTGTTTGCAATTTAATCAAGTGGTTGATTAGTATAGGTGCTAATATAGATGGTAGGTAATGGCTAAAAGTCACTGCTAGTACAGGTGAATAATGCTAATGGTTACTCAAGCTTTTATGCAAAAAGGTTGTCCAGCCAGATCCAGTAAATTAAGCTATGCATGATCCTTGGTGTCATTTGTTTTGGTTTTCGATGGGTAAGTCTGGCTGAGTACATTCGAGTACTCAGGGTTTATCCCACCATGTCACAGGTGGAGTTCTCGGCCTGTTGAAGATGGTGGCTAACCGCCGGTGGGCTCGGTGATTCTATAGTTACTTCTCATCTATATGCTTTTGTTGGATGATGTCACTTATGCTAGCAATATATTTGGAACTTATATTAATGTAATCATTTGAAAGCTATGTTGTTTTCACTAAGCGGTTTTGAAACCCAAACTTGTACTTTTATTTGTGAACCCATATGTAATATTATTTCCGCTGCAACCCTGTGTATGTGATGTGTATTTGCTTAATCACGCGATCTTGGTTGTGATGTTGATTTACCGAGGTCTTTCGGGACACTCGGCGGACTACCGGGTTTATATAAGTGAAAGTATGTGTGTGTCAACGTGTTAGCGGGGACAACCGTACTTGATCTTGTATAAATTGGGCGGTTCTGTTACACTCCCCGTCCATCTTACACTTAGTTCTAGCTTTAATCATTTAATTTGTATGATCATCAGCTATTCTTTGCACAACTATATTAGAACATGCCTGCTCCGCTTAGGGTCATTCTTTTATTCTTTGTTTTCTCTTTTATCCTTGAGGTTGGCCCAAGTGTGTGTCCACTATCCTCAAAATACTATTTTTACCCCTGTTATAGACTATTGGTTCGCTATGCAAGTATGTAATCTTGTTCATATGCCATGCTAGACTCTTAACACCTTGCCCTCCTTTGGGAAAATATAAATAATGATACCCTAAATAATTCGGGGTGAAATGCTACAATGATAGATCCGTGCGCTTACGGATATTTTCTATAATCGTTAAGAACTATAGTGTTGGTGTTCCTTGGTGGTGTTGCTAAGATTTATCCAAATCTTAGTGATGGTGCTAAGAAATACCAACAGGCATTTCTAGTGCCATTGCTAGGAATGGATTCCATCTCCATACTTGGTGATTGCGCTAAGAAATGCCAACAAGCATTTCTGACGCTGTTGCCGGGGAGGGCACAGGTTAAAGAATCTAGTAGGACATGATCATGATCACATGCACGTAATGGTAGCCATAGTTTATGCAGGCTAACTCTATCTATTTTCTTCCCGTTGTGGATGAAAACAGGATAGTGTATGAACGGTTACAACCTATAAGAAAACTACACTAATAATCCAAAGGCACTCCTAAGGAAGAACAGGTCACGCACCGCTTCTTCCTCCGCTACTCCGCTGGCATGTGAACCAGTCACCCCCGCACCATCCGCTACTATAGCTATGGCCAAGACACTCCACGACTACACCACCCCCTCTGTTGCCAACATGCCCATTGGGCTCTGTTGGTGTTTATTAACGTGTCACTTGTTTAAAGTACTTAGCCACCTATTATAAACCTATATCCCTAACTTTACTAGGTTGTCATCCCTAGTGATGATGCTAGAGATATGTGTTGGTACTACATAGCATTACTACTAGAATAACACTAAGTAGTTCTTTATTAATGTATGTGACTAGAGAGAATATATATAAATCTATGAATGAAAAGTATCCGCAAGTGCACAGATAATATACCATTGTAGCATTTTACTTGAGATTATTCCAGGTATCGTTATTTATATTTTTACCATCGGAAAGGTCTAGCATGGACATGTATTGATAACTTATACTATTAAAGGAGAAATAAACCACAACCAATATTCTACTCACAATAGGGGTAAGTCATAGGATAAGAGATGTATAAATGATAAGTAATGATAATGATAAATCACTCAGAGCACTCCTTTCTATAGCATTAGCATGGTTAGGTAGAATATTAGAGGAATAATTCCTAAGTCATTCTTAATTATAAGTCAAAGCATACATTGATTAGTGCAATTACACCTAGTAATCATGGATAAGATCATCATCATATCTACACATAAGGGATATTAATAAGGAAGATTGAGGGCAGAGCTTGTTCTACCTTTGTAATCAGACCCTATGTGCACCTATATTCGGGGAGTGGACTACAAAGGACTTAATGGGAGTGTCACATCCACGATCTACCACATGACCTAGAATATAGGGTGTATCCGCAGGTAAACAACATATAAGCACAACGCTTACACAATGTCAACCACCCACCCTGTGTACTTTAGAGTGAGAGCTATACGAACTTGTGCATAAACATAATGGTAAACTAGCTATACTAAGTATATAATCAAAGTAGACATTGAACATCATAACAAAGAACATGAATAAGATGAACACCTAGATTGTCATAACAATTGTAACTAGCATATAAAAATAATGCAAAAACAAAAGAGAGAGGAGTACAAAGTTTATACCAAACCACACTCTTGATAAGATTGGGAATCCAAGCGAAGTCCTGCTTGCCTCCCTCTAGATCTATCCTAACTAGCTATGCTATGGAGGAGGAGCTCTAAGGAGATTAGGGTTTTTGTCTTCTCAAATGACTAGATGACTTATGATTCCTGGGGGAGGCAGGGGTTGGATTATATAGCCCTAAGGGTCCAATGTGAGCCCTTGGATCAAACCGACTTAAGCAATGGCCTAGATGCATCCTTAAAGGTGGTGGGAGATCACCATATGAAGCTGGCTAATAGGTGGGCCCAGGGGGGCTGGGCAGCCCCACCTATAGGCTGGGAAGCCCCACCTGTCAGGGGGTGGCCCTCCGCTTTGGTGAGGTGGCTTCTAGACCCTTCTAGAGTCTTCCCACGTAGGTACCGTGGCGGAACTCCATATTTTCCTTTGATGATTATGTCCTCCTTGGCGGTTTTCTGATTAAACCCTGCTACAAACACAGATTCACCAAAACTCATCGAATTCATTGGTTTAAACCCCTAAACCGTCATTGGTGATTATATTTATGCCCTTATACATGTTTAATTGACGGTTTATATTGGTTGTTAACTACGATCAACAACTCCCCCAAGCTTACCTTTTGCTAGTCCCTTAGCAAAACTAAACTTAGCAAATTGAATCTAGAGTTTAAGGATTTTGAAAACATTGAAGCAACTCCTCAAAAGTACACATGCATTCAAACAAGAATTCTTCGGTATTAGAATAAACCGATCTGACTTTTAAACTTACCATATTACCTTCAACCATGGGGCTTGTAGCCTTCACTTGGGTCTTGAGCAATTGAAAGACAGAACAATCAAGTCAAGCACTATGTCTCAAGTTCTTTGCTCAACCATTATTCCTGAGTTTTTATAGATTTTCAAAATAAAACTCTGAGCTTCCATTGTATGACTCTCTCAAGTCTCTCAATATATGTGGTATTTGTGGATCCTCACCAAGGCAATAGTGATGTTATGCCTTTCTCTTCCTACAACTAAGGCTTATGTGGAGCTCATAGGAGTGCAGAAAGCATAAAAGAGCATACTTGCAATACATATATTGTAAAGTCAAACCTCAGATCCAAAGAGAGTTGAGTCATACAATCAAATCAAGATTTGCATGTGTATAGATGCATGGTGGATATATATGGTGGCTAACCTAATTCTACTATGCTCGTTGAAAACATATCTCTCATTTGAAACTTGGAAACAACTTTGCAAGAAAACATGGGCTATATTATTCATCTTCTTTTTCTTCTTCTCAGGTGGCATCTGAGTTCCCATTGTTTTAGTAATTGGACACTTGTCCATTTTTTCTTATCTCTTTCTTTTTTTATGAATAAATTTTGCATAGCCACATGTTTCTTTTCTGCAACAGAACTTTTGAGAGAGAGCAACAAGAAATTGGAGCATTTATTTGGTGGATATCCTATAGGGCTTATTTTTGGTGTTCACTCCCAGTGTAGGAGTAAAACATTTTGTGGTGGATCTAGATGGAACGGTATGTTTTTGCGCCTACCCCCAGTGTAGGAGTAGTGCATATTTGGGTGGTGTGTACGTGATCTTGATTTCAAGAGCATGACAAACCTCTCATAAGTCATCAACAAAGCTTGACTAAACTCAATGCAAAACAAGCAGCATATATGAGTGGAAGTTTTTCAAATCTAAATATCATATATGGCTTTGGTAGCAATTCAAGCTTTGTCATACAGGAGCTCGTCATGTAAGATTTTTATGTTTTTCAAAAGATAAATCCCCAGAACTTTAATATCACTAGGAACAAGATAAACAGCAGCTCAGATCTTCTCATATCATATCCGCCAATTACCTAGACTTTGATCAAGCATATGTTACCTATGAGTTTCAAGTTCAGAGTAAATTCTTGTATCAATATAGTCGTATCCAAAGCTCAGGAGAATTCAAGGCTGAAACTAGGTACTTCAAAGGAATTATGACAGAGCAACTATTCATCATTTCCATTGCAAAAGATTATCCTCAGAGTTTTTTTAATTAATTCCTAAAAACTAAACTAGATACATACTTTTATTTTGTTTTCATTTTTAAGATCACACCCTACTATATATATAGCTAACATAAATTTTTATTTTGTTTTAACTTGGTATGCATCTTTTTATGACTCTAACAAATATATAGAAAACTCAAAGATAGTAAAACCGAAAAGGGAAAGAAATACTTAGCTAGATACATGGGGGATGCTCCTCCCCCAAGCTAGATGTTGTCGTGGTCTTTCTTAAAATCTGTCTCATCCTTCCAGAAGTTGTTTTTCTCGTGCAGTGGGTGTAGCAGCGGCTCAAGAATATGTTCTTCGGATGGATGGCTTTACTCTTGATCATCTTGTAAAATATTCCAACAAGAACACAAAAACTCATGGCATAGATTAAGATAAGGGATTAGTGGTCAGCCATTCAGAGATTTGTTATCCTTAGGGGTTTAGACAGATTTCCTAATTGCCAAAATTCTAGCAGCATGTCTAGTTAATATATTTTAGGATTTTCTTATTTATATAATGCAGAAAGGAAATATGCATGCAAGTTTATTTTTATTTTTATGCCACCACGGTAAATATTCCTATGGGCTTTTACACACTGCAGATTTATTCACATGGGGCTTTAGGCTTTATGATGCAATGATATAATGCAATAATGAAACCTTTTATTTTTCCTTTTCTAAATGCAATGCTAATGCATAAAAGTAAATATGCTAAAGTGAAAAATAATTCATGCAATGCTAAAAGTAAATATGGATAACTACCGATGTTACCTCATGGCCAGGGTTTGGATTTTTAAGTCCTCCAGACAGGATATGGCTGGAGAAGAGTCCTTTACTTTTCGGGGGCATCATCTGGTCCGGAGGATGAGACTCTGATGATTACGCCTCTTGTGACTCTGGTGACAATGTTACCTTCTCCTTCCACACCTACTTGGTCTGTGGAATTGAGTTTGGCGGAACGGGTTCATCTTTTACAACTCCATTAGGTTCCTTATCTTTCTCCCATTCATTCTTTGGAGATTGATTCTTCTGGTTTCAGGATGATCGACGTCTCTTCCTAGAACAAGACTTCTTGGGCTGCTCATAAGTAGTATAACTATTAAAATAACAGCATACCTTTTCTCTAGGGAATTAGAAGTGGACTTGTCCAGATCTGATGTAAATGATCATTTTGGTGGTGTTGAGGAATGGTCTTCCAAGGATGATGAGTGTATCATCTTCTTCTTCACCCATGTCTAGAACCATGAAGTCGGCAGGGGCATAGTGATCATGTAGTCTTACCATAATATCTTTTGCTATCCCCTCTAGGAATCGGATTGATTGGTCCACCATCTGCAATTGCATATATGTAGGGAACAAAGGTTCATCACCAAATAAATATTTATACATTACCTTGGACATTATGTTGACTCCTGATCCAATATCGCAGAAGGTCTCATAGAAGATTCTTTGTCAAATTGTACACTCGATCGTTGGTACGCCTAGATCATCCTTTTTAGCAAGGAATGGTGAAGCGAGGAGGTGGTCGTACTCGGATTAGAGTGTGTCGATCATGTTGGCTGTCACTTCTTCTGGCTACCTAGCTCTATTCTTCCTTCTTCTCCTATCATTCTTCTTCTTGGTCATTGTTGTCTCTTTGGACAGGTACGGCATCTACAGATGTCTGGGAGATTGCAAGATACGATTCTTGAAAGAAAACTTCTCCTTTCTATCCTTGATTGTGAAGCAGATCTTAGCATTGTCCGTGTAAATAATGGCTTTAGCAGTGCTTAGGAAAGGTCGGCCCAAAATAATGGGTGGCCTTACATCTCCACCTGTTTTCAAAACTGCAAAGTCTACAGGAACATATGATTGTCCCACTCAAATAATAGCATCTTCAAGAACTCCCTTGGGGTAACAAAGTGACTGATCTGTAAGCTACAAACGCAAATTTGTGTACAATTAAGCATCACCATTAATTTGATCATAGATTACCTTAGTCATGATGTTGACACTTGCTCCGAAGTCACGATAGCTTCCTGGAAGATGTGAGGTCCAATGGCGATGGGGATGACAGGTCTCCCTAGATCACTCTTCTTCTTAGGCAAGGTATAATCTATCCACCTTCCCATCGATGGCTCCGTGTAGTAGTAAGCTGCATTGTGAATATCGACAAGATTTACAGTTTCTACATCTTTTGGTTGCCCTAGAATTTTACCTTTGTCGGACGGAGGAACAACAGCTGCCAGCTGAGCTATTTGTGATTCTATCATTTTATTAAAGCTATGCTGGTTCTTTATGGCATAAGCAAAGCTATCCATTCTATTATTTATATTCTCTAAAATTTTATCATTCGAAGCTACCTTTCTAGATAATCCCTCCATAAGTTTAGATTGGCCAGCAATTAATTCTCTCAAGGGTGGTTGATTGAAATTATTAAAATTATTACCTTGATAGTTATCTTGATAATTATCTTGGTAGTTTGGCCTTTGTTGCTGATTCCATCCTTGATTCTACTAAGGACAAGAGTAATTGTTGTTGTTGACAAAATTCACATCCTCATGGGTCTCAGGACAGTTATTCCCTCAACGCCTAGTGCTTCCACACACTTCACATGTCATGCGGGAATCATGAATGTGCATGACTTCTTGCTTCTCATTGGCTCGATCTTCAAGCTTCTTCATCAGCAAGTCCATCTTGGTAGACAACATGTCTACTTCCTTGAGTTGATGTATACCTCCACCTCTTTTGTGGGTTTGAGCATGTTCTTTATTCCAACCTTGATTGGAGGCCATCTTCTCCACAAGAGCTGTTGCATCTGGTATTATGAGTGACAGGAATGCACCTCCAGCAGTAGCATCCATAGTCTCACGAGTATTGTTGGTCAATCTATGGTAGAAAGTTTGCATGAGTAGCCAATTCTCCATCCCATGATGAGCGCATTCCGCAATGTAATCTCGAAAGCGTTCCCATGCCTTAGGCACAAAATTATCATGTTGTTGCTGAAAGCTTGAGATTCTCCCACGCAAAGCATTAGTCTTGCCCGTGGGATAGAACTTTGCTAGAAAGATGGTGGAGCAATTATCCCATGTAGTATTTCTATCTTTATTGGTGTAGAAGTACTGCTTTGCCTTCCCCAGGAGTGAGAATGGGAAGAGGCGAAGTAGTATGGCATCCTGGGTTACTCCTTTGATGGTGAAGGTGCTACAGATCTATAGGAAGTGTTGGAGATGTGTACTTGCATCTTCATGTGCCTTTCCACAAAACTGATTTGCTTGCACAATATTGATGAGAGCTAGCTTGAGCTTGAATCCATTGTCTCCAACATTGACGGTTGGTCCAGTATGGATGTTGGCTGTAGTTGGAGTAGAGAATTCACGAAGAGTCCTGTTAGACATGGCTTCAAATTCTGGTGTTAAGCTTCGCCTTATATGGTTATCTTCTGATTTCAAAGCTGGAGTCTTCTTGAGTTTAGCACTAGTGCTCCTGATTAATGCTTCAGGATCTTCAATATAGTTTGTTAGAAGGTCAAAACCAATCATACATTACCCTGCATAAGATACACGAGTAGACAAAATAAGGGTAATCCTGTTTGAGCAGAGGTCAATGGTTTTCCTCGATCACATCAATAAGTATAAGTTTATCAATACTTCCTTTGCTAGTTACCTTCCCCGGCAACGGCGCCAAAAATGCTTGTTGGCGTTTATTAACGTGTCACTTGTTTGAAGTACTTAGCCACCTATTATAAACCTATATCCCTAACTTTACTAGGTTGTCATCCCTAGTGATGATGCTAGAGATATGTGTTGGTACTACATAGCATTACTACTAGAATAACACTAAGCAGTTCTTTATTAATGTATGTTACTAGAGAGAATATATATAAATCAATGAATGAAAAGTATCCGCAAGTGCACATATAATATACCATTGTACCATTTTACCCGAGAGTATTCTAGGTATTGTTATTTATATTTTTACCACTGGGAAGGTCTAACATGGACATGTATTGATAACTTATACTATTGAAGAAGAAATAAACCATAACCAATATTCTACTCACAACAGGGTTCAGTCATAGGATAAGAGATATATAAATGTTAAGTAATGATAATGATAAATCACTCTAAGCACTCCTTTCTATAGCATTAGCATGGTCAGGTAGAATATTAGTGGAATAATTCTTGTCATGCTTAATTACAAGTCAAAGCATACATTGATTAGTGTAATTACACCTAGTAATCATGGTTAAGATCATCATCATATCTACACATAAGTGATATTACTAAGGAAGATTGAGGGTAGAGCTCGTTCTACCTTCGTAATCGAACCCTACGTGCACCTATATTTGGGGAGTGGACTACAAAGGACTCAATAGGAGTGTCACATCCATGATCTACCACATGACCCAGAACACAGGGTGTATTAGCAGGTAAACAACATATAAGCACGACACTTACACAATGTCGACCACCCACCCCGTGTAATTTAGAGTGAGCGCTATACGAACTTGTGCATAAACATAATGATAAACTTCCTATACGAAGTATATAATTAAAGTAGACGTTGAACATCATAATGAAGAACATCAATAAGATGAACACTGAGATTGTCATATCAATTGTAACTAGCATATAAAAATAATGGAGAAAAAAAGAGACAGGGGTGCAAAGTTTATACCGAACCACACTCTTGATAAGATCAAGAATCCAAGCGAAGTCTTGCTTGCCTCCCTCTAGATCTATCCTAACTAGCTATGCTATGGAGGAAGAGGCCTAAGGAGATTAGGGTTTCTATCTTCTCAAATGACTTGACTTATGATTCCTGGGGGAGGCAGGGGCTGGATTATATAGCCCTGACTTAAGCAATGGCCAAGATGCATCATTAAAGGCGGTGGGAGACCACCATACGAAGCTGGCTAACAGGTGGGCCCACCTGTAGGATGAGTAGCACCACCTGTCAAGGGGTGACCCTCTGCTTCAGTGACGTGGCTTTTGGACCCTTCTAGAGTCTTCCCACATAGGTACCACGGCGGAACTCCGTATTTTCCTTTGTTGATTACGTCCTCCTTGGCGGTTTTCTGATTAAACCCTACTAGAAACATAGATTCACTAAAACTCATGGAATTTATTAGTTTAAACCCCTAAACCTTCATTGGTGATTATATTTATGATCTTATACATGTATGTTTAGTTGACAATTTATATTGGTTGTTAACTACCGTCAACAAGCCTGCTGACAACATGGGCAATGGAAAACTTCGAGCTGCGCACTGGCCTAATCACGATGGTGCAGGCAAACCAATTCTATGGTTTGCCTTGTGAGGACGCAAGTGCACACTTGCATCACTTCCTAGAGCTGTGTGACACCATCGCCATCAAAGACGTCGCACAAGCTAGCATTAGGCTCTGTTTGTTTCCCTTCTCCCTAGCGGGGAAGGGGAAATAGTGGTTTTATAAGGAGAAGGAAGCTATCAACGTGTGGGACAAATGTTCCGCGGCGTTCCTCACAAAGTTTTTTACCATGGGCAAAACCAATGCATAGAGGGCAAAAATTTCAAATTTCCAGTAGACTTCTATGGAATCCATCCTCGAGGTGTGGGAGAGGCTGCAGGTTTACATCCAGGCATGCCCGCTGTTGGTGGTCCTTAACGACCATATTCGACCACCAATTAAGATACAAACAAAGGATAAACTAGCATGATTACTCACATATGTTATTTATATTGACCTATTTCCACATGTATTGGAGAATCATTGTTTTACAGGACTCATACATGAAACACATGGAAATGGAGTCAAAATGCGCAACCAGGAAAGCGCAAAATAAGCAAATAAAGAGAGAAGCGCACCTACCCATCTAATCTGGGCCAAGCACTGGCATGGCTGCGCTCCTGGCCCAAAAAGGAACCGCCATGCAGAAGGTGGTTGCATGCAGGTGCCATTAGGGTGCGGCCGCACCGCCGTCCACGCCTCTCGCCTCCAGCCGCCATGGGTCGCCTCCTGGTGCCTCCCCCACATCAGTTGCATGGGGGATCTGGTGGAATATTCTCTAGAACCAATGTTTCTATGGCTATAAATAGAAGAGGAGGCCTCCCCTCTCTCACACACCACACTTGTACTCTTTTAATATTTTTAGTAGTGTTTTGGAGGAAGGCAAGCTTCATTGGAGAGCTGGAACCTCTAGGGGCAAAAACTTGGTATGAATAATATGAAGAGTTCTCTTATGTTCTTGTTCTCATTTTATCAATATAGCTATGTTATGAAATTAGAGCAAAGTTCTTAAGTTATTCATTTAGCATATGAAACTTTATGCTTAACCTTTCATACAATATACATGTATAGACCAAGACCTAAATTGAGGTAGTGAGTTCTACTTTAAGATAGTTTGGGTCATCGTATTCTTGCGGGTTTGTCGTCCATCCCCAAGGCAGATGCTCTAGTAGAGGATTCCTGATAAAGACGGATGTTCCTGGCCGACGCTAGAGTAGCAGTCGATAGCATAGACATGGTGTGTAAGGCTGGAGGCTACCTTCGTTTGTGAAAGTGCATCTAGCCCTTTAGTGGGTTTTGGATGATTGAATGACAATGTGATTAAAGGACTAACCCGTTTGCTAAGTGCGGACAGGTAATAGGTTATCTCACAGGTACTTAATGAAAGCCAAAATGATGTGTTGTTGTATAAACAATCTAGTTCAAGCAAAAGATAACAATGGAAATGCAATTCATACAAAGGCTTATTTGTTGTGGTATTTCCATATACTATGTGAAAGCAAGCTCGTAAGAATTAATTAATGAGACATGAGGGATTGCATGTGGAATGGTCTCATATTTGAAGCTTGCTAAATTTAAATGAAAAAGATAACAATACAAATAAATTGATGATTCAACACAAGATGCGACTTGATGGCTTAAGATGGTGAAGATAGCAAGGAAAGGCTTCGAGGTATTAAGCAAGGGTGAAGGGCGACGGCTTCGCGGTCGAAGAACCTAGCTAGGGTGAAGAAGGAAGTACTTGCATTTAGTTGAGTTACTAATCAAGCTATGATGGTCATGTTAATGTGGAGGATCAAATCACTATTGGCGTATTTGATGGAAGTGACTTGATGCATTTGGAGTTATTCATATTTGATGAATGGAATCAAGTCACGTGATCAAGATGGCTATGCTCAAGTGAAAAGATCAATATCAACATGTTGGCACCCTAACTTGATGAAGATTAAAAGAGACGACATTAATTCAAAAAGAGGTCAACTCAAGCGGTATAAATTTGTTTTTCCTTTAATCTTGAGTTTAATAGGTATGCCGTACTATTAAGAGGGATGCATCATGTTGATAGATAATGTTTTATAAGTGCTTAAGCCAACCCATGTGAGTTTTGAGTATTTGAGAGACAAAACAGCTAACTGATTTCTTGCTGGTCTAGCAATACCGGACATGTCCGGTATTCATACCGGACATGTCCGGTATTCATACCGGATGTGTCCGATATGTGCCCAGCCACGATAAAATTCTTGTTGTTCTTAGGTTGGTTCGTTGGGAGTTCTGACGTGTGTCGGAAGTTCCGGCAATGGTCGGGAGTTCCGACGTCTCACGATTAATTGACTTAGATGGTTCACTGTCCTGGTCATACTGGACGTGTCCGGTATGAACGACCAAAGGCAAATGGCTAGTTTTCAAAAGCCTTGAGGGTCGGGAGTTCCGATGGTCGGAAGTTCCGACATGAGTCGGGGGTTCCGACACCTCACATACTTTAACTCAGTTACATGGTTTTCAAATATACTGAGGGTCGGGAGTTCCGGCATTCATCGGGAGTTCCGACGCCTCACATTGTCACTGTAACTTAGTCACCATTGGGACAGTGTAAGTCATACCGTATGGCAACGGCTATAAAACGGCTAGTTTTTCAAGGGGGCTATAAATATCGCCAAGCCTCCACCTTTGGAGGCTGCTGATTCTGCTGGTTGCTATACATGTTTTTTGGCCTTGCCAACTCTCCCAACCCTCTCTTAGTGAGTGATTGTTTAAATTTGCCAAATCAAATTGTGGGTTGAGTGAAATTCAAAAGGAGAGAAATCCAACCACTTGTGCATATTGTCAATCTCGTGATTCACATTTGTTACTCTTGGACTCTTTGGTCCTAGATGGTTAGGCGTCACCGGAGAGCACCCGAGAGATTGTGGTGTGCCTCAGAAAGTTTGTAACGGTCGATTCCGCCGTCTCAGAATCAACTAGTGGAAGGAGGAAAAGGAGTTGGAAAAGACTCTGACTAGAGTGACCTTCGTGGTACCCTCTAGGGTTGACCTTCGCTGGGTTGCCCGCAGCCCCCTCAACAGAGAGTAGGACTCGAACGAGTCCGAACTTTGGTAAAACAAATATCATGTCTCAATTCGCATTTCATTTGATATTTGTGTTGCTCTAGCTCTTGTGCAGGTTCTCTGTGTATATTGTCATCTCTAGTAGGTGCCTGCAGTGGTTTGAAGATAGAAATCAAAAGGAGCAAGTTCGGAGCTGATCTGCAGAAATCATGTATACCGGACACGTCCAGTATTCATACCGGACACGTCCGGTATTAGAGCTCAGGGCTGAATATTATTTAATTTATGTTCTAACTTTATGTTGCAGGGTTGTAGCTTCTAGACATATTCTTTATACCTTGTTTACTCTGTGGCTAACTTGTGAGGGGTGGTATTACTCTTAATTTGGAGTTTCCATTTTGGAAACTCCCATTTCTAATTGTTTTCGCATTTAAAGGTGTTAATTTTCAGAAACGTCTATTCAACCCCCCTCTAGGCGGCATCCTAGGTCCTTTTAATTGGTATCAGAGCAAGGTTCTCACCTAAAGCTTCACCGCCGTGAGAAAAGGATGCCAACGCCTATCGAGTTGGAGCCAATGCTTATCCAAAATGATGGTTCAAACTTTCTACCTTGGTCAATACATGTACTCAATGCTTTTAGAGATATTAGTCCTCTTGTTGAGCATATTATGGATGCAAGCATACCTCTTTCTATAGTTGATTGGAGCAACTACAAAAATTTGTCAAAAGAGGAACAGATATGCGTGCAACTCAATGCTCAAGCTATTAATATTATTTTGAGTACATTGAGTGCAGAGGTTCAAGATGAGGCAATCTTCAATGGACAACCACCTCCGAAGAGTGCTCATCTCATTTGGACTAGACTTTTTGATTTATATGGAAAATCCAAATGTTATGATGCACTTGAGATCAAGTCAATGGAAAGCATGTCCATTGTGCCCTCATGCAGCGAAGAAGCCTCACAAGACCTCAAGAGCGCTAAGCCGGAGCAAGAAGTGCAAGCAGCACATGACTTGCTGTCTGCCTTGGCTGGAGCAGCAAGCAGCTATTTGCAACGATGCTCAAGCCCGATGGCAACCAAGTGATGAGTCAACCTTAGTATCTCATGATACTCATCACTTGTGTCTCATGGCCAAGAAAAGCAAGAAGAAGAGTAACAAGAAAGATCAAGAAAAGGAGAAAGCACAAGTAGATGATCAAGATAAGAGTGATGTTGAAGTTGAAGACAACTACAACCTTGATCATCTCAACCGCAAGGACAAGTTCATCATCATGAAGATAGTTGAAAAGAATGATGAGCTTGAAGAAGAGATTGAGAAGCAAGAGCAATCACTTCAAAAGTAAGAATTGTTTCTCATCTCCAAGATGGAAGAACTAAAGGCTCTAAGTGAAAGGTATGAAAAATTGTCATTTGAGCATGCTTTAGTTACTAACTCCTCTTCTAGTGTTTCACAACTAGAGAAGGAAAACTTGGAGCTCAAGGCAAGGCCAGATGAACTATCAAGCAAGTATAATGTGCTACAAATGAACTATGTTCATCTAAAGTGCTCTCATGAGGAAGTAGTAGAATCAAGCTTCATGCTTGAGGTAGCTCATGAGGTTATGATCACATCGGTAAAATTTTCTCAACCTCTTACACATTCACTCACTAGTACACCATCTCAATTAAATATTTTGTGTACTAATGAGTGTGCTCCTCAAGCAAGCCAATCTTTGATTGAGCTAAATCTTATAGAAAACATAGAGCTCAAAGAAGAGGTGAAAAGATTAAAGAAAGATGTGATTCGGTTGAAAGGTAAAGAGAAAGCACAACCTTCTCAAGATAACTGTGATTACATGGTGAAGAAGCTTGAGAAGGGTTCAAACCTTGCTTCCTCCAAAGCCCAACAAAAGAATCACATCTTAAGCAAGGCCAACACAACTAAGAGCAAGAAACATGGAAAAAGAATGTGCTATGGTTGTGGATTGTATGGACATGAGTGGGCTATGTGTCCACATAAGAGTTGGGCCAACAAGTGTGAAGCGGCCGAACAAAAGGCCTCAAACAAGTTGGCCAACCAAAAGAAAAGTAAGGAAGCCCAAGTTGCAACAAGAAGATGCTATGGATGCAATGAGATAGGGCACAAGGTTGATAAGTGTCCATATAAGCAAAACAAGCATAGAGCTAACAAAGGCCGCATATGCTATGCTTGTGGAAAAAGGGGCATTTAAGCTATGAATGCCCAAATGGTAACGTTTCTAAGCTGAACACATTTGTTTATAATGATATGCTTAGGAAGACCACAAATGGAGTTAACACTAGCAAGGTGATGTGTTCACCACAAACTAGTGCTAAAGCCATTTGGGTGCCTAAGCACTTGTTGACTAACTCAAAAGGACCCAACAAGAGTTGGGTACCAAAGTGTGTTTAGGTTAATGATGTAGGTACTTGGTGATGACATGAAGGCTTCGGGGTGGTTGAGCAAGCAAATTGATAATACTCACTCAATCTATCAACCAATTCTTATCATAATCCCTTATATGGTTGACCCAAAGATAACTCAATGAATATATCACCTATTTCATCCTCACCATTGGTAACAAGTACCTAAACCTTATAGGATAGCCACTTTATTTGTTTTGTGCTCAATGACTCACAAATAGGCATATTTGTGAAATATTGAAAGTGGCTAATTTGATTCAATTGAGAAGTATTTTATTTTGACATATGATGTTTTTAATAGCTCTCTAGTCGAGCAATTTATTTGTTGAGATGCAGGGCATAAAATAAATAAAAAGAGGAATCACAAGTAGCGAATTAATTGTGTCTGTCCTACACCTACCGGACATGTCTGATAATACTACCGGATGTGTCCGGTATGGCCAGGAACAGAAAGAAAGTGTTTTTGTTCTAAGTATTCCGGACGTGTCCGGTATACTATCGGACGTGTCCGGTATTGCAGGAACTAGAACACTAATTGGATTGCAACTGAGTCTTTGATCTATATATCTTCATATATCATTAATTTACTCAGAAGCTTGTGGTTTACCAAATCTAAGTGGATTATGAGCATCTCTTGAACTCAAATTTAAATATGGCAAATTATTTGGTTATGGTTCAAAATAGAAAATTGACTCCCATATTCTTGATAGAATAAAGTGCTAATTGAAAGTCATTCAAATTACTTAAAGGACTTATTTAGGGGGAGCTCAGTTTCTACTTTGCACTTTTGTGGACTAACAAATTTATCTAGCATTCTTTGTAGTCCTTTGGATGAAAAATGTATCTAGTATGATCATTTGGCAATTAAGGTCAACATAAAGATTGTCATGCTATGTATCTTCTTAGTGGTATTCTTGTGGGCTCAATGCAAAGGTATGTATTTACATACATGCATTGTAAGTGCATCTAAGGCCCTTTATATGTTAGAATGTGCATTTGTGTGACATAGGAGAGATGTTTTTTCAAAACCCCTAACTAGCATGAGTAGGAAGTGTGAATTTGAAAAACTATTTGAATCTTGGTCTTTTGTGACCTAGCCTTGTCATGTGATGTTTATAGCTCTCCTTGATTATTTGATTGGCTAATCACACATGGCATGGCTTTCTTAAGTCCACAATCTACTATGTCTCACATTATTTCTCTCTCAAGTTATCAAAATCTATATATGCCAAATATTTGGAAAAGAGAAGTGACACTCATGGCATTTGGATAAGAAATGTATTTACACCTTATTTGAATCAAGGACATACATGTTTTTGGATCAAGAAATGATAGAGAAGGGCTTTGTAATCAAGACATGAAATTTTGGAACAAGTGGGATCTACCCGCAAATACCGGACGTGTCCGGTATCCGCGGGGTGGTCAGAATAAGTTACCCCTTCGGCGTAGTTCCGAGGCCCATTCTTTCTCTTCCATCCCCTTCGCCAAGCAGCGCCGCCGCTCGCCCCGCTCTCACCTTAACCAATGGCCGTGCCTCCACGCCCTCGCTCTTCCTTGTCTCCTCACCGTGTGCCTTCTGTCCTTCGGCTCTCCCTCGTCCTCAGCCACAGCGATGGAGTGCGGGCCCTTAGTAGGACCCTTTGCCGCCCGAACTATCTCCTCTGACCATGCCTTGCAAGGAGAAGAAGAGAAGGAAGTAGGGGAGAAGGAAGAAGGATTGGAGTACCCCTGTAGCAAGGATCTTCTCCGTAGATTTGAAATCGATTTCGTGTTCTTCATCTTAGGTATTTCAAATCCCAGAACCCGTCCAATCTACTCCTTAGTGCCTCATTTGTAAATTCGTCTGGTCAAGATGCTGCATTGGTGGTCTAAAAGCCATGGTTAAAATTTGGATTGAATTGGAGATGAGATTGAGCATGGGCCCCTGGTTAGGGTTGCTGAGTACATATACCGGACGTGTCCGGTATTCATACTGGACGTGTCCGGTATGAGCCAGCAGTGCAGGTTTAGCTGCAGCCTCAACTCAATACTCATTGATTATTGTCCCTATATATATGATTTTTTGTCTAAATTAATTTTGCAAACCTTGACCATGGATGGGATAGGTGATTGTGAGATTTTGGATAAATAATTGTATATATATAGATGATGATATAAGAAATATTGCTTGGGCATGTGTCTAAGATTCTTTGCAAATCATTTTGGATACAGGGCAACAACCATGAGTGGAAGACAGGAGCCTAGATCCAAGCATATGCATGATCTAGCATTAGAGAAATATAAGAAGGCAAGATAGGAAATGCATCCCAGATTCAGTCAGCAGGAACATGGCAGTAGTAGGAGACCCTCTAGAGCCACTAGGGGCGCTCCACAGTACAGAGAGGGTGGTGATGGTGATAGCAGCCCCTCTTCTGGTGATGAAACTGAGGATTACAGACTTGAGCACAGGAAAAGGAAGAGCACTGATAGAGACTTAGACAGAGAGTTAGATGTTGGTGACAGCTCTGAGGAGATAGAGGAGGAGGAGCAGGCACCTCCAGTGCACCACCCAGGTCAGGGCATGGACTATGGCCTTCTTGAAGTACATGCTCCTATTTTACCCAACTATGTTGTCAGAGTCAACTACAAAGGAAAGGGTATGACTATGAGAGCAAGAGATCAGAGGAGGATTGATCCCAGAGGTTTGCCTAGGATTCAGTATGATCATCGCTTTTACACTATGTTCCATCTGGATTATTATACTAGTGTGATACTTGCTAGGAATCCTGTTGTAGCCAAGTCTCAATGGATAGATTGGAAACATGTCAGAGAGCTACGGAAGTCCTCCATTGACTATGCTGTTGCCACTTGTCAGCGCACAGGTGTATACACGCTCATGGAGTTTGTGCATGATTAGAACTATGAGGTCATAGCATAGTTTTATGCCACTCTATTTGTTGAAGAGGAGCCAAGGCGTATGCATTGGATGCTTGAAGGGCAGTGGTATAGTGTTGACTACGATGCCTTTGCAGCTTTTCTTGGCTTCTCAAAGGAGGACCTCTAGAGAGACAGGATCCACACCGAGCAGGTGTTACCTCTTGAACAACTCGCCTACATGTATCCACCAGGAGGTGAGAGAGGAGCAGTGGGGAAGGTTCTAGGTCTTCACCCTACTTATAGATACCTAGACAGGATGTTCAGAAAGACTATTGACTGCAAGGGTGGAAACATGGGCAACATTGCATATTATTCTAGGAACCTGCTCGACAGGATGGCACCTGATGCTCAGCCATTCAGTGTGTTTGACTTTATTTGGTCAGAGATCAGGAGTGTGGGAGAGAGGCCCCTCAAGGGCTGTGGATTTGCACCTTGCATGATGTTTATGATTGAGAAGGTCACAGGACACACATTTGAGTATGACAAGAAGCATAAAGTCCTGAAGATTATAGATGACTTGACAGAGATTGGGGTGCCTCCAGCAGGACCAGGAGGAGGAACAGCAGCACTAGAGGTAGATTCACCTACAGGTGGTGCAGTAGCTGGATGAGCTTCTCCTCCACCACATGCTCCTTCACACTCTTCATCACGTCGACGCAGTCCTTCGTCTCCTATTCGCAAGATGTTCAGTGCTATCTTTGGGATGTGTAAGGACATACGGACCTATCAGTAGAAGGAGAGGGAGGCTAGGAGGAAGGATACTCAGACTTTGAAGCAGATTGCTTCTAGACTTGAGCTTGTTCCTCCTAGGTCTCCACTATCAGATGAGGCAGCTAGTGAGCCTGAGACTGAGGAGCAGCAGTAGGGTAGGTATGATGTAGAGTTTGCTAAGTTCCTTTAGCGGCAGCAGCAGCAGGCTCCAGAGCACCCTAACACTTTACCACAATAGGCTCGGGTGCCTACTCACTCTCAGCCACATCCTAGTGCTGCAGACGAGATGCTTCAGACTAGTGGAGTGACCTCACGGGTAGTTCCTATGACCCGTTTGGTGCGGGTGTTTCTCGTCCAGCCGGTGCTACACGTTCTGATGATGAGGATGCTGGTAGAGATGAAGATGATGATGAGTGATCACAGCTTTTAGAGATAGCTTGCAGCTCCTTTTTGTCCTTAGTTTGTCATTGTTGGACCTTTGTGGTGATAGATGACAAAGGGGGAGAGAGACTGATTAAAGCTTTAGGATTTTTTTGTTTCTTTCACTTATCTTTGTACCTAAAGATATGTACTGCAGGCCGTAGTTTTTGAGCTTCATTAAGGTATCTTGAGTTTGAGATGAGACTTACTTATGCTTTATCTATGTATCTCTCGAGATATGATCTTTATTTATATTTTAGTGGCTTGTGGACATGAGAAAATGTGTAATGAGTGTTATGTGTGAAATACATGTGTTATATTTATTTTTATAAGGACTATGCATGCTAGAATGAAAATATTTGATGTGATGCCTTTATATTTATTCTTGTGTGATATATCTTGTCATATGCATCACGGTTTTACTTTGTCACACACATGCACTCCATGGATGCAATGATTTAGGGGGAGTCTCCTATATGTTTTAGTATGTGCAATTGACATTTGAGGTCATTTTGTGAATTCTAATCATAAGCACATATTAAGGGGGAGCCTCTCATAAATCATTAAACCCAAAAGCTTAAATGTTTATATCTTTTTGTAAGATTTAATCAAGTTGTCATCAATCACCAAAAAGGGGGAGATTGAAAGTGCATCTAGCCCTTTAGTGGGTTTTGGATGATTGAATGACAACATGATTAAAGGACTAACCCATTTGCTAAGTGTGGATAGGTAATAGGTTATCTCACAGGTACTTAATGAAAGCCAAAATGATGTGTTGTTGTATAAACAATCTAGTTCAAGCATAAGACAACAATGCAAATGCAATTCATACAAAGGCTTATTTGTTGTGGGATTTCCATATACTATGTGAAAGCAAGCTCGTAAGAATTAATTAATGAGACATGAGGGATTGCATGTGGAATAGTCTCATATTTGAAGCTTGCTAAATTGAAATGAAAAAGATAACAATACAAATGAATTGATGATTCAACACAAGATGTGACTTGATGGCTTGAGATGGTGAAGATAGCAAGGAAAGGCTTCAAGGTACTAAGCAAGGGTGAAGGGCAAGCGATGGCTTGGCGGCCGAAGAACCTAGCTAGGGTGAAGAAGGAAGTACTTGCATTTAGCTAAGGTACTAATAAAGCTATGATGGTCATGTTAATGTGGAGGATCAAATCACTATTGGAGTATTTGATGGAAGTGACTTGATGCATTTGGAGTTATTCATTTTTGATGAATGGAATCAAGTCACATGCTCAAGATGGCTATGCTCAAGTGAAAAGATCAATATCAACATGTTGGCACCCTAACTTGATGAAGATTGAAAGAGACGGCATTAATTCAAAAAGTGGTCAACTCAAGTGTAATAAATTTGTTTTTCCTTTAATCTTGAGTTTAATAGGTATGCCATACTATTAAGAGGGATGCATCATGTTGATAGATAATGTTTCATAAGTGCTTAAGCCAACCCATGTGAGTTTTGAGTATTTGAGAGACAAAAGAGCTAACTAATTTCTTGCTGGTCTAGCAATACCGGACGTGTCCGGTATGTGCCCAGCCACGATAAAATTCTTGTTGTTCTCGGGTTGGTTCGTCGGGAGTTCCGACGTGTGTCAGAAGTTCCAGCAATGGTCGGGAGTTCCGATGTCTCGCGATTAATTGACTTAGATGGTTCATTGTCCTGGTCATACCAGACGTGTTCGACATTCATACCGGACATGTCCGGTATGAACGACCAGAGGCCAATGGCTAGTTTTCAAAAGCCTTGAGGGTCGGGAGTTCCGACATAAGTTGGGAGTTCCGACGGTCGAAAGTTTTGGCATGAGTCGGGGGTTCCGACACCTCACATACTTTAACTCAGTTACATGGTTTTCAAATATACTGAGGGTCGGGAGTTCCGGCATTCATCGAGAGTTCCGACGCCTCACATTGTCACTGTAACTTAGTCACCGTTGGGACAGTGTAAGTCTTCGGTATGGCAATGGCTATAAAACGGCTAGTTTGTCAAGGGGGCTATAAATACCCCCAAGCCTCCACCTTTGGAGGCTGCTGATTCTGTTGGTTGCTATACACGTTTTTGAGCTTTGCCAACTCTCCCAACCCTCTCTTAGTGAGTGATTGTTCAAATTTGCCAAATCAAATTGTGGGTTGAGTGAAATTCAAAAAGAGAGAAATCCAACCACTTGAGCACTTGTGCATATTGTCAATCTCATGATTCGCATTTGTTACTCTTGGACTCTTCGGTCCTAGACGGTTAGGCGTCACCAGAGAGCACCCGAGAGATTGTGGTGTGCCTCGGAAAGTTTGTAACAGTCGATTCCGCTGTCTCGGAATCAACTAGTGGAAGGAGGAAAAGGAGTTGGAAAAGACTCCGGCTAGAGTGACCCTCGTGGTACCCTCTAGCGTTGATCTTCGCTGGGTCGCCCGCAGCCCCCTCAACAGAGAGTAGGACTCGAACGAGTCCGAACTTTGGTAAAACAAATATCGTGTCTCAATTCGCATTTCATTTGATATTTGTGTTGCTCTAGCACTTGTGCAGGTTCTCTGTGTATATCTCTAGTAGGTGCCTGCAGTTTTGTTTGAAGATAGAAATCAAAAGGAGCAAGTTCGGGGCTGATCTGCAGAAATCATGTATACTGGACACGTCCGGTATTCATACCAGACACGTTTGCTATTAGAGCTCAGGGCTGAATATTATTTAATTTATGTTCTAACTTTATGTTGCAGGGTTGTAGCTTCTAGACATATTTTGTATACCTTGTTTACTCTGTGGCTAACTTGTGAGGGGTGGTATTACTCTTAATTTGGAGTTTTCTAATTGTTTCCGCATTTAAAGGTGTTAATTTTCAGAAACGCCTATTCACCCCCCTCTAGGCGGCATCCTAGGTCCTTTTAGTTTGCCCCGTGCCCCATGGTTGAGGGGTAGGCGGCAGGTGGTGACAGCCCTGTCCGTCCCTCGTAATCCCCCACGTTCGGGTTCGACGTAGAGCCACGTAACAACCCGGGTTTTCGTGCAACAAAAAATATGAGCTTTTTAAAAAATTTCCTACAATGTGTAGAGCATGTAGTCTCTAGGTCAAACCTGAGTCAACCCAAGGAGGACTTGCTAATAAATCGGTGCATTCATATAGATTTGTTTGTAGGAATGTGCCTTGTTGTTGAGTTGGTATGGAGTTGAGTTTTGTTTAGGCTTTTGAGTGCACTGATCCGTATCATTTTTCTTTCAAGTCCCCTCATTGAATCCATCTCAAATCTGAGCAAATTCGTTTCAAATCCCTCTTGAATCTATCATGAATCCCCTGAGTCAAAATTCATAAAGGAAAAATCCTTTTCCTCCTCTCATCGAATTACTCTCAATCCCTTTTAAATCTCTCCCAAAAATTCCTTGTCATAAAAGGAAAAATCATTTTTCCTTTTTCTCTTCTCAAATCAGCCCACCTCCTCCTCTTGGGCCAACTGCTCGCCTGTCCCGCTAGCCCAGCTCCCCTCTTCCTCCAGCTGGCCTAGTGCCACCCTTCTCCCTTCTATTCCCTTCCCATCGGCCCAACCAGCCTCCTCCTCACGCCGGCCTAGCATCAGCTGCTGGCCAAAGCCCAACTCAGCAACCAAGCTCGTGCCTCCCCTCCTCTTGCCATGTAGCCCAGCAAGCCACAAGGCCCACCAGCAGCACAGCAGCCTGCTCGGCCCAGCCCTCGGCCCCTGGCCCTAGTAGGCCATGACCCACTGGCTCCACAGGCCCAAGTCATGCATGTGCCCTAACCCTAGGGGTGACATGCCCCTGTGCTTCATACGCTGCCGCCGCTCGCATGCTCCGCGCCCACGCTCTCTGTCGCACCGTGCGTGCCTCTAGATGCCCACCGCGTGGCCAAGACGAGTATGGACGCCGAGGATCACCGTTCAATAGTGCCCGGTGCCCCTCGAACCCTAGCCGCTCATGGTATAAGAAGCAGTAGCCGCCATACCACTCCTACTCGCTGCTCCCCTTCTTCTACCCCAAGTCGCCGCCTGGCCCTCCTCTGCTCCACATTGTGGATGCGCTCAAAGTCCCTGACCACCTCCACGCCCACGCCGCTAAGCTCGCCGCGACAGCCTTGTCGTCGAGCCACGCCACCCGCTCCGGTAAGTCCTCGCCCCTGCATCCATGCCGCAGCCATGGACACCGTCGGGCACTGCTTCGCCGACCACCTCGGGCCGCGCAGCGCCTCCCTCACCTCACCTCATGGACCGGCCATGCCTCTACCTCTTCGACCCGGCCTCTGCCCTGAGCTCATCATGGTCACCACGCCGCCACCTCGTCCCGCCCTATGACATCATTGCTGGCCACGATGACCGCGACCTCCATGACATGGAGCCATTGGAACCTCGACACCAGCCAGCTCTGCTATGTCTATGACCACCATCTCCTCGCCATGCCCCTGCTCTGTCTTCGTCGTGCCTACAACCCTGTCCTCACTGAGCACCCCGACACAGAGCCACTGCCCCTCACCGAGCACGGAACTGTAATGCCATGCTAAGCCTCGTCCTTGTAGCGACCATGCTGAGTTGTCCCCACTGCGCCAGACCCCATCACCGGCATAGCACCACAGCACCGACCTCACCGTGCTCTGTTCCCGCTGCGTTGCGCCTCTGCCTCACCGGCCTAGAGCCAAAGCCCCATGAAGCCACTGTCTTTTTCTTCAAACAGCATCGCATCCACCTCTCCATCCACGCTGACTTCACCATGCTCTGCCCCTCCTGGCCAGAGCAACTTCGCCGGACAGTAGCGCACCTTGCTGGAGCTCCTCAGTCACCGGTGAGCCCCAAAGCTCAAGCTCTCGCCTTTTTCCTCCTTTGTTGCCATTCCTGACCAAATCCTGTGCATGAGCTCAATCTGGGAACCCCTGTGCTGAACCAGAGCCACAGGAAATCGAGAACGAGAGCTGCACCCCTCGCTAACCATGCCGACCACCTCACCGGAGGACAGCAGCACTACCTCGCTGTCAATCGTCATCTTCCTCTGCTTGGGTGAGCCCTGCCCTCCAAAAGCTCACTGTTTTCCTTGAAACCAGCCTCTGCTATGGCTGTTCCTGACCTTCTTTCTTGCTGTGCAACCAGGGACAGCAAATCGTCGCCTTACTGTCTCGACCGACCTTTTTCCTCGCTACCGGAGCAGCTAGATGATGCTGCTGCTGCTGCTGCCGGAAGTCAAGACCACAGCACTCCGCCTCGGTTGTTTGAGCATCGCTGCAGCACCGTCGTCCTCGCTACACCTCGCCGACCAGCCCCAGCTGCCCACAGCTAGATCTAGCCAGCCATAGCAAGCCACCGATAAGCCACAGCCAGTTGTAGCTAGCCATAGCTAGCCCACAGTAGGACCTAGCCAGCCGTAGCTAGCCATAGCCGCCACAACATGCTGCAGCAACTCCACCGCAAGGTCGAACCTTTGAACCCCGTCGACACCATCCTCGACGTCGACAAAGCTCTTGCTTTCCATGTCATTTCATACTTGTCATCCATACTTGTTCATACATGATCTATCTATCTATGCCTATGCCGTGCCATTGTGCTAGCCTATCTCTTGTGCTATGATGTCTATCTCTTGCTATTGATATGTGCTACTCCTCCGGTTGTTGTGTGCGAAGTTGTTTCGTTGTTGAGTTGTTGGTTCTTGCGGGGTGTTATTTGTTTGCCTATGGACCAAGCCTTCGAGCTGGTCGAGGGATCATACCTCATTCGAATGTTTCGGTCGTGGGTTCATCCCGCCATGGCTGTGATGCCGAGCGTAACTCAACCCCTCATTTTTAGTTGACTTCGCTATGACCATCAGGCTCTACCTCTTTTGCTCTTGCTCTTTTTTGCCCTTTTGTTCATCCTATCCACCTCGTATGCTTGTGCCACTTAGACCATCGCATTTCTATGATCCTCACGGTGATAATCGCACCGCTATGAACCCTAGGAATTGCAAAGTGCCGACTAAGTTGCACATAGGTTGTGGTGCCCAATGAGTTGGTGTGGATCGAGAAATAGAATTTGTGCTTCCCTTCTTTCAACCCTGGCCCTTTCCCCATGTCAAGTTGGTTGGAAGACTATGGAGACTATTCTTCTCTCCTCTCTTCTCCCACCTATCGATTCTCGTCGATCTAGTAAGATGGGGATTCATCTTCTTGTTCCAGCATCTTAGGCTCATGTCCTTGCCATGACATGTAGATCAAAGTGCTGCAGAACTAGAGTGATGACATGTAAGTCGAAGTGCTGTGGAACCAAGTTTCCTTTCTGTTAGTTTGGTGTTTATTGCCCTCTTGATTCCATTCCTTCGATTCCCGTCAACTGCTATGGCGATTAGATCAAAGGAAGGTGAATCCCATGTCTCCTTCCTGTCTTTTGGCTCTTCATGCTTGAGCCCCTTGTATGCTTGTACCCACTCTAGACCTTAGCACTCTCTAGGTTCTAGCAGTGACAACCACACCGCTAAAACCCTAGGGGTGTCTAGTGCCATTTAGTGCACATGGGTCGGGGTACCCTATGAGTGGACTCGGATGTTGGTGTTCTTTGGTGTGTCGCTCTCTTCTGATGCCCTATCTTTTCCATGGCATGAGGATTGGAAGAAGCAGGCCACCGTTCCTCTCCTTCTCCTTCTGTTCCACCCTCTCTTCGGTTCTCGTCACTTACCATGGCATACGAATCGAGAGAGATCGGACTGCTTCCTTTTCCCCTTAGCCCGCTCTATTCGATCTTGTCCTTAACAATGATGATCGGATCAAAGACCAAGCTATCACTTTTAGTTGGCGAGGTTAGCATCTATGTTGTGTTCACGGAACCATGTGAGTCGACCTGATCGACCATTAGAGCGCCATCTCTACCGAGGATGAGACATGGACGTGCCTAGTTGACTTTCTCCCTCGCCCCCTTTTTAGCCCAAGAAAAACAAACTCGCTTTGTAAGGGCTAGCCTACTTTTTCCATGGTGTTTGATTAACTCGAGCTAGGGTCTAGGCCATTATTCGTGAAGTCGTACAGGTCAACACGATCGGCCTGGGCTCACAAATCGAGCTTGTACTTAACAGACAACCACTTCTGTTACTCTCCATCCGAAGGCTCGAACTTCCTCCACGAGGGCTAAGTCCTTTTCCTTCATTGTTCTTTTGGTGTTTATTCGCTCTTCCCGTGCTTTGTTGCCTCTTTATTTGCGGTCTTTCTTGGTTAGTGGATGATTACTCCCTTGTTTTGTTTGTCGTACAAGCGACGTAATTGCATCGGGGATGACGATGTTCGAACTGGAATCCATTGGACGGAGGAGAAGCAGACAACAATAGAACTTTGAGGAGAACGACTACAAGTACACTATGGATCTCGAAGTTGATCAATCAATAGGTGCAACGTCCCACTCAACCTCGTAGAATCCTATTAGACATGCAATAATATAGCTACTAGTGCTTTACTTTTTGTGATTGAACTATGATGGGTTAAATGGTAGAATTGCTTGAAGCCTTTACCTTGACGCAACCTATACCCCTACACACCCACTGATAGGCTAGATGCTCGCTTACGACTTGTTGCTTACTTCCACTACACATTATATGTGCGATGTGATGCTTGGTGGAGGGTTGTTTGTGAGTAGATATTGCACATGGTACTAATAATGTGGTAATAACCGGAGAGACCTTGGCAAGCGTCTTGGGTGTGTGGTGAGGGTCGAGTCGACCAGATAGGATTCTATGATGAGTCTGTGATAGAACCACCCAATTTATACAAGATCAAGTATGGCTGTCCCCGTTAAGCACGATGACGCGCACATACTTTTACTTATATAAACCCGGTAGTCCACCGAGTGTCATGAAGGACCTCGATAAATCAACATCATAACCAAGATCGCATGATTAACCAAATACCCATCACATACACAGAGTTGCAGCAGAAATAATATTACAATTGGGTTCACAAATAATAGTACAAGTTTGGGTTTTAAAACCAGTTAAGAGAAAACAACATAGCTTTTAAATGATTACATTAATATAAGTTCCAAATACATTGCTAGCATAAGTGACCTCCTCTAATAAAAGCATATAGATGAGAAATAAATATAGAGTCATCGAGCCCACCGGTGGTTAGTCACCATCTTCAGCAGGTCAAAACTTCACCTGCAACATGGTGGGATAAACCATGAGTACTCGAATGTACTCAGCTAGACTTACCTATCATAAACCAAAAATAAAGTCACACCAAGGATCATGCAAGGCTTTGTAAGTGGAGCTAGCTTGACAATATTTTGCATAAAAAGCCACTAATTCAGCTATACATTTTATAATTCGGTCATCAAGTTAATTATAGCTATTCATCTCTAGATTAGCAACTAACCTATGCCAAACATGTGGTATTTCATTTAGAAGCATACCAATAGTAACCATAGCCGGTGTAATAATTTCATGTTCATCATAACCATCATATTCCATAATCCAGTTACTACGATGTTAGGACTAGCCAAGTTTCTCACTATCCAGGAGAGACGACGATTCGAATCGATTTCAACCAGCTGGGAATTTATTCCTAACACAAACCTAGGTCTACCAGCCTGATGCTAGCTTGTTTGCCCAGCGCCGCACAATCAGGGACAACCAACTACCAGGACGTTCAGGCCCGGCCTACCCTTGGGCTCATGTCTGGCTCCCCACACATTCTTACTACCATCCAAAGTGCGCACTTTTACAGAATGGGGCCTGGCCTGAGTTGAGATACTCAGCTTTGCGGTTGGAACGAGTTATTCGGCCAGCTAAGTGAGAGGCATGCGTTCAATCTTGTCAGAAGCGCCAACAACGGTATGGTCCTTATTCGGCACAGACGAATCACGTGAGTCAACCTACATATAGACTCCACCCAGCCTCTAGTTACATTACCCCATGGTTCTGTTCCACGATAGCAAATATAGCCAACCGTGCTTCGGTATCCACCTATATCTCGCATGTGACAGGAAATCACCCGACTTCTACCGGTCTAAGCATGGCTAAGCATATATTCGATCCTGGACCTACACAGGGTTAAAGGTATATTTTTGGACAAGGAAATTATATGCATCAAGTGGTTCCAATCAACTCTTATAACCTAATGCATCAAACATAAAGGACTCAAGTGATATTTGTAAAAACATAGGAAGCTTAGAATGCTTCGGGGCTTGCTTGGGATCAAACACTAGGTCAGTGTTTGTTAGATGGCACTCGCTTGGTGAGCATCTCCCATCCCGATACTTGCTTAGTCCTTCCGTCTTCTTGATGGATTCACCAAACTCCATCTTCGGGTTTGGCTTCAACATCACGTCCTTTACGTGGTGCATCTAGCATACCTAGATGAGATAAAAAATGTAGATGTATGAATGCATAGAAAACAACTCATGATGCATTGCAACAGGCATACAAAGGCAAGGACAAGGTAACATCATATTGACTTAAGCACTAGAGAGCAAGTCATTTAACTAATTAATGCACAGGCCTATCATGGTAAGGTAGCAAGAAAATAACACCAAGCATTCATCAATGAGGCACTCAAATTAAGCTACTTTAAGGAATCATCTAGCACAAGATAATCCTAGTAATCATACAATCAAGATCAAGCATAAGCAATCAACTCCAAGTATATGCACAAAATCTAGACAGCAACATAACAGCCACTCAATTTAACCATAATTGGAGTTATAGGTCTCCAACAAGGGTGATCCTAGACTTTCTGGAAAGCTAATGAAATTATCTAAAACTTTGTTATTATCATCTAATGGTGACTTCATAGATAAAAGGGTTAAACAACACCAAGAAGTCATCTCTATCTAGATTTAGACAGAATCTGCCATTCCACTTTGAATAGCAATAACTAGAGTTCTAGACCACCAAAAGTAGTGATCTTAAACATTTTAGAAAGCTTAGATGAAGCACTACAACTATTCAATCATCACCAATACATGATTCCATGTTTAAATGAGTCAAACAATATAATCATTCAGATCTGTCCAGATGACAAGGAAAAACCTAACAGAAAAATTCTAAAATCTATAACTCCTAAAACATCAGGCCTAAAATCATGAAATTGTAGGACAAGCAAGATAATAAAATTATATATAACTTTTGTATTCACCATATTTACATAAGACATCATTTGATCCATGAAGTTATCGTCACAACAGAAAATGCACATGCAGCCATTTCAGAATGTAACAATTTGATGTTTCACTTGTTTTGCTAACAAAGAGCATGCACACATGAGCCATTCAAGAACTTCAACCACCACTAACATACTTAGCAACACTAACACCAATCACTCAAAGCATCACCAAATATAATTACAAGCTTTATCTACAATTATGCTTTTATTAATCCTATCTCTTAATAAACATATATATATATATATATATAATTTTAGTGATATATGAGAACAACTAGTTTTGGGCTGAGACTTTTATGAGTGGTAGACGTTATCAAAACATGGCTACCGTACAAATTTCGCATGCTTAGGTTTTATAATTTTATTACTATGAAAAACACAAATTGCTATTGTAAGAAAACATGTAAAAGCAAGATAAATCTAAAAATCATCATTTTCTATAAATATATAGCCATATTATGGTTTCTCAGGTCACAATATCACCATGCAAGGGCAAGGGAACCACATTTCACATTTTTGCATATACTAATTATTTATAAACCATTTATCAAGCATTAATCAAGTTAAATTCCTAACTCAATCATACATGCACCCAAAATTATGAAATTTTAACCAAAACTCACGCATGCTACAAGTATGCTAGCAAAAAATTTTAGGTTATTTGGAGAAGTACAACAGTAGATATGATGATAGCAAGTAAAGTAAGCTAGAATTAACCATTAATCATGATTAAATCAAAACATCATAAAAAGTGATCAAACAACATGTTTAATATTTTTCTTAGCCATCACAAGACAAGACAAGACTCCCAAAACTGGAATCACATTTTTAAAAAATTCCTACCTCGAGATATGCATCTGAAAAACTTAAAAGAATTTCTAAAGCACTTTATAAGAATAAATAAAAACAGCAAAAACTTTCTACTAACACATATCATATTATGACTCTAATGCGTAGATCTACTCACAAGGATTCCAAAAAAGTCTTCATTTGCTATTTTACGATTTTTCTATGATTTATTTTGATTTTCCAAAGTTTTAGCCATAAAAGAAAAACAAACTTGCGCCGAGGACCCCGAACTTCTAGGAAAATAAATTCTAGCGAAGCAGTCCTTCTAGCCACTATTCACATGAGTCACTACTTTGTAGATAGGCCCTTTTCTTTCTTTGAATTTTTGTGCGAGGTCCCCGACACGAGTTGGAGCAGAGGAGGTCGACGGTGGTTCGATTTTCAGCAAGGTGGTCGACCTCCAGCGGTGAGCGGCGGCGGCGGAGTGCCAGGGGGGCGCGCGCAATGCATGGCGCTCGTAGCTTCCCCCATGGTGGATGGAGGCGGCTCGGCCACAGCAGCAGCGGCCCAACAGCCAGCAAGGATGAGCTCGGGGTCGGTCGACCTTGGCCAGCAGGGGCCGGCAGCGGCGGGGAGCATCCCCATCACCAGGTGCACCCACCGGTGCCCGTGGCTTGGCCTGAGACAGCTCGAGGTGGCCCGTCCTCGTGCGCCGAAGGCCATGCCCGCAGCACCTCTGGCGGTGGGGCACTCCGACGACCACGGTGGCTAGGAAAGGGGCGCTGGAGGGGTGGCCAGAGCTAGAGATGGCGACGATGCACTTGGTTGGGACGGAGAGAGAGCACAGCAGCGGTGCCACGAGCTCGCACTTGGCCGGCCATGGCGAGTGCGCACTCCGGCGTGGAGCAGAGCAAGGGAGAGGGAGCCGAGGGTGGAGTGCTCAGTAATGTTCTCCCCATTATACATGGAGAGGCAGGGGTGCGTGGCAGAGGAGGGGGTGCGCGGCACTATGCATGGTGGCCACATCGTCAATTCAACGAACACGTGGCGAGTGATAGTTGGGTTGGGGCAAGGTGGGAGCTGATTTGGGGCTAGCTACGGGCCGATTTGGACCTTGGGCCCAAAAGCAAAGTTGAAGCCCACCTGATGATCTACAAAACTCATTAAGGAATCCTAGCCATTAGAGCCCTCCATTAGTGTCTAATTAAGCACAAAGTTGATAGTGTCAGCGGCTAATCAAGGGTTAAGCTTCGCTCTGCTTGTGCTCCAATTACTTTGTTCAAACATGGTCAAACCGATTCCAACCTTTTGTGTGTCCTTCAAGATGTAAAATCCAACTTTTATATTTGGCTAAACTTGAGTTGCTTAACAAAAATCCAAGAACACGAGATGCCATCATCATTGCCACTAAAATTCTAGACAGCCAAATTTTTGAGATCTAAAACAGCACAGGGTTCCATTTTGAGTCCTCGGTTTGACTAAGTTAGGGACCAAACTAGCTTATGACTCTTAAATAAAGATTGTTGTACTCCATTCAAACTTCAACTTTTATTTAAGGTCTAATCCATGCAAGCACTCCAAGTAGTTGGTCAACATAGGTCCAAACCATATCATGAGAAAGACAATTTTATCCATTCCCACACTTCATTACTTTTGTTCATGAGTTGAATTAGAGTTGTTTGAGCAAGTTTTCAAGGTTTGGTCGACATCCCATGTTCCCATTCATCTGATGAAGCAATACAAGAAAGGTTATAACTCATCATTTCATGTGACTTCTTGATTCCAAACTTCATGAAACATTTCCAATAGTCAAAGTAGATGAAAATAAATGTGAGGCACATGATGAGCTATGAAAGAAGGGTTGTAAAAGTCATGGGTTGGAAGGTCACCTAGAAGGAAGGAACCTGTAGACATTTTGTCGCGGCCATGATGAAATTTGGTGGGAAGAACGCAAGGTGTGATAAAGGAATTGAAGATTGTAGTTGCCGTTTCGTCTGAGCAGCCTGATTCAAATCAAAATTTGAATGGGAAGACCCACTCTCATCATCATCATAGGGTAGACAAGTTAGAATATCTACATCAAATCCTCTATAAAACTTCTTGAAGAGATGGCCAACATCAACATCAATTGTTATGGCCGATGCAGCTTCACCATAATTCATGCACTAACAGGTTCTTCCTTCTTTGCCTCTGTATTCCTCATCAAAGTTGGAGGAGGGAAAGCTCAAATTCTAGAGATTTGGCTTTATAATCTTATGCATATACAAATTTAACCACATTTGTATTAACCACCAAGAGCGACTGATGGTGTGCACTGCTTCATTCTTCAGCAGCTGAGCGGCCACCTGATGAATCAAATGGTAAGCTGATCCCAACAGATACTTTCCAAGAAGAATCTGAACACCTACTGCTAGATGCTCTGCCATGAGTTTATGATTATAAGTCGGACCACAAGATGACCCACAAAAGATGAATCTTTCTAGCCACATGTTTAGAAAAGCCACATATTCTTTTTCGCTAACAGTCGATTCATTCCCGATGTGGTTCTGAATGTAGCTTTCCCATCCTGTGCAATCTGATATTTTGGCCAATTTCTTTGACCCAGCACCTAAGAGTTCATATGGCTACATTTGTCCTAATATCCTAAGGCCAGTAAACATATAAACATCGGCCAAGGTAATAGTCATTGGGCCGTGACCAAAGACGAAAGCATTCAAGGTGTTGGACCAGAAGTAAGAAGCGGTAATTAGGAGTGAATCATTTCTCTCCATTCCAGACAGTGAAAGGGTCAGGAATTGGCTTAAATCATTAACTTCCTAGTCTCCGCCCTTTTTGTCTGACACTCTACGGAACCAGTCTCTCCATCCCTTGGGCATTTTGAGCCAATTCCTAAAGGGATTTTTGGTGTTCCAAGAAGATAGATCTACCAAGGACTGCCTAAAAGGAATTTGATTGGTTTCTTGGCTGATAAAATCCAAAGGATTAGCATCTCCCATGGGTCTTAGGTAATAAGCATTTGGAACAACAGACAAAGGGATCAGAATTTCATTTTCCATCCCTTGGAACGCCAGATGAGATAAACTTAAGGAAGAAATACAAAGCAGTGGCTGATAGTTCAAGGGCGGAAATTTGGAGACGTACCTCAGGAATGTAGTCACTGGTCGCCATTTTAGTTGGAGTAGATCTGAATCTAGAAAAGGTTGCAGAGGAATGACTTGACGAGCAGCTCGAGCAGAGGGAAAACTGCTAGGGTTGGAGCTCTAGTAGCAGCGGCTTTGGTTGTTGGGGCTCGCTTAAAGAAGAAGGGGAAAGTAGAAGGGCCGAATGAATCGGAAATGATACTGTTGGGGTATAATACAAAATTCGGACCGAGAATATCAAGAGTCACGCATATATCTTGGAATGAACGGTTGCGACATGGTGAACAGGCAAATAGAAATTTTGGAATAAAATCATTTTTATCCCAAAATTGGGGGGCATGTGTTTACACCAAATTTGGGAAGAAGAACATGGGAACTCGAAGCTTCGAAGATTGTGTCATCAAGGAATCGATTGCATAAGGATCAGTATCAGCTGATTCAGATATGAAACTGGGATCGACTCTCTCCAGATGACATCAGCAAATAACGTCAACAAGCTATAGTTGGCGTCGAGAAAAGTATATCGGACTCTACAAAAAAGGAAAAGATTAGGGTCCAAGTTATCTTAAGTTAGGAATGTTTTCTTTTATTCCAAAGATCGTAATGAGTCATGTTTGAATAGGATTCATGTTTAGGTTCCGGGTATAAATATTGGACCCTAGCTATTATAAAAAAGGACATCCAATCAATCAATACCAATTACTTTTTTTGGCTTTACGCCAACCCTTAGGAGTCAGAGTACTGTAGATCTCGGTGAGTTCTTCAACAAGCAGGGCTGCATCGGTCCAGCTGACCTTTGGCTTGTCCGTAAGTACTATCATGGCTTATACTTCTGTTTGTAAGGCTGCATCGGTCCGGCTGACCTCTTGTGAGCTCTAGTATAAGCTAGTTATCGATCCTTATCTAGTTCATGTACGGCTACATTGGTTAAGTTTGACCTCCACTGCTCGAATTAGATTAAGGTCAAGTTATCAGCTCTGCCTAAGGGTGGCATCCTTTGGGTAGATTCATTAAGTTATCGATCTTGCTGATGTTCTTATTGTCATTAGTTTCAGCAATATCAACCTACCTGATCGAGATCGATCTAGATCGGCCTCACATCCTTTTAGTCCATCATTTATTTATATCATATTGCGATGATTCTTACTTTAAATGATGGATTATGTTTTATCGACTGTTCTACTTTGATCTTGATCGTGCATAGTACATGGCTAAGGCATGTCTGATCTTGAGAAGGTTTACTAGCTAGTTGAATCTGGTCTATAGCTCGCTATTATGGATGTAACGATCCGGTCGATCCTCACTGTTAGTACTTTAGATCGAAGTATGCTAGTTGGTAGATTTGCTTTCAACCAGGCGTGACCTTGACTATTTGCTATGCCTGCATCGGCTAAATAGCCGATTGCCTGTACTTTAACGCTTACAGTGTGTCTTCATGATTCTGTTAAATGTGAATATATCTGTTTATTTTAAAGGTTTATTTATTGTCTTTATCATGGCTGCCATCAATCCGGTCGAGCCCCACTATTAAAGATATCAGGTTAGGTCTGATGAGTTTATAGATCTATCCATATTGAATAGTCGATTGTTCTCATGCTGTAATCCCTTTTCTACCTGAATCGGCTATTTTAGATGATTCGCCTGTGCTTTCACAGATATGGCATGCTTTCATGAACCTATTGAAGTATGGTCGATTCTATGGATCTTTTGGTTCTAGATTATCATCATCATCATAGCTACATCGATCCGGTTGAACCTCACTGTTGCCAATAATAGATTAGATCTAGAGGTTCGTATGTCTGTCGATATCAAACAGTCGATTGTTTGCGTGGCATATCCCTTTTTTTACCGGATTCATTGGCTTTACACCACGTATTGATCAAAGCTGACCTAACCAGTGATGTATCTTTGACGCATACATGCTAATAGCTTAAGGGAAAGGATCATTAAAACCGGGTGCATTGCATTCGTTACTATGAAATCAATCATGACCCACGAGTGTTACAGTTCTTAACAGCCGATTTCTTCTCGTATCAGCTATTTAGTCAATTTTCTCGTCTGGCTACTCCCGGAGCAGCACACTTGGGACTATCTAGGCAAAACCAGCATGTTCCACCCTAAATTACTGATAAACTTTCTCTCCTTGTCAATTGCAGGTCAAATTGACTAGCATGCCCTCGGTTGGAATTCGTAGGATTGGCTAGTCTTGCGTTGAAGCCAAGCGGATCTCCAGCCTTGCTCCATCAAGCAAATCCTTCTGGCTTGCTATGTGTTGACATTTTTGTGTTGACAGAGAGAGATTAGGACTGCTTCCTTTTCCCCTTAGCCCGCTCTATTCGATCTCATCCTTAACAATTATGATTGGATCAAAGACCAGGCTATCACTTTTAGTTGGTGAGGTTAGCGTCTGTTGGATACCATAGAAAGGGGTACCCTAAGCAAGAACCGAAAAAATTGCTTAGACCTTGTAAATACCAAAGCCAAGAGAATACCACGCGGGCCTCGGCCAATTCTCCGATTCGCCCAGGCTCACGCCGCAAGGCCTCGGCAGATTCTCCGGTTCGCCTGAGGCCCACGCCGCAAGGCCTTGGACGAGCTACCAACTCTCTGCCTCGCCCGAGACCCCTCGCCCGAGGCCCCACCCGAAAGGCCTCGGGCGAGGTACCGATTCTCCATCTCGCTCGAGGCCGGCTCGGCATCAGTCCTGCCGCAGCTTTGACCGACCACCCTGACAGAGCGTCACACTCAAACAATGCATCCAACCACCCTGCAACGTCAGCCACACTCCGGCGTGGTACAGTGGAGTGGCCGACGGGACAGGAGTCACATCGGCGCCATGCAGTCCGAGACAGGACGGGGCAGGGGTTACCGGCCACTATGCTAGGCACTATGCCCCCTGCTGACGCCCATACATGCACTATGCTACCTAACTCCTGCTTCGAGGATAGCGTGGCGTGGAGAGTCAGGTCCGGGTCCCTGTACAGGACCAATTGCTCCCTTCGAGCCTCGGTAATCCGCTTCAGGGTCTCGGCGGCCTCGGGATTCGCGCCCGCCGAGCCCCCCACGATGGCTCAGCCTCGGCACCAACTGAGCCTCGACTCTTTACGCTGTCAACACTCTGGCAGCAGTGCATCACCCGCGGAACATGCCATACCCTGCGTTAGGCTGCAGGAGCTCCCACGTCGCGTACAGGGCTGAGCTCCTATATCCTCGGAGTCAGCACACCCGCGCCATCGCATCAACCCGGCCTCGGCACTCTGCGCCGGTCCAACGTATAGCAACTGGCATGCGTCCAACGCACCTGCCACCACAGGAGCTCCCACGTCGCACAGGGCCAGGCATGACCAGCGCGTCGCTCTAGAGTACCAAGGACAAGACCACTCCATCCACCATAACACCATAGTAGCGAGCTACAGGGCTCAGCACGCCACCTCCGCTCACACCACGCACCACATAGCAAATGCATGTACCGCCCCTATCCTCTCCTTCAACTATAAAAGGGGGCGACCGGGGCCATTTCTAGGACAAGGGGGAGACACCCAATGAGCGCACACACACACTCACGGAGACATCGCTCAGATAGACACAAGTGCAAGCGACGAGTAACACTCTATAATACACATGCTCCTCACTACGAGAGATCAACATCTCAAGCAACCCACGCCGCTCCATGTAGAGACCTGGGACTAACCCCCTCTCTCGCCCTGGTTGTAAACCCCTACTACAAGCACTTCGGTGCAAGGAATACAAGATCGCTCTCTTAGACTGGACGTAGGGCACCTATTGCTTGAACCAATATAAACCTTATGTCTCTTTGCATCACCATCCGGGATAGGGACACGTAGTACGTTTTCACTCATTGGTTGAGGACCCACCGGTCCAAAACACCGACAGCGTCTATGTTGTGTTCTCGGAACCATGCGAGTCGACCCGATCGACCATTAGAGTGCCATCTCTATCGAGGATGAGACATGGACGTGCCTAGCTAACTTTTTCTGTCGCCCCCTTTTTAGCCCAAGGAAAATGGACTCGCTTTGTGATGCTTGGTGGAGGGTTGTTTGTGAGTAGATATGGCACACGGTGCCGATAATGTGGTAATAACCGGGGAGATCTTAACATGCGTCTTGGGTGTGTGGTGAGGGTTGAGTCGACCGGACAGGATTCTACAATGCGTCTCTGGATGAGTCTTGCCAAGGGGATGCAACCTGGGCATTCTCTAAGAGAGGTACCTATGGCGAGTACATGCGAGAGGAGTACATTTTAAGGAGGTGACTCTTCGGGATGGAGGTGCTGTCGAGGCATGGGGTGTTGGTTATCTGCTTTGGGAAGATATCCTATCTGGTCCCCCTAAGGACTGGTATGTCAAGAGAACCAGATCATAGGACCCTATGTACACACCACTCACTCCTGAATGGGCATGAGACGGTTACCCGACCAACTAGGACGGTGCCATTACTACTAGGTTGGAGGTGGATAGTGTGGGGAGGTATGGGCATATGGCCCACACCCTCCTAAGATAGCATAGTGACCTCTGGGGCCCGGTACTACGTCTCATAGTCTCAGCGTGCCGGTGGACTCCGCGGTGGCCTAGGGCTGAGTGGTAGGGTGGCACCATACTGGTTGGGAGGCAGTCGTTATCAGCCTAGGTGGGGCACCGCCGATGATGGTAATCTTGTGGTTCTAGGTGTACACGCTCTACAGAGTTGATCAATCTATACATATAGCCGAGTCCTCAGATATGGATATTCATATGACCTATGCTTCCCTTAATTAGTGAGTGGTGTCCATTCTTCTTCTCCCCCTAGGTTTGGTGTTGTTTTCCGGCTTTGGCCGTTGAGGCAAGGCACGAGAGGCAGTCGTCCTTGCCGCCTAGAGAGTGAGTGTGGTGAGATGTGTGTGATGGGATGGGTGAATGTGTGGATGAGATAAAACATGATGAACTATTATAAAATATTGATGAACTTGCATAGGATACCTACATCCATATATAGGCCTTTTGCTCTACCCTTGCATTCCACTTACCACAAAGCAAACACAAAGCATAGGGTGGGAGCCAGTGGCCAGTACAAATCATACTGAAAGATATTTGATAGGTTTGGATGCCATCTATGATAACGATAATGGAGATTAGAAGGATTAGATGGTCTCACTCCTACGCTCAAGTTTGCTTGAGAAGATGAGGTCTACGCCCATTGACTTTCTACACTGACTTTGATGATTGCCCTTGAATGAGGAGCCATCATGCGCCGATGCGCTACGTCTACTCTAACACTGTTCTGTGTGTGTTTCTGCTAGTATACATTGTACTTAGGTGTGTTATCAAGTGATGTAATACCTTGTAAACTTGTAATTCTGCGATGTATGAACTATGGTATCAACTGAATAATGACAATGTGATAGCTTGGTCTTCCTGTACTATCACATTATGATGTAATATGAGGATTTCCCTTCAAGGAAATCATGGATCATTTCAAGCCTAGGCCGGTATCGCTTGGCAGACCAGGTGTACATCGGTGCTCGAAGTAAGTTTATAGTGACCAAAGCTATCTAAACATAGAATCTCTAACCTTAGAAACCCATGTCTTTGTATGATCATCTGCTCATCCTAACATAACTATACAAGATAAGCTTGCTCCTGTTAGGTATATTCTTTTTATTCTTTATTCTTTCTTTTATCTTTATCCTTGAGATTGGCTTGAGTGTGTGTGTCACACTATCCAATATTTATCTTGGCTTACCCCTGTTATCAACTTTGGTCTATTATACAGCCATGTTATCTTGACCATGTCCCTACTAGAGACTTTTACACCATGCCTTCCTTTGGGAAAATAAATTTGAACGATACCCGAATACTTCTAGATGAAATGCTACAATGATATATCCGTGCGCTTGCAGAATATTTCTGCATGTATTCAGAAATATCGTCATGACATTTCTGGTGCCATTGCTAGGAAACACAACTCCTAGTAGTGACGCTAAGAAATGCCAACACCTGCACCGTAGGATGGAAAACTGGCTTGTGCTCTAGAACTTCTATGAGGGGCTTATGCCCATGTCAAAAAGGCACATAGATGCCGCTGCTAGAGTAGCATTTCTTTCCCTCACCATCACCAATGCCATGGCCCTCTTCGAAAAGATGGTGGTCAATCAAAGCTAGGGTGAAGAAAGAAAACAACAAAAAGGCACCGACCATCAGCCACTATAAGAAGAGGAGTGGAGCTCTCCTTCATCACACACTATTTGAGCCTCTACACCTCCACTTCTCTACTTGTACTCTTTTACTTTTTAGTAGTATTTGGAGCTAGCAAGAGCTATTAAGGAGGGCTTGGCTCCTTGGGAGAAAAGAGACAAAGCTTGGTATGAATACAAAAAGAATTTCTTCCAAAATCATCCTCTCATTTTATGAATATAGTTGTGCTATAAAACTAGACTATAGTTCTCATGTTATAATCTTGACATATGAACTAGTATATAGTTTGTATGTTATGATCTTAACATGTGCAACTTTATGCTTAACCATTCATATGACTTATATGAGTAGAAGTGGAGCAAATTTGAGGTGGTAGTTCGTCATTCCTTCTGGCTTGCCCATGTCCTATGCTTGTTGATCCATAGTATCGGAGCCCCGAGAGGATATGGGTAGTTTCTTTGTACACGAGCATGGTGCTCGGCTGCACAGAAGCCTTCGGATATGACGGTGCCCCATGGTTGAGGGGTAGGAGGCAGGTGGTGATAGCTCTATCAGTCCCTTGCAATCCCCCATGTTCAGGTATTATGCAGGAGTCTTAAAGTCTCTCGCGCTTGCTGGCAGACCAGTGCTTGGAGATCTCCCCGTCCATCTTACACTTAGTTCTAGCTTTAATCATGTAATTTGTATGATCATCAACTATTCTTTGCATGGCTATATTAGAACATGCCTGCTCCGCTTAGGGTCATTCTTTTATTCTTTGTTTTCTCTATTAAATTGAGGTTGGCCCAAGTGTGTGTCCACTATCCTCGAAATACCATTTTTACCCCTATTATAGACTATTGGTTCGCTATGCAAGTATGTAATCTTGTTCATATGCCATGCTAGACTCTTAACACCTTACCCTCCTTTGGGAAAATATAAATAACAATACCCTGAATACTTCTGGGTGAAATGCTATAACGATAGATCTGTGCGCTTGCGGATATTTTCTGTAATCGTTAAGAACTATTATGTTGGTGTTCCTTGGTGGTGTTGCTAAGATTTATCCAAATCTTAGTGATGGTGCTAAGAAATACCAACAGGCATTTCTATTGTTGTTGCTAGGAATAGATTCCATCTCCATACTTGGTGGTTGCGCTAAGAAATGCCAATAAGCATTTCTAGCGCCGTTGCCGGGGAGGGCATAGGTTAAAGAATCTAGCAGGACGTGATCATGATCACATGCATGTAATGGTAGCCATAGTTTATGTAGGCTAACTCTACTTGTTTTCTTCCTGTTGTGGATGAAAACAGGATAGTGTATGACCGGTTACAACCTACCAAAAAACTACACTGATAATCCGGAGGCGCTCCTAAGGAAGAACATGTCCCGTACCACTTCTTCCTCTGCTACAACGCCGGCAAGTGAACTAGTCACCCCCGCACCAACCGCTACTACCGCTATGGCCAAGACACTCCGCGACTACTCCACCCTCGTTGTTGCCAATGTGCCCGTTGGGCCCGCTGTCAACATAGGCAATGGAAACTTTGAGCTATGCACTGGCCTGATCATGATGGTGCAAGCAAACCAATTCTGTGGTTTGCCTAGCGAGGAAGCAAGTGCACACTTGCAACACTTCCTAGAGCTGTGCGACACCATCGTCATCAAAGACGTCGCACAAGCTAGCATCAGGTTCCGTCTATTTCCCTTCTCCCTCACGGGGAAGGCAAAACAGTGGTTTTTATAAGGAGAAGGAAGCTGTCAACATGTGGGACAAATGTTCCACGGTGTTCTTCAAGGAGTTTTTCCCCATCCCATGGGCAAAACCAATGCCCTGAGGGGGAAAATTTCAAATTTCCAGCAGACTTCAATGGAATCCATCATTGAGGCATGGAAGAGGCTGCAGGATTACATCTAGGCATGCTCACACCATGGGATGGAAAACTGGCTTGTGCTCCAGAACTTCTATGAGGGGCTTATGCCCCTGTCGAACGGGCACGTAGATGCCACTGCTGGAGGAGCATTTCTTTCCCTCACTATTAATGATACCACGGCCCTCATCAAAAAAATTATGGCCAATAAAAGCTGGGGGATAGAAAGAAAACAACAAAAAGGCGTGCATATAGTGAAGGAGGTGGATATGCTTGCTGTAAAAATGGATTTGCTATTGAAGAGACTGAACAAGAGGGCCCATGAAAAAGAAGCAATGAAGGCCACTGTCTAGGCCATGGACTCACATATCACATGTGAGGTCTATGGTGAAGTCGGACACTCGAGGAAGGACTGCCCCAAGACCTATGAAGAAGCATCATACATCAACAACGGGTTCCGACAAGGTAATAATAACGGGTGGAACAATCAGTCCCGACCACAAGGAGGTAATAATAATTTGAATTCAAATTTCAATTCAATCCAACCTTCCTTGAAAGACCTAGTTTTAGGACAAGTTAAAATAAATGAAAGAATCACTAAAAAGCTTAACATACAATGATAAAATGCTAGAAAACATTACCTCAAAAATAGAAGGTCTATCTTCATTAAAAATCAATTGAGCTTTAATAAAATGATCAAAACATAGGTAGCTCAAATTGTTGCTGCTTTACCTGTTAATAATGAAGGAAAAATCCTAGGGTAACCCGAGAATTCTCTTGAAAAAGTTAATATGGTGACCACGAGGGGTGGTAAGTCCACTCGTGATCCACCAAATCCTAACAATAAAGCAGAGAAAACACAAGGGCAACAGGAGGAGGGATCTTCTTCAACAAAAACACAAAAGGATCAAGAATAAGAGGAAACGACACCACAAGACTTTGTCGACACTAGCTACATGCCGATTTCCGACAAGGAAAAGAAAGCAAGCCGTGGATGAGCAATTCACTCGTTTTGTCAAGATGATAGAGAAGATACATGTGAGCGTCCCACTAATGGAGTCTTACATGTACCTTCGTATGCAAAGTACATCAAAGACATCATAAACAATAAATGACCTTTGCCATCCATGGAAGTTGTCAAGCTGATAGAAGAGTGTAGCGTTGCTATACTCAACCGTCTACCTAAAAAGAAAAAGGATCCCGGCTGCCCCACCATCACATGCTCCATTGGCACCCAGCAATTTGATCATGCCTTGTGCGGCTTAGGGGCTAGCATCAGCGTGACGCCCAAAGTCGTGTTTGACAAGTTGAACTTAACACACTTAGTGCCTACACCAATGATGCTCCAACTGGCGGACTTAACGGTCCGCTATCCGACAGGGATTGCCGAAGATATTCTGATGAAAATCCATGGTTACTTCGTCCCTGTTGACTCTGTGGTGCTAGATATGGAAACAACAAAGGAATCGCCCCTTATCCTTGGCCAACCTTTCCTCAGCACCGCTGGAGCACAAATTGATGTTGGAGCCAGAGAAATCCGCTTCAACATCAATGGCAAGGAGGAGAAGTTTGACTTTCGGCCTAGGCAGGAGCAATGCTCCATGATTCGTATCAAGTACGGGCCGAATCCACAAGGCATAAAGGAGGTTGAGATACAACCTCAATTGATGGACAACCTCATCAAGAAAAAACAAAGAAAATAAAAAGAGGCCGGAGCAAAAAAAAGAATAGCCTAAGACCAAAAGAAGAAACTTCAAAGGTTGTTTCTACATCACCCAAGAAGGACAAAAAGGTGTGGAAACAAAAGGAAGAAGCTCCGAAGTCCACCTCCACACCACCCAAATCAAATAAAATGGTGTGGAGACCGAAGAAAGTATAGTCATCCACGTCCACTTCTCTGAGCACGGATGTACCGTCATCAACCAAGAAGTGAAAGGAGGAGAGTCCTGCTCATTGGACTTTAAAACGATGAGCCCTTGCCGAAAGTAAATCGGTAGTTATCTTTTATATTTATAATTTAATAAACAGTTACCTAGCTTAGACTTACTAGATAATAAAACTATAACTATGCTAAAATAAAATATAAATACAAGGTTTAAATACTTTTGTTACCCTTCCATGCTTTTTACAAGTATGTTTTGGTTTGGGTATGATCTTTCGTGCAATCATATTTTCATAGGCTTTTCAAATTAAGCATGGTGCTTATGTTGATTAGCCTACCTTGATCAAATTTAAAACTAGTTTGATCACTGAACTAAAACTGCAGAGTATAGACATGAGAGGTATGAACCCATAAAAATATATGCAATAAATGCAATAATATACCTCGGAGTCATCACCAAGCAATCTCGAACCATAGGCCTCGAGCTAGCTTGGGGGAGAACCCCTATAGAGGTAACTTATATCATTTATTTTTTGTATTTACTTATTTATTAGCATATAAAAAATTGAAAAATTAAAAAAAAGAATACCAAAAAAATGAAATATGATAAAAACAACAAAAATATTTATTCCACTCTCATATGTGTTTTAAGAATGTTTAGTTTCTCCTATGTTGAAATGATTAATAGTTCCTCTGTTTATAATTCATCTGTGTCTAGGCTGTAACTTAGTATTCCCCAAAGTTTAAGTTTGTTGGATAAAAATATCTCATCCTAGAAACTTAAAAACTTGTGGGTTGCAAATGCATGCTCCTTTTCAAAGTTGTTCCAAGTTATGATATGGTATAAATAGAATTACTATGGCTTTGTTCTAAGAGAAACTTGATATCCGAAGTTTTTAATTTAAAAAATGTTAAAATACAAAGTTCCTCAATTATTATTAATACCTACCAAGGCTCTATGATATGATATACATTCAAAACCTTAGTCATATGCTACTTATTTGAGCATTGAGCTTTATCAAATTGTTGTGACCCTTATTGAGATTCTGGTCATGCATCCATGATCAAGACACACGTATACCCACAAATAAACTGCTAACAATTACACTAAGAGCTACACAAAAAACATGCTTTTCGCGTCCACCAAAATAATACTCCATTTATTTTGACATGCATCTCTCTCTCAAAAATTTCATATGCCAAAAAGAATAGTATGGGCTATGCTAAAAAAAGAGAAAAATATCCATGTCAAAAGGCATGAGAGAAAAAATGCATGCCAAAGAGCATGAAGATAAGAAAAGAAAAAGAAAAAAGAAATAAAGATAGCTCATACTTTCAAATAAAAGGCATTCATCCGAAAGAGAGATTCATGATCGAAGGAGTACAAAAATATTTTAGAATTATGAAGTTATAAAAATTCCACACACTTACAAGTCTTGATCAAAGTGTATGACTTGCATCTCCTTGAGGTCTGGTTTTTAACTTAGCTAAATATGTGATGCAAGTATGCCTCAATTTCATACCTACCCATAAACTCCACAAAAAGTCTTTAGTGGTAGGATGAAAAGAAGGAAAAATACCATATGCCTTAGTGAGGTCTCATACACATTGAGCGATCGAGAGAATTATTTGAGGAACTTACATTTATTTTTACAAAAGTCATAAAACCTCCGGGTAGATAGTCGATCAAAGAATGAATGATTAGTGATTCTATTATAACCGTTCTATCTTGCAACCGCCCAAAAACTTGAAAAAGCTATACACCCCACAAGCATCAAGGTAAAAGGATGGATAAAAATACGGACTTATTTAAATTATGGATGAATACTTTGTTATAGGCATGTCACTTATGAAATATATTCGGCATAGTAGCAACTCCTAATCAACAACCAAGTACTTAGCTATTTGCTCAGGACGAGCAAAGGTTAAGCTTGGATGATTTATTGACGGTCCTTAACGACAATATCCGGCCACCAATTACTATCCAAAATGGGAGAAATAAATAAACTTTTGATACATATGTAATTACTATTAACCTAGTTCTACTTGTATCAGAAGAAACATGTTTTTCAAGGCACACATTTGAATACAAGTGGACAACATAGCAAAAGGTGAAATCTAGAAAAGCGTAAAGTAGAAAAGCGCAAAAGAACCAAGCAAAGGCCCAAGCAACTGACGAAACTGGGCCAAGACCGACGTAGACAAGACCCAGGCCTAACAAGAAAATGACCACGCGAAGGTGGTTGCAGGACGGCCCCACCAGGGGTGCGGCCGCACTCCAGCAGCTGCCACCTGGGCCCGGCTTCCTACGGCGGTTGCATGGCGGCATGCTTGGTCGGTTTCCGATGGTTTCCTACATTATCTACGCTAAACCAACCATCAGCCACTATAAGAAGAGGGGTGGAGCTCTCCTTCAACACACACACACACCCATTTGAACCTCTACACCACCACTTCTCTACTTAAACTCTTTTACTTTTTAGTAGTATTTAGAGCTAGCAAGAGCTATCAAGGAGGGCTTGGCTACTTGGGAGAAAAGAAACAAAGCTTGGTATGAATACAAGAAGAATTTCTTCCAAAGTCATGCTCTTATTTTATGAATATAGTTGTGCTATAGAACTAGACTATAGTTCTCATATTATAATCTTGACATATGAACTAGTATATAGTTTATATGTTATGATCTTAACATGTGCAACTTTCTGCTTAACCATTGATATGACCTATATGAGTAGAAGTAGGGCTAAGTTGAGGTGGTGGTTCGTCATTCCTTTGGGTTTGCCCATGTCCAATGCTTGTTGATCCGTAGGGTCGGAGCCCCGGAGGGATATGGGTAGTTTCTTTGCATATGGGCGTGGTGCTCGGGTGCACGAAAACCTTCGGATATGATAGTGCCCCACGGTTGAGGAGTAGGCAGTAGGTGGTGACAGCCCTGTCCGTCCTTTATAATCTCCTACGTTCGGGTATTGTGTACGAGTCTTAAAGTCTCTCGTGCTTGCTGGCAGACCAGTGGTCCGAGATCTCTCCGTCCATCTTACAATCAGTTCTAGCTTTAATCATGTATTTTGTATGATCATCAACTATTCTTTGCACGGCTATATTAGAACATGCCTGCTCTGTTTAGGGTCATTCTTTTATTCTTTGTTTTCTCTTTTATCCTTAAGGTTGGCCTAAGTGTGTGTCCACTATCCTTGAAATACCGTTTTAATCCCTATTATAGACTATTGGTTCGCTATGCAAGTATGTAATCTTATTCATATGCCATGCTAGACTCTTTGTTCCTTGCCCTCCTTTGGAAAAATAAAAATAGCGATACCCTAAAAATTTCCGAGTGAAATGCAACAACGATAGATCCGTGTGCTTGCAGATATTTTCTGTAATCGTTAAGAACTATTGTGCTGATGTTCCTTGGTGGCGTTGCTAAGATTTATTCAAATCATAGTGATGGTGCTAAAAAATACCAACAGACATTTCTAGTGCCATTGCCAGGAATGGATTTCATCTCCGTGATTACACTAACTAAGAAATGCCAACATCATCGCCGCCGCACAAGGGGCACGGGCGAGACGCCGCCGCCGTGCACTAGCGCCACCGCTGCGCCGGCGACCAGCCTCGGCCGTTGCCGCACAGGGGCACAGTAGAGGCGCTGCCGCCAGGCACGTGCGCACCAGCTCTCCCTGTCCCTCGCAGGCCGCGATGGTGCAGTGCCGTGCGTCCATTGAGGTCGATGCTGTCGATGTCCACCCCGCTCCTGAGCAGCTCCTCCCCGCCGGCGACGTCCCCCTGGCAGGCCGCGAAGAGCAGGCGCATGGACGCATGGTGGCGTCCAGGTTCTTCGGCATCGCGAGCTGTTGGTGGCCCGCGTCCGTGCACACGGTGCTTTGCTATGCTGCGGTCTGCGTCTGGCGGTGGGGTGGTGCACATGTCCGTCCGGCCCGCTGGAGGAAATCCATGTCCGCACACATGGAAATCCGCATCCGTCTGGTGAGCTGCGGGCGCGGGGTGGTGCTGTGCTGGTGGCACATGGGCACGGGCGAGCTGCCGCCGCCGCGCACAGGCACATACGCACACAGGCGCACGGGCGAGCCACGAACGCAGCCGCGTAGGCGAGTAGCCGGCGGCGGCAGCGTAGAGGCGCGCGAGCGAGCAGCGGCACACTCAATTTAATTTAAAGTAATACTCCTATAATCAATCAAATGAAATAGACAAAAAGAAAATGAACATACACACACGACACGACATACATATATTGCTTTTACAAAAGGCCGCAGTAATATATGCAATGCGACATATAACACCTGAAACGCACGCGTGGTCATCATTTGATCACACATGAAACATGCAGAGAATTATGGGGGCGTTCGGATTTCACTGTTCTCGGATGAATTTCACTGTTCACGCTCTCATAAATTCTTTCAGATTCATCCAGATTTCTCCAAATTCCTCCAAACGAACAGGGTTATGAATAAGCTACATATTTGAAACTTTCTTTGCATTGAAATGGCGGTACACGTACGTATTGTATATACACTCATTTTCACACGGATTCAGACAGCCTAAAAAACAGTGCAGACGAACACACGGGAGACATTTTCATGAAACCAAATATATGTACTAGCTAACAACAGTAGTCTGGGATCGCTTACAATTTATTATAAAAAATTACACGTGAAAAGGAATAACAGATATCCATGGAAATTAATACATAGCAGCAGTGCGCGGCATAGATGAATACACACCCCATACAGTATACATATATATAGCTTCCCCTACATGCTCTGATCTCTGCCTCCATCCATTAGCTAGCTTCCATGGCAGTTAATTACTTATAATTAGTATACTTAATCATTCTCCATCATTTCTCATGACCAGTAGCAAGTCGTTCGAATAAAAGGGTACGTGTGGCGGGCGCATGCATGCATGGGCCATGCACGCGATCGATAGAGAATCTAGACCACATGGACGGCGGGGCTGTGGCGGCTCACGAAGACGTCGACCACGTCCCCGTTGGGCAGCATCGCCGGCGGCGCAGCAGCGCAGCTCCTGTTGGGAACCGCCGCCATCTGGGCAACTGGGTGCACCCCGGAGCTCCTCTCGGGGAGGGCCGGGCTGAGCTTGGCGATGTTGACGAAGACGTGCTCGTCTGCAGCTGAGGGAAGCTTGCCGCTGGCATCCTTGCCCTCGGCAACCGCCACCGGCGTCTTGTTCATGTACAACACGTAGAGCACCATCTGGACCACGCCAAAGGTGAACCCAAGGACGTTTGGAAGCTGCGGAGATATGAGAGTTGTTTATTGTTAGTAAGACACATCACGAAACTGCTAATAAAGATAGAGCAATTAGGGTGGTTGCAACAAATTATAAATTAAATAATTACCGCGACGTATTTGTCCTTGATGAGGAGGCCGTAGAGGAACCAGACGACGGCGCTGAGGGTGAGAGAGAGAGAGAGCGAGAAGGGCATGTACTCCACGCTCTTCGTCTGGATCACGCGCTTCTGCACGTAGCCACGTACACGCATGCAGCCCATTAGTAACACATCAAAACTGATGGCTATGGTGATTGGGTTGATCTGTCCATGCATAGACAGAGTGCTCATTTGTATAATATATATACGTGCTCTGTGCTCACCATGATGCTGAGCGGCGCGACGAAGACGCTGACGGAGAAGCCGACGCAGATCCATCCGAGCATGACAACGCGCTTATCACCCTTGAAGAGGAGGAGGGTGAGGAGGAGGATGACCCCAAAGACGCCGGCATTGAGGAGGAGAAAGATCTTGGCCGTGAACATCTTGGCTTTCTTGGGCGCGTAGACGAAGTACATGACGATGTAGATGGTCTCGATCACGCAGCCGGCGGCGTTGATGGTGATGAGGAAGGTCTCGTTGGACTTGATCAGTGCATAGAAGATCCACAGCATGGCGCTGAACAGGGCCACCACGTAGGGAACGGACTGGAAACCCTCCGTCGACTTGGTCTTGTAGATGCGGTAGAACGTCGGTCTGTAAGAGCGCAAGGATCATCAGATGGACAGAAATGTTTCAATTCAATGGTGAACATCTCAAGTAGCGATAATTTAGCAAGTCACGTTTATGTCACTTACATCGGGGCGAGGAAGGTCATGAAGGAGATGACGTTGCCTGCAAAGCAGAAAAAAGGGCGCCAAGATCAGCCATTTGCAAAAGTTGCCAAATTAAAGAGAGTCCAAATAAAGCTGGGATAAGTTGTGATAAGCTGACACGCTTTACATCTCCGGCCGGACTTAATTTGCCTTCTATTCTGACTTGTTAGCAAAGATTGGCGAGGCTTTATTATTTTTTTACACCACCCAAAAGTTACAAGATAGATGCCTCAAAAAAGGACCGATTGCTAGCTCGACATGTAGTCCATGATGAAAATGTATAGGCTAACTAAAGGATCGATCAAGGATATATGACAGAGGTGATATACAAACCCTAGTGATGTATGCTTAATCTGTTGCAACTAAGTGATTATGACCACAAGAACGTCTTATTTTCCGGGAATGTTTGGAAGGTAGTACAAGGTTTGGAAGGTGGTAGTACAAGCTCCACTGCTATAGATTGGTGATCACCGAAGTGCAGGTTCCACTAAGTCGCTTCTATATGTACTATCATGCACTAGCAACTACGAACGATAAGATGTTTCTGAATACACAATTATAGCAATATGTAAAGTGAAACTTAATTAAACAGAATAGAAAGACAAATAAATATATATATATGCCCGATTTATGGCCTTACGGCTCTTGTTTAGTGAAAGGGTAATATATATATATATATATATAAATATATATACCTAGGAGGCCGAACGCGAATGCCCAGGGGTGCTGCAGAGATAGGCCTGCCATTACGACAAGAAAAGGGGGAGCTACAAATAATGTAATAGGGTCACAAGAATTTCCCAACACAAGCTATACAACTGAGCCAACAGTTGCTGGAATCACAATGATGAGCTTGTTTTCTTGTTAGGCTAGCTTGGGAACTACTTCTCTTCCTCTCTAACCCTTTGGCCCCTACAGGAGGGAAGGGAGAGTTGTGAGGAGGAGTCCTCGCTCTGTGTTGGCTGAAACTCTTGCAATGATAGGCAAGGCTGTGGGTGGCTTTATATAGGCACGAGGTGGCACGCAGGCCTTGGTTCATCGTGTACATGTGAAGGGGGGCTCTTCAATCTCACATATGTCATTAGTATTTTTTTGTGAAATTATATATGCAACGCAAAGATCTTTTTCAATATGGGTAGCTTTAGAGATGACAAATTTCTGGCCATGTATATATCACTAGAGTGTATAAATTGTCCTATATATATATTAATAGATTGAGATAATCTTCTCCATTCAAAAAAGCGGGAGCTGCTTTGCGTGCATGCTTTATAGTCCATTATACAACGGTGAGTGCCAGGGGTAGTACACTCCAAATTGTTGAGCACCACCTGGGGTTCTCTCCCCAACCTGCTTTGGACGACTCAGCGGTAATGGTAAGAGCCGCTGCACTACAGCAAATTAAATCACATGAAGTTTAATTTTCCAACCACGGGACTCAAGACAGCATTCTTAGTTTGATTATGTGATTTTGCTACTGAGTAGAACCTAATAATAATTAAGTTAGAATATCCTTTTTATTTGGACATAAAGATCAAAACAAAGTTGTTCTAACCACTGGTGGTTAAACATTTTTTATGTGTATTACTCAGGTTTTCACCATGAAATATTTTTGACAGCTTTAAAAAACCCTTGTTTTGCTTCAATTGAATAATATAGCATCATATATATATATATATATATATATATATATATATATATATATATATATGTATATATATATATATATATATATATATATATATATATATATATATATGTGTGTGTGTGTGTGTGTGTGTGTGTGTGTGTGTGTGTGTGCTTGTAAGGCACCAGTAACGGTGACTCAAAAACAGGATAGATCTTTCTTGGAATGCCTTTGCTTCTTTAATTCTACTTTCCTCACGTCGCTGCTGTTAGTGGTGGACATACATTGCTTTCCGCCAGCTTTTCTTTTTCTATGTTGCTTGGTTTCCAATCAATTCAATGTTTACAACACTAAGCATAATTAAACATATTAAAGATTCCACGTGCTCCTAAGTAACATACATGTGATATTAATTACTTATGCTGTCATGTGAAAAATCTTCATCTTCATCCTGCTGTGCTCTTAATCTAGATCATAAAATATGTGTCTATACTAAATCATTTTTTCTTGAATATGTTTCTGATTTTTTTTCAAAATGTTTTCCATTTCTCACAATAAATTACCGGAAAAGGCCATATAGTTAATCAAATAAAATATATTTATACAATAAATTCAATTTATGTAGATTATAGCCACACATATTGTGATAATATGGCCAAAGTGGTAGTTTAAAGTCCTAGAATTGCCAAAAACAGTATGTTTTTTCCATGTAGTTTGACGGTAGCTTCCGATGGATACAAGGAGAGAGAGTGCGTTTTTGCCACGTACGTTCCCCCATCCTAATCACGATTATTGGAGGCAAACCAAAGTGGTTGATTAAAATGGGTATTGATGTAGCAAAGAATGGTTTTAGTTAAATGGCTATCTTTTCGAAAGCTCATTGCCGATCTTGATTCTTGACCACTGAATTTTTTTCTTCTTTGGCACACATATATAATGTATTGCTTCATATGTGTGCACATATGACAACATAATCAGGTAGCAAGACCTAATGGAATGTGCATGTAATCTAGCCACATCGTATCCTTTAATTTTGGAAATACTCCAAATGTTGAACATGGAATAATGATTCATTTTTATGTGTTGTCGTTGTAGTAAAGTGCTAAATTTATCTAACACTTTATTATCTTATAATAAGACAATCTAAAACTTCATCTGGTACAATAAGTAATTCTAGGAACTAAGGAGTTATTCCATACCTATTCAATTTCCTATCTTATATTAGCTATTTTAAGCAGCAAACAGTATTATATGTTAACCACGTACTACTATATACTACATGACTTCGTGATGTACCAAGCTTTAATTTTTATTCAGTCAACTTTAATTTGTTTCAGAAAAACAACATCATTGTTCCATTGTGCCGAATCAAACCCTAACCTTATAACTGGGGTTGGCTGGTGTGACATAGAGAAAGTCAGTACATAGTTGGGATTCGCATCGGCCTTAAACATAAAAAAGTACCTAGATATACGTGAAATTAAAATAGATTATGGTTTCAGAATTTAATTTTGGTTGTTATAAATACTGTTACATTGTTTTGCTAGGTAACACTACTCTAGGAACACTTTTCTTAGGCAGGCATTTTGTGTTTTTAGAGGTGATCTGAGCCGCCCCTGCCTTCGCTGCAAAGTCTCTATTGATTAAGAGATAACAGACACAGAGGTTCATGCCTGTCTCTACAAATCAAGAAAAAAGAAAAAAATTACCGCTGAGCCTAGTGCGGAAGCCTGCTCATTGAGCCTACCAGACGTCCTTGGAGATCGCTACCGAGCGCACCTTGGGGATTCTCCCCGTGCCACCCTTGGAGCCATGTATTGTTGTGCATCGATTTCGATGAACCAATCGATGGCATGAGCTTGAGGACGGAGGAGCCGAACCTATCATTGCCAAGGCCCTACTTGCACGAATCAGGGTTATGCTCAACAGAGCCAACCCATCAATGGCAGAGTCACCCCGCAAGCTACATCTGAGAGGTGACACCGGGAGGGGGCAAGGCCACCGTACCATCGATTGCGTAGAAGTCAATGCATCACAGTGCCTAACGTCGCGCCATTGATTGTGCCCTCAGCAACGCCAAAGATGAGTGTACCTAATGTGCCCTCTGCATCACTGACATCGGGTTGCCGCCGACACACCTGAATTCATGCCAACGCACCCTTACCAGTGCCAAAGCCGGGTCGCTGCGGCCGTGCACAAAGCCAGGCCTCCGTTAACGTGCCCTTGTCAAGAAACGAGAAAGAGAGCCAAGGGAAGATTGAGGGTGAGAGAAAAGCAGTGATGGGCTAGGTAGGCTTCAGGCTTCTTAAGTGTCCTCCTTTGAAAATAGTCTCAATTTTTAGAGATGGACCTCTTTAGAGACATGCCTCTATAAATAGATTTTGTGACATGGTTGTTTTAATTATGTTTAATTGTCTCCTAAAATGGACCTACCATCTCTAAGTTCACTAGGTATTTTAGTAGATGAATAATTGTGGAGCGCCTCTATAAATAAATAGGATGGTCTTGTAAAATCAATTTTGTAGTAGTGTTAAATTGTTCAGAAATTGTTGCCCTAGACAGATGTAATACTTACTTGAGATGATTACAAAATTTCTTTTCCCCCCTCTGTATGTTGACAAAGTGATACTAAGGTACTGCAAAAATGTGCATCATATGTTCATTAACAGTCAATGTACCACATGTCATGTTTCCAGGAGGTCCTGGGTTTATGTGCAACAAGGGTCTCCTGGTGCTAGCAGTAGCAGCGTTATTTCCTAACAGATAAGGATGGTCTGCTTGGTTATTGTTCTCCTGTAGCCTTGTTTTAATCTTGTAAGTAAATATAACTTTAATTAGGGTGAGGTTTTGATAAAGAAAGATAGGTGAGAGCGAAAATACAATGAAAATGTGTTGTCCAACAAAACTACAGTACACATGAAAAAAATAGTATTATAACAAACGTACCATATATTAGGCACTTACTAATAAACATAAGGAAGTATGTGATACTTTTGTACTAAGGAAATGCCATGCTTTATCTGCCTCTTACCATGGATGTGGTTTTTCCTTGCATTAGGTTTCAGTTTTAGTTATTAATAACTGAACTTTGAAACTATTGTCATAATAGAATTGAATTTTAGCTTTGAGAATTTTATATACTACTACCTCGAGCTAGCCAAAAATTATGCCCTTTGTTATATATTAGAAAAGGTTAGTTTCTGTTAATGGAAATCATGTGCCAAAAATCTTCGATATGTAGTCAATCTACATACATAAACGGTAGGTTGATCATAATGTGATGATTGCATATGGACCTGAAACCTGCGCTTCTCACGCTAACCGCAAATGGTGCATCCAGCTGTCTTCCTTTTCTTTTTCCAAAGATGGGCAAATATATAACTACGATCATGGGATTGTTTAACAACAAATGCAGTCAAAAAGGCTATACACTAGACAAACATACACCATCCAAGTCTGTGTATGGTTGAGATCGTTTGCCCTTAGGTTGTAAGTAGTCAAACAAAGGCATGCATGCTTTTCAATGGCCACAAAAGTTTTCGGTTTTTTTTTGTCAAGTGTATAATGTTCCTATAAAGCATGTATATAGATTCACTAGCTGGGTTGATTAGGAGTAATCATAGCTCAAAGAATCTTCGTTCCCTTGATCGAAAAGCAAAAGAAGCGTATCAGCCTAATTGATAATTCGAGGGGTTCCAGCAGCAGATGCTTCGCGAGCAGATTCTTCTGATGCTGACAAGGGGCGAATATTCTGCCTGAACGATGAACATGCATGGCTCATCACACGGTCACCGGAAAAGAGAGAGAGAAGCTCATCATGATCACAGCAAAAGAAGACTTTTGTCTGTAGGAGTTCACCACCGTTCTTTCGCGATCTCTTGTTATTATTGTTTTGCAAGTTGGTTCTTTAATTAATTTCTAGTGATCTTACTACCAGAACAATATACAACAGTAGTCTTACGTATTTGAGTATTATTATTTCTGTATTATTTTTGCCTGGCACATACGTGTTGAGGTGCTGTAGAACTGGATATTTTCTTCACCCTATGAGGTTGGTAGCGGTACTACGTATACTGTATATTTTCTTGCATCGCAACAGAATCTCCAGAGTCGTTTTCCGGTAATAAAGCGCTTTTCCTTACAATATCTTGATGAGTTGTCACATAAGCTGCTACTATGTTTTTCCAGACCACGATCTTGTGCGCATTAATGTTAGGATAGGAATTGTGTTTTCTTTTATCCCTGTGACGTGAACTTGGCACTCTTTATTTTTCTCTTTACTTATATTATTGGTCTTTTCCTCTTTCACTTTTCTTTTGCAAACATTTTATCGGACTACTTTCAGTGGCTATCATCCTGAAAAGACTATTGACGACCAAAAGGCTGAACCCACTACCACGCCAAATAAAAAAAGAATGCAAGTTGGACTAGATTAATAATGGTGTTAATTTCATCAGGAGATGATAGAGAGAAAATGTTGTCTGTACCAAAAAAAAAGTGCTCACAGTAGGTGCATGAAGAAGGAACATAAAAGCATTGGCAATATCCAAACTTGCCTATATATTGACGCTGAAGTTCAATCTGATAATAAACTGACAGTTCCTTAGTATACACATTAAACATATAAATTATAAACTGACAGTTCCTTAATACATATAAATTGTCTACATATTTTTTGTAATATGCTATCGTAGGGTTCGTATGACAATACATACTGCTAGCATCCTTTAGATATAACAAAATAGGTTTTATAATAAAGTACTAGCTACGGATACTACTGAAGTAGTTTACACATATAGCGGGCAAAATGAGATTGCAGAGGCGGGCGCAACATCCTCCTGACCTGTGACCCAAGGTCACTGAGATACTCTGTAAATAATCTCAGAAATTTAAAGAATAACCCAGCGAGCCCAGTGAACTGACTGAGGGCCACCGAACCTGCCCGCTGGCGCTAAAGAGCCACTCTACAACAGCGCCACCACCTCCAATGGACCATCGACCACGTCGGCACCCTGAGCACGTCCTCCCAACACCATTTTCAGAGGCGGACTATCCCACCCCTCAAAATTAATTTACAAAGATGAATATTGTTTTGTCCTCTAAATACCATTTTCAGAGGCGGACCTCACTTGTTATTTTTTAAAACAGGAATACTTTGGGCCCACTGCTGTTAATCAAGAGGCCCAAAATCCTTATTGTAGTATTAGGATAAAAAATAATAATGTAAAGAAGAAATCAACACTATTCCAAAAAAAATACTTGCAGGGAAGGCTCATAAGTAAGCTTGCACTAGCTAGTAATATAGAATTGGATGGATCATATATCGCATTAATGATAGACAAGGATATTCTTATTAAATTGGAGATAAAGATGATGTTCTTTATTGCTCTAAATAAAGGTGGGCTAAGTCTGCGTAGGGCAGTAACATCGAAATTTTATTTAGGTACAATAATCATGCATCAATAGTGGCATGATAAATTTTTGTAAGAACTAAAACCAAATGAGATAGTTTTGTATTGTACAAAAAAGTAGTCCCAAATTAATATTTTACACGAACACTTTTTAGAGCCTACCAATGGAAAGAAAAAAAAATCAGACATTGGTATTGCAGCAACTAAAGAAGCTTAGACAATTAGCAGTATAGGTTGACTAGTCACTTAAATTTCATTGTTATGCATGCACACCATGCATTTCAAATGTGTAGTGCACCTGAAAAATTGAATGGATGCATGAGCCACTAATGGCCCATTCCACTTTTTTCATAGCTAACATGGTATCTATGCCTTGTCTTTAGTGGTTTTGGTGATTAGAATGACATATATGACCAATAAGACTCATTATTAACAATGACCAATAAGACTTACATGTGTTTCAATCACTGGTGATGCCTACAATACTCACTACCCTAGAATAGGCAATCACTGCTGGTTCTCAATCCCTCCCTCATCACTATCGAAAAATGAACTGATGGTGGGCATGTGGGATTCAAACCCAAGACCACAACATTCTTGTTACCGCGAGTGCACATACCAGCTAAGTCATGCTATTCTTTTAACTACACATTTTCTTATCTTATATTGCATATTTGACACTCAAAACAATCTCAAATGAAAAAAGTTGTTAACTACAAAGTTGTAGATCTCATTGAACATTACAACTTTGATGTTGATTTTGTCTCCATTCGACATTGTTAATGATGTCAAATCTGATCTGAGAACTTATATTGAATATTTGGACTTGTAAACCATCTCAAATTAAAAATTTATCAACTACAGAGTTTTAGCTCTCTTTAAACTCTACATTTTTTATATAAAGTTTATCTTAACCGGATTTCATATGAAAAGGTTATTTTGTGTAAAACAGCTATTACTGCCGGTAGAAGCCTTAACCGGCAGTGATAAGTGGACTATCACAGCCTCTTCGTGGCTTCAACCAACAGTGATAGTACACATCATATCACTGCCGGTTGAAGCCACGAATCGGCAGTGATAGTTCATCTATCACTGCTAGTTGTGCTATCACTGTTGGTTGAAGCCACGAATCGAAAGTGATAGTTCCTCTATCACTGCTAGTTGTGCTATCACTGTTGGTTGTCATTACCTCTTCTAATGAAACTGACAGTTATAGTCTGGAAGTGATTGTCTATTCTGGCATAATGCCTCCAATCTTGGTGTGGAGAAGCGATGACTTGGAGTGCAGGGGATGAGGACAGCCATTCCTTGCTAAAAAACTCTATAGTGGACCATACCCTGGTGAATGAGAGAGTAGGGAAGTAACTGGTGAGTGGCTTACATGAACATGTCTTGGTTGGCAGGAGCCCTTGTGGTAAACTCAATAGCATGATTAGGGCAAAGATTAGTGATTAGGGTCCTACCTTGGTGGAGCTAACATATCTAGGGGTTATGTTCTAGCAACTAACACTCTAGAATATATCACCATATTGAGTTTTCATCCTTCTTACTTGGACTCTTTACTTACCACATTCACTAGGTCACGAAACTATTTGTCGGTTTGGGAATTTAGATGACACTAGATGAACTTACTTGCACATCTTGCTAGTTTGTTTTAATAAGTAATGTTTATCAATGTGAGTGTTTCATTTGGGGACAAGGATAGACCTGATGGATGTAGTCTAGTTTTCTAGGATGGGACCATTCCATGTTTGTGTTTGATTTAGTTGATGGGGATTCCCTTCTCTGCATTTTGTATGAGGGAGGTAGGAGGGAGATGATACACATCTGCCCTAATCCTTTAGGCAACTTATATGTGGGCCCCACATGCCAACCCCCTTCGTCATCTTCTTCTCTATTCTTCTCCTTGCACTACCACATCTAAGCTCAGCACCCCCACCTCTACTCTCTACTTTCATCACATCCCCACCCCAGCCCCTGCTCAGAGTTCAAGCTAACATCAGCCGATCGTGGCTCCAATTGCATCTCCCTCATACTTTGCCGCCTCTGCCCTATGGTAGGCTCCGCATGCTACCCCTGCCTACCGAGTCCACCTCACCAAGTGCATTCACCCGCACTTGGTGAGTCCACCTCTGCTCAATGTGCCTCTCACCTACCCCATAGGCTATGACTTGTGACCTAACATGAAAAGATGAAGCACGTAGATAGAGAATCATGACATCATCGAAGTGGGGCGAGCATGTTCCATAAAAACAGAGCATGTTTCAATCTCTATCTGTCTCTAAACCAAATACATCCCACTATGTCCTTGTCTCAGCCCCAAATTAAGCGCAATCTAATTGCTTAGCCACCCAATTCACACACTCTCTTTGGCTTACACTCAAGTTCCTTTTAATTGGTATTAGTGCCTGATCTCACATATTCCATAGGATCTTGCTAATTCAATTGGAAATGTTGTGAAATCAGCTCACTGGGACTTCACCAACTAGTAGCTAAACATGTCATAAAATGAAATCAATATAGATTAGGCGCTGTATTTGAATGGTGGGTGTCTCATGTTCATAACTGCGGCAAGCATCATGGTTGTTCGTTGGAAGTCGATGTGTGGGTCTCTGGTGGCTTGGGCACTCAAAAACACAAGGGAGACATGACGATCTATCCTGGTTCAGGCTTGTGAGCCCTACGTCCAGTAGTGTATTGTTCTTCGTGTTGAGTACCCAAATAAATCAGGGATTACGACAATGGAGATTGAGAGTTTGGTAGGGGATTCATTGTTGCTATCATACGGGTTCATCAGTGTTGTTCCTCAGTGAGTAAGGAACCGGCATTCTCTAGCTTGGTTGTCGAGTTTCTCTATTTTTGGGAATCCTCTTCCCCACTATACTGACCCTCCCCTTATATACTGAGGAGGGGGTCAGGTAGAAGTTAGTTTGGGTTCTAGTCTTTGGTCCGTGTGCACCGAGGTGCACGAGTACCTTGCCACGATGTGGATGGACCTCTCCTTGTCATGTAGGGAGGAATTGATGGAGCTACAACCACCGCCTAACGCCATTGCCACTGCCTGCTCTTGACCATTAGGAGCTGTCTGCTCTTGCATGGCCTCCCCTGGGTGAACCTTCTCGAGGGCTTCCTTGTTTGTGAAGGAGCCCCTGCCTGAGGGACTGACGAGTGGGCCCTGGAGCCCACTGCCCTGGAGTTGGTGAAGTCGTTTGAACTGTTTTATCATGCTGGTTATGTGACACTATTGAAGAGTGGCCAACAGAGCCTCGTGCCCATTGAACGGGTGGATGGCATGGAATCTTTGTACCTACCTGGCCATGGTGATGAGGACATCACCTGCTCGGATATAACCACATTGGCAACTTTTGATTCACAGGTGAAACAATTCTTTATCATGATTGTATTTGATACATTTGATGAATTGATGCTGCACCATGATGTGTGTTCATTCTCATTTTCAGAATTACTTACATGGATAAAGGGAAGGTTTGATTGCATATGGAAAGCATGGAAGGTTAATGAAGTTGATTGGGGACCAAATCCAAGTATTCCTAACGTCCTCCACTAGGCCACCACGTTGCTTTGATTCCAAGGACAGAAAGAGTCCAAGTACAACACGTTTTGGAAGTTGAATTCGGACTACAAAATAGTCCCAAATTGCGACGGTCGCCACGACTTCATACGGACTCCGATTGGGACGTTCTAGCACTTTTTGGAAAGCTTATCAAGTCTATTTTCCAACGGATCTAGACTCATGGCTATATCTTATCCAATGCTTCTGCAGTCGTCATTTCAACGCCGGGACCTTTTCTGCCTTTGGTGCTGCGTCACCCTATTTTGGGCCGATGACCCATGTATCAAGTTGGGTCCATTAGGGACACGTCCTAGGGTTGGAGAACGACCCCAACACCCCCTGGTCGTTCCCCTATGTATTAATAAGGATTAGAGCCACCACAAACAGATTGGGTTTTGTTTTGTTGAAAGTTTAGCCATTGCTACTTCCTTGTAGACGCGTGTGTCGACTAGACCATCCGTTCTACTCGATTTAGAACCCCAACTTTGTGATTTCAGATTGGTTTTTATCTCCATATTTGCAATTGAGTTGCTTGTTCTACTTGTTCTTGCTTGTTCCTCGATTGCTTGCAGGAATTACCCTAGTGGTTTGGTTGATCGTGCTCCACAAGATCGCGACGGCTGTTGGAGGTGGTGTATCGGTTGCTAAGGCGCAGCATCCTTGGATGGTTGTAGTCGGGCCGTGAACGTCGTCTCCATCCCCAAATCGAGTTATCCACCTTCTCTCATCGAAAGATCGGGATTCACCCTAGCGGGTTCATATCAGTTGGTATCAGAGCAAGGTTTATCGGTGAGAGACTTCAAATCCTTTGCTGTTTTTAATTTTTCCTAAAGTCCAGAAAAGCCAAAAAAAGTAGATTAGTTTACCCACAATCCTATAAACCCTTTGAGCCTTTGCTAGCACTGCTTAGTTAGGGCTTGTTGAGTTTTCGGTTGCATCGGTTGTGTCGAGTTGCTGGTCTTAGTGTCTATTCCTTTAGAGTTTTGAGTTCTATCACGTTTTGGTCACCACGAGATCCACCATCACCATATACATTGTTGCTGCGTTTCTGCCACCACGGATCCATATGATGTCCGATTTGGGAGTTTAAATACAATCTGAAAACTTGAAGTTGTCTTCTTTCCAACAGATCTGACCTTGCAGCAAAATTCGATATGAGCACTCCACAATCTTCCTAGAGATTTCTGCATCTGCTGTAATAACAAGAGTTGTTAAATCTGAATTTGAAGGGGCTGTGTGCAATAGCCTTATTGTTAGGGTTGTCATAGTACCAAACAAAATATTTAGGGCCCTGTGAAAAAAAAGAAGAAAAAGACAAGAGAAGGAGAAGAAAGAAGGGGCTGAATCTGTTATTTTCTTCGTGCTGTGCTAGTTCTCTTTTTCAGTGACTACCTTTGTGCCTAGACTCACGTCTCTAGCATGCTTTAGCCTAGGACCAGCACAGTACCGCTGTTGAATGATTATTCACCTTGCTTTTGTGACTAACGTGGTGCTAGTACTTCCTTGCTTTAGCCCACCTATAGCTCCACATATTTCGACTACAGCTTGACAGGTGTTGTTGTTGCGGCACCGATACACTTCATTCCACGGTTGCAGACTTGTTGGTTGCCGTCACGTCCTGTTTGGCTTGGTAAGAACTTGTAAGGGCTTGTTTTAACAAGTTGAGTTTGAGAGAATTACAACCGACACATCGTAGTAGTTGATAGGAGGATACATATTATTTTTGTGTTTCTTGTTTTCTACTAATCATGGTAGGTGATATGGAGGTTTTGGAGCTGTTGAAACTAGACCCTCATATTCAGGATGTCATTCAACACTTGCCGTTATATGATGGTAAGTTTGATCCTAAAGCTTACATTGATTGGGAGCTAAAAGTAGATAATGAATTTCATGAGCATGACCTGTCTGAGAAACAAAAGATTTGTATTGCCTCTAATGTTTTGATTGAATATGCTTTGCTGGAATGGAAACACATTTGTAGGCACAACAAAGTTCCAGAATCTTGGGAAGACTTCAAATTTCTATTTAGAGATGCATTCGTTCCAGCATATTATGCTGATTATTTGCTTGCAAAATTAGACAAGTTGAAGCAGGGTAGTAAGACTGTGAAACAATACTACCATGATTTTAAGATTTGTATCATGTTTAGTGGATTGGATGAATGCATGAAAGATGTTATGAGTAGGTTCATGAGCGGGCTCAATTCTAAAATTCAAACCTTGTTAATTAGCAAATCATATTGCCATATTGGTCAATTGTTTTGTCTTGCTCTCAATGCTGAAAAAGAGATTCTATTATCTGTGAATAAGAATGATGTGACCCATAATGTCCAAAATTTGTCCACTCTGCATGCTAATGAAGAGCAACAAATAGTGGAACCCACTACTGATTTTCCTTTGTCACAAAATGAATTACTTGCTGTTCCTTGTGATAAAGAGGAGTTGTGTGCTGATGATTCTTTTACTCCTATGCCACAAGTAGCGAATAAGTGTGATACTTTTGGTTTGGAACCATACAAATATGCTGAAGATAAGCTTTTTCATCCTATTACATGTGCACAAGATGAACTGAATTTGCTATCCTCTTTAAATACTTTGGGTTATATTGAATTTGATATTCTGTGTAATCTAAATTGTCTAAAAGAGAAACTTAAATTTGATTCTGGTTTGCCAAGTTTTAATCATTGTTCGCTTCATGCAATTGGCAAATATGACCGCAAAGGAGAATATTTGGTGTATAAAGTTTATATTTGCTCTAAGATGAAATATCCTTTTGGGCTACAATACCAAGATCAAATAGGGGGCGGCACTAACACTAATAATGTCTTGCAAAGTTTTCCTAGTTTTTCTGATATGCAACAAGGTAAGGCCAAAGAAGGGGAGCATTGCTGGTTGTGGTCATGCAGCATAGTCGTCGCTCCATGCTCCAACATCAAAGCAAGCACCTTTGAATATCATTGGAGCAAGTCGAGGACGACTTGCAGGCAAGAAGGGGAGAATGATGAGGACATCACCTGCTCGGATATAACCACATTGGCAACTTTTGATTCACAGGTGAAACAATTCTTTATCATGATTGTATTTGATACATTTGATGAATTGATGCTGCACCATGATGTGTGTTCATTCTCATTTTCAGAATTACTTACATGGATAAAGGGAAGGTTTGATTGCATATGGAAAGCATGGAAGGTTAATGAAGTTGATTGGGGACCAAATCCAAGTATTCCTAACGTCCTCCACTAGGCCACCACATTGCTTTGGTTCCAAGGACAGAAAGAGTCCAAGTACAACACGTTTTGGAAGTTGAATTCGGACTACAAAATAGTCCCAAATTGCGACGGTCGCCACGACTTCATACGGACTCCGATTGGGACGTTCTAGCACTTTTTGGAAAGCTTATCAAGTCTATTTTCCAACGGATCTAGACTCATGGCCATATCTTATCCAATGCTTCTGCAGTCGTCATTTCAACGCCGGGACCTTTTCTGCCTTTGGTGCTGCGTCACCCTATTTTGGGCCGATGACCCATGTATCAAGTTGGGTCCATTAGGGACACGTCCTAGGGTTGGAGAACGACCCCAACACCCCCCTGGTCGTTCCCCTATGTATTAATAAGGATTAGAGCCGCCACAAACAGATTGGGTTTTGTTTTGTTGAAAGTTTAGCCATTGCTACTTCCTTGTAGACGCGTGTGTCGACTAGACCATCCGTTCTACTCGATTTAGAACCCCAACTTTGTGATTTCAGATTGGTTTTCATCTCCATATTTGCAATTGAGTTGCTTGTTCTACTTGTTCTTGCTTGTTCCTCGATTGCTTGCAGGAATTACCCTAGTGGTTTGGTTGATCGTGCTCCACAAGATCGCGACGGCTGTTGGAGGTGGTGTATCGGTTGCTAAGGCGCAGCATCCTTGGATGGTTGTAGTCGGGCCGTGAACGTCATCTCCATCCCCAAATCGAGTTATCCACCTTCTCTCATCGAAAGATCGGGATTCACCCTAGCGGGATCATATCAGTTGATGAGGACATCACCTGCTCGGATATAACCACATTGGCAACTTTTGATTCACAGGTGAAACAATTCTTTATCATGATTGTATTTGATACATTTGATGAATTGATGCTGCACCATGATGTGTGTTCATTCTCATTTTCAGAATTACTTACATGGATAAAGGGAAGGTTTGATTGCATATGGAAAGCATGGAAGGTTAATGAAGTTGATTGGGGACCAAATCCAAGTATTCCTAACGTCCTCCACTAGGCCACCACGTTGCTTTGGTTCCAAGGACAGAAAGAGTCCAAGTACAACACGTTTTGGAAGTTGAATTCGGACTGCAAAATAGTCCCAAATTGCGACGGTCGCCACGACTTCATACGGACTCCGATTGGGACGTTCTAGCACTTTTTGGAAAGCTTATCAAGTCTATTTTCCAACGGATCTGGACTCATGGCCATATCTTATCCAATGCTTCTGCAGTCGTCGTTTCAACGCCGGGACCTTTTCTGCCTTTGGTGCTGCGTCACCCTATTTTGGGCCGATGACCCATGTATCAAGTTGGGTCCATTAGGGACACGTCCTAGGGTTGGAGAACGACCCCAACACCCCCTGGTCGTTCCCCTATGTATTAATAAGGATTAGAGCCGCCACAAACAGATTGGGTTTTGTTTTGTTGAAAGTTTAGCCATTGCTACTTCCTTGTAGACGCGTGTGTCGACTAGACCATCCGTTCTACTCGATTTAGAACCCCAACTTTGTGATTTCAGATTGGTTTTCATCTCCATATTTGCAATTGAGTTGCTTGTTCTACTTGTTCTTGCTTGTTCCTCGATTGCTTGCAGGAATTACCCTAGTGGTTTGGTTGATCGTGCTCCACAAGATCGCGACGGCTGTTGGAGGTGGTGTATCGGTTGCTAAGGCGCAGCATCCTTGGATGGTTGTAGTCGGGCCGTGAACGTCATCTCCATCCCCAAATCGAGTTATCCACCTTCTCTCATCGAAAGATCGGGATTCACCCTAGCGGGATCATATCAGTTGATGAGGACATCACCTGCTCGGATATAACCACATTGGCAACTTTTGATTCACAGGTGAAATAATTCTTTATCATGATTGTATTTGATACATTTGATGAATTGATGTTGCACCATGATGTGTGTTCATTCTCATTTTCAGAATTACTTACATGGATAAAGGGAAGGTTTGATTGCATATGGAAAGCATGGAAGGTTAATGAAGTTGATTGGGGACCAAATCCAAGTATTCCTAACATCCTCCACTAGGCCACCACATTGCTTTGGTTCCAAGGACAGAAAGAGTCCAAGTACAACACGTTTTGGAAGTTGAATTCGGACTGCAAAATAGTCCCAAATTGCGACGGTCGCCACGACTTCATACGGACTCCGATTGGGACGTTCTAGCACTTTTTGGAAAGCTTATCAAGTCTATTTTCCAACGGATCTGGACTCATGGCCATATCTTATCCAATGCTTCTGCAGTCGTCGTTTCAACGCCGGGACCTTTTCTGCCTTTGGTGCTGCGTCACCCTATTTTGGGCCGATGACCCATGTATCAAGTTGGGTCCATTAGGGACGCGTTCTAGGGTTGGAGAACAACCCCAACACCCCCCTGGTCGTTCCCCTATGTATTAATAAGGATTAGAGCCGCCACAAATAGATTGGGTTTTGTTTTGTTGAAAGTTTAGCCATTGCTACTTCCTTGTAGACGCGTGTGTCGACTAGACCATCCGTTCTACTCGATTTAGAACCCCAACTTTGTGATTTCAGATTGGTTTTCATCTCCATATTTGCAATTGAGTTGCTTGTTCTACTTGTTCTTGCTTGTTCCTCGATTGCTTGCAGGAATTACCCTAGTGGTTTGGTTGATCGTGCTCCACAAGATCGCGACGGCTGTTGGAGGTGGTGTATCGGTTGCTAAGGCGAAAGATCGGGATTCACCCTAGCGGGTTCATATCACATGGATGCTTAGCAAGTTGACTATGGCTCCAGACATTGGTTCATCATCCGAGCGCTAGCTGGGGCCTTTGCTGGGTTGGAGTCAAGCTCAGGATGCCGTCACTCGGTAGTCCAGGACCTTGGCAAGCCTCTGAGCCCCGAGTAGTGGCGGCAGGCGTGCTTGGGCTGCTCCTAACTCCTTCTAGAGGGTGAGTACGACCGTACCTGATGGGTATAGCCGCTGAGCGATCTAGTGAGATTGGTCGGGGGGATCCATCTTCGGCACCTTCTTACCCGAGGACTTAGCATAACCCTATGTTTGACTCTCATTAGTGGGCTTTGAAACTTCAAAATGATTATGGAAGCTAAGGGCTTAAATTTTTATCATGTCACCAAGGAGGGCGATAAAAATGAGAATAAGGTTGAGAGATAATTTTGTGCGATTGCAAAATCAACCTTACTATCTTCTTTTGGTGACAATGTTTCTAATCATGTTTTTGCATGCATTAATCATATAGCTTAAGGGACAATCAATGAGAACCTTGGAGGATCCAAGGATGTGCAAGTGGAAAAATATTACGTTCTCATTGACAAGCTCAATAGCTTCAAGCAACAAGAGCTCAATAACTTGTCATCCAGCACGAAAGAGCACCAAAAATCACAAAAATGCACAAAAAATCACAAAAATGTTTTGCTAATGAAAATCAATAATTTATGATGGGAATCGGAGTGCCTGATCTCCCATTAGGTGAAGGTTACTCTTGAGTTGGTCGAAACTTGATACACACAACTCAACTACTGATCACAAAGATTTGAAACCTATAATCGGAGCACCATGTCTCCTCTAGTTGTCAACCATGCACCGCCTAGTTGACCTTACCATGAAGGCTAATCCTTGTCTGCGAATGAAGAACACGAGCAAGAACAAGAAAGACACAATCTAGAAATATTGTTGATTGATTGATGAAGCACTCAAAGTTGGGTCTCAAAAACTAATAAACGGCGAATTGTTGAATGATAGCTTAATCTAAGAAAAATCCAAACCCTTACTTGGGCAATGACTACTGAATAAATAGGGTCAAGGGTAGCCAAGGACCCCCTGGCATGTCCCTAATGGACTCCGACATGATATACATGCCAAAAGATAGTGGTGTTGTAGCCTGACAGATTCTAGATGCCCACTTCTTTTGATGGTTCCTATAGACTAAAAGATTTTTATGTGGGAATAGTTCCATTCAAAACCTTATCTCCTTAGCCTTTCCATATGTAAAACACTGAAAATGGGGTCTATATGCAACCTAGGCGATGATTTTACTGTGGGCTACTCTATGATCCGTGATGGACTCGGACTTGATATGGATTAGGCCTCCTTCAAAACATCGATGTAGACACTAGTCTTCTCCACCTCCTTGCCTCAAAGTACTTCTTGATCATCTCTAATGTTCCTAAGTAAGATAATATCATTATGTAATTACAAAAAGGGTCACTTAGGAACGGGCTCATATGTAGATTTAATTGTCGTGCCCGAAATTAGCCCTTGCATAACTATTGGTGGAGCGGTGTGTATCCAAAGGAGTGATATCCTCATATATTATCCTCCCATGTATATCTTCAAATCCATAGTGTTGAAGTTTAGACTAACTCCAAACATGGGAAGCAACTCAAGTATATAACGCATTGTCATTTATGTTCTCAATTATTTTAAATGGACCCACATATCAATGCATTAACTTAGACTTTTGTAGAAACCTATATTTTTAGGTTAACCATAAAAAATCACTTGTTTCAAGTTTGACTTACTTTCTACCTTTGCTCCCAACAATAATCATATATTTTTCATTCATTTATTCAATGTTTTCCTTATTCGTTTCATGCATTTTCATAATAAATTAAGCATGTTCCTAAGCATCATTATGTGTTCTAGTTGATAAGGCCAATCGATCAATAGAGCTTGGGGGTTGCTGATGGTACTTATCACCTATCATAAACCGTCAATAAAACTTGTATAAATGCAAGAATATGATCACCAACATAGGTTTAGGGGTTTAAACTGATAATTTCTATGAGTTTTGGTGAATCTGTGTTTTCAGCAGGGTTTATCCAGAAAATCATCATGGTGGACCTAATCATCAGATTTAATCACGCTTATCCATGATGAAATCGAATTAGGAAGATTCTAGAGCACTCTAGAAGGCAAACCACTACAACAGAGCATGAGACCCTGACATGTGGGGCTGGCCGGCACCACCTGCAGGCCGGCCAGCCTGTGGGGCCCACATGGCAGCCCCTCCTCGCTATGTTGGTTCTTCACCGCCTTAAAGATTAAATCTATGCCGTTGCTCAAGGTTAGTTTGATCCGAGGGTCCAGAATTAACGCTGCCCCTATATATATCAGCCCAGACCCCCCTGAGGCATTGATTGATCAATGAATCAATCAGTTGATCATCATCATCTTCAGAGTTTCCAGAGAGAATAGAATAGATCTCCAATTCCTCAAAGTTTTATCTAGCTAGTAGATTCAAGTAGAGTTGGGCTACCGCTCAGGATTTTGAAATCATCATCTAGAGGCTGGTGTAGCCATTGTATCCTCTATTATTCATGACTTTATGTTTAATCCGAATTATGTTTTTGTTGATATTTCTTAACGTTTACAGAAAGAATCCGCAAGCTTACGGAATTACCGTTGTAGATTTTACCTGAAAGTACTCAGGGTATCGTATTTCCATAGGAAACAGAGGTATTTCTTCTGACTAATTCATCCAAGGACAACACAAGGATAGCTAATAAGGGTAGAGAAGGATTCCTCTGGCTTAGGGTCTAAGGATAGATAAATTCTACCTCTACTTGCTTACTTTGGGCATCGGATCGCACCTGGTCTTCCAGGTGATGCCGCCCTCTAGCTCTATGTCATACCCGAACATGGGGAATTATAAGGGACAGATAGGGCTGTCACCACCTACCGCCTAACCCTCATCCGGAGAGTATGAGGCAAACGAAGGTAGCCTCTAGCCTAGTCACCACGTCTATGCTATTGGCTACTACTCTAGTGCGCTAGCAAGGGTTATCCGTCTTTATTAGGGTCCTTGTACTAGAGCATCTGCCACGGGGACGGATGACGAACCTGCAAGCAAATAGAAATATAGCTTAAGTACACAAAGACTTTGAAACATAAGAATCACGAACAGTTGCTAAATACCTATTGAGGTGCAAAGCCGGTGATCATCGAGGTACAAGTAGGGGAAGGTTACCGACAAGCCCGACACTTCTTCCCTGAACTCTTCCCTCACATCTCTCCTTATTTCTCTTCTAGAGCTAGCTAGGGCCTAAGCCCATGGAGTGATGCTCTTGCTCTTGCTCTTTGATGCTCTTCCTCTCTTGTGTGTTGTTGGAGTGAGGGGGGAGAGGTCCTCCATTTATAGGCAGAGAGGAGGAGTGTATTCGTTAGAATATTCCCTAGATCCCCTTAAATGGAAGGCACCAAACCAACCTCAAGATGCGATGAACCTAGCCGGGCACCTACAGAACTGCCTTTGCAATGTCGGTGGGAAGCGATCCGTGAAAATTGGGCCCGAGAGGAGCCAGTTGGGGTGCGGCCGCACCAGTGGTGCTACCGCACCGCCACTGAGCCCTCTCGGCCCGATCTTTGTCTAGTGGGTCTCTGGATGGTCGTGGACCAAGCCCAAGTGGGTACTTCACCCAAATTCTTCAGGTAGGTTGGACCTTCTTCTTTCTTCCATTGAGCAAATCAGCTTTATGCCTTGTTGCAATGCGCCTTTTGGTGTATTTTCCCATGTATTTGTGTTTCTGTCCTACAAAACGATAATCTCCAAATACATATGGAACTAGGTCAATGGTAAAAGTATATATGCTTTAAGTTTGTTAATTTCTCCTCTTTTTATATCTAGATTGGCGATGAGAAATGTGAGTTAAGGACCACCAACAGTTTATATCTATTTATGTTCTTAGTTTGCTTTAGTAGTATGCTTGATATAGTCATAGTTGATACTAAGTTTATGCATAAGTTCGCAAAGCACTTAGCTCAGTACTCGAGTGAGTTAAGTGGTCGACATTATGTAAGCGTGGTGCTTATATGTTGTTTACCTGCATATACACTCTACATTCTGGGCCATGTGGTAGATTGTGAGTGTGACACTCTCATTGAGTCCTTTGTAGTCCACTCTCCGTCTGTAGAACAAGTAGGATCTTATTACGAAAGAAGACAAGCTCTGTTCTTGATTTTCCTTAGTAATGTTCCTTATGTGTAGATGAAGAGTTAATTATGCTATAAATGAAAGTATATTTACTTAGGGTGTTCATAAGACTTAGTACGTAGGAATGACTTAAGAATCTTTCTCTTAATTAATCACTTAGACTATCTATACTACATTTATGAGTATCTATTTCTATCTCTGGATTAACATTACTGCCCTATGCTTATTATTTATATATTATTTGGCTTACCCCTGTTTAGAGTAAGTGTTTAGTTTAATGATCTCATCATAAGTATCATATTTATCAATATCTCTAGCCACCGCTCCTCCCTGTGGTAAAATATAAATAACAATACCTAGAATACTCCCAGGTGAAGTGGTACAATGGTATATCTGTGCGCTTGTAGAACATTCTTCATTATATATCTTGTTTATAAGTCACAAGTAAATACCAAGTACACTTAGTGTCATTCTAGTAGTGATGCTAGGAAGTGTCAACATGGGTTTGTAATGAAAATGTCACCTTGCATGGGCCATTAAGTTATTTTGGTGTTTGAGTGATGTTGGTATTTCTTATGCTCAAGTGATAATTCTGCAGGTGCACTGAATTTCATTGTAGGACTTCACCAAGGAGTATTGCAAGGTACCATATTTATATTCATAGGGAACCGTGGCTAAGAATAATAATGAATATATATGTGACTTGATTATGTTATAATTAATGTACCAAGTCTATTGTGGGTAAATTGATAAATGATTAGGGTAATGAAATAAGCAAGCACACGGATCCAAAGATACAAGTAGGTAGATAGCCTAGTTGGGTGGACAACCCAATAAATAGAGCCATATGTACTTTCTACTACTTTAGCAAATGCACATATACTAGTTATACAACTTAGCACACCTAGATACTAGTGATCACACACCAAACATGGGAGGACACAAACCCGACAGACAACATAAAGGAGTGAGAAGGGTGTCAAAATGTTCCTACAAAGAACTCTACGATTTAAGAACTCACCCAAACCTAGTAGAATACAAAGGACAGACAGGGTTGTCACCACCTGCTACCTACCACAACCATCCATGGTACAGATATAGACAAAGGTAAACTATAGTCCACATACCATATCCACACTATGATTTATAACTCTAGCACATGCCTCGAGATGAATGAGGGCATTTAAATAGTTAATCATATAATAGCTCAATTCTTATATGTATGGTAGGTGCCTCCATCTCTTGCGATTGAACCACTTGGAATGTAGCATGTTGTTGGTATTTCTTAATGCATATAGAAATAATCCGCAAGTGCACGGAATTACCGTTGCAGCATTTCACCTGGAAGTATTCAAGGTATCGTATTTCCACGAGGAACGGAGGTGTAAGAGTCTCTTAAGCTAGTTCACCTAAGCTAACAAGAAGAAAGATATCTTGGGTAGCGAGGTTTTCTAGGGATAGAGATTCTAAGTTAAGATAGCTTTGCCACTATATAGTTACTTTGTGCACCGGCTTATACTTGGTCTGCCAACTACCTCTGGCTTGTAGCTCTACACCGTACCCGGACGTGGAGGATTATGAGGGACGAATAAGGCTATCACCACCTACCGCCTACCCCTCAACCGTAGGATATGAGGCAAATGAAGGTAGCCTCTAGCCTAGACATCATGTCTACGCTATCGACTACTACTCTAGCATCGATCAGGGTTATCCATCTTTATGAGGGCCCTCTACTAGAGTATCCACTACAAGAGCGAATGACGAACCTGCAAGTAAATAATGAACAAGACTAACTTAAAGTAAGACCTCACCTTCATAGATAAGCATGAACCTTATACTTCAAATAGTATTCAGAACATAGAGGTACAAATGTAGAGGAGCAGACGATTCCCGACATTCCTTTCGCTAAGTGTAGAAGTGGCCCCGAGTACACTAGTGGTGGTAGCCAACATCTCTAGTACTTCTCCACTCTTACTCTCTTGCTCCCTACACTAAGATTAGCCAGAGAGCCAAGATATGAATGGAGCTCTTCTCTTCTTGCTACATTGTGTTTCCCTTGTGTAGTTTTCTTCCTTCATGTCTCGAATGAGGAGGGAGAGGTTCTCCTTTTATAGGTGGAGAGGAGGGGTGTATTCCTTGGAATATTCCTTAGATCCCCTCATATGGAAGGAGCAAACTGCCATCCTACATTTAATTTACCGCCATCCCCACCTAAACCGACCAAAGAGAGGCGGTATGAACCGCACTGACAAGGTTGGGCCTAAGGTGAGCCACCAGGGGTGCGACCACACCCTGGTTGGCCCACCTTGAGTCCAATTTCGTTGGGAGTTCTCCTTTGATCTTCTAGAGTGGGCCTATGTGGGTTTTCTACGAAGTTGAAGTGGTTTGCCTTGGTTATAGGCCTATCATCCACTCTTCTAGGCCCTGATTTATCTGGTAATGGGCCTTCTCTGCCTTGGGCTCATATTGGGTGTTTGTGTTGTTGTATTTCTTGTGTACTTTCAGCACATTTCTTGTGTTTATCCCAACATGTCCTTCTGCAAATGGTAAATCACCAAAAACTCATGGAATTGATTCGTTATAGTTCCTATTTCTTGTTTTGGTGTCTATATGCTTGGATTTTATGCAAGAGTTGACGGTTAGAAATAGTATTTAAGGACCGCAAACAAGCTCCCCCAAACTTAGCCCTTTGCTCATCCTCGAGTAAAGTTCAAGGGACTAAGATGGGTCATCTCCTGATATGATATCTGCATAAAAGTTATTCCAAGCTTTACCTGCACCTGTGAACATTCTGAGTGTCTACCATAGAATCTTGAGTGATTGGATAATGGAACAGTAAGGATTCAAATCTTCCTACTCTACTCTTGCTTAGAAACTTGGGTTTTGTCTGAGTTTAAAAATATAAAAGTTAGCTTTGCTCCTCAAAATAATTCACTTGATCGCTCAATGTGTATAGTCCTCACCGAAGGCTTTTGATATTTGCCTTCTTTTCATCCTACCTCTAAAGGCTTTTTTGTGGAGTTTTGGGTAGGTAAAAAAGAGGCATACTTGCATCACATAATATTGCTAAGTAAAAAACCGGATCTAAGGAGATGCAAGTCATACACTTTGATCAAGATTGTGCAAGTGTGTGGTAATTTTATTTTTTTCCTAAAATTCTAAACTCCTTTGTACATGGCTCTCTCTCTTTTGATGGTTGTCTTTTATTTGAAAGTATGGGCTATATTTCTCTCTTTATTTTTTTCTCTTTTTTTCTTTTCTTCATGCTTTTTAGCATGGGATTATTCATGCTCTTTGGCATGGTTTTTTTCTCTCATGCTCTTTTGGCATGGATTTTTTTCTTTTTTTTAGCATAGCCCATACTTTCTTTTGGCACATAAAACTTTTCAGATACTAATGTTATATGAATGGAGTATTTTTATTTGGTGGATGGACAAGCATGTTTTTGTGTAACTCTCAGTGTAAGAGTCGGCATATTATTTGTGGGTGTACGTGAATCTTGATCATAGGTGCATGAGAAGAATCTCAACAAGGGTCATAACAATTTGACAAACCTCAATGTAAAAACAAGCAGCATATGACTAAGGTTTTTTATCATGGAATATTGTCATACGGCCTTGGTAGGAATTATTATCATTTGAGGAGCATGCTAATCGAGATTTTTATTTTATAATTAAATCCCAAGTACTTTTGCAAAAGTGAGCAAGTTTGATTTCCATCCTACTATATCTCATATTCCAATTTCCTAGATAAATGGGGTCCCTATGATAAGTTGTTCGCAAGTTTAGGAATATTGGCAAGGAATAAAGAGTATACAAAATTCTCATCAAAGGATATCATGCAGATTGAGTGTCAAAAGTTTTGTATTTTTAATGTATTCAATTTTAATCTTTACTTAATGTAGGGACTAAGGATAGTGTTTCACAAACCATCGTTGTAGAGGAAGGAGTTTAAGGGATTCAGATGTGGTTGGGTTAAACCAGAGGTTTAGCCAATCCTTTCTAAAGCTATCTGTCATGTCCATCTGCATGATGATTGTTTGAGGTTGTGCAACATGTTGGTGGGATCCCGAATGTGCATTCATTATGCTTGAGAGATCTCCCCAAACTTATTCTTGTACCTATCTTATTCAAATAGAAAGACAAAAATAGAACAAACAAGGGTTGTTCTAGCTAAAACACTAGGGAGCCTAAATTTTTATTTCAATTATTATTTTATTTATTTTATATTTTTATTTATTATTATTATTATTATTATAGCAATTTTATTTTATTGTTCACCCAACTTTTTATCTTTTTAGCACAATTCAAACAAGGCTAAAGTAAAGTTGCAAAAATTAACATAGCCTTGATTTATCTCCATAGTAAATTACTTCTATTGTTTATGAAAGTAATTACTCAAAGTTCATTAATCAAAATTCAACACCAAGTTAAATTTTTGATTAAAGAAGGCCATGTTAACCTAAGCACCATTCTTAATTTAAAAAGGCATATGGATGTACTAGCTTAAAACACCCAAACTAGAGCAAACGACATAAACAAAGGAAGCATGATTTTTCATGATCAGGATAGATGGAGAGAAAAAAATGAGTAAAGGAGTTAGTGAACAATACCTTTGCATACCTGAGTGTACGTACCAGCAGCGTATGTGTATGAAGCTTGAGGCTGCTGCAACGGTTGCAAGATTTTGTATGGTCGTCGATCCTTTGGGTTTAAGCAGAGGAAGGCACACCACTCCACTCAGGTGAGCAACAAGGCTAGGCCACTCACCTTGGTGTAGTAGCAAAGGATTAGAAGAGGAGAACCCTTCTTGCTTGGATGTGCATGACGACAAAATTTGGTGGATTCAGGTGGCACATTGTAGTTTATGATAGTTATGTGGGGCCTGCCTGCTCCTTCTCTCTCTTCCTCTCTTTCTATGTATATATTCTTTTTTATCATTTTTTGTTTTTTCAGCTTTCCTTGTTTTTTTATCATAATGCTTTTTCTTTCAAACAAGGCAGAGCTAACATCTTTTTTTAACCAAGATGGCTTTGTGGTGAGACTCTCACCATTCTCCCCACACTTGGAATTTCATGAAAGTCAAGTGTGTAGTCTTGGGGTCTCCTTTTGAGTGTGTCCCATCACCAAAGATCATCAAGGTATGTAGTCGATGCAGCTCCCATGATTTTGAGCATCGTATGTCCCCTGTTCTTCTTGATCTTTAACCTGTCATGGTTATCAAACAAGAATACCCAAAGGTGCATACTAACTTGAAAATATGTTCTTGCTTTTATTGATAAGAAAGTTGTGTTTTTTATGATAATCCGGGGTATCTCCCGGTAGTGCTTAGTTTTATGGTCATAAGCTTGACTGCCAAAGCCTGGACGGAGTTTATAGCTAGAAGCTGTGATTGCCTTCGATGGTGGTGGCTCTAAACTCATCCTTAGGAGCAGATATATATATATATATATATTTTGAACAGAAGGGTTTCACGGTGAGAAGGAATACCTTTTTTTGAAAAGAAAGATAAAACACAAGGATACACGGGTGAACTAGGTTCGGAGATAATTACGACAACCATTCCCCAGCAACAACGCCAGAAATGCTTGTTGGTATTTCTTAACGCATACAGAAATAATCCACTAGTGCACGGAATTACCGTTGTAGTATTTCACCTAAAAGTATTCAGGGTATCGTATTTCCATGAGGAATGGAGGTGTAAGAGTCTCTTAAGCTAGTTCACCTAAGGTAATAAGAAGAAAGATAGCTTGGGTAGCGAGGTTTTCTAGGGATAGACATCCTAAGTTAACATATCTTTGCCACTATATACTTACTTCAGGCACTGGCTTATACTTGGTCTGCCAAGTACCTCTGGCTTCCAGCTCTATGCCATACCCGGACATGGGGGATTACAAGGGACGGACATGGCTGTCACCACCTGTTGCCTACCCCTCAACCATAGGGTACAAGGCAAACGAAGGTAGCCTCTAGCCTAGACACCACGTCTACGCTATCGACTACTACTCTAGAGTCCATCAGGGTTATCCGTCTTTATCTATGCCCTCTACTAGAGTATCCGCTATGAGAGGAGACAATGAACCCGCAAGTAAATAATGAACAAGGCTAACTTAAAGTAAGAGCTCACCACCGTAGAAAAACATGAACCTTATACTCCAAATAGTATTCAGAACATAGAGGCACAAGTGTAGAAGAGTCAACGTTTCTCGGCATTCCTTCTGCTAAGTTTACAAGTGGCCCCGAGTACACTAGTGGAGGTAGCTGACAACCCTGGTACTTCTCCACTCTTACTCTCTCACTCCCTACACTAAGACTACCTAGAGAGCTAAGATATGAATGGAGCTCTTCTCTTCTTGCTACATTGTGTTTCCCTGTGTGGTTTTCTTCCTTCATGTCTTAAATGAGGGAGAGGTTGTGATAGAACCATCCAATTTATAAGAGCACAAGTACAATGGCAGCCCGCAAGTGGTCGCACTATCATACTTGAGCCCATATAAACCCGGTAGTCCATCGTGTACCATGAAGGGTCTCGATTCATCGCCAACATACAACCAAGATCGTACATGATTTAACATACATGCCACATATTACATAGAGTTCACAAGTACATTACCATCCATCGGAGTACAATTAAAAGTTATGACAACCCAAGTTCAAGTAAAGTAGTAGTAGCGGAAGCAAAGGTAGTTTTGAAACAACATCTCACACCATTGTTCAATTAGTTCCTAGTTTGTGATCACATCCCACAAAAGCATCATAGATTAGATATATAGAAGCACCTTGCCCATGGCCTACTCCTCATCCATGGTGGGACAGAAGCAGTTCTTACAATATCCATGATATACTGTGTTGTCTGCAACAAGTGGGAAATAAACCCTGATTACGAGAAGGTACTCAGCTAGACTTACCCATCATAAACCAAAAGTAAAGTGACTCCAAGGATCATTCAAGGCTTTATAAGTGGAGCTAGCTTGACAACATTTTGCATAAAATACCACTAATTCAGCTATACATTTTATAATTCGGTCATTAAGTTAATTATAGCTATTCATCTATAGATTAGCAACTAACCTGTGCCAAACATGTGGCATATCATTTAGTAGCATAACAATAGTAACCATAGCTGTTGTAATAATTCCATTTTCAGCATAACCATTATATTCCATAATCCAGTTACTACGATGTTGGAGCTAGTCAAGTTTCTCACTATCCGGGAGAGACGGTGATTCGAATCGGTTGCAACTAGCTAGGCAGTATTCCTAACACAAACCCAGGTCTACCAGCCACGGTAGCCTTAGGTCACCTTTGGTACAACTCAGGTACATATTTCACGGGATTGATCAGTGCCGCATAATTAGGGACTCTACCGGTTGCCAGGACGATTAGGACTTCCCTACCCTTGGGCTCATGTCCGGCTCCCCGCACATCCTTACTACCTCTAGTGTGCACACTCTTACAGAATGAGGCCTGGCCTGAGTTGAGCTACTCGGTTTCATGGTCGGAAAGAGTTATCCGGCAAGCTAAGTGAGAGGCATGCGCTCAATCTCGATAGAAGTGCCAACAATGGTACGGTCCTTAATTGACACGGATGGGACCAACTTAGCCAACCCAACACCATGGCATATAAGTTCCCGCCCAGTCTCCACTTAATAACACCCCATGGTTATTTTCCACGATAGCAATATATAGCCAACCGTGCTCCGGTATCCACCTATATCTCGTAGGTGACAGGAAATCACCCAACTTCTACCATTCTAAGCATGGCTAAGAATATGTTCGATCCTAGACCTACATAGGGTTCAAGGTATATTTATGGACAAGGTAGTTCTATGCATCAAGTGTTTCCAATCAACTCTTATAACCTAATGCATCAAACATAAAGTACTCAAGTGATTTTTTATAAAACATAGGAGGCTTATAATGCTCCGGGGCTTGCCTTTCAGGAACAAATTGGGTCAGTGGTCAGGGCACTCCAGAAGATCATTAGTGGCCGGCTCCTTTCCTTTGGGAGCTACGGTTTGGGCTGTCCCTTGATTGTCCTCCACCTCTTCTTCGAAATCCAATAGGGTTACTCCTTCAGGCGATCCTATATGCATGAGCACAAAATAAGATACAATAATGCATAGGTAATGGTATGGATCATATGATATGATGCATAACATAAATGTCCTTAACAACAAGGTATCAGGGTGATAACAAGATTAACTTTCTTTTACTAAGTAGGTGCATATCTCTTCTCTAGTAATTAAACAAACACCTATTTAAACATTTTCTAGGCTGCAAGACGGTAGCCACTTATTTTGACCATAACTGTAGTTATACACATCCAAACAATATGATCTTGGACTTTCTAGAAAGCTTATAAAATTGTATACAACTTTATTTTAATCATATTAAGGTGATTCAGTAGCTATCTAGGTCAAACAATTCAATCTTTCAGATCTATATAGAGGACAAGCAAATCTGATAGCAGACTTCTAATAGCTACAACTCTTAAACCATTAGGCCTATGACCATCAAATTTTAAGACAAGCAATATGAGTAAGTTACCTACAACTTTATTATGAACAAGTTTCACAAAAGAGGTCATTATCCTTATGAAATTGTCACCTCAATAGAAACTTATGTAGCCTTCTAGTTGAATTATAAGAAATAATTATCTAGCTACCTATCACCAATTACTTCTAAGCACAACTATTCATCTCAACAAATCATATGCATCACAAGCACCATAGAAAACACATGGTTAAGCCCAACTAATTTATTTATATACATTTATTAAATTCCTTATATAATAAGGTGATTTAAAGGATAAAAATTTTCAATACTCAATAAATTCTGAGAAAATTACAGTAGCTTACATATGACCCTATTAGTCCACTGTTCAAATCTCATGCCATTTGGATAAGTATAGCCACCTCTACAAAAATGACAAGTTGTATAGGCTTATTTTAGCAAAAATAGTTTAGCCTAGTGAAAAGTGTTAACCAACAGATTCCATTTTTTTTACTTTCACCCTAGCAAAAGAACAATGTGCAAACATTTGCATGATCAAACATTATGTATTTTACCCCATTTATTTTTACTAGAAACCAACAATTATTTAAGATTAAATAGGAAGACCATATTCCAAGTATGCCTATTGTGGGTTTAGTATTTTTTTCTAGCTAGACCATGCCCACAGAAGACCCACAAAAGTAGAATCACAATTTTAGCACTTCCCTAGCTCAAGGTATGCATTTTACAAGATAGAAACAAATTTAAAAGCACTTTACTAGCCTAATTTCATTCCCTCATAAAAATACCCCAAATAGTAGGTTTCATATTTTTATCAAATAGTACACTTCATGATGACTCTAACAAAATTTGGATCACCCCATTTGGATACTCCTAACTCCAGATATGATTTTTGTAAGTTTGTATATAAATCCGTGAAAATAAATCAAGAAAAACACTTTAAAACCCCAAAATACGCTACGTAAACCTAGTCCAGTGCACCCACATTGACTAACGCGCGGGTCCCACAGTCAACTCAGCCCCACCCAATAGACACACAGAGCAAAGCACGTGGTTGATCGACGACAAACTCGTTGACGGTGAGGTCACCGGTGGGGAGGTCACCGGCAATGTGTTGCCCACACCCTTGCGCATCGACTAATACCCTTGGTTAGCCCGAAGGATCACCAAAGCTACCTCACTGACGGCCATGACGGCCTGCTAAGGGTGCACGGTAGTGGGCTCATCATTTCTAGTGATGGCATGCCTAGGCAAGCTTGGCTACAGCGTAAGGGGGTTCTAGCGAAGCTTTAGGGTTAGGTCTAAGCTATGGCGGAGCGGTAGTGTGCTCCGGCCACATGCATGGTGGCATGGCGGCGCGAGAACGGCAGCGGTGAGGTGCCATTTCGATGAGACAACAACTGGTGGCAAGTCTCCATCATAGGGTACGGTACTAGAGTTCATGGCAGCGCAGAAACAAGCACATGAGGGGGAAGACAGGGACCAGCTAGGGCTGGCCGCGGCGAGCTCAAGATCGGCGGCGCATGGCGACCATGGCGACGACGCAATGCGGCCTTACCATTGCATGAACAGTGCGTTAGCGCCTCGGGGAAGTGGAGCAAGTCACGGCGGAGCTATGCGTGTGATGGATTGAATGGTGGAGCTATGGTGGTGGCATGCGAGCATGGCAGAGGCGTGTGGCGATGGCGATGGCGACGCTGCTGCTTGCTCTACGTGTGCGGGTGAGAGAGAGAGAGACTGAGAGCGAGGGTGAGCACGAGTGAGTGGGAATGAGGAGCAGCCAACTCACTCTCCCTCTTGACACGACGATGCAAGGATAGGCTAGCGGCCACACGCGGCACGCGCGCTGACGCCTTTCGACCATGATGGTGCGCGGTGCTTGGTTCAAACTCGGCCATTAGGTCGACTGACAGCGTGAGTTCAAGCCATTAGTACCCCTAATCAATGGCGAGTTAGCAAAAATTTCATTTTTAAGAATTGTAGAGCTACACATGATCTCCAACTTTGCTTAAATGAGCTTGGTCTAATTCGAGCTGGTTTTCAAATTGCAAAGCTTCCAAGTATGGTACATGAAACTGTAAATCAATTCTTAGACTTAGAAAACTTCCTAAGTCTGAAAACAACATCTAGTTGATTCTTGGGTGCTGTTTTTGACCATGGTAGGCACTAAATTACCTCATGGCCCTTAAACAAAGTTTGTTCCCCATGTCATGGACTACAACTTTTATTAAGGGTATACTGCCATGCAAACACTCTATGCTAGAGTTCAACTTTGGTCAAAGTAGCATCATGAAAAAAATAACATCATGAGTAAACTAGGACATAGAAGCAAAATTGGCCCATGTCAAGAATACAAACATTGTTCCATTTACCATCCTAGATTTGTATAAGGTGTTTTTGTGACCTCACAACCATCTCTTGCATTGGTCACACATTATCACAAGCATATGCATGTATATAATAAGCATCACATGTGATAACATATAAAGAATGAGATGAAATTTCATTTGCTCATGCTCATGAATGAATGGATGATGCTTGTGCTCATGAAATGCAAGTGCCAAATGCATGCTTAACACTAGGGTGTTACAGCCCCTCCCCCTTATAGAAGTCTCATCCTAAGATTTGAAAGACCTACCATTTTTCATATAAGGCAGGATAAACCTCACGTAAATAATCCTCCTGTTCCCACGCAGCATCTTGTTCATTATGGTTATTCCACACCACCTTGTAGAACTTAATGACTTTGCTCTAGGTTACTCTTTCCATTTCTTCCAGCACTCGGATTGGTTTCTCTTCATAAGTCAAATTTGATTGGAGCTTAATATTGGTGGGTTCAATGGCTTCATCATTTATGCGAAGACATTTTCTCAGCTAAGAGACATGAAAGACATTGAAAATAGTACTCATCTCTGGGAAGTTGCAACTTGTAGGTGACCTTTTCCTTTCATTCAATAATCTAATACGGCCCAACATATCTTGGTGCAAGCTTCCTTTTTACTCCAAATCTCTGCACACCCTTTATGGGTGAAACTTTTAAGTACACATAATCTCCTACTTCAAAGGTTAGTGGTCTTCTTCTTTTATTAGCATAACTCTTTTGTCGGGCTTAGGCTGCTTCAATGTGTTGTTGGATAATACGCACTTGTTCTCTAGCTTCTTAGACAAAATCAATATCGTAGTACCTCCTTTCCCTAGGCTCAACCCAGTTCAAAGGTGTTCTACATTTTTAGCCATAAAGTGCTTCAAAAAGAAGCCATCTTGATACTCTCTTGATAACTATTATTGTACGAGAATTCTACAAGAGGTAACCACTTCTCCCACGATCCCTTGGAGGATATAACACAAGCTCTCAATATATCTTCCAAGATCTGGTTCACTCGCTCGGTCTGCCCGAAGGTTTGTGGATGGTATGCTAAACTTCTGATTAGTTTAGTTCCCAAGGCCTTGTGCAAGTATTTCCAAAAGCGAGCTATAAACTGTGGTCCCGATCTAAGATTATGGTCCTTGGTACCCCATGTAGCCTCATGACCTAAGAAACATATAGCTCAGCATACTTCCCAGCATGATACTTTGTGTTAACCAATACCAAATGTGCTAACTTGGTGAAGCGATCTACAATGACCCATATAGAATCGTGACCTTGTTGTGTCTACGGGAGGCCTGTAATAAAGTTCATGCTTATTTGCTCCCATTTCCAGCCTGGAATGGACAATGATTGGAGCGGTCCACCAGGTTTCATATGATCTGCTTTCACTCGGCTATAGACATCACACCTAGCAACATAGGTGGCGATCTCTTTCTTCATCTTTGTCCACCAAAATTGGTTTTTTAAATCATGATACATTTTGCTACTACCCGGATGGATAGACAACTTAGACGAATGAGCTTCATCTAAAATTTGATTTCTATGTTCATGGTCTTTCGGTACCACAAGTCGGTCCTTGAACCATAGCACACCTCTTTCATCTAACCTAAAATATTTGGTTTCCTGTTCCTTCATCTTTCTCTTGATGTGAAACACACCTACATCTGTCTTCTGTAGCTCGATGATCTTGCTCTCAAGTGAGCAACTAACAGTGATGTTGTGTAGTACAACAGGATGCAACAGATTAAACCCATCTTCCAACAAGGCTTCTAAGGTGTTACAATAAGATTTCTAACTAAGTGCATCTACTACAACATTGGTTGTTCCCGGATGATAGTGCACTTCCAAATTATAGTCCTTAATCAGCTCCAACAATCTACGCTGTCTCATATTCAGTTCAGGTTGAGTGAAGATGTATTTGAGACTTTTGTGATTAGTGTATATGTGACATACATTTCCCAATAGATAATGTCTCCATATCTTCAATGCATGGACAATTTCGACAAGATCTAAATCATGGGTAGGATAGTTGACTTCATGCCTTCTCTACTATCGAGAAGCATATGCAATAACTTGACCTTCTTGCATAAGTACACACCCTAAACCTGTACTTGATGCATCATAGAATACATCGAAAGGCTTTTCAATGTCGGGTTGTGCCAGAACAGGAGTAGTGGTTAGCAAGGTTCGTAGAGTGTGAAAAGCAGCATCACACTCGGGGGTCCAATTAAACTTTTCATCCTTCTGAAGCAATCTGGTCATGGGCTTAGCTATGTTGGAAAAATCTAGAATGAAACGACGATAATAGCCTGCTAGCCCTAGAAAACTCTGAACTTCATGAACCAAAGTCAGGGCCTTCCAATCCATGACCTCTTGTACTTTAGAGGGGTCTATAGAGATTCCATCTCCAGATAATATATGACCCAAGAAAGGTACTTTCTTCAGCCAGAATTCACACTTGCTAAACTTTGCATACAATTTATCCTCTCTCAGCCTAGATAGGACAACTCTTAGATGCTCTGCATGATCTGCCTCATTCTTAGAGTAAATCAAGATGTCATTGATAAACATGACCACGAAATTATCAAGCTCGGGCATGAACACCGAATTCATTAGGTACATGAAATAGGTAGGAGCATTTGTCAGTCCAGAAGACATGACCAAATACTCATACAAGCCGTATCTAGTGGAGAAAACTGTCTTAGGTATATCCTCTGGCTTGATCTTAATCTAGTGGTAGCCTGATCTCAAGTCAATCTTAGAGAATACCCTTGCTCTTGCTAATTGATTGAACAAAATATCGATATAGGGCAAAGGGTACTTGTTCTTTATGGTTACGGCTTTGAGTGGCATATAATCCACACACATCCGTAATGATTTGTCCTTATTCACAAATAAAGCTCGACAACCCTAGGGAGATGAACTAGGTCAAATGAGACCTTTGTCTAAGAGTTCTTATAGCTAAATTTTAAGTTCAACTAACTCATTTGGTGGCATCCTATAGGGTCTTCTAGAGATAGATGCTGTACCTGGCACTAACTCAATACTAAATTCCATATCCCTATCAGGCGGCAAACCTGGCAACTCATCTGGGAATACATCTAGAAATTCACAAACTACTGGAATATCACATAGAATAGTGGCTTGGATACCACATGACAAGTTTTGAAGATCAAAACTCTAGGGAAGCGGTACTACAAAAGCACAACCCCCTTTGGTTCTCTCAACATAATTTTTCTGGTGGTAGTGTTAATAAGAACTCCATGAGCACTCATCCAATTCATGCCCAATATCACATCTATGGCTAATCCTAGCAATACTATGAGATCCATAGTATACTCCCTCTCTTGTATGGAGATGAGCACATCTCTAACTATTTGGTTTATAGAGATAGTAGCCCTAGCTGAACTTATACTATAACCACCCTTGTCTACAACCACTATCTTCTAATCATGCTTAGATGCAAATGTCTGACTCATAAATGAATGCAAAGCTCAAGAATCAAATAAAATAATTGTAGGGTGTTTGTTTACAAGGAACATACCAGCGGGTAATGACTTCCCCTACAGAAATCTCCTCCATGGTTGTATAGTGCACATATCTAGGACGTGCCTTGGGATTGGCTTGCTTTTGATTACCCTAGTTTTGATTCTCATTCTTCTTGGGATAGGGGCATTCCTTGGACTAGTGACCCATCTGATTGCAATTGAAGCATGGTTGATTACTTCTTGGCCCTATTGAGCTTCCTTGGCCTGCGTTGCCCTTGGGTAGGGCGATGGTGAATGCCATGCAAAATACCTTCTAAGGTTAGCTAGCCTGGGTGTTCTTCTAGGGAGGCCTAAACATAGGTGATGGGGGATGGAATTGTGGCCTAGCTGCCACGGGAGCTCTGGAGTGAGAAGACCCTGAGGCACCTACCTTAGCTGCCCATTTGCGGCCTTTTGCTATCGCATGTAGGTTGTTCTGGTTTTCCTGTGTTAGGGCATCACTGACGAAGTCATTATATGTAGCACATCTAGAGTTGGCCATGGTTTTCATCAACTTGTTGCCAAGGCCTCTCTTGAAGCTTTCAATCTTCTTTGCCTCTGTATCAACAAATTCTAGGGCATAATGGGACAAGTTATTGAAGGCATGCATATACTCTATAAGTGTCTTGGTCCCTTGGGTGAGCCTCATGAACTCAGCTGCCTTCATATGCATTAGCCCTAGGGGAATATGATGCCCCCTAAAGGTTGCCTTGAATTGGTCCCATGTAACATTTTCTCCAGCAGGCAAGGCATACAAATAATGAGTCCACCAGATACCTGCAGGCCCCTACAGTTGATGCGATGCATACTCGGCCTTCATCATTTCGGTGAACCTCAACAGACAAAACTTCTGTTCAATAGTGTTCAACCACTCATCAGCCTAGAGCGGTTCTTCTGCCTCTTTAAAGATAGGAGGCTTAGTCTCCAGAAAGTCCTTGAACCACAGCGCCACCATCGTCACCGTAGCTCCGCCGAGCTCGCTCACTGGTGCCACCGTGCCATTGTGCAACAGCTCGTGCACATAGCTCCGCCACCACCTCCTCCACCTTGCTGACCCGCTAGCACCAGCATTCGAGCAAGGGTAAGGCCGCATTACGCGTCGCCGTCGCCGCCATGGCCACGGAGCGCCGCCGAGCTCCGAGCTCACCGTGGCCAACCCTCTCCACCGCTCCTCCTACCTCCTTCTCCCTAGTTCCATCATTGCCTTAGGCCATATATGCTCACGTCGTTTTTGTTTAATCGCTACCGCCACCTTCACGTGGGAATGCGTGCCACCGCCGTATGCCTCCGCCATGGCTACAAGCACGCGCTCGCCGCCGCCGACTTCAGTAGCCGCCCTTAGCCTGCTCTAGTACTCGTTACCGTGTTGCCTAGAGGTGTTGCGCCTTCCCTGATGATGGAGACCTACCTTGGGCCACCATCTCGTCATAACGGTGACACCACCGCCATGCCCTGAGTGCCGCCGTGCCGCCATGCACGTGGCCGGAGCTCACCGCCGCTTCACCGTGGCTCGATCCACACTATAGAGGTCCACTAGGGTTTGTAGATGCCATAGACATGCTTGCCTAGCCATGCCATTGCCAGGTATGGCCAGAGCACCACCATGCGCCGCCACCGAGCCACCATGCTCGCCGGCGAGCTAGCTCTAGTGATCCTCCGAGCAAACCAAGGGTTGCTATGGTGCGGAATAGGATGGGGAACATGTTGGAGCCGACCTCATTGTCGGCGACCTCACCATCGATGAGCTCTTCACTGGTCAAGCCACACCTCTGTTCTGTGTCGTTGACATGTGGGTCCCGTTGACTCGCGGGCCCTAGCTGTCAGTCTATTTTTGAATTGTTTTCTAGATTTATTTTCACAGATTTGAATGCAAACTTTAAAAATTCATATCTAGAGCTAGGAGTGTTCAAATAAGGTGAACCAAATTTGGTTGGTTTCATCTTGAAGTGTACTATTTGATAAAAATATGAAATTTACTGTTTGGGGTATTTTTCTGGGAGAATTAAATTGACCAAGATAAGTGTTTTTAAAGCAGTTTATAACTTGTAAAATGCATTACTTGAGCTAGGAAGGTGATAAAATTGTGATTCTAATTTTGCTGGTCTTGTATTGACATCATCTATCTAGGAAAAATACTAAACCTACAGTAAGCATACTTCAAATATAGTCTTGCAATTTAATCCTAATTGATTGCTAGTTTCTAGTGAAATTAATTGGGGTAAAAATACATAATATATGATCATACAAAATTTTGAACAGTATTATTATGCTAGGAGGAAAGTAAGAAAATTCTTAAATCTGTTGCTTGATATTTTTCACTATACTAAACTATTTTTGCTAAAATAAGCCTATATAACTTGTAGAGGTAGCTACACTTATCCAAATGGCATGAAATTTGTACCGTGGACTATTAAGGTTATTTGTAGGCTACTGTAATTTTCTCAGAATTTACTAAGCACTAGAAATATTTATCCTTTAAATCACATTATTATCTAAAGAAATTAATAAAAGAATATAAATAAATTAGTTATGTTTAATCATGATGTTTTCTATGGTGCTCATGATGCATATGATCTGTTGATGTTATTAGTTAGACTTAGAAGTAATTGGTTATATGCAACTAGTTAATTATTGCCTTATAATTCAACTAGGTTGGCTGCATGTATAGTTTCTGTTGTGGTGATGATTTCATGATGATAATGATTTTTTTATGTAAAGATGGTTAATAACAAAGTTGTAGATAACTTACTGATCTACCTTTTGTTAAATTTTCATAGTCATAGGCCCTATGGTTCAAGAATTATGGCTGTTCAAAGTCTGCTATCACAAATGCTTGCTCTCTGGACAGATCTGAATAATTGAGTTGTTTGACCTAGATAACTACTGAATCACATTAAGAGGATTAAAAGAAAGTTGTAGGCAATTTCATAAGCTTTCCATAATGTCCACAACCATATTATTTTGATGTGTACAACTCCAGTTATGGTCAAAACAAGTGGATGTTGTCTTGTAGTCCAGAAAATGATTTACATAAGTGATTGTTTAAGTTACTAGAGAGGAGATATGCATCTACTCAGAAAAATAAGATGCAACTTGTTATCACCTTAATGCAATGCTGTTGAAAACACTTATGAGGATGCATTCATCACATCTTATCATATTATACATGTCATCATATATGCATTCGTGATATCTTATTTCATGCTCATGCATATAGGATCATCCGATGGGATAACTCTTCTAGAGTTCAACGAAGAAGAGGAGAAGGATCAGCAAGAGATGCCTCAGGCTATAGCTCCAGAAGAAGAGGAGCAAACTCTTGAGGACCTCCCTAAGTCCCCAGATCACCAGCCAACCTGTTTCCTCAAAGGCAAGCCCCGAAGCATTCTATGTCTCCTATGTTTTACAAAAACTTCACTTAAGCTCTTTATGTTTGATGCATTAGGTTATAAGAGTTGATTAGAAACACTTGATGCATAAAACTATCTTATCTAGTTACATATACCTTTAACCCTTTGTAGGTATAGGATCGAATATATGCTTAGTCATGCTTAGACCGGTAGAAGTCGGGTGATTTCCTGTCACCTACGAGATATAGATGGATACCGAAGCATGGTTGGCTATATTTGCTATCGTGGAAAAGAACCATGGGGTAATGTAAATGGAGGCTGGGCTGAGCCTATGTGTAGGTTGACTCATGTGATTCCATCTGTGCTGATTAAGGATCATACCGTTGTTGGTGCTTCTGACAAGATTGAACGCATGTCTCTCACTTAGCTGGCTGGATACCTCGTTCCGACCATGAAGCCGAGTAGCTCAACTCAGGCCGGACCTCGTTCTGTAAAAGTGCGCACTCAGGATGGTAGTAAGGATGTGCGGGGAGCTAGACATGAGCCCAAGGGTGGGTCGGGCTTGAACGTCCTAGCAACTGGTCGTCACTGATTGTGCGGCGCTGGGCGAACTCGCGAAATATGGACCTGAGTTGTACCAAAGGTGACCATTGATCTGGTCTACTTGGGTTTGTGTTAGGAATAAATTCCTAGCTGGTTGAAATCAATTCGAATCGCTGTCTCTCTCAGACAGTGAGAAACTTGGCTAGTCACAACATCATAGTAACTGTGTTATGAAATGATGGTTATGATGAATATGGAATTACTATACCAGCTATGGTTACTACTGCATGCTATTAAAAGATATACCACATGTTTGGCACAGGTTAGTTGCTAATCTAGAAATGAATAGCTATAATTAACTTGATGACCGAATTATAACTATATACTTGAATTGGCTAGCTTTTTATGCAAAATGTTGTCAAGCTAGCTCCACTTATAAAGCCTTGCATGATCCTTGAAGTCACTTTATTTTTGGTTTATGATAGGTAAGTCTAGCTGAGTACCTTCTCGTACTCAGGGTTTTATTCCTATTGTTGTAGATGGTACAGTTTATCATGGCTGTTGCAAGAACTGCTTTTGTCCCGCCATGGATGAGGAGTGAGCCCTGTGCAGGCATCTCTTATTAATCCTTCTTATATGCCTTTGTGGAAGTGTGATCGGAGGCTGGCACTATGTTTAAAGAATATTGCAGATGTTGGTTTTCAAACTTTAATTTGCTTTCACGGCTATGTTACTTGAACTTGGTTTGTAATAACCTAAATTCATACTCTGATGGATGAACTGTATTTGTGAACTTTATGTAACGCGTGACATGTATGTTGAATCATGTACGATCTTGGTTGATCTTGGTTGTATGTTGATGGTTAATCGAGACCCTTCGTGGTACTCGATGGACTACCAGGTTTATATGGGCCCTAGTATGATAGTGTGACTGCTTGTGGGCTGCCATTGTACTTGTGCTCTTATAAATTGGTCGGTTCTGCTACAGCTGGCATCAGAGCAAGATTCAACATTAATTGACACATGTGTATTTAAAACAAAGGTTTTTGGTTTCCAAAACCAGTTTCTAGCCACTTATAGCTATATATAGGTGTTTAAAACCTAGAGTTTGAATCTAAAGTGTGCCAGTGATCACTTTCCTTTATGCCCGGTTAAGGAGTTCAGGTGGCTAATTAAGTAGTAACTTGGGGGTTTTTATTTTCATCGTCCATACGGCATGCTATTGTATGGATGCCATTCACTTGAGTGGTAATATATGGATCAAATGCCTCTATGCCCAAGGTAAGATGCCACTCATCATCACAGTGGCATGACCGCAAGATGTGAGCGTGCGGTCTATGGGGTGCATATATAATTGTGGGGTTGGGGTGAAATGAAATTCTTATGCAGGTGCACTAACAGCGAAATGTGTAGCTCGACTAGCTACGTTACATATGAGAGAATGTATGTATGCCACCGTGTATGCCGTTAGAAGTTTTAAATTTTCCAAAGTTTGTGAGGACATACGGAACGTACATGCATCATGATAAATCATCATTATTACATACTTGCATTGTTCTCCCCTTATAAGTCCCTTATTCAGTTATATAACTCTTATCCATTATGACTTTGTCTCATGAGAGTTGCACCATGTTGTTGGTACAGATGGCAGCACCAGCTAGAAGTGAGAATTTCCTATTGATGTTTGGTACCCCTGTCCTATTTTGGAGAGTCTTGCATTATGCGAGGTATTATGAACCGCCCCTCTATTACTAGAATAAAGTATACCTAGAGGCATAACCATGGTATGAAGTATAATTGACCATACCAGCTCGTAACCAAGCACCCTTTCTGGCAGGAATGGAGGGTAGAATACGAAGGAAGAACTCCTTGGGAAGCTGCCCAAGTTGTGGCTTTTGAGGTGCTGAGTTAGATATGTCAGCAGCATGGGGATGAGCTTACCGGTAGTGCCGCTGGTACTTTTCCTTAGGTGGATCCATCCACAGCTATATGGGCACAGCGCAACAGCAATGCGTTGATCCGAGACCAGGATGAGCGGGCAGACAGTTCTAGTCCCGCTATGAGTGTAATGTTTGCAGTGATGAAGATGTTCTATACTCATCAGGACACCAGAAACTTCTGGTAGGAGTCCTATACCACTTTCATGGATAAGCTCATGAGAGCCAAAGCTGCACAGCATAAGCTAAAGAAGCGTGTGCGTAAGCATAAAAATGCAGCAAGTGAGGCTCGATGGGAACCTGATCAGGCATATGTAGCATTGGGAAATCTCCACACCCAAATGGTGCAAGTTGATCAGCAAAGAGCTGCCGCCCAAGAGGCAAGAGCAGATGATCGAGCAGTGCTAACAGGACTGTAGGAGCAGCTAGAGGCCGCCCATGCTGAGTCACTCATAACTAGGCGCTAGCGGATTCTAGCAAACAACCTTGTAGCTATGGCAGAAGTAGAACGAGACAGGACCCAAGCCTTTTGCGTATAGCAGGACCATGTCAAGAGGGACTTGCGCCAGCAGCTTGCACAGACCTAGAACGTGGTAGTTGATCTTCAGCATGAGGTGCACTTTCTAAACAACCAACTGCACCCAATCCTTGATGAGGAAGAGGAAGATCTAGAAATGATGGTCGAGGATGACGGTTGGGATGAAGAAGAAGTAGAGCTAGAGGATGAGGATGAGGCTATCTCTGACCTTGACAGCGAACACGCAGAATATTAGAGTCTCCTAGTGACTAGTTAAAGCACTAGATGATCCTTGTTATTCATGTAATGGACTTGTAGCTTGAAGTTCGATATTCGTGATTTGACTTCAGTGTAATATTGGCACTTTGCATGTTGTTTCACTATGGGTTGAGCTTTAATGACATTCTAGTTTTGTTTTTACTGGTGGATTATGACATGCATTTTAATGCATTGCGAGCACGATAAGTAATCAAATTGGTGATGTCATGTTGCGAGAATGAATTATTATGCCTCTGTTTTATTGTATGAATTTAAGATTCTCTTCAGTAATTTTAGTTTGGCATGATTACACAATTCATCTGCAATCTCCTGACATCATCCAACAATCACTTATTGTTGCAACTTTGTAGATGACTCACGCCCGCGCTGGAGCCGGCACCAGCCAAGGTGGCAACGACGGTGACTTACCACCACCGCCGTCACCGTCTGTGAATGAATTCTTCACACAGTTCCTAGGTAGTTAGAGAACAATAGAGGAAACACTATGCCCCATTGCGTAGAACACCACTCATGCCTGTCAGCAACAAAAAGGGCCTGAGCCAAATCAATACAGCTCTTTGAAGGGTTTCCAAGATGCCAAGCCTTCTATCTTCAAAGTGGCCGAAAAACCGCTCCAAGCGAATGAGTGGCTTAACACAATTGAGCAAAAGTTCCGTCTATTGAGGGTTACTGGGCATCAGAAGGCAGAACATGCATCCCATCAACTACAGGGACCGACCGGGATATGGTGGACCCATTTCCTATCCTCTCTACCTACCAACTCATAGGTCACATGGGAGCAGTTCAAGTTACCCTTTAGGGGACATCACATTCCTTCGGGGCTAATGCACATGAAAGCAGCCAAGTTCATGCGATTCATACAAGGGACCAAGACCCTTATGGAGTACATGCATGCTTTCCACAATTTGTCCCATTATGCCCCAGGGTTTGTCGATACAGAGGAACACAAGATAGAAAGCTTCAAGAGAGGCCTTGGCACTAAGCTAATGAAGACTATGGCCAACTCGAGGTGTACCACATATAATGAGTTCATTAGTGATGCCTTAACCCAGGAGAACCAGAATAATTTGCACGCAGTAACGAAGTGCCAAAAAAAGAGCAGCTAAGGCAGGCGCCTTAGGATCTTCCTAGTCTAGAGCTCCAGTGGCGGATAGGCTACAGTTTTGTCCACCAGCGCCTAAGTTTAGGCCTCCTCCACCAAAAGCCTAGGCCAGCCGACCTCAGAAGGTGTTTCACAAGGCATTCACCATTGCCCTACCCAAGGGAAACGGAGGACAAGGAAGCTCAGTAGGACCAAGGAGCAATCAACCATGCTTCAACTGTAATCAGTTGGGTCATTGGGCCAAGGAGTGCCCTCATCCCAAGAAGAATAGCAATCAGAAACAGGCAAATCCTAAAGCACATCCTAGATACGTGCATTATACAGCTGTTGAAGAAGTTCCTACAGGAGAAGTTGTCACCACCAGTATGTTTCTTGTTAACAAACATCCCGCCATTGTTTTATTTGATTCTAGAGCTTCTCATTCATTTATGAGCCAAGCATTTGCATCTAAGTATGTTCAGAAAATAATTGAGGTAAACAAGGGTGGTTATAGTATAAGTTCGGCTGAGGCTACTATCTCTACAAATTAGATAGTCAGGGATGTGCTCATCTCTATACAAGAGATGGAGTAGACGATGGATCTGATAGTATTGCCCGGATTAGCCATAGATGTGATCTTAGGCATGAAATGGATGAGCGATCATGGGGTTCTCATTGACACTAGCACTAGGACAATTATGTTGAGAGAACCAAATGGAGGTAATGCTTTCCTAGTACCACTTCCCCAAAATTTTGATCTCCAAAACTTATCTCGTGCTATCCAAGCCACTATCCTTTTGTGACATTCTAGTGTTTTGTGAGTTTCCTAATGTATTTCCAAATGAGTTGTCGGGTTTACCGCCTGATAGGGATGTGGAATTTAAGATTGAGTTAGTGCCAGGCACGGCACCTATCTCAAGAAGACCCTATAGGATGCCACAAAATGAGTTAGTTGAACTTAAAATTTAGTTACAAGAACTGTTGGACAAAGGTCTCATTCAACCTAGTTTGTCTCCATGGGGATGTCCAGCTTTATTTGTAAAGAAGAAGGACAAATCCCTAAGGATGTGTGTGGATTATAGGTCGCTTAATACTATGACCATTAAGAACAAGTAAACTTTGCCGCATATCGATATCTTGTTCGATCAGTTGGCGAAAGCAAAGGTATTCTCTAAGATTGACTTGAGGTCAGACTATCATCAGATTAAGATCAGGCCAGAGGATATACCTAAAATAGCTTTCTCCACTAGGTATGGCTTGTACGAGTATTTGGTCATGTCTTTTGGACTTACAAATGCTCCTTCCTACTTCATTTACTTGATGAATTCGGTATTAATGCCTGAGCTTGACAAGTTCATGGTTGTGTTTATTGATGATATCTTCATTTACTCGGAGAATGAGGCAGACCATGCAGAGCATCTGAGAGTTGTTTTGTCCAGATTGAGGGAACATAAGTTATATGCCAAATTCAACAAGTGTGAATTTTGGTTGAGCAGAGTACTATTCTTGGGTCACATCTTATCTAAAGACGGAATTTCTATAGACCCATCTAAAGTACAGGAGGTCATAGATTGGAAGCCCCTGACTTTGGTTCATGAAGTTCGGAGTTTTCTAGGGTTAGGAGGATACTATCATCATTCATTCCTGATTTATCCAAGATAGCTAAACCCATGACCAGACTACTTCAGAAAGATGAAAAGTTCAGTTGGACACCAAAGTGTGAAGCTGCTTTTCACACCCTAAGGACCTTGTTAACTATAGCTCTGGTTTTTGGACAACCCGACATTGAAAAGCCTTTCGATGTGTTCTGTGATACATCGAGTATAGGTTTGGGGTGTGTGCTCATGCAAGAAGGTTGAGTTATTGCCTATGCTTCTCAACAGTTGAGAAAGCATGAAGTCAATTATCTTACACATGATTTAGAGCTTGCAGCAGTTGTTCATGCGTTGAAAATATGGAGACATTACTTGTTGGGAAATGTATGTCACATATATACTGACCACAAAAGTCTCAAATATATCTTCACTCAACCTGAGCTGAACATGAGGCAGCGAAGATGGTTAGAGCAGATTAAGAACTATAATTTGGAAGTGCACTACCATTCAGGAAAAGCCAATGTTGTAGCAGATGCAATTAGTCAGAAATCTCATTGCAACACTTTGGAAGCCTTGTTGGAAGATGGATTTAATTTGTTACATCCTGTGGTGCTACACAATATCGCTGTCAGTTGCTCACTTGAGAGCAAAATCAAAGAACTACAGAAGACAGATGTAGGTGTATTTCACATCAAGCGAAAGCTGAAAGAACAAGAAACCAAGCATTTTAGGTTGGATGAAAGAGATGTGCTATGGTTCGAGGACCAACTTGTGGTTCCAAAAGACCATGAGCTTAGAAATCAAATTTTAGATGAAGCTCATTCATCCAAGTTGTCTATCCATCCGGGTAGTAGCAAAATGTATCAAGATTTGAAAACCCATTTTTGGTGGACCAAGATGAAGAAAGAGATCGCCGCCTCTGTCGCTAGGTGTGATAATTGCAGTAGAGTCAAGGCCGTTCATTTGAAATCTGCTGGATTACTTTAGCCATTGCCTATTCCAGGCTAGAAATGGGAGGAAATAAGTATGGGCTTTCTTACAGGCCTCCCGCTGACACAACAAGGTCATGATTCCATATGGGTCATTGTGGATCGCCTTACCAAGTTAGCACATTTTGTACCGGTTAACACAAGGTATCTAGCTGGGAAGTACACTAAGTTATACATTTCTCAAATCATGACACTACATGGAGTACCAAGGACCATAATCTCAAATTGGGGACCCTAGTTTATAGCTCATTTTTGGGAACACTTGCACCAGGCTTTGGGATCTAAACTAATCAGAAGTTCAGCATATCACCCACAAACATCGGGACAGACCGAGAGAGTGAACCAGATCTTAGAAGATATGTTGAGAGCCAGTGTTATATCTTGCAAGGGTTCATGGGAGAAGTGGCTACCTTTAGCCGAGTTCTCCTACAACAACAGTTATCAAGCGAGCATCAAGATGTCTCCTTTTGAAGCCTTGTATGGTCAGAAATGTAGAACTCCCTTGAATTGGATTGAGCCCGGAGAAAGAAGATATTTTGGCATTGACTTTGTCACCGAAGTTGAAGAGCAGGTATGCATTATCCAACAGCATATGAAAGTAGCTTAGTCAAGACAAAAGAGTTATGCTGATAAAAGAAGAAGACCACTAACTTTTGAAGTGGGAGATTATTTGTGCTTAAAAGTGTCACCTATGAAAGGAGTGCAGAGATTTGGAGTAAAAAGAAAGCTTGCGCCTAGATATGTAGGGACATACAAGATTATTGAATGGAAAGGAAATGTCACCTACAAGTTACAACTTCCTCCAGAGATGAGTACGATATTCGATGTCTTCCATGTTTCTTAGTTTAAAAGATGTCTTCGCATAACTGAGGAAGCCATTGCACCCACCAACATTAAGCTCCAATTGGATTTGACTTATGAAGAGAAACCAATCTGAGTGCTAGAAGAAATGGAAAGAGTAACACCAAGCAAGGTCACTAAGTTCTACAAAGTGGGGTGGAATAACCACAGTGAACAAGATGCCACGTGGGAATGGGAGGATTATTTACGTGAGGTTTATCCTGGCTTTTATGAGGAATGGTAGGTCTTTCCAATCTCGGGATGAGATTTCTATAAGGGGGAGGGGCTGTAACACCCCAATGTTAAGCTTTGCATTTGGCACCTGCATTTCATGAGCACAAGCATCATCCAAGCATTCATGAACATGAGCATATGAAATTTCATCTCATTCTTATACATTATCACATGAAATGTTGATTTTATATACATGCTTATGCTTGCAGTCATGTATGACCAATGTATGAGATGGTTGTGAGGTAATGAAAACACCTTAGTCACATCGAGGATGGTAAATGGAACAATGTTTGTATTTATGACATAGACCAATTTTGCTTCTAAGTGTTGGCTTCATTTGAAATGCCATTTTCATGATACTAGTTTGACCAAAGTTGAACAGTAGCTTAGAATATTTGCATGGCTGTGTGACCTAAATAAAAGTTGTAGTTCTTGTCATGGGTAACAAACTTTATTTAAGGGTCATGAGCTAATTCAGTGTTTAACATGGTCAAATAGAGCTCACAAGTATCAACAAAATGTTGTTTTGTGACAAGAAGTTTTCTAAGTGTTGAAACCGTTTTCAGTTTCAAAGTACCTCACTTTGGAGTAATGTAGTTTGTAAACTAGTGAGAATTAGATGATGGTTCCTAAAGCAAAGTTGGGGATCTCACATAGCTCTACAACTTTCACTAATACCATTTTCACTGATTCACCATGAATTAGGAGTTATAGGTACACAAACTTGCGCTGTCAGTCATCGGTGGTGGGCCTGAAACCGACCGGGGTAGCGTGGCGTCGTGGCCGACCGGTTGCAGGTCGCGGCTGCTGCATGGCGTACACGCACCGGGGTAGGGCCGCATAGCGGCCGGGCGCGCGCTGAAGAGGCCACCGAGCGTCCTTGCCCTCACTCATGTCCTCACTCTCTTTCTCTCGCTCGCTCTCACGCTCGCCGTGTGGAACCATAGCGTCGCCATCGCCACCGTAGCCCTATCGAGCTCACTCACTACCACCACCATGCCATTGTGCAATAGCTCCTGCACACCGCTCCACCTTGCTGACCTGCTAGCACCACCATTCGAGCAAGGGTAAGGCCACATTACGCGTCGTCGTCGCCATGGCCACAGAGCGCCACTGAGCTCTGAGCTCACCATGGCTAACCTTCTCCATCGCTCCTCCTACCTCCTTCTCCCTGGTTCTATCATTGCCTTAGGCCATATATGCACATGTCATCATTGTTTAACCTCTACCGCCGTCGTCATGGGGGAACGCACGTCGCCGCCGACTTCACCGCCCGCCCTTAGCCCGCTCTGGTACCTGTTACCATGTCTCCTAAAGGTGTTTCACCTTCCTCGATGATGGAGACCTACCTTCGGCCGCCATCTCGTCAGAACGGTGACACCACCGCCGTGCTCTGTGCGCCGCTGTGTCACCATGCACGTGGCCGGAGATCACCGCCGCTTCACCGTGGCTCAATCCGCACCATAGTGCTCCACTAGGGTTCGTAGATGCAGTAGACGCACTCGCCTAGCCATGCCATTGCCAGGGATGGCCTAAGCACCACCGCACGCCACCGGGCCACCATGCTCACCGGTGAGCTAGCTCCGGTGATCCCTCGAGCAAACCAAGGGTACCTATGGTGCGGAATAGGATGTGGAACATGTTGGTGCCGACCTCGTCGCCGGCGACCTCACTGTCAACAAGCTCTTTGCTGGTCAAGCCGCTCCTCTATTTTGTGTCACTGACATGTGGGTCCCGTTGACTCACGGGCCCCAGCTGTCAATCGATTTTTGAATTGTTTTCTAGATTTATTTTCACAGATTTGAATGCAAACCTCAAAAATTCATATTTAGAGCTAGGAGTGCCCAAATGTGGTGAACCAAATTTTGTTGGTTTCGTATTAAAGTGTACTATTTGATAAAAATATGAAATATACTATTTAGGGTATTTTTCTAGGAGAATTAAATTGAGAAAGATAAGTGCCTTTAAAGTAGTTTATATCTTGTAAAATACATAACTTGAGTTAGGAAGGTGATAAAATTTTGATTCCTATTTTGCTGGTCTTGTGTTGACATGCTATAGCTATGAAAAATACTAAACCTACACTAAGCATACTTAAAATATAGTCTTCCTATTTAATCCTAATTAATTGCTAGTTTCTAGTGAAATTAATTGGGATAAAAATACATAGCATATGATCATACAAATTTTTGCACAGTATTCTTATGCTAGGAGGAAAGTAAGAAAAATCTTAAATCTGTTGCTTGACACTTTTCACTATGCTAAACTAATTTTGCTAAAATAAGCCTATATAACTTGTCATTTTTGTAGAGGTAGCTACACTTATCCAAATGCATGAAATTTGTACAGTGGACTATTAAGGTCATTTGTAGGCTACTATAATTTTCTTAGAATTTATTAAGCAATGGAAATATTTATCCTTTAAATCACCTTATTATCTAAGGAAATTAATAAAAGAACAAAAATAAATTAGTTATGTTTAACCATGATGTTTTATGTGGTGCTTGTGATGCATATGATCTGTTGATGTTATTAGTTAGGCTTAGAAGTAATTGGTTGTATGCAACTAGTTAATTATTGCCTTATAAGTCAACTAGGTTGGCTGCATGTATAGTTACTATTGTGGTGATGATTTCATGATGATAATGATATTTTATGTAAAGATGGTTAATAACAAAGTTGTAGATAACTTACTGATCTACCTTGTGTTAAATTTTTATAGTCATAGGCCTAATGGTTTAAGAATTATGGTTGTTAGAAGTCTGCTGTCAGAAATGCTTGCTCTCTAGATAGATCTGAATGATTGAGTTGTTTGACCTAGATAACTGCTGAATCACATTAAGAAGATTAAAAGAAAGTTATAGGAAATTTCATAAGATTTCCATAATGTCCACAACCATATTATTTTGATGTGTACAACTCTAGTTATGGTCAAAACAAGTGGCTATTGTCTGGTAGTCCAGAAAATGATTTACATAAGTATTTGTTTAAGTTACTAGAGAAGAGATATGCATCTACTTAGTAAAGTAAGATGCAACTTGTTATCACCTTAATGAAATGCTGTTGAAAACACTTATGAGGATGCATTCATCACATCATATCATATTATACATGTCATCATATATGCATTCATGATATCTTATTTCATGCTCATGCAAATTGGATCGTCCGAAGGGATAACTCTTCTAGAGTTCAACGAAGAAGAAGAGGAGGATCAGCAGGACACGCCAAAGGCCGTAGCTCTAGAAGAAGAGGAGCAAACTCTCAAGGACCTCCCTAAGTGCCTGGAACACCGGTCAACCTCTTTCCTCAAAGGTAAGCCCTGGAGCATTCTAAATCTCCTATGTTTTACAAAAACTTCACTTGAGTCCTTTTATGTTTGATGCATGAGGTTATAAGAGTTGATTAGAAACACTTGATACATAGAACTATCTTGTCCAGTTACATATACCTTTAACCCTGTGTAGGTCCAGGATCGAATATATGCTTAGCCATGCTTAGACCGGTAGAAATCGGGTGATTTCCTATCACCTGCGAGATATAGGTGGATACCGAAGCACGGTTGGCTATATTTGCTATCGTGGAAAAGAACCATGGGATAATGTAAATGGAGGCTAGGCAGAGTCTATGTGTAGGTTGACTCATGTGATTCTGTCTGTGCTGATTACGGACCGTACCGTTGTTGGCGCTTCTAATAAGATTGAACGCGTGCCTCTCGCTTAGCTGGCCAGATAACTCGTTCCGATCGCGAAGCCGAGTAGCTCAACTCAGGCTGGGCCCCATTCTATAAAAGTGCGCACTCAGGATGGTAGTAAGGATGTGCGGGGAGCTAGACGTGAGCCCAAAGGCAGGCCGGGCTTGAACGTCCTGGCAACTGGTCGTCCCTGATTGTGCGGCACTAGGCGAACCCGTGAAATGTGGACCTAAGTTATACCAAAGGTGACCATTGATCTGGTCCGCCTGGGTTTGTGTTAGGAATAAATTCCTAGCTGGTTGAAATCGATTCAAATCGTCGTATCTCCCAGACAGTGAGAAACTTGGCTAGTCCCAACATCATAGTAAATGTGTTATGAAATGATGGTTATGATGAACATGGAATTACTACATCGGCTATGGTTACTACTGCATGCTATTGAAAGATATACCACATGTTTGGCACAGGTTAGTTGCTAATCTAGAGATAAATAGCTATAATTAACTTGATGACCGAATTATAACTATATACTTGAATTGGCTAGCTTTTTATGCAAAATGTTGTCAAGCAAGCTCCACTTATAAAGCCTTACATGATCCTTGGAGTCACTTTATTTTTTCTTTATGATGGGTAAATCTAGCTGAGTACCGTCTCATACTCAGGGTTTTATTTCTATTGTTGCAGATGGTACAGTTTACCTTGGCTATTGCAAGAACTGCTTCTGTCCTGCCGTGGATGAGGAGTAAGCCCTGGGTAGGCATCTCTTATTAATCCTTCTTAAATGCTTTGGTGGAAGTGTGACCGGAGGCTAGCACTATGTTTATACAATGTTGCAGATGTTGGTTTTCAAACTTTGAATTTGCTTCCGCTACTATGTTACTTGAACTTGGTTTGTAATAACCTAAATTCATACTTTGATGGATGAACTGTATTTGTGAACTTTATATAACTTGTGACATGTATGTTGAGTCATGTACGATCTTGGTTGTATGTTGATGGTTAATCGAGACCCTTCGTGGTACTCAACGGACTACCGGATTTATATGGGCTCAAGTATGACAGTGCGACCGCTTGCGGGCTACCATTGTACTTGTGCTCTTATAAATTGGTTGGTTTTGCTACATTCTCCATTTGAGTCTAGAGGGCTCCCAACATTGTATGAGCATCAGCAGTGTCCCAAAGAGGCTCCTTAGCTGTCTTCTTGTGCTTACGCACACGCTTCTTCAGCCTTTGCTATACTTTCCTAGCTTCCATGAGCTTGTTCACACAGATATTATAAGACTCTAGCCAGAAATAGTGAGCGTCCTCTTAGGCATAAAACATCTGCATGATAGCGAACATAGCACTCATAGCAGGACTCGAGCTCTGTGCCCACTCGTCACGGTCCTACACCACAGAAACATGGTCAAACTGCCTCCAAACTGCCAAAGCTGGATCCACCTAAGGAATTGATCCCACTGCACTGTTCGTGAGTGAATCACCATGCTGCTGACAAAGTGTGCTCAAGATCTCAAAAGCTACCTCTTGAGCGCCTTCCCAAGGGGTTCTTCCCTCAGACTCTGCTTTCCAGCCCTGGTACTACGATGCCTGTGTACAAGCTGGGATGGACACTTGCACCTCAAACCATGGTTCCTCCTACACATGCCTCTATGCCCAAAAGTATTCGGGTGGCTCTGTGTACCCCACAAAGTGCAACACTCTCTAGAGCAAGGCAGGTGTGCCAAAGATACCTAAGAACGCCTCGTTCCCTTTCGGTGGGTAATAGGCTACCATCTGTAGCAAAATGGTGCAACTCTCGTGAGAATAACGTTATAATAGAAAAGAGTTACTTAACCAAATAAGAAACTTATAAGGGGAGGCACAATGCAAGTATGTAATGAATGATTTATCATGATGCATGCACGTTCCATACGTCCTCACAAACTTAGAAAAATTGAAACTTCTAGCGGCATACATGATGGCATACATAAGTTCTCTCATAAATAACGTAACTAGCCGGGCTACACATTTCGTTGTTAGCCTACCTGCACAAGAGTTTCATTTCAGCCCAACCCCACAATTATATAAATATAGAAATGAAAATATGGTCTCTAGGTTGAATACTAAATACTTCCATATATACCCACATATATATACTTCTATATCAAAGCTACCCGAAAGTAAATACATCCCATATATAAATATAAATATGCATATACAGCCGTATCAAAGCTAACCCACAATTAAATACCTTAGTAAATATATATGAGACATATATATACTTCAGTATCAAAGCTACCTCTCCTCTTAGACCGCACGCTCACATCTTGCGATCATGCTACTCATCATCTTACCTTGGGCGTAGAGGTATTTGATCCATAAATTACCACTCAAGTGAATGGCACCCATAAAATAGCACGCCGTATGGACGACGAAAATGAAAACCCCCATGTTAGTACTTATTTAGCCACCTGAAATCCTTAACTGGGCATAAAGGAAATGATCAGTAGCACACTTTAGATTCAAAATTTAGATTTGAACAACTATATATATAACTATAAGTTGCCAAAAACTGGTTTTGAAAAACAAAAACCTTTGTTTTAAATACACATGTGGCAAATAATATTAAATCTTGCTCCGATGCTAGTAGTCATAGAACCGTCCAATTTATAAGAGCACAAGTACAATGGCGGCCCGCAAGCAGTCGCGCTATCATACTTGAGCCCATATAAACCCGGTAGTCCATCGAGTACCACGAAGGGTCTCGATTCATCGCCAACATACAACCAAGATCATACATGATTCAACATACATGCCACATATTACATAGAGTTCATAATTACATTACAATCCATCGGAGTACAATTAAAAGTTATTACAACCCAAGTTCAAATAAAGTAGTAGTAGCGGAAGCAAAGGTAGTTTTGAAACTAACATCTCACACCATTGTTCAAATACTTGCCAGTTTGTTATCACATCCCACAAAAGCATCATAGATTAGATATATAGAAGCGCCTTGCACATGGCCTACTCCTCGTCCATGGCATTACAGAAGTAGTTCTTACAATTTTTATGATATACTGTGTTATTTGCAATAAGTGGGAAATAAACCCTGAGTATGAGAAGGTACTCAGTTAGACTTACCCATCATAAACAAAAAATAAAGTGACTCCAAGGATCATGCAAGGCTTTATAAGTGGAGCTAGATTGATAATATTTTTCATAAAAAGCCACTAATTCAGCTATACATTTTATAATTCGGTCATCGAGTTAATTATATCTGTCCATCTATAGATTAGCAACTAACCTATGCCAAACATGTGGTATATCATTTAGTAGCATAACAATAGTAACCGTAGCCAGTGTAATAATTCCATGTTCAGCATAACCATTATATTCCATAATCCAGTTACTACGATGTTGGAGCTAGTCAAGTTTCTCACTATCCGGGAGAGACAGCGATTCAAATCGGTTGCAACCAGCTGGGCAGTATTCCTAACACAAACCCAGGTCTACCTGCCATGGTAGCCTTAGGTAACCTTTGGTATAACTTAGGTACACATTTCGTGGGTTCGATCAGCGCCGCACAATCAGGGACTCTACCTATTGCCAGGACGATATGGACTACCCTACCCTTGGGTTCACATCCGGCTCCCCGCACATCCTTACTACCTCCAGTGTGCGCACTTTGATAGAACGAGACCCGGCCTGAGTTGAGCTACTCGGCTTCACAGTCAGAACAAGTTATCCGGCCAGCTAAGTGAGAGGCATGCGTTCAATCTCGATAGAAGTGCCAACAATGGTACGGTCCTTAATCGATATGGATGGGACCAACATAGCCAACCCAACACCATTGCATATAAGATTCCACCCAGTGTCCACTTGATAACATCCCAAGGTTATTTTCCATGATAGCAAATATAACCAACCGTGCTCTGGTATCCACCTATATCTCGTAGGTGATAGAAAATCACCCGACTTCTACCGATCTAAGCATAGCTAAGCATATGTTCGATCCTAGACCTACATAGGGTTCAAGGTATATTTTTGGACATGGTAGTTCTATGCAACAAGTGTTTCCAATCAACTCTTAGAACCTCATGCATCAAACATAAAGGACTCAAGTGATATTGTGTAAAACATAAGAGGCTTAAAATGCTCCAGTGCTTGCCTTTCAGAAAGGAGGTAGGCCTATGATCAGGGCACTCCGGTAATTCCTTAGGAGCCTGCTCCTCGCTTTTGGGAGCTACCTATGGTGGTGCCTCCTAATGCTCCTCTTCTGCCTCAAACTCCAAGAGTGTGATTCATTCTGGCGATTCTATATGCATGAGTGCAAAATAAGATACAAGAATGCATAGGTAATGACATAGATGATATGATATGATGCATAAACACAAATGTCCTTAACAACAAGGTATTAGGGTGATAACAATATTAACTTTCTTCTACTGAGTAGGTGCATATCTCCTCTCTAGTAACTAAACAATAATCCATTTGAAGCATTTTCTAGGCTACAAGACAACAACTACTTGTTTTGACCATAATTGGAGTTTTATACAGCCACATAACATGATCTTGAACTTTCTGGAAAGCTTATAAAATTTCCTACAACTTTCCTTGAATCATCTTAAGGTGATTCAGTAGCTATCTAGGTCAAACAATTCAATCTTTCAGATCTATCTAGAGGACAAGCAAATCTGAGAGCAGGCTTCTAACTGCTATAACTCTTAAATCATTAGGCCTATGGCTATGAAATTTTAGGACAAGCTAGATGAGTAAGTTATCTACAATGTTGTTATTAACAAGTTTCATAGAAGAGGTCATTATCATCATGAATTTGTCACCACAATAGAAACTACTTATGCAGCCATCTAGTTGAATTATAAGGAATGACTATCTAGCTGCCTATCACCAATTACTTCTAAGCACAACTATTCATCTCAACAAATCATATGCATCACAAGCACCACAGAAAACATCATAGTTAAGCCCAACTAATTTATTTATATACATTTATTAATTTCCTTATATAATAGGGTGATTTAAAGGATAAATATTTCCAATACTTAATAAATTCTAAGAAAATTACAGTAGCTTACATATGACCTCAATAGTCTACTATATAAATTTCATGCCATTTGGATAAGTATATCCACCTCTACAAAAATGAAAAGTTGTATAGGCTTATTTTAGCAAAAATAGGTTAGCCTAGTGAAAAGTGTCAAACAACAGATTTCATATTTTTCTTACTTTCATCCTAGCACCATAACACTATGTAAAAATTTGCATGATCATAAGTTATGTATTTTTACCCCATTTATTTTCACTAGAAACTAGTAATTAATCAAGGTTAAATAGGAAGACCATATTTCCAGTAGGTTTAGTATTTTTCCTATTTAGAGCATGTCAACACAAGCCTAACAAAATTGGAATCACATTTTTAACACATCCCTAACTCAAGTTATGCATTTTACAAGATAAAGGCCATTTTAAAAGCACTTAACCAACTTAATTTAATTCACATAGAAAACTACTCCAAACAACAAGTTTCATATTTTTATCAAATAGTACACTTCATGATGAATCCAACAAAATTTGGTTCACTCGAATTGGAGAATCTAAGCTCCGGTTACGAATTTCCAAAGTTTGCATTCAAAACTAGAAAAGAATAAAGAAAAACGAACAAAACCCTAAATGCGATGTACACCCGACACAGCACACCCAAGCATCGACAGCTAGGCCCCGCGGGTCAACGGGACCTACGCGCCAGTGAGACCGAGGCAGGGCGTGGTGTTTGACTAGCGAGAACTCACCGACGGTGAGGTCTCCGGTGAAACCACCACCACAATCGTGCCCCCCTCGTCAACTCGCGTCTAGACATGGTGGCCACGAGCATGGCGGCACGACAGAGGTGCGTGGTGGTGCCATTGCCATTCTTGGGAAAGCCGAGCTCTCCTGAACTCAGTTAAGGATTTAGGGTGACCTACTTGATGACCTAGGGATAGGGTTAGGGTTCGACAAAGCGCCGATGAGCTCGGCCACGTGCATGGCGGCACGATGGTGAGAGCACGACGGTGCGGTGCATGCCATTCCGGTGAGCCAGCGATCAGTGATGGGTCTCCTTCTTCGAGTAGGCACTGGGTTCATGGCAGCTCAAAAACAAACACAGGAGGGGAAAGGTGGGGTCTCAAGAGGGCCGGCCACGGCAAGCTTGAGCTTGTGGCCATGGCAGGCGCGCTCGGTGCGGCGGCGCATTCCCGCCCGGTGGCAACGATAGCGGTTAAATGAACGACGACGTGAGCATCTATGACCTAAGGCGATGATAGACCTAGGGAGAAAGAGGTAGGAGGAGCAGCGGATACAGCCAACCATGGTGAGCTCAGAGCTCAGCGGCGCTCCATGGCCATGGCGGCGACGGCAACGTGAAATGTCGCATTACCTGGGCTCAAACGGTGGTAATGATGGATCGGGGAGGTAGAGCGGCTCACAGCGAAGCTATGCACATGATGGATTGGATGGAGGTGCGGCAGTGGTGGCGTGTGAGTGCTGCGTAGGTGCGCGGCGGCGATGGCGAGCACAGCTCCACTCGGCGAGCTAGAGAGAGGGAGAGCAGAGCGAGAGAGTGAGTGAGAATAAGCGATGACAGCGGCTTCGCCTCCCTGATCAGCCGGGCCAACGCTGGTGAGTGGCCGCCACACGGCGCACGGGTCCTAGTGCCGGTCGCCACTACTGTGCTACTGCTGCTCAGTTTCAAGCCGGTGATGGCTGACTGACGGAGCAACTTCAAGCACATGTAACTCCTAAACGAGCTCGAGTTGGTGAAAAAACCCCTTAATAGGAAATGTAGAGCTACATGTACTCTCCAACTTTGCTTTAGAAAGCTTCCTCTAATTCACCATGGTTTTCAACCTACAATGCTCCAAAGTAAGCTACTTTGAAACAGAAAACCAGCTTTAGACTTAGCAAAATTTCCCTAAACAGCATTTGATTGCTACTTTGGAGCTATTTTTGACTATGTTAGGCACTGAATTAGCTCATGGCCCTTATATAAAGTTTGTTACCCATGGCAAGAACTACAACTTTTGTTAAGGGTGCACTGCCATGCAAATACTCTATGCTATAGTTCCACTTTGGTCAAAGTAGGATCATGGAAAAAATGACATCATGAGTAAACTAGGACTTAGAAGCAAGGTTAGCCCATGTCATGAATACAAACATTGTTCCATTTACCATCATAGATATGTCTAAGGTGTTTTTGTGACCCCACAACCATCTCTTGCATTGGTCACACATGGTCACAAGCATATGCATGTATATAATCAACATCACATGTGATAATATGTAAAGATTAAGATGAAATTCCATATGCTCATGCTCATGAATGCTTGGATGATGCTTGTGCTCATAAAATGCAAGTGCCAAATGCAATGCTTAACACTAGGGTGTTACAGAGGCGGCAGGTGGTGATAGCCCCGTCCGTCCCTTGTAATCCCCCACGTTTAGGTATTGTGTAGGAGTTTTAAAGTCTCTCACGCTTGCTGGCAGACCAGTGCTCGGAGATCTCCCCATCCATCTGGAACTTAGCTCTAACTCTAATCATATAACTTGTATGATCATTAACTGTTCTTTACATAGCTATATTAGAACATGTCGGCTCCACGTAGGAACATTCTTTTATTCTTTGTTTTCCTTTTATCTTTGAGGTTGGCCCAAATGTGTGTCCACTATCCATGAAATACTGTTTTGACCCCTGTCATGCACTATGGTCCACTATGCAAGTATGTAATCATGTTTATGTCTATGCTAGACTCTGCATACCTTGCCCTCCTTTGGGAAAATATAAATAACGATACCCTGAATACTTCCAGGTGAAATGCTACAACGATAGATTCGTACGTTGGTCTGTAATCTTTAAGGACTATCGTAGTTGGTGTTCCTTGGTGGCATTGCTAAGATGAACTCAATCTTAGAAATGGTGTTAAGAAATACCAATAGGCATTTCTAGTGCCATTGCCGGTGATGGACTTAAAACCTCCTGACTTGGTGATTGTGCTAAGAAATGCCAACAGTAGGGCATAGTGCTCTCGCCAGCAGAAGACGTCCCTACCAAGGAGGGTTCGGTCACCAGATGATCAAATTTAGCCCTTCATCCCCATCACGCCAGGTGAGGCCACAAAGACCTCGGGGGCTCCTGATGAGATCCTAACATACAGGTATGTTAAGACTTAGGTCTAATGGTTCCCGAACGAAGAAGACCCCCTGACCGACCCCTTCAGGATCACCCGGAGGCTCGAGGGCTATGCCCATTGGGCATGCTCATGCGCATCCTCTAGCAAAGAGATCTGACCAAGCTTGACTCGACCGCAGCTTCCGCTTGGGGCTCGGGGGCTACCCCGAGCCTTGGGCGCCCGATCTATGGCACGACTAAGCCCGGTCCTCGGCTCCTGCCTAGCTCATGATGCTAGCGAAGGCCCAAGCACAAGAAGATAGGCCCCAGGCTACTGATGCTCAGGGGCTCCTCAATGCCGCTCCCCAGGCGCAGCCCTGCCAACTGCTCCTCCACAGGGTCACATCCGGGGCCTAACACAAGAAGACAAAGCTTCCCACGGCCTTCGGGAGCTCACAGACTTCTAGGAAGACTCTAGAAGGTCTCACTTGGGGGAGGCCAGTCCAAGCTGACACCGCCTGACATGCAGAGTGTCAGAATAGAGCAACCAGATGACGCCCAAGGCTTCTTCGGCTCCAAGACACCACGATGGTACATGGCACACCATGGCAAGACCATCCTGGACTCTGGCGCACGTAGACCATACACTAAACCCCCAAACTGCTATGTACTCAACCTATCTCATTATATAAGGGATAAGGTCAAACCTAGAGAGGGAGGATTTGATTATTGGATCACCAGACACTCCATTCCATTGGCCTCCGCTCTATACAAAGAGCGAGGCAACCTGGAGAGGGGCACCGAGAGCCTCTCCTCCACCGCATCCCGTCGTCTTTCTCCTCTTCAACGAGGGGGAAGGCTCCACCAGTAGCGAGGCAACCTTAGGATTAGCACCGAGCTAACCCCCTACCAAATCTTCTTCCTTTACACTCTGTTGTAACCCCTGATTTTGGGTGCTCTTGAGTATAAGGATCATCAGCTGCTGGACGTAGGGACCGAATTGGCCCAAACCAAGATAAACTATTGCGTCTCCCCTACGTGATTCTTGTGTTCCTGAGTCCACTCGAGCCACTGGAGACCCATACTCTGACACTGACTCAAACAACATGGTTGCCGTGGTTTTGACCCCGCGACACAACTCATATAGCAATTCCTTGAGCTCTCACCCCTTCATTTTGGCTGGCCTTGGTCGGACTGTTCCTATTCACTAGGTTCAAAGCACCCTAAGGCTAGGGTATGCAACCGGACTCTAGGTCCTTGGTCCAAACCCCTGTTCATCAGGGTCCGGAGCTCCTATTTTGCTCTGTTGACTTCGTTTCTTCACGACCATTGCGTCCGTCTTCGTTCCATCCTTTGTGCTTGAACTTTGCAGGATCTTTGGGTCATCTACTCAGCTTCTAATGCCTTGCTTGAGGTGTTAATCATTGAATCATCTCGTCACCTTCGTCCAAGTCACGTTTGCACCCTATTGGACTACAAAATAAACACTCACAACTTCGTTAGTTCAATTTGGTCTTGTTGATCATCAAACACCAAAATCAAAACTTAAATGGGCCGAGGTTCATTTTCCTTACACTACCCTTGCATACCTAACTCCTCGTCTTGTCGATCCTACATCTTCAAATGGTCTTCAATCCTTGAGTCTTCACTTACAATGCTTGTCTGCTTTCAGGAGTTGAAAGCTTGATATTCACCTTAACCTAGCTCAAGTCCTTTGCATCCTAAGGACTAATGTACCTTGTATATTAGCAAAAGTTGTTAGTCCAAATGGTTATGTTGTCAATCAACCACTAAAATGACTACACCCTAGGGTCCATATTTCTTACACATATCTTTGATGCCAAACTAGTTTTTGGTACTCCTCGCATATTCTATAATGGTCATGACATATCTTGAAATCATTTATTGTCATGGGGTATGATATGTACACACATGAATGTATGACTCTAGAAAATAGAAAAAACAGAAGAAAAAATGTCATTAGTGTCAAGACATGGAGTGTATTTTTTCTAATTGAAGATGCAAAGTGAACTAAAAGTAGTTTATGGGGGTTATCTATAGATAACCACTAAAACTATTCTAGTTTGATGAGTAAAGTTGACTTTGTCCCTTTTTTGAATAAGAGCACATAATTGTGAAGCAACTCACTCTGAGCCAAATCATGTACTTACTTTTAAAAGCAAAGAAATTATTAACATTTCTAGGTAGAGGCTAATATGTATGGTCCTCCAATATATTTTGGATGATATAAGCCAGAATTCTAGAAAACACAGGAAAAGGATGGTACAAATGCAACCATACATTTGGCTTCAAGGATAACTCAAGGCTTTCCTTCATAAAAGGAAATGGGAGAAAGGTGGATTTCTCATGAGGTGATGTGTAAGGGCTATTTGTTATAGGGAATGTTCATCGCATCTTCTCATCCAAACACTTGCCTATGAATTTGTATGATTGTTTTGTGCTTTTAAGCAACTACTGAATATAGCAAACATCATGAGATGAGGATCATTAGTATTGGTAGCACCATATGTGCACATTTAGAGCAAGAATGTGACTGGAATAACTGTAATGTCAACAATTGAAAGAAATGTGCTTCCATTAGCTAGTTAGCTATTGAAATGCCAAACTGGCATACTCCATCCATCCCAAAAAAAAAGAAGCCAGTCTATAGCAGTTTTAAGATATATTAGTACGCTTACGTAGGTACCTCTAGTTATTGTAGTTGTTCAATATTATTGTTTACTAATTAATGGCAAAGGATGCAACCTTCCTACTTAACCACACCTGCATGCCGAGCTACTCAATGCGAGGAAGCGGATCACATTATCAAGGATCTCTTCGGTAGAGTTTCTGTCGGGTGTTCTTCACCAGCTTAATCAAAATCCCTACTAAACAACTACACACAAGAACAACTTTTAAAGTTAAAACCAAGGAAAAACAGTGAAGCTGAAGCCATTTTGGGCCAAAATCTGAAATAATTAACCAAAACATGCCTTGTCCTAGCTTCACCATTTTTTGAGAACCCAAGCCTACCAAAGAGAGCCTAAACCAATGCTTGAGGGTTCGGATATAATTAATACTGATGCCTCACTAGGTGTCCATCAGCTAACAAAATGTTTACGGGACAAATTTTGATACCATATAGAACAAAATTTGAATAGTAGGCTGACATGTTTAATTAGTTGAGACAGAGAGAGTACATATGATATGTACGTTACACCCTAAGATCAATGTTGCAGAGCTCCACTCACCCCGGTACATCATCCCTCATTTGTTTTCCAGACCTCACAAGGCAAAAAAAAAACTATTCTTCCGCCTTCATATTGAAATATTGAATCAAGTAAACCACACTACATGAAAAACAGTTTGTAGCTGGCATTGGAGCAGCCCCTACAGTGACGTGCTCGGGCTTCAGCATAGCAGCCGCCCCTATAAATGGCACAGTAGGGGCGTCTGGTAATACGAGCCGCCCCTACAAATGTCATGCCCGTGGACTTCGCAACTCAGGTCCGCATCTGCCTCCACCCCCTCGGTCTATCCCTCGACCCCTTTCCTCTCTTTCTCCAACGCCACCTCCCCATCCATCTCCCGTCGCCTCCCCCTCCTCTCTTCCTCCGACGATGCCACTGCCCCTTCCTCTTCCACCATTGCGGACACCATCCCCTCCTCTACAGGCACGGCCACCACCCCTCCACCGGTGCGGCCACAACCCCCTCCTTTCCCCTCTTAGATCTAGATCTAGAAGGGTGGGGAGGTGGGGCTTCCACTGCATCATGGCGTCCTCCCCGGATCCATTGCTCACGTCGCTGCCGCTCATGTCATGCCCGTCATCGAGCCACCCACGTTGGAGGGCGCGGGTACCTCGTCTTCCTCCACCACCGCTGGTGCCGGAGGCACTCACAAGTCATCGCTGGGAGCCACGGCGAGGGCGCAAGGGGTGGTGCGGGCTACGATGAGGATTAAAAGAAGGTCCTCCGCGCGTCGCTGCTCGACGTGGTTGTGATTTGAACTCACTCCTCCAACTTGCTGTTAGATCCATGTTCGTTCAGGCGGGATCGATGTCCACTCTGTGGCTAGATGTATGTCCACTCAGGCAGGAGCAGCTAGATCCATGGCCACTCCGGTCTCCTGTTGCTGCTGCGGTGGGGGACTCTGCAAGGTTTTTTTAACCTTACTGTTCCTGGTTGATTTTTGTACTAGCTCTGATATATGGTGCATCAGTTGATATTTTCCTGTATATAGGATACCCTGTCCGTTGATTTAGGAGAAGGGATCCTATTAGGCACTGCCAATTCAAAGCACAGGTAATTTCTTCTACATGTTAGGCTATTCTATTTATATATAATGTAAAATTCATCTGCATTAGTGAAAGCAGTACACTGGTTTTAGATGAAACATGCCTAAGATAACTCCATAAGAAGTACTATTTAACATGTATTCCTCTTGCTGTTTGATTCTTTTACTATCCACTACTCTTGGATCCTCATTGCAATATTAAGAAGTCCATGTACCGTCTACCCGCTGTGTTGGCTGCTATTTCCAAAAGGTAGCTTTTATTCATGAGTCTGCCATAATAATGTGCTCATTTTCGTGAGGAAAGACATGTTGATTCTGTTGACATGAATCAGTTAGTACCAAAGAATGCGTTTTTAATCCACCATTTAAAATTCTTAGTGCCCTATAATCACTAATTTGGAATCTAGAAAAAAAGACAATTATTATGGTTATACTTGAAATTTATCACATTAATTAAGTCTCTGTTATCTCTTATAAAACCATGAGAAGAGATGCATGTTGTATACACCATGGATTTTTAGTACAACCACATATGAAAAATTGTATAGTATACTAATATGAATGGGGGCATATGAGTTTTAAGTCAACCAGTCGACTAGTGGTTATGACTAGTGGTTCTGTTATTAGATTTTTTTCACTAACTTTGATGTGTGACCAACAATGATGTGGATGGTGATTTGTTAAAAAAAATATGGGCATGTAGGTCGTAAGTCAACCAGTGAACACTAATTAGAGAGGTCTGTGCACATATTTGAGTCTGAATTAATTCTTTTTAATGTCTCAGGATTGTGTTTGTCCGAGTGTCAATGTGGATGGCAATAGCTGCACGATTTCTGCTGGTGCTTTGAATGGTTTACTGAACAGTATTTAGAATATCCAAGGTGACACTTTCTTGATTTTCTCTTAAGCTGTAAATTCTCTGTCTTAATTTGACAACACTTTTATGGAGCTTTTGTGATTGATAATTCATTTCTTAATTTATGTGCCTATGAACCTATCATTACAGTCTGGTCTTGTCTTATTAGAATTTAGATTTAGATTTAAAATAGATACAAGGAAGCTGTAGTCATCAACTAATTATCAAGGAACCTATAGTGAATTTGACTTGCTTAACTATTTCTATTTTCTGGATACAGGCATTAGATTACTGCCATTCGTAAGGTATTATGCACCAAGATGTGAAGCCCCACAATGTTATGATAGATCATGAGCTTCGGAAACTCCGGCCGATAGATTAGGGCCTCGCTGAATTCTATCATCCTGGCAAGGAATATAATGTCCATGTTGCCTCCAGGTAGCTGCAGATATGTGACTGTGAGTGCACAGCCTGAATATCTTGTTCAGGTAGGTTGCAAATCTTTATTTTTTCATGATTTCAATCTTGTCAACTACACTTACACTGTATTCCGTATTTGTATCCCAAGGATATTTAACTATGGTCTTATGTTCTGTTTGCAGCTGCCCATATGGACATATGGAAAGTACAGTTAAGATGGAAGTACATAAATGGTCCATGATGCTTACTATTCTCGACTATATCTTGCAAAGGTAACTGCACTCCCAAGGAAATTATATCACATAAACTGTCCTTTTTAATGCATTGGTATGAAAAAAGCATTGCAACATGACACCGGATGGGGAATGACCAAGACACTATTAGTTTTGACCTCAAGCCATCGCATGCTATAAACATTGCTTAGTACTCGGCATATTAGGTAGAGGAAGCCACCACTCTGCCTTATTATTAGCCTTAACTGTGTGTATGGGGCTGCTGGTGGCTTCTTTCCTAACATTTTTCTCTTTCCTAGCATCACATTGAGTTGACATATTGTTTCTCATATCGTTGGATCCATGCTTTCTATTCGTGGGAATCATGTGTCTCGGAGCATTACCATAATGCTATGATATTCCTTATTTCAATTTACAAATTTCTTGTCTTATCAATGGCAAAGTTGCCCTGAAGTGTTATATATTCAATATCTTGATCTCCTTTGTCCTATGTTTATAGGAGCGGGCTAATAAGATACAGTAAGATCTTGAGGAGCTTGTGAAATCTTTGAATGAGCAATGCAAGATATATGGGTTGAGAGCTAAGCCAACTACTTTAGTGGAATTTCCTTCTAGTAATTTAGTCAGATATTTAGTGGAGCTTGGTTTGGTTGTGTTTCTTGTTTAAATGGATACTGTACACTAATTCCCTGTCTGTCGCTATGAGCTAATGTAAAATACTTTAGTCAGATCTTAGTTCATGTATATGAAATTGGACTTGTAATGGTAGTTTATATAATGCTGTTGTGCTTGTGGTCAGATTTGAATTACATATGTTCTCGTCAGATTTGAATTATATATGCATATATATATATATATGTTCTGGTCGAATTTGAATTATAAATTTGAAATTTTTTTGGCGGAAAAAATGTACTAGAGGGGCGGTTCTAGACTGAACCGCCCCTACAAACAGGTATTATACAAATCGGCCAGCCGCCCCTATCATACCGTCTCTATAAATCATGCATTTATAGGGGCGGTACCCAGACCGTCCTTACAAATCAATTTTGTAGGGCGGTTGATAACACCAGCCGCCTCTACAAATCGATTTGTAAGGGCGGTCTGAGAACCGCTCCTACAAATACATGATTTGTAGAGATGGTATGGTAAGGGCGGCTGGCCGAGCCGCCTGTACAAAACCTCACCAGCCGCCCATAGAAACCGTTCCTGTAGTAGTGCCACACACGAAAAGTGCAGTACACACCGTTGAGCCTCGTGTACAGCATGTTGAAATTCTGCACAGGTTACAATATCTGGCTTTAGTATTCGTCCTTCCCAAGAAAAGCATATAGTTTGGTCCACACACATGCAATTGAGCGTGTCTAAGCATGTATCCGTCACATTATTTCACGTGAAAATTGTATGTCCATGCAATGCAAACCCTGAACTAACAGAAGGAGCGTGCAATCGGCATCAAACAATGATATATGGACAAAATTACTCGATTGTTCGTCAGTGCATGAGTGACGCCATAGCTTGCCACCACTACACCCCCCCCCCCACACACACACACACACATTGGAAATCTATCGTTGCATCTTTCTTTTTTTTTTTTGGACGAGAGGAGCCACACCTTGAGTTTGGTGGGCATGCATGTATGGCCCATGCTATCGACAGATCATCACCCAAGCTGAAATCATCTCAGGCTTTAGTGTCCCCCTAAGCGCGCACTGCTGCTCAACAACGATGGAGATAAGAATTGTCTTCATCACAGCCAAAGCAGGAGATGAGGCTGCCGCACTATTGACTCTCCTTTTGTGTTTTCTGTTAGCTTGACGACAGCTCCAATGATTTACCCAGGTCAAATAAGAGATACTAGCTACCATATTATTTGGTACACAGTATGTCCACGTGTGACGTATCTGACTCCACAGGTGCAAAGCTCTTACTATTTTAGCAGGCCATGTTTCCTTTTTCCTTTTTTCTGTCATGATTTGGCGAGAAAGAAGGTGTCCTGATCAAAATAATTGCGGGCTTTCCGGGGTTGTGTCATCACAAACAGTTAAGCTCTTTGCATGAATGACAGCCTCAACTATGTGGATGTGGATGTGGATGTGGATGTGGATGCATGCATTCATGCATGGCTGCTATGTGTCCTATCTAGTGAGGTAACCAAGTAGTTTGCCTTTGGAATGCTGATCCAATCTTTTGCCACGTGGACTTATCTGCCAGGATATGCACTCTCATCACTTGGCACTCTGGAAGCCCTATCTGGTAGGGGAGGAGGATTAGACGGAATATCCCACGGTGCATGCGCAAGTTGGAGGTCCTATCTGGGATGGAGATCAAAGTGTGTGTATTGTTTGGTGCTGTGTGCATTACCGTTGTTTACATTAAAATTTTGAAGAAGAATTGCAGAAACTCAAAAGCTCCCAAGATCGTGTCATCAAGAAATCGATTGCATGAAGGTCGGTATCAGCTGATTCGAATGCAACACTGGAATCGGCTCTCTTTAGATAGCGCCAGCAGATGATGATAAAAGTTACTATCGGCGCCGGAAAGAACATGTTGGACTCCACAAAAAAGAAAAGATTAGAGTCCAAGTTATCTTAAATTAGAAATGTTTTCTCTTTGGCCAAAAAAATTGTGATGAGTTGTGCTTAAGTACGATTCATGCGTAGGTTCCAGGTATAAATATTAGACCCCGGCTATTGTAAAACGACACACAATCAATCAAATACAAGTTACTTACTTTTTTCGGCTCCGGCCACCCCTTAGGAGTAGGTGTAGAGTAGATCTCGGCGAGTTCTTCAGCAAGCAGGGCTGCATCGGTCCGACCAACCTCCGGCTTGTCTGTAAGTACCGTCATGGCTTATACTTCTATTTGTACGGCTGCATTGATCCGATCGACCTCCACTGCGACTTTGGTATAAAGCTAGTTATCGACTCTTGTTTAGTGCAAGTAAGCCTACATCGATCCGGTCGACCTCCATTGCTCGAACTAGATTAAGGTGAAGTTATCGACTCTATCTAAGGGTGGCGTCCTTCGGATAGATTCATTAAGTTACCGATATTGTTTATTGCTTTCATTATTTATTTAATTACAGCAATATCACTTCGCCCGATTGGGATTGATCTAGATCGGCCTTATATCCTGTTTAACCCATCATTTATTAATCTAAACTAATCTCATCTGCACCTTAAACGTTGAGTTATGTTTTATCGGCAGTTTTATGTCAATCTTGATCGTGCATAGTGTGCGGTTAAGGCATGTCTGGTCTTGAATAGATCTACTGGCTAACGAAAACCATTCCATGGCCCGTTATCACGGCCTGTGTGATTCTGCCTCACAACCCACTGTTAGCACCGTGGAGTGGGGATCGTTATTTGGTAGATCTGTTCCTGATAGGGCATGACCTTAATTGTGCGCTATGTCTGAATCGGCTGTTTTAGCCGATATCAAGTGTTTTCATATATACAATTCACGTCATGAGACCGTTGAAGAAAAGATAGGTTGAAAGATATGTTAGCCCCATAATCTTATTATTGTATTGCGACTGCATGATTCTGCCTTATGCCCCACTAATATTAGTAATAAGTTAGGGTCATCGAATTTATTGCTGTTTCTACGGCCTGTATGATTCTGCCTCATGCCCCACTGGTCATAGCGATAGATGAGATCTAATATGTTCATAGATTTATCTCTATTAAATGTTAAATGATGATGAGCTGAATTTTCATATAAAAAAGAGATTCGGTTACTTGCAGTCATTGGCTTAGCATAAACTGATTAGTGTTAACATCCTATTGCCATTGACTAATATTTGTCTAAATAAAAATATTCATCCTGAATGATAACCGATTTTTCTTCCATAACTCCATGAGCTTTAACTGATTTATTCTTATGAGTATGCTGAAATCGGCTATTTAGTCGATCTCCTTCCACATCGGCTCTCAGAGCCGCACATTCAAGACTGTCTGGCAATACCGGCATGTTCTGCCTTAAATTACTGATTAGCTTTCTCTCCTTGTCAATTGCAGGGTCAAATTGACTGGCACGTCTCGGGAGGAGTGTGTAGGATCGATAATCTCTGCGTTGAAGCTAGGCGGATCTCTAGCTCCATCGAGCAGACCCTTCCGGCTTGCTCGTGTGCCTCGGCATGGGACGAAATTTCGTGCCGACACATGTTCTAGCACGCTCGATGGGACCCCACAATCATCATGGCGGCTCATAACAACAACGACATCCTTATGGTACCTTATGAAGATCTACCTGATGGAGATAAAGATGTCATCAGCAAAGCTATAGAAAAATTTCAGAACAAGTGTTTGTTGTCCTACACCAAGACACGTGACAATATAATTGTTCAGAAATATCCACTACCAAGAGTTCTATTGCATGGGCAGACGGATGCAGATGAAACTGAAGACAGACGTTTCTTCATGGAAGCTATAAATAAATCTATTCACGATGCCATATCAAACCATAATGAAGTTTTCTTGAACATATTCCATAACACCATGAAAGAGGTGTTTCATGGGTTTCTAGTTGATCAGGTTGGACCGGCTTATTACAACATTCCACATTCATCGACTCAAGGGACTAATCAAACTAGTACCAACCGTTAAGAAGCAGCACCAGCTGGTAATGATGATGTCCAGGCAGTTCAAAGTTCATTTGAGCAAGCTCAAGGTGTTAATACGAATCAGATATAGTATAATCCTAGATCGTCAGTGCAACATTTGCAACAGCCGATGGAGCAAGGTTAGAACCAGATGATTAATTTTGGCACATCAGGCCACATACCATCGTCGGCTCAAAAAATAGCACCATGAATTCAAAGGATCCATCGAGATATAGATCCTCATGTCTACGATCAGAGACATCAAGTGACAAACCAGCAAAGGACCCAACAGATAAGGATTCCACAGGGTATCATTATGGCATAGATTATAACACCCTTCACATGATTCCGACTCTAGGGTATCAAGGCACACGGGATTTCAATCCACAAATGGGTCAATAGGTGCAGAGAAACCCAAATTCGAATGCTAATGAGTTATTGCTGAGAGTGACCGAGATGATGAAGAATCAGTTTGGTCTGAAGCCAAAAGGACTGACCTTCTCGTAGAAATGCCCATATCTAGAATGGTACGATTTGGTCGCTCTTCCTACAAATTATAGGCTCCCAGAGTTTGCCAAGTTCACTGGCCAAGATAGCACAAGCACAATAGAACATGTCAGTCGGTATCTTACACAATTGGACGAGGCATCAGTTGAAGAGGCCCATCGAGTTCGTTTCTTCTCCCTGTCACTGTCAGGGCCAGCCTTCACTTGGTTTTTATCACTACCAGTCAACTCCATTGCCAATTGGGCTGACATAGAGAAGAAATTTCATACATATTTCTATACTAGAACTGGAGAAAGGAAGATTACCGATTTGACAACTATAAGGCAGAAAACTAATGAATTGAGCACTGAGTTTCTTCAAAGGTTCCGAGAGAATAGAAATTTGTGCTTCTTATTAAACTTGGCTGATGATCAGCTAGCTGCTTTGGCTGTTCAAGGGATGCTGCCAACATGGAAAGAAAAGCTGCTGGGACAAAAATTTGACAACTTGGGTCAATTAGCTCAACGAGTGGCAGCGCTCAATAGCCAGTTCTAGAATATGCACAGAGATACCCGATTCTAGAAAAGTATCGCAATGACCGAAGCTTATAATCCATATTCAATCGATGACAGCTATAAAGATGAAGAAGAAGAGGTTGCCACGATTGAATGGAATTAGGGCAAAAAGACAGTAATGGTACCAAATCCTTAGGAAAGAGGAGTCGAGGAGGGCTATGATTTTGACGTCACAAAATCAGACAAGCTCTTCGATTTCTTGCTTGAGAAGGGACATATCAAGTTGCCCGATAATCATGTTATGTTGCCCCCTGATCAGTTGAAGAATAAAAAGTTCTGCAAGTTCGATAATGCTACTTCTCATTCCACTAATGAATGCAGAAATTTCTGGCAGCATATACAGAGGGCTATTCACCAAGGAAGACTCAAATTTGATACGCCTCGAAAAATGAAAGTTGATGATAATCCTTTCCCAAGAGATCAAACCATGGTCGATGCTAGGCTGCTCAAAGGAAAGACTAAGGTCCTAACATCAACCAAATCAAGACAAGCTAGAACAGTCGATCCCGAGATGCAAATATCGGCTGACGAATACAGAGAAATTAGAAGACGTCGTGACAAGCAAAAGAGCCGATATGAGCAGGGAGAAACGTCAAAAGGTGGGGCGACAAAGCCATGGGTTACATCTCGAATTCTGTTGAATAAATGGCAGTGGTAGAAGGAAAAGGATTATTAGCGTTGGTTAGAAGCGCAAGAATTCCAGCGTCAACAGGAAAAAGAGAGGTATGAAAGAAAGCAAGCTAAATCACATTGGAATTGTCCTTTCTTCGGACATTGCTAGAACAAAGGTTTGAAGTTGCCTACCAGGAATAACTGTCTAGAGTGCAGCGAACAATATTGGGAGTTTAGGTAATCTCAAGCCAACCGCCAATTTATCCTTCCTCAAGATGTGTATCATCACAATAATATGGATTGGTGCTTAAAAAATAAAAGTGTTCATGATCGGCTTAGAAAACGAGTTGTTGACCAAGACTGGGCTGATTATGAAGAAGAAGGCAACGAGAGAGAATATGTTTGACAGGAAGGCCAATGGTGTCCGGGAGGTTTGACAAGAAGTCAGAAGAGAAGGGTGCAACACCTAAAGAATAGAGAGTTGGAACAGCTTCAGGCATCCAGTAAACCTCAAGTATGGCGTGCTAGGCAAACAACCATTGGCTAATATTTAAATGGCTTTTCTGTTGCCATCAGAGTTCAGAGTTCTAGCAGATCAAGAAGTTTATTTGGATTTCAATGAATCGGAGTATGAAGAGATAGTTTCCAAGCTGACAATTATACAACAGGCTATATTTGATAAACCAGTCAAGCATCGGCACTTAAGCTTTATATGTAAAAGGTTTGGTTGATGGGAATCCAATAAACAAGATGTTGGTGGATAGAGGTGCTTCTGTTAATCTTATGCCTTACACCACTTTTCGTAAACTTGGCAAGGGACCAGGAGATATGATTGAAACTGACATAATGCTTAAGGACTTTAGGGGCAATACGTCTAAGACCCAGGGGGCAATGAACGTTGAACTAACAATCGGGAGTAAGACTCTGCTTACTACGTTCTTCGTCATCGATGGAAAAGGGTCATACGGTTTACTCCTTGGTCGTGATTGGATTCATGCGAACTATTGTGTACCATCGACCATGCATCAGTGTTTGATTCAATGGCATGGAGATGATGTCGAGGTGGTTTGCGCTGATGAGTCCGTAAGTGTCGCAACAGCTGATCTAGTCTTTTGGGAACTAGTTGACTTCGAATGCTTTTCTGGCAATATATGAGAAGGAGGCTTCATTAGAGTCAATAATGAAAGCCAACAGCCAATCCAAGCAGTCAACTTTGAAAATTTGTCTTAATGGATAATCCAATAAATGGTACAGATGGCAAACTAGGAAATGGCTTTACATCGACCGATGAATTAGAAGAAGTAGATATTGGTTCTGGAGATAGACCTAAGCTGACGTATGTAAGTGCCAAGTTGGATCCTGAGTATAAGCGAGAGTTAGTTGATTTATTAAAGGAATTTAAAGACTATTTTGCTTGGGAATACTATGAGATGCCTGGTCTAGACTGATCAATTGTTGAACATTGGTTGCCAATCAAACCTGGATATTGGCCGTTTAAACAAGCTCCATGGAGATTCAACCCGAACGTGCTTGATGATATTAAAAAGGAGACTGAAAGGTTACTGGAAGCAAAGTTTATCCGACCATGCCGATATGCAGAGTGGATATCGAATGTTGTCCCTGTGTATAAGAAGAATGGAAAATTAAGAGTTTGCATCGATTTCAGGGATCTGAACAAAGCCACACCCATGGATGGTTATCCGATGCTGATAGCTGTTATGTTAGTAGATGCAGCAGCCGGGCACAAGGTTATTAGCTTCATGGACGACAATGCAGGATATAACCAAATTTTCATGGCTGAGGAAGACATAGCAATGACCACTTTCAGGTGCCCCGGCGCAATTGGTTTATTCGAGTGGGTTGTGATGACGTTTGGTCTGAAGAATGCCGGTGCAACTTATCAAAGGGCAATGAATTATATTTTTCATAAGTTGATCGACATGATTGTTGAAATCTACATCAATGATGTGATGATAAAATCCAAAGGGTACAAGGAGCATCTAGCTGATTTATGGGAGACTCTGTAATGCACAAGAAAACATGGTCTAAAGATGAATCCTAATAAGTGTGCTTTTGGAGTGTCAGCTGGACAATTCTTGGGTTTCATGGTCCATGAGATAGGAATCTAAGTTGGTCAAAAAAGCATAAAAGCAATTGATGAGACAGTTCTCTCGACTACTAAAATAGAGTTATGATATTTGCTTGGTAAGATTAATTTCACTAGAAGATTCGTTTCAAATTTGTTGGAAAGAGTTCTGTCGTTTTCTCCCTTGTTGAAGTTAAAAAATGATCAAGAATTTAAGTGGGGTGACATACAACAAAAGGCATTTGAAGAGATAAAAGAATGTATGAAATGTCCACCTGTGCTGGTCCCTCCTCAGCAAGGTAAGCCTTTTAAGTTGTACATATCGGCTGATGACAAGACAATTGGATCGGCCTTGATGCAAGAGTTTGAAGGAAAAGAGCGAGTTGCTTTCTATCTGAGTAGAAGACTCCTGGATCCAGAGACAAGATATTCTCCCACCAAAAAGTTATGCTTGTGCTTATATTTCTCTTGCACTAAGTTGCGACACTACTTATTATTGGCCAAATGTACGGTTGTTTGCAAGGCTGATGTGATTAAGCACATGTTATTAATGCCAATACTGAATGGGACAGTGGGAAAGTGGATTCTCACATTATCGGAATTTGACTTGAAGTACGAATCTGCTAAAGCAGTCAAAGGACAAATATTGGCCGATTTTGTCACCTAGCATCATAAGCCAAGCATTGATTATGTAGAGCCGATACATTGGACATTATTCTTTGATGGATCATCATGCAAGCAAGGTGGTGGCATTGGTATTATTATTATTTCACCTCGAGGGGCAAGTTTTGAGTTTGCTCTTCCAACTGAACCAATGATTACCAACAACCAAGCGAAATATGAGGCTATTCTTAAATGACTTCAGCTTCTTCATGAAGTGAAGGCTGAAGAAATTGAAATCTTCAGAGATTCATAGTTAATTATTAATTAGTTGATCGGCCTGTATGAATGCAAAGAAGATACTTTGAAAGGATACCATGATGAGTGCCAAAAGTTGCTCAAGGAATTTTTTCATGTCTCTTTTCAACATATTCCGAGAGCATAAAACCAAGAGGCTAATCGTCTAGCTCAAAGTGCGTTAGAGTATCGAGTGTTTCGAGAAGTCTTGAGTAGTGAAACCTTGAATCATGATTGGAGAATCGAAATAGCCGATTACCTTAGAAATCTGTCACAGAAAGTTGCAGAAAGCTAAGATATAAATCGACTAAGTATATTTTACTGGATGATCAGATGTATTACAAAACAGTCAATGGTGTATTGCTCAAATGCCTAAATCAAGAGGAACCTAAGGTGTTGATGGGCGAGGTGCGTGAAGGGATATGTGGAGCTCATCAATCGGCTTATAAGATGAAATGGATTATTCACAGAACTGGATATTTCTGGCCAACAATATTGGAAGACTATTTTAAATATTACAAGGGGTGTCAGGACTATCAACGTTTTGGTAATGTCTAGAAATCGCCTGCATGACCATGAATCCAATAATCAAGCCATGGCAATTTTGAGGTTAGGAAATTGATTTAATTGGCTAGATTTTTCTGTCCTCAAGCAAAGAACATAAGTTCATATTGGTAGCAATAGATTACTTCACTAAATGGGTTGATGCAATTCTTTTGAAGATGGTAACCTCAAAGAACATGGTTGATTTTGTCAACGAGCACATTGTGTATCGTTTTGAGATTCCTCAAACTATAACTACCGATCAAGGGACAATGTTCACATCAGAAGAGTTCAGAGATTTTGCTACCAGTATGGGAATTAAGCTACTAAATTCTTCTCCTTACTATGCTCAGGCTAATGGCCAGGCAGAGACGTCTAATCAGATTATGATTAAGTTGATAAAGAAAAGATTGAGGAACAGCCAAGGAAGTGGCATTCAACGCTTAATGAGGCACTATGGGCATATAGGATGGCCTATCATGGATCAATTAAAACATCGCTTTATGAACTTGTGTATGGCCATAATGCAGTTCTTCCTTGGGAAGTTCAGACTGGATCGAGGCGTGTTACATTGCAAAATGATTTGTCAGCCGAAGTCTACAAGAATCTTATGATAGATGACTTAGAGGACTTGAGTTGCTTTCGGCTGCGTGCTCTTGAAAATATCGAAGCCAATAAACTAAGGGTTGCAAAATATTACAATAAAAGGGTCAAGATTAAGCAATTTTCTGAAGGAGATTTGGTCTGGAAAGTGAAATTGCCGATCAGGTCAAAGGACAGTAAGTTCAGCAAATGGTCACCTAATTGGGAAGGACCTTATCGGATCAAATGTTGTGCGCCTGGTAATGCTTATATTTTGGAAACACTAAGAGGAGAGGAAGAATTTGGCAGAGCAATCATTGGGAAATATCTAAAGAAATATTACCCTAGCGTTTGGATTAATACTTGACAACCGATTTGTTCAGTCGTCGGCCCTAATACCGATACCAGAAAGGTATCGCCTCTAGTGCTAAAATAAACCTGAAGGGGTAAAAGCCGGTATGATGTTTATCACCTATATGATCAAAGCAAACACGGACAAAGTGATGCATATAATATACGAAGCAAAGGAAAATCACTCAACACAGAGAAATTGTTTGCTAAATATCACCTATTACAAACTACGGGCCAGAAAACACTTTGGTTACTATATCATCGGCCTGGGAAATAAAGGCTACAGAGTTGGCGGCATTGAAGAAATCATCAACCAGGCACTCATGATCCTCAGGGTGCGCTACGGCTAGAAAACCGTGGGGAAGAAACCGAAGTTCGTGGCAGAACGGGCTTGTGCAGCAGCCAACGCCATGGCGGCACCATGGCGAATGCCATGAAAAGCGACCTCCCTGACACGATTCAGGATGTCATGCAGGCAAACCACCGGGATGGCGCCTCTGGCATTGATGAATCCCGCTGCGTACTCCACAGCCAATCGGAGGCTTTCCAGTTGAGCGAACAAATCTAAAAAGATTCAAAGGGAGATGATTAGAATCTTGAAGACGAAATTGAGAGGAAGCAAAGGTTATGATAGATATCTCACCCGCGATTCTAGCCTCGGCCTTGGCCAACCTATCCTCCACCGAATCGGCCTCAGGAGGCGATCGGCATCGGACCATGGCCAGAGCCAATTTTGCGAGGGAGAGATAGTCGGTGAGATTCTGTCCATGCCTGTCAATGGAGGCGAGCAGATCATCATTGTTGACTCGCCTCCTCAGATAGCAGGGAAGCTGGTAGTGAGCTATTGACGAAGAGAACCTCTAAGGCTGAACGGAGTCAGCCCTATTCCCCAAAGTAGTGAGAGCATCACGAGTTACACCCTCCTGGTGATGAAGGTGCTGGCGTGATGACACAGCTCCATTAAGGGCCTCCTCAGCAGACCTCTTGCTATTCTCCATTATCTCAAACTTATGGGAAAGTAGAAACCACACTAAAAGCACGAAAGGTTTGAGATGAAGCAGGATGTTTTTTGATCCACAGCCGTGGCCCGTATATATAGCCCGGGAAGGTGAGAAGATAGATTTCGCTAGGGGTGTGGAATTGAAATCAGATATGGAAATGGATCGACACTCTAGAAATTCAGGAGATGGATAATGAAGAGATAACAGATTTGGACTTATTGCTTCCCATAATTACAAAATATATTGGGATGGATACGAAAGATTTACATTGACTAGCGATCGACCCACCGAGGCTTCTTTGGGTTGAAGGGAGTCCGAATCCCCACAAGGCCAAAGGTCATCATGAACCGAGTCACATTGGCCCATTGATAAACTTATGCCAGAGAAGGAGAAAAGCTGCCTGCATAACAGATGCCCAGCTAATTTTTTGGTGACTAGGAAACTAGGGGAAAGAAGCATGTGGCTTTCCCGATAGGCATTTGATGAAGCAAACAAGGGAAAGGTGTCCACACATTTTAGCCCTTGCAAACACTAGAACAGTTCTGTGAGCATAGAGAGAAGACTCAGGTGATATCACAAGAATTCTTCTGACCATAGTAGCTGATCCTCTTGCTCGACAAGGCGCTAAGATGAGCGACACAATCACCCTATGCACAAGAATTCTTCTAACCACTCAAGATCTTCATGGCAAAAAGATAGACCATGGAGGGTCAGGCGGAGTCAGAGGCACTCGAGGAAGCAGATAGAAGAGAACACATATCTGAATTGTTGAATTGCCCTCACCAGAGTCAGATGGACATTTTATAGTCGGCCTAGAAAGATGGATCCAAGCGCCTGTGAAGCAATGATGCTCTCGTAAAAGTTTTAAAGCATGGGCTCATAAGCTGACATAGACAGTGACAAACAGTAGACCCCAGATCAAGATTCTCTACCCATGACTACGGACCTATCAGGGGTACAGACGTGATAATTTTGGAATAAAATTACTTTTATCCCAAAATTGGGGTGCATGTGTTTACACCAAAATTTGGAAGAAGAATTGCAGGAACTCGAAAGCACCCAAGATCATGTCATCAAGAAATTGATTGCATGAAGGTCGGTATTAGCTGATTCGAATGCAGCACTAGAATTGACTCTCTTCAGATAGTGCCAGCAGATGACGACAAAAGCTACGATCGGCGCCGGGAAGAACATGTTGGACTCTACAAAAAGGAAAAGATTAGGGTCCAAGTTTTCTTAAATTAGGAATGTTTTCTCTTAGGCCAAAAAAATTATGATGAGTTGTGCTTAAGTAGGATTCATGCGTAGGTTCTGGGTATAAATAATGGACCCCGGCTATTGTAAAAAGGCACACAATCAATCAAATACAAGTTACTTACTTTTTTGGCTCCGGCCACCCCTTAGAAGTAGAAGTAGAGTAGATCTCGGCGAGTTCTTCAGCAAGCAGGGCTGCATCGGTCCGGTCGACCTCTGGCTTGTCTGTAAGTATCGTCATGGCTTATACTTCTGTTCGTACGGCTGTATCAATCCGGTCGACCACAATTGCGACTCTGGTAAAAGCTAGTTATCGACTCTTGTTTAGTTCAAGTAAGGTTTCATCGATTCGATCGACCTCCATTGCGCGAACTAGATTAAGGTCAAGTTATTGGCTCTATCTAAGGGTGGCGTCCTTTGAATAGATTCATTAAGTTACCGATATTGCTTATTGCTTTCATTATTTATTTCATTAGAACAATATTACTTCGCCCGATTGGGATTGATCTAGATCGGCCTTATATCCTGTTTAACCCATCATTTATTAATCTAAACTGATCTAATCTGCACCTTAAACGATGAGTTATGTTTTATCGGCTGTTTTATGTCAATCTTGATCGTGCATAGTGTGCGGTTAAGGCATGTCTGGTCTTGAATAGATCTATTGGGTAACGAAAACCGTTCCATGACCCGTTATCACGGCCTATGTGATTCTACCTCAGACCCCACTATTAGCACCGTGGAGTGGGGATCGTTATTTGGTAGATCTGTTCCTGATAGGGCATTACCTTAATTGTGAGCTATGCCTGAATCGGCTGTTTTAGCCGATATCGAGTGTTTTCACATATACAGTTCACGTCATGAGACCGTTGGAAAAAAGATAGGTTGAAAGATGTGTTAGCCCCATGATCTTATTATTGTATTATGGCCTGCATGATAATGCCTCATGCCCCACTGATATTAGTAATAAGTTAGGGTCGTTGAATTTATTGTTGTTTCTACAGCCTGCATGATTCTGCCTCATGCCCCACTGGTCATAGCGATAGATGAGATGTAATATGTTCATAGATTTATCTCTATTAAATGATTAAATGATGATGGGCTGAGTTTTCATATAAAAAAGGGATTCAGTTACTTGCAGTGATTGGCTTAGCATAAACTGATTAGTGTTAACATCCTATTGCCATTGACTAATATTTGTCTAAATAATGATATTTATCCTGAATGATAACCGATTTTTCTTCCATAACTCCATGAGCTTTAACTGATTTATTCTTATGAGTATGCTAGAATCGGCTATTTAGTTGATCTCCTTGCACATCAGCTCTCAGAGCCGCACATTTGGGATTGTCTGGCAACACCGACATGTTCCACCTTAAATTACTGATTAGCTTTCTCTTCTTCTCAATTGCAGGATCAAATGGACTGACACGTCTCAGGAGGAGTGCGCAGGATCGATAATCCCTGCGTTGAAGTTAGGCGGATCTCCAGCTCCATCGAGCAGACCCTTCAGGCTTGCTCGTGTGCCTCGGCACGGGATGAAATTTCGTGCCGACAACCGTCACTACTAACTTCTGACCCTTATGTCAAGCTTTTTTGTCGCAACGGCAAAATTTAGTTGCAATAAGGGGTGTTATCGTAACCCTTTGCACTTTCGGTTGCGATAGGCAGAATTTTGCCACGCAAATTATTTCGTGGCCGTGAGTGCGAAGATGGTTGCAATAAGTGGTCACTGTTGCCACGATTTGATTTGCGTTGCGGACAGTTTTATTGGCATTACAATACTGAGATGATATTGCAACTCTTTAGTTGATGGTTGTGAAAGCGTGTCTATGTTGCAACGAATATGATTTGTTGTATGTAATAATCGCTTGCGTTGCAAAAGATTTGTACATATAGCAAAAAAAAATAAATCGTTGCAATCATTAAGGTTCAGAAAGCACAACCCTTTTAGGGAATTTTAAAAAAAAGTTGAGTAACCAGGTTTTGAACCTGATACCTTTAACTCTAAAAGAAAGCTACTAACCACTACACCTTAATTGTGTTCTTATCATTAGTAGCCTCAGAACCTTATTCAAATTAATAGCACGTCTATGTTGTAATGAATATGTTTTGTTGTATGTAATAGTTGTCTGTGTTGCAATAGGGTTGTACATATAGCAACGAAAAACTACGTCGTTGCAATCACTAAGGTTTTATTGCAACCATGCTTAGTAGTTGCTATATAGCAGTACTTATCATGGCGATAGAAGCTTGTATCTGAACTTATGTATTTACGTGGGTCTCTGTAATTTCTGCGCTTGCATACGACCCAAGTCAAGGAAGCACTAATCACAGCAACACATGCAGACATGTAGCAAATAAGACACCGTATATTGTCTTACATTTCTCTCTGTTTGAAAGCACCATCTTGCGGGCAATGCCTATTCGAAATTTCGAAGAACTCCATGGAAGGGTGGATCCATAAAATTAGTCAATTAAAAGGAGCTGAGTAGCATATGGAAAATACAATGTGAATAAAGAAAGATGGATAGCTAAATGTTGGTTCCCTAATTTTCGTGTTAAAAATGTAGTGCAACAAAGCTTCTCGCAGAACACAATAAGTCAGGATGACTTTTCTACGAAGGAAAAGAAGATATACAAGGCATCACAACAATGTAAAAATGATTACAACCAACAAAGATTTGGTCTTTTTTTGCCAAAAATGCTTGTGATAAACCTTGTGATCAAATGGAAGCTTTCTTGTGCAATTGACCAAGCTGGTTGCGACTTGCGAGCATTGAACCTCCAAACTCTGAACCTACAAGAGAAATCCTAACTATCTCAAACAAAAAATGTTTGTGCATTATTTACCAATTATAGTTGCCAAACATGGCCCTAGAGATGTGAATCATTTCAGTACATGCAGTGTCATTATTCTATATATGGGTCAGTGGTCGAGCTATAGTCCATTTCTCACTATTTAGAGTTGCTTTTCAGGTTTTATTTTTGGTTGTTGACAGCATCTTGTGCAAGTATACCATTATCGATTTTGGCAAGAAATGATCCTAGGTAAGCCACCCATTCTCCAATAAGGGATGTTCAGTGTCGTGGTTTCTCAGTGACATGATTAATGAATGACTATCGATTCCAACATGTCACCGTATAAACATGGGCGGATCCAGCAGTGGGGCGGGGGGGGGGGCGCTCAAGCCCCCCCTACCCATACCAAATCAGTGCAAATTACTGTAGAGCCCCTATGAATTTTTAGGCAAAGTTCTATAGTGTAGGGGGCGTTGAGACTTAAGATCGAGCAGCAGTGTTGTTCAGCCCCCCCTAAAATATTTCCTGGATCCGCCGCTGCGTATAAACAATCCTATATTGAACTACTGAAAACAAGTGTATCGATAATCATGATTTTTCAGTGACATGATTAATGAATGACTGTCGATTCCAACTTGTCAGCGTATAAACAATCCTGTCTTAAACTGCTAGAAACAAATGTGTCGACAATTAGGCAGATTTGCTTATTAAAGTTGTATGCCGATTTTTCTATGTGAATGCATGTGCATACCTTTTCGAATGCAAGTAAAATTGTTTTTTTTGAAGGCTCAATGGGGGAAAACCCCCCACCTATTTTTTTCATTATATTGAAAGAGACAGGAACAAGTACACATAAAGAGGAGAAATTACAGGTGCACAAGGTGTGCAACAAAAGAGAGCATGCAAGCTCAGGGAAGAAAAGAGGCTACTACAAACATTATGCTAAACTTTGTATATACATATTTAGGGAGTCTGCAAGATTTGGTTTGGCCGTGATACAAATCAAGCCAATTTCTTCCTTGAACCGAGCTTTCCAGTTATCTATGTTGCAGGGTATGTTGTCAAAGATCAGTCTGTTTCTTATGGTCCAAATGATCCAGCAAGCCATTATGACGATTTCTCTGAAAATGATATTTCCAAAATTTGTTCAGGTTCCAAAAGATGCCCAAATAGGTCCTGCAGTCCTGACTGAAAGTACACTCAAAGAAAAGATGCATACGGGTTTCTTCCAGTCCACGGCTGCAAATCGGGCATATATCTGAAACTTGCTAGTAAGATATTTATTGTGCTTGTGCTGATGGCCACGCGGATACATCCTTAAACTATTCAGCTTGAATAGCAGATTATTTTCCTGTACTAAAATATCATACTGAATTGCTGATACTATAGCATGTACTTGAATTTACCAGGTTATGTGCCATTGATGATGCCTTGCTTTTCTACTTTGTTTAAGGGTCAATTTAAGTTAGCTTCTGGGGGAAGGCTCTGAAGAACAATTTGCACATCATATGAAGTTCAGATAGTCACACCTAGCTTCTTTAGGCTTGCTATTGAATTGGAAAGTGAGGTGAGCATTTGAGTTCATATTTAGTTAAAATGGTAGGTTATTGTGATATATATTTGGTTGTATATGTGTATGATATTTTAGTTACCTACTGTTGGTTTATGGATCGACGGATAATTGTCAATACCTGTTAATTGCTTGACAAAAGGATGTATCTCAAGTTTGTAAAGAATTTGATTGCTAAATGGATGAAACATGTTGTATCCAAATTTCTTTACATTATGTGTATGAATTACTAAGTCTAGTTTACTAATATCCCAATCTTATTCTTTTGGTGAATAGGTGGACAAATTTTGTGTGGGAGGCTCAGAGTCTAGCAGTAATCTAGCAAAGACACAATCGAGATCATGGCAGGTTGCATTGCTAGGAAGTCTGCAAGTGCTCATTAGATGTTAGGAAGTCTTGTACTGCTGCAATTTTTAAAATAGTCTTGAAATTCTATGTATTGTTCATTCGTTTGTGATTTTAGGTAGTACTTCAATGGTATGTCTACTTATTGAATGATTGATTATAATTAATATATGTGAATCCAATCAGTTTTGTTATGGTTTATTGTTTTTGCAATGTTGATTTATTAAACCACAAGTCGAATGCTAGTAGCGTTACAATACAAACTATGACAACGAGATGCTATTGATGGAAATATGATCTATGGCAATGAACTCACTTGCGTGGCAATATGATCTACGGTAACAAAAAAATTGCGTGGCAAATGGTACTACTGCCACGACATGACGACCGTGGCAATAACATAAGATCTCTCACAACGAATAAAATTGCAGTGGCAAATGATAATATTGCCATGGTACAACGGTCGTGGCAATAACGTATGATCTCTCGCAACGAATAAAACTATGTGGAAAATGGTGTAATTGCCACGACATGGCGGTCATGGCAATAACACCTCAGGCAACAAAATTCTAGTGTGGTAATACAGACTATTGCAACGACGTTGTTCGTAGCAAATATCTCTATTGCTACGCTATCTATCGTTGCATGTACCACCTCTTGCTATGAAGACGGGTGTGGCAAGTGCTTATATTGCCACGACCGTGAACGTTTCGATAACGTCCTATTGCCATGCTTGGCAACGAACAACTATGGTTGTAAAAAGCCCCAGCAGTTGCACCGCCAAAGTTGTTATGGTTGCAATACCTTATTGCAAGGTGACTTTTTGCAACCATTGGCAATGAACGTGATTTGGTTGCAACATCTACCTTTTGCAACCAAATTGGGCCTATTGCAATGTTTTTTCGCCATTGCGCAAGGGTTAGAAGTTAGTAGGCAGAAGCACTACCTCAGATCGAGACTTCACTGCCGGTTGAACCCTTCCTCCTTCACTGCCGGATTTTGAGCCAGCACAACCAAACCGGCAGTGGTGGGAGTTCACATCAGTGCCAGTTGTTATAAACTGGCAGTGATCACAATCTTCACTACCAATTCGTTACAAGAGCTGGCAGTGTTCTACGTAGCTAACACTGTCTAACCGGTTCATGGTTGAAACTAGCAGTGTTGATTTGGGCACCACTACACGTTCATCACTCAAGCCAGCAGTGCTAGTTCTATTATCACTGTCGGTTTGTGGATGACTTAAGCTGGCAGTGTTGTTGCTGTCATCATTGCAGGTTTTTGGTGAACCAGTAGTGACTCTCTTTTTGGCAGTTCAATATTTTTATACTTTGTTTTATTATTTTTGTGTGGTGCTTTATATTTTCTATGTAGACTAGACTCACATACATGACAAATCCATCAAGATTAATATTACAAATGTTACGGATACAATTCAAATGTACTTATTATTGACAGTCGCTACAGCAAAAATAAACCGTCAATTTCACCTGCATTTATCCTTAAAATCAATCACCAACATATGTTTAGAGGTTTAAAATTAACAAATTCCACAAGTCTTGGTGAATATTTGCATGCGGGCTGATTTATCCAGAAAACGAACCAAAGTGGGTCATACTACATCAGAAAATCACGTTTATCCGCAACAAAACCGACTCTACTGGACTCTAATCCATTGTTGGAGACTTACTGCCAAAGATTGATGGTAGAGGAGACCAAAGGGGGTCGAGCGACCCCCCTAGGTCGGCCGACCTGTCGGATGACCTCCCTATCAGCCTCTCATTGAACGTGAATTCTCCACTGACCTTGAGGATCAATCTTCACCATGCATTGATGTCGGTTTGGATTGGAGGGTCGAGATGGAGCTGTGCCATGGATGGTGGGTGACCCTATAAAAGGACCCCTAGACTCCCTCCAGAAATGGATCACAGCTGAAAAGAATAGTCATCTAGAGTAGGCTCTATTCTTTTTACATAGAAAATAGTGAGTAAGAGTGAGGGAAGAGTTTGGAGGAAGTATCGAATTTGTTGGTGCATTCTCTACACCTTGTACCTTGGCAGATTCAGGTTATGCTCGAGCTTGGATTCGAGACGTCTCTGATAATTGATTTCTAATTTAAAGTAAGTATTGTGTTTTTGTGTTCATCAGGATCACGACACATTTGAGTGCTTTAATCCTTGTTAAGCTCCTAGGTTAAAGTAGTAATCGTTAGTATAAGCATGGTGCTTAGACTTTTGGTTACTTGTGGATGAACCCTGCATTTCAGAACGTGTGGTAGATCACGTGAGTGACAGTCATGTTGATCCTTTGTAGTCCACCTCCCATTTGTAGGCCTAGTAGGACCTATGTTGCAACGGAAGAAGTCATACTCTGTTGCGCTCTTCTTAGTAATGTCCCCAGATGAATACTAGAATACAATACTACCTTAAGTTAGAAGTTAAAAGCCTTAGAAGTTCTCTCTACACTCTTGTTTATCCATAACCTTATTGCTATCCCTAGTTAAGTTAGTTTATAGTTAACCTCACATGTTTTCCTAAGGATACAATACTCATAATACACATTCGAAAAGCTACTACGATATCCGTGCGCTTGCGGTATCAACACTTATTAAGATCCCTATTACAATAGTATATGGAGCTGCTCTAGCCCATATTGTGCCTTGAATTTCTTGGAATGTGCAATGGAGAATGATTCTTCTCTAGTCAATTTCTCAGCTAAGATGAAGGCTGCTAGCTCCTCTTGCAATCCTCTGATCTCCATGTCTAACAGCCTTTGGTGTTCAAATTTCTTGGGGTGTCGTTCAAGAAAGACGATATCGATAGGCACAAATGTAAGACAAACAATAGATCATTTTGTTGAATTAACTGATATAAATAAAATGGGAAGGATAAACACCAATTCATCTGAATCCTTTGTTTTCCCGCTGAGGCATTGGAGCAATGCCACAGTACGTGGAACAACATTCGTTGTTCGCCGTTGGCAGCTCTAGGGTCCTCAGTGGCAAATAAGAAACCTTGAATGGGGTGTTCCTGTGCCCGACCATTTCTACCTGGATACTGTGCCACGTTATAAAGTGTGAAAGGTGGTGACATTAGAATGTGCTATGTGATTACAAAATAATATGTTATTAGGTTCACTTACTTATTCAGCACATTGAGTAGGGGATCGATCTGAGAAGGTGGCTTTTTCTTCGAGTCCCACACCACGATATGTGATTTTGGAATATTGATATTGATGAGGATGTAATTGAGTAACCGATGATTGCCGATATGCTTGTGTTACTCATCATACATCATGAACATGCTAGATATCGACTCTCTAGTCGATAGCCTTGTCTTACTGGCCACTTGGCTGTACATTTGAAACTGTCTGGACAAACGACCGACATATTCTACCTTAAATTACTGATCAATCTTGCTTCCTTGTCAATTGCAGGTCAAATTGACTGGCACGCCTCCTAAGGTCATGGCCGTCCGGTCCAGTGGTGCCTTTCCAAAGCCCGGAGAGAGCTCAAAATCTGCTCTACGCGGTCTCTCCCCGGCGATAAGTGTGTGTCCTGGCCATCGACGAGGGACGACCCCATCACCCCTTTTCGGTGTCGACAAAGTCCGTGTTAATGAATAATCTTCAAAAAAAGAAACACAAAAATAAGGCCCAAGAACACATACTCGAGATTATAGGTTAGGAGAAGAGTATATTTCGATGAGTTCTTCGGCAAGCAGGGCTGCATTGGTTTGTCCGTGAGTATCCATCATGACTTATACCTTATTTGTAAGGCTACATCGGTTAGGTCTGACCTCTTGCAAGCTTTGTATAACTTAGCTATCGTCAGTTAATTGTAAGGCTGCCCTTGGTTAAGTCTGATCTCTTGCAATTGCTGATAGTTACCCTTGGTTCTTATCAAAATCCACATGGCTGCCCTAAGTTAAGTCTGATCTCATACAAATTTTGATACGAATCTCCTGTCTAGTTAAGATTGAATTAGATCGGCTTTGTATCTTTTTGAATCATCATCTTATCGCATTACATTGTTTACATCTTGCTTTGACGATGGTTCTTGCCAGTCCAGCCATTCTAATCTGATATTGATTAGTCAAAGGCATGTTTAGCCCTAGGTAAGGTTTGTATGTTGATGAGATCCGGTCTAGAAGTGCTTTTATGGCTGCATTTGTTAGGTCTGACCCCGACTGCTAGCATCATAGATCGGAAATCGTCAGGTAGTAAGCCTTGCTTATGACCAAGCATAGTCTTTGGCTGCATGCTATGTCTGCATCGGCTATTTGGCCGATCCCCTATGCTTTCATGATCATAGCGTGTTCCCACAATCTCGTTAAGTGTTTATAGATATATATACTTTGAAGGTTTAATTTGTTATCTTTATCATAGCTGCATCGGTTAGGTCTGACCCCACTATTAAAGGTAGAAGATTGGATCTGATAGGCGTACAGGTTTATACACATCTAATGGTTGAGTGGCCGCATGCTATGACCCTTCTTTCACTAGAATTGGCTATTTAGCCGATAACCTGTCTTTTGATAATATATATTAGCTGCTTACATGCTTTTTACTTGTTTTTGTCTTGGATAAAAGCTAGTATGTTTCTCAACCAAATCATATGCTTTCATGCCTATCTTTTGTACACCTTTTTGCATGCTTTCATGATAATCGACAGGTGAGATCTATGTAATTGAGTAACTAATGATTGCCGATATGCTTGTTTTACTCATCATACATCATGAACATGCTGGATATCGACTCTCTAGTCGATAGCCTTGTCTTACTAGCCACTTGGCCATACATTTGGAACAGTCTGGACAACTGACCGGCATGTTTCACCTTAAATTACTGATCAATCTTGCTCCCTTATCAATTGCAGGTCAAATTGACGAGCATGCCTCCCAAGGTCATGTCCGTCTGGTTCGGTGGTGCCCTTCCAAAGCCCAGAGAGAGCTCGGGATCTGCTCTGCATGGTCTCTCCCCGGCGTTAAGTGTGTGTCCTAGCGGCCGACGAGGGACGACCCCGTCATTCCTTTTCAGCGTCGACAAAGTCCATGTTAATGAATAATTTTCAAAAAAGAAACACAAAATTAAGGGCGAAGAACACATACTCGAGATTATAGGTTAGGAGTACGTTCGTTTTTCTATGTATCAAGAACTATTTGAACAAGTCAGTCAAACATTTTGTCTGATCTTCCACATCTTGTCCATCATCGCCTCTGCCTGTTTCTCGTTGACTTGCATGGGGTCCAAGAAGGCTATATGAGTGAATTTTGGCTTTAAGCAATATTTTGCTACACACATGCATAAAAGCATGGGATATGGTCAAATGTTGAAGACGTAGTTTGTTATAATTAATATCGTGCGAGTAGGGTACTTACATAGTCCACAACATCATTATTTGAACATCGAGAGAGCGTCTCTGGTATAGCTGAAACAAGCAATCATAAGAGATATAGTGCTTCGTTTCTTCAAGTTGATGAAAAATATACGGGGAGGGGATAATAGCTTCAAAACCAGTTTGCTTTGTTTCAGTTACATCGGCCATGTAATTAATATTCATGCAATTGACACATATATGTTGGCAAATCTCTATACTCCTAATCGATGGCCACCAAAAGTTGGCCTCTAGTATACTGGTATGCGGGTTTCACTATCTCAAATTATTTTTGTTCATAAAAGATCTGCCTAGCATCCTCCATGGTTAGGTTATTCACTTTGGCCATGTTCCATATCCTTCGCAACTTAGAAATGTGTTGTTCTTTGACTCTTGTTTGATTATGCTTACTTTTTTTATTACCTTTCGAATTTGGTCACAAGCATCCACTTATGGGTCATACTTAGTAGCTTGAAGAAGGAAACACGTGCGTCAAGGGGAGTGTGTTCTAGCTCTTTTTTCTTCATCAATGTCTTAATGCTCCCACCCATCGGCTTCTTCTTTTTTTGATCCATTTTGGCAGCATTAGCTATCGAATTTTAGGACCTTTTTTATGAGGATGACCATGATCTTATTGTGGGTCGAGATGCAACTGGTTAGGATGTTGGCGGGGGAGGAGGTTGTAACACCCTGAATTTTGACGTAATCTAAAAACAAACCACTAAAAATTTGAACTTTTTAAAACTTTGCTTAGGAACTAACACATAATTAACTAACTTAGGAAATAATATAAATAGATCAACATAGAACTAAAATAAAATAAGTAGAATTGAGTGCTTAATTGCTTGCTTGCTTGCTTGTGAACTTATGGCGGTATAGTTTGCATACTCATAGATTCAAATTTGAATTCAAACATCATTCAAACATATGCATATATAATCTGGGAAAATAGAAAAGGGAAAAGAAAAATAGAAAAGCTAGTTGTGCTCAATCCCTCTCCCTCTCCCTCGGCCTGCAGTAGCAGCAGCCCATCCCTCCTTCTCTCTTCCTCCTCCCCGCACAGGCCTGCCCAGTACCTCGCCCCGGCACGTGGGGCCTGCTTGTCATTATCGTCATCTACCTCGGCAGCGATGGGAATCCCGCATCGCCGCTCTAGCTCCTTGACCCTGCTGCCAATGCCTCACCCCAACAAGCGGATAAGCACGAGGATGCCTTCCTGAACCCTCCTGGCCCCACTCCTCTCACTCTCTCCTTCCCTCCCACTCTCACTGACGCGCCATGAACAAGCGGCGGCGAACATGCCCTGTCGTACCGCCGTAGATAAGCTTGAGCTTACCTAGCCGCGTGCATGGATGACCATGCACTTTAGCGAACCGCAATTACAAGTTTGACCACGTGCGCACGCAAGGGATAAGCTCGGTGGGCAAAATATCTTGGCACCGTAGAACCGCCATGGCTAGCCTATAAATAGGACTGACCACTAGCGCTATGGCTTCACTACCACCTCTCCGAGCTCCGCCGGGAGCTAGAACACCTCCTCTCCCCCTCCATTTCCCCTCTCCACCTCTCTTTTGAGCTCAGTCTCGTCTTTCCCTAATTCGGGAGCTACCGACACCATTGGAGCCGCTCCCTTCTTCCTCTCTCCTTGTTGTGTTGCTGATCGATTGGAGAAGCTTGTGAGTTCCAAAGCCCTCCCTTCACCTCCCTAACCACCTATTTTCTCCCGTCTCCTTTTGTGTTACCTTGCCGTCATGTGCGTACCTCCGCCGAGCCGCCATGGCCGTCGGCCATAGCCGGCGAGGCTCCACTGGTCACTAAACCGACACCCACTTACTCACCGTGCACCCGCACACACGTACACGTAGTTAGTTGATAGGTTTAGGGCTTCTAGGGCCGTATCCACTACACGCCGCCGCCGCACTAGCTTCGGTGAGCCGCCACCACCTCCTCAGGAGCCCACTGCCGATGTCGACCTCGCCACCGGTTATGGCATGCCCTCTTGAGCCTCGGCCACCACTCCCATGCTCATGCTAGGGCACGGCGTCACCGGCGTGAGGAATTCTGATGAGGCCAAGCCTCTCTCCCCTATTTTCGTCACTGGCATGGCCACCTCATCTGCCATCGTTCCCTCCTCTCCCCTCTTCTCTCACTAACATGTAGGGACCAGGCTCTAACGGCGTTGCCGTTACCCCCGTCACCATCCATCACCTTCGTCCCCCTCTTTCTTTTTCTAACACATGGGCCACAGCCCTGACGCCATCACCGCCTTGGTCCCACGTGTCATACAAACACGCATGCCACAAACACACACCAGCGTTGGGTATGCATTAGAAATTGCTAGGTACACCTGGTTAGTGTACATAGAAGATTAAAAATCCACTTTCCTAGCTTAGAAAAATTCCCAGAAAATTTGTAGACAAACTAGATGCATTAGAGAATTTAATCATACAGTTTGCACCCATTTTCTTGCACCAGAAAACACATGTAAAATTCCATCTAGTTAATTAGCTATAGAATAAACTTATAAAATGCATAACTTTTGCATCCTAGTTCCTTTTTAGGTGAAACCACTTCTAAAATTCATCTAAAATCTAGCTCTATGCATTCATCCTAGTACCACCATATTGTTCTATGTTTTCTTTTCCTCTTTTATTTTGTGTCCGGCAGTAGTCTTATTTAATAGCTACACCAACAGACGATGATGACTACCAGGACAAGATGTGCTCCCCCACACTTGGACTTTTGTGTAATAAAAATCCAAATGTAAGTGCTGGAGTATATCTTGAAGTATCTTTCATTGCCAAAAAGTATCAAGATGTTAGAGTTGATGTAAGAATCATGTTCTTGCACATAGTACTCCCCTTGTTCTTTTTAATCTTAAAATAGTTAGTGAACAAAGATACCCAAAGGGAACTTGTCCCGGAAGCATTTCCCTCATTGCTTTTTTAAGAGAGACTTTATTAGAGGAGTGGTTGCAAGCTTTATAAAGAAACAATGCAAGTAAATGTTTATTTTAAACCTAAGACAAATTATTCTAATTTATTATGCATTAAAGAAAAGAGACTATATTTAAAACTAAACAAGCAAGAGTTTAAAATTTAAAAGTAATGCAAAAATTAAATATGGGATAAATACCGATTTATCTGTCGGTGAGGGCTCATTATTTCATGTCAATTGAGCATGACTTATCCATTGAATTTAGCTTGAATTTGCATCTTCCAATCCCACAGATGAGGATATGGATTTTGGCCTAGTGAGACTATTTTGGACTTGGAGGTGTATGCTTCACCTCCTTCTTGATCAAGTTTTATTTCTCATCCCTGCAAAGGTTAGTGGACAACACATACCCAAAGGATTTCTTAAAGAAACAAGGGTGATTGTTGTCATTGGGGCCAAAGGTTTCCTTTTATGCTAAAAACAAGATGGCGCTTTTGTTTAGTTAGCAAAGATCCTTTTCCCTCAATAGCTAGTGGTAAACTATATTAGTAGACATCAAGGTCAATATCAAAATCTTTACGCCAATTGCTTCCCTAACAACGGCGCCAGCAAGCTTGTTGGTATTTATTAACGCATACAGATAAATCTGCAAGCACATGGATACCGATGTAGCTTTCACCCAAGAGTATTCCAGGGTATCATATTTATCGACAGGGAAGCAATGGTAAAGATGGTGATAGCTAACCATCATGTATCTACTGACTAGTATACCGACTAGACTAAAGTGGGGGTAAGTGATATACGATAAGAGTTATAGATAATGACACACACAGGAGAATTCAATTGTGAGAGGACAAAGGGGGAGTACAAGGTTCCTATGCACTTCTCTATGACTATGGTTCTATTCTAGTACACATAAGAGGGGATAACTAAGGAATGGGTAAAACATAGTGATCACACAATAACATTTTGGAGCAACAATACCTTTCTGACCCTTGAATGAGGAGAGAAAGAGTGCTTGGGGGAAGGCTGCCAAAAAGCTCTACCAAAACACCAATCCGAACGTGGTGGATTACAAAGGCCTTATAGAGCTATCACCTCTAGAGCTACAACAACTATCCGTGGGATTGTGCGCAAACTCAGGTAAACACTAGCATAGACACCATGTCTACGCTAACGATTACTACTCTAGTCACGATCTATAACTAGAGCACTCGATGCGAGCGGTGATCCTATGCTAAGGTGAGATACAACTATACTAACCACACTTAGCTAAACAACTAAGACATGAACTAGATAAACATGAAAGGCATACAAGTAAATAGAGAAGATAAATATATTAAAGCAAGAATCTTACAAAGGAAAGATACAAGAGCATACCAGACCTTTGAAGACTCCTCTAGAACCCAACCATAGCTCAACTCTCCCTAGCTCCAAACTCATTATTCTACTTCTACATCTTGAGAAAGTAGAGAGAGCTTCTCTTATGGTGTGTGTTACAAGTGAGGGGTGAGGGTCCTATTTATATCCTAAGGTGGAGTAGGGGCTACTCCATCGCCACATTAGTGATCCGTGTCACATCATCTCCTTGCCCTTTGATCAAATCGCCAATGAAACCGACTTAACCTACGCTTGGGATGGCTCACACTTGTGCTTCTTTGCATGCTGTCCAAAGGAGAGGTGGTGGAGCGAAAGTGGGGCTCTGAGCGGCGCCCAACCCACGCCGATCGGTGGCCCACTATGGAGTGGGCCCTCCTCCTTCATTCTGGTGGCCCCCAGGTGATGTGGAGTGTGGGTATGCATGAGATTTTATCCATTTGAGCACCATCATATGCATGGTGACTCCCACAATCCACATGATGCTTCATTTGGACCCTTGATCATGCACCGACATGGAATCAACGGTGGATGAAGCTTGGCAGTGTGTTTCTTGCACTTGGGGTGGATTAGTGACATGATAGGGAGCCAAGGGGCACCGGGAGGCGCAAAGTGGGGCCGGTTGGCCCCACCATGTGGGCCCAGACCCCCTGCCACATCCACTTGCCTTCTGTTGATTGATTTTTGATATTTTTTTAGTTTTCCTGCATGAGCGAAGATCTCCAAGTACAAGTGGAAATATGTGAATTCTAAACATAAATCACTACTTGGTATTGTTTTCTCCCATTGTTGGTGCAATGTTGATGGTCAAAATAGGCATTTAGTGACCGCCTATAGTACCCAGAGTATGAGTCATCACATAGTTTTCATCCTAACAGTTAGTGTGTATGATGCGCCCTTGTATCATATATATGTTACTATCTTGTCATGTAATGTATTGTGTGTTTATGTTTGTGTGTTTTTGCTTGTTTGCCTTTTTCCAACAAACACCTAGAGGATATCTTCTCATCCTTGCTGCACCACAGCAACAAATGTAAAGGAGATCCGATAGGATTCGTGAACGCCGTGAAAGGGCCACCGGAAGGCAGGTTCATGAAACAGAGGAACAAGTTGCACCACCCTCTTGAGGAAGGCATAACAGAGGCAATCATGGGCATCATAATCAAAGGCATAGGCATGAGTAACCATAGGAAAATAATATCCCACTTATAGAAGAAATACATGAAGAAGGCAAAGATGAAGTTGAACATAATATTAGAAGTGATCCAGTACAAGGAGAAGAACCACCGCCACCCCCACCGATTTTAGCAGAAGTTATGGATCAATAGGCACAATTATTGGAAAATCTTGCAAGGAGACTAGACAATGGTAGTGGACATGGAAAAATGGCAGCATTTATGAGACTCCATCCACCAACCTTTGATAGTAGAAGAAGATCCCCTTACAATAGATGATTGGTTGTGCACCATTACCAAAAAGTTAAATGCAGTACAAGCCACTGATGAAGAGAAGGTTAATTCAGCCACCCATCAACTGGTAGGAGCAGCCGGTGAATGGTGGGAAAATTATCAAGATGCAGCTAATGAGCCAGACACTATCACATGGCAAGAATTTGTGGAAGCATTTCATGAATATCGCATCCCTAAAGGAATTATGGAGATAAAGGCTAAAGAATTTTGTTCCTTGAGACAAGGACCGATGATAGAGAATCAGTACATTAGGAAATTCATGAAGTTAGCGTGCTATGCATCTGATGATGTTAACACCGACAAGAAGAACTAGAGATGTTTTTGGAAAGGACTTAATGCACCCTGAGAGAACAGGAAATTACCCACATCTACCCGGATTTCAACACCCTGATGAATCGCACTATCATGTTGGAAGAAGAGCGCAACAAAAGCGAAGGAGAAAGAAAGATCAAGTTTCTGATGCAACATGCTCGTGAACAAGAAAGGACACAACGAGTCCGCGCCAACAACACCGCATCTACAAGGTATCAGCCAACCATGTAGTATAGGTCATCTGGATCCAACATCACACAAACCACATCCAACTTCAAGAACAACAATAGCAATAATAATAGCAACAACAACCAGCCCAAGAGTAAAATAATACAGCACCAGAAGCCTGTTTCGGATGTCATCAACCAGGACACCGTGTCATCCAATGCCCTTATAAAGCCACAAACTCTGCCCCAGCCTAGTCTGTAGCCAGTAACAGGATAGCCACCTCAGGAATTGGGCGCACTACACCTCAGAATCTGGACCACCAAGAAGGAATGCCCAAAGTTTCAGGAAAGGCTGTGTGAACCACATAAAGACAGAGGAAGTACAAGCAACACCTGATGTTGTGTACGGTGAGTTTCTAGCAAACTCCACATCTACAACCATGTTGTTTGACTCCGGTGCTTCACATTCATTTGTTTCTACTTGTTTTGTACTTAAAAATAGTTTAAGAACAGTGTTACTCCCCACCCCTCTCTTGATTCGAACCCCTGGAGCCATCCTCAAATGCACCCTAAAATGCCCTTGAGTGAAGATAATGATAAATGGAGTGCAATTTCCAGTGGATCTAGTAGTACTGAAGACTGAAGGATTGGACATAATTTTTGGAATGGATTGGTTAGAAAGACACCATGGCAACATATCCTGCAGCTACAGAGCAGTGACCCTGACAAATCATAATGGAATCACAGTAAAGTGTTACCATCAAGCTCTGACAGCAGAACTAATGGTTTGCAATGTACAAGCAACAACTATTGAAGAAGTACCAGTCATATGTGAGTACCCTGATGTGTTCCCTGAAGAGTTACCCGCGGAATGCCACCAGATAGAGATTTGGAATTTATCATTGACTTAATACCTGGAACTGCACCAATAGCAAAGAGACCCTACAGAATGGCAACCAATGAGTTGGAAGAACTAAAGAAGCAGCTACGAGAGTTACAAGATAAAGGATATATTAGACCAATCTCATCACCTTGGGGATCACTAGTTTTATTTGTGAAGAAGAAAGATGGCAGTCTCCGAATGTGTATTGACTACCTGTCACTAAATGAAGTCACCATCAAGAACAACTACCCTCTACCAAGGATTGATGACTAATTCGATCAGTTAAAAGGTGCCAAGTATTTCTCTAAGATAGATCTGAGATCAGGCTACTATCAACTAAAGATTTGGCTCAGTGACATACCAAAGACTGCCTTTGTGACCTGCTATGGACAGTATGAGTTCATTGTCATGCCATTTGGATTAACCAATGCCCCGGCATATATCATGAATTTGATGAACAAAGTCTTCATGGAGGAGTTAGACAAATTCATAGTGGTGTTCATCGATGACATTCTCATATATTCAAGAAGTGCTGAAGAACATGAGCAACATTTAAGAGTGATATTGAACAAGTTACGGGCACATGAGTTATACGCCAAGTTTAGCAAGTGTGAATTTTGGCTACAAGAAGTCGCCATCCTAGGACACATTATCACCGTAGAAGGAGTAAAAGTAGACCCAAAGGACATATTAGAATGGAAGCAACCAACCAATGTGACAGAGATTCACAGTTTTCTCAGACTAGTAGGCTACTACCGGATATTTATCGAAGCATTTTCGAAGATCGCAAGACCCATGACCACCCTAACACAGAAAGGATAGGAATTTAAGTGGACCGATGCATGTGAAAAGAGCTTCCAAGAGTTGACAAGATTCTAGACATACACCAAAGCTTCATAGTATATTGCGATGCCTCCAGACAAGGATTAGGATGCGTGTGTTTTCCAACCCCCACGAAGGGATGATGTGGTATCATCCAGGATTATGAGATGGGACGATAAGGTATCCTCCCGAGTTTAGTGTGTTTTCCAACCCCCACGAAGCCACGGTAGAGTTATATGGAAGTCTAGGGTAGCACCCAAGTGGGTACGGGGTCTCGTTAAGCCTATTTGAACCACGGATCATGGAAGGAATTGTGCCTATCATATGGGGAAATGTGTACACCTCTCCAGAGTTACTTAAATCTATTCGAATAGCCACATCCTTGGAATGGGCATATGCTACAATGGGATACTATGATTAGCTTTACTTTTATGCGTAATGAAACTGGTAAAATATGACTTGACACTAACCCAGGAAACTAGCTGAAATGGTAATGCTCCACTAGGACCCAACCCTTAATTATAACCACCACACCTCTATTTCCACCCTATAGTTAGAGATTGCTGAGTACGTAAGTACTCACCCGTTGTTGACTCACAGACTTCAGCACTTAGGAAGACCAAGACTGCGATGTGGAAGCGCACCACGAAGACTAGGAGTTATGCGAAGAGTCAAATCGTAGGAGGTGACATCAAAGCTAGGGTTTCGACCGCGCTCAAGCTTGCCTGTGGAATAGGTTATCGCTATATTGTAGAATATCATCGTACTAGAGACCACCATGAATAACTGCCGCCTTCCGGCAGTAGTTTCCACTAGCTCTATAAGCCTATGGCTATGCCCTCAGGGCCACTTTTGTAGAACCCTTTTTAGATATCAATAAAGCTCAGAACCATTCTTTTTAGCTGTGTACTAATTCTGTTGATTTTATGCGTACTTGTGTGTGATCCTGGCACAAGTACAGATGCACCTAGGGTTCTCATAAATGAGGGGCCGACAGAGGTGGAGGAGGCCTCTCTCTACCGTGGCCTGCTGAAGAGGAAATAGGAGGAGGAGAAGATTCTCTTTTCTCGGGGATGATGAAGAGGGAGGAAGAGGAGAAGGAGTAGACTTCTATTTTCTCGAGGGTGATAAAGAGGAAGGAGGACAAAGCGGAAGCATGCGAGAGCAATCTCCTCTGGGGGGAAAGATTGAGACTGATGATCTCTGTGCGGCGAAGATTCACCATCATTCTCTTCTTCTGAAGACAGTTGGTGATCAAGCATAATGAAGCGCTTGCACCAGGACACATGAGCGCCCTTGTTCCAAATAAGACACGGCCTGTCTTCATGTGTGGAGTAATCAATGTGTATCTTGTTATACTTCTTATCCCATATCGTATCAATAGTGATGTTGGCATACCCTAGTGGAATTGGACGACCATTAATGGTCCCATCTAAGGCAGGCTTGGCCTAGCCGACCACCACCTTGTTAGTTGTCCATTGCGAGCAGATGTACAACTTGGCATGAATGGGTTCGGTGATGTCGTCCACCGGATAAGGTTCATTCGCCTCTTCTTCGTTGAGCGGGGTCGATCCACAGTTACTGCGACCCTTGACCAATGGGCTCATGCTAGTCAGAATAGGGTCTAGTACTCCTGATCCCATGGACTGCATAACTTGTTGAACTTGTGCTTCAATGGTCACATCAAGTCGTTGTCCAATTTTTTCTTCAATTTCCCTCAGCCGCCTGTTGTCCTTTGATTCTCATTTCGCTCTAGCCCTCGAGCGGCTTCAATAAGAGGAAGATTCAGCCTCAAATTCTACGTTGCAAGGAATAAGACCGGCTCCTCTTGTGTAACCAGGGTGCTCCTTGTCTCCAAGTGATTGGGTGAACATGTCCTTCTCCCTGTCAGACTGGCGGGTCCCTTGCCTCACCTCATCAGTTATTGTGGACACCTATTGACGGTGAAAATCTCACACTTTCACATACTCAAAATTACCGTCAACAGACTCGGATCAAAAAGAGATAAGCATGCATATATATTTTAGCAAATAACAAGTTCCACTTGTACTTGAGCAATTCTATGCACATTCAAGCTTAATGGAGCAAAGTGATCTAACAAACCTGTCCGTCGAAGTCTGAGTGAGTTGAAGATTTGTAACTTCCTTCGTATTAGTCCAAAGGAATGAATAAGCAGGAAAGCTGGGGTCACTAAGGATGAAGATGTTAATCCAAAACAAGCCACGATAAGAAGCGTTTGGGTGACGAGGAAGCCATAGCTAGAGTTGGGCCAGAAAGTTTGTAAATTGTCTTCATTGCTCTTGAGGCCCTATAATGATGTCTTTGCCCGGGTAGACTCTAGTAATATATTTATTGTTAGGATAATAGAGAAACCTGAAATAGAGATTTTCACCTATTCCCCATATAAATAGAAGGGCTTTGTACATGATTTGACATGGAGCTCTAATTGGTTTTATCTTCTTGTATTCTTAAAGAAGTTATTTTTTTATGTTGCCTGTGCTATGTGTCTGTCTATCGTTAGAATCAGAGCCAAGAGGCTTGTGTATGAGTGAAAGGACCTGTAGCCTATTGGTTAAAAGAGTCTCAATAGCACCTTAAGTTTGTGTTCAACTTCCTATAGGTGCGAATATTTCAGGATTTAATGGTGTTGTGCTTTCAACAGTAGGCGACGTTCCTGTCGACAACGAGACACCTGTGGTGACATCGTCAATTTCGAGGATTTGCCAGCCTAATCTTTCAAGATGCTCATAGAGGTAGGGTTTGCGTGTGAGCGTTCATAGGGGTGAGTATGCGTACGTTGTTGTAACTGCTGAGTTTTAATGTGTAACGCAAAAAAAAAGGCCTGTGGTGACTTAGCTTCCCCAATATTGATGTATAATAAGTACTACACAATATGGTGGTGGATATCCTATCCAAGCTTGACTCCTAATTCAGCTTTGTGCTATGATGGAAACAGAGGAAAGTGTTTTGAGTTCATCTATGTTGACCAATACTGTCGAAGGAAAAAATAGATAAGGTACAGTAGATTAATGCGCTATAGAAAATTCTTATGATTATTTTGGAGGGGAATGAAATTCCTGGTTACATGAAAGTACGTTGCTAGAATTGCATATTTGAAGTTAAATAAAGGTAAGGGTTGGATAAACTGCTATATGGCGCACATGTTAGCACACATATAAAAATGTAAAAAAAAAAGGTCCGATTAGCTGCTTGTGAGTTCGGACTCGACTCAGACGCATGCTTGCTTGCGATAGAGAGCCTAGACCACGTGGACCGGTTGTCGCGGCTCACAAAGACGCCGACCACGTCCCTGTTGGTCAGCATCGCCGGCGCGGCTGCTTCAGCAGCGCAGCTCCTGGTGGGAACCGCGTCCATCTGCTGGGCAACTGGGTGCACCCCGGAGGTCCTCTCGGGGAGGGCGGGCCTGAGGCAAGCTTGCCGGCATCCTTGCCCTTCACGTATTGCACTACTACAAAAATAATTTTACATTAATTGAGGCGGACACAAAATCTATCCATCTCAGTAAATGTCTGAGGATTTTTTAATGTGGACGTTTTTATTTATAAAGGCAGTCACAATTAATCGTCTCGCAAAATGCATTTACGGAGGCGGACATTTTATTTACCGAGGCGGTCAAATGAATTAGGCAACTTGTTAAAATGTCCGCCTCGGTAAATCATTTATGGAGACGGACATTTATAAGGCCTCCACCTCCAAAAAAAAAAACAGCCCACTAAGCTACACCAGCCCACTACCATCTCCATTATCTAAGGAAAATCAGAAACCCAAAACACTCCCTCTCCCTCTCCCTTCTCTCCCTCACCGTGCAGCCTAGCTCCTCTCTGACTCGGCACCACGCCCTTCTCTCCCTCTCTCGATCTCTCTCTGACTCGGCAGCGGGGGCGCCGGGCCTCCTCGATGCGAGCTTGGTGGCAAGGCCATGCCACTTCGGCGGCGAGGGCCACGCCTCGTTGGCGTGAGCTCAGCAGCGACGGGGCTCAGTGGTGGCAGTGGATCCAACACCACCGAGCATGTATCCGGCACCACCGAGCGTGGATCTGGCACCACCAAGTGCAGATCCGGCCTTCCCCCACCACCGGGAAGCTGAAACACCTCCACCACCGCCGAGCCGGAGTATCCCGAGTGGCAAGCGGCGGATCTGGTGCCAACGGAGTGGCGGATCCCTTCTTCCTCATAGCGAATGACACAGCGGGGCCAGATCTGGCTCGTGGGCTAGGAACAGGCTCGCCGGTGGGCTCAGGAACGGGCTTGCCGAAGGGGCTTGTGGATTTATTTTGTCTTTTTATTAATTAACCGAGGCGGGCATTCTAAGAATCCCACCTTTGTAGTTTGATTTTCCCAGGCGGCCAAAGCGCCCGCCTCCATAGATCTACATTAACACAGACCTTTTGATGGAGGCGGTTGCTTTTCCCACCTCGGAAAAGCGAAAACGCCTACCTCTATTAAGATTTTTGTAGTAGTGTTGACCACTTTCCCTGACGGTATGGCTACTTTTCCTGACGGTGTTAGCCACTTTCCCTAACGGATGACTTTCCAAAATGGGTACCTTCATGGATGACTTTCCCTAACGGTATTGGCCACTTTCCCTGACGGTGTCGTCTGTCAGATAAAAAAATTGCCTAGGGTAGTGCCTAGGAGAATTATTACCTATGAAATACTTGGAGATTCCTTTTAGTTATAGACACCCGAACATGGAGGCTTTTTCTCCTATAATCCAGAAAATAGGCAAAAGGCTTGACCCATGGAGGGGCAAACATCTCACCTCTAGAGGGAGACAAATTTTGCCCAATTCTTGCCTAAGCAGCATCCCTTTATATTGTATGGATTTTTATTGCTTATAGGTTGGGGTTCACAAAAAGATGGATGGTATTAGATCTAAATTTCTAGGCAAGGAGCTGAAGATGATTCACGTCTTGGGTTGAGTTTGTGAACTAATCATGGCGTGAGTTGGGTTGTGCAACATGACTCTTGGCTTGTGGTGCGTAGGTGTGGAGCTCGGAGGCGGTGGTCGACGGCGAGGTGAAGTTCAAGTAGGGACATGCCGTGCCGATGGACCGAGAGCGGTGAAGGACGGATGTGAGGCTTGGACCGAGGGACTAGGAGGTCGGAGGTGACATCGATAAGTGCAAGTGTACATGGAGGAGTGACCGTGTTGACCGAGTCAAGATAGTGGACGTGTAAGTTGAGCGAGATTCTAGAAGACTTAGCGCCTGGGCGGTTGAGGATGGAGGTGACACACGTCGAGTGGCGTGGGACGCATCTAGAGTATGCTACTCATGGAGGTTTTCTGGGTTGAGCCTCAAAACCACCGGGTGATGTTTTTGTGGGTTTGGCCTCAAAACCCGGGCAGAGGTTCAGAGGAGGAACGGATGGCAAGTGGCGGCATTGAGGAGTTCACATTGAGGTGAAGCTATCTAATGAAGGGCGCTGTGGCCGTCGGATGAAGACTACCTCGGGTTGGACCATAACGCCCTCGGGTTAAGTGGTTCAACTAAAAATATCTAGGGGTGTGTTTAGAATTGTGTAATAGCCTTGTTAAATAAGGATAAGGGAGCCCCAATCTCCCTCACCTCTTGCCACTTCATTCTTCCACAAACCTCCTAGGTTTCCCCCCTTTCTCTTGGTTCTTCTCAAGAGGTCCACCGATGAACTAGTGTCCCAATGTAATTGAACCTGTGATTTTGGTTAGGAATGGAGGCTCTAACCTCCTCGTGTCCTTCGAGATTCGATTTGTGAGGTGCTTTTGTGAACCGCATTCGTGTTCTTTGCGTTCTTGTTTTTCCCTTTCTTTCTTGGTTTGATTCATCATTTTGAGAGCGTTTTGACTCGTTCTTTTTTATCTAAGATGGACTAGGACATGAGTTGATCCCTTCCACCGAAGGATTTCATCTAATTCCTCACGAGTTCATAGATCAGGGCGAATCAAGTTCTAGGATTGAAAAACTAGGGTTTGTCACATTTTCTTGTTTTCCCATTGATTGGCTTTGTCTTGGGTGATGATCTTCAAGGAGTATCCTACCAACTCTATGATAATCCTCTCTGCAAAGTTTCAAGTCATTCCGAGTTGATTTGGTCGAGTTTTGGGTGTTGAATCGATTTTTCTGGAGAACTGCTCGTAAATAACAGACACGTCTGGTGTGAATGTTGGAAGTGTCTGGTAGGACAAACTTACGAGTTTTGAGCTGAAATTTGGTGGAGACCTACCTCAAGGTGTCTAGAAGCTGTGGTTAAAACTTCATAATTTTTGGACACCATTTGCTTAGGTTTTCAATTTTTCTTGTAAAGTCGCTCAGTGCTGTTCAGCATACCGGACGTGTCACCAGACATGTCCGGTATTTGCTGATTGTAATCAGTTCAGCAGGTTTTCTGAGGTTGTGCTTACCGGACATGTCCAGTGCAGTTCCCAGACAGGTCCGGTGTGAGTTGCTAGCCTGCTATTTCTTCTGCAGTTTGTTCGTTTGAGCTCTGATTTGTTTTTCGTCTGTTGTGTTGGCTTTGTGGTATCCCGTTGTGTTCCTAGGGAGCATCCACCCAATCATTTGGGCCGTGGGCATCACGTTGTTTGGTTTGCGTGTTTGGCGGTGAGTTTGGGACAGTGATCAAAAAGTTTTGATAGAAATTTATGGCTCCCATTCATCCCACCTCTAGCGCCGTTTTTGGTCCATCAATTGGTACCAGAGCTGCTTAAGGATCAATCCACCTTAATCGGTCCGTGATCCACGAAGGCGACATGGAGTGCGGTTACGGCAAACTGTCGTACTTCGATGGAACAAACTACCCCTACTAGAAGATCTACATGTCTGCGCATCTTTAGGGCATTGATTTGCGAGTTTGGAAGATTTGTGAGGATCCTAACTACGAGGTGCTTGCTGCTCATGTCGGTCAGGAGCAGATTGACCAACACAATGCAAATAGCAAGGCTCGTAGTGTTCTCTTTTTTAGTCTTTCCCTTTCTGAGTCTGAAAGAGTCTCTGATTGTACTACATCTCGAGAGATCTGGGTGAGGCTTCAAAGCTATCACAAGGGAACCACACAGGTCAAAACCAGACTCTTTGAGACGTACAAGCGTAGCTATTAGAACTTCTCTCAGTTGGATGGAGAGTCTATCGATTCTATGTTTTCTCGTTTCCTGTCGATTGTGAACATGAAGGCAAACAAGCCGCAACTGCCTTATGATGATCATGAGAGGGCTCTCAAGTTACTATATGCCCTAGATTGGAAGGTTTGGGATGTGAAGGTGTCTGCTATCATTGAGTCCGCTATCTATGACACCCCACCGTGGATGAGCTTTTCAGCAAGCTCAAGTCCACCGAGATTGATTACTAGACCCAAGCCAAAATCAAGAATCCCTCTGCATCTACTATGGCTTTGGTCTCAAGTAATCATTCAAGTTTTTTAGCTAACCATTCATAGGTCTCCTTTGCCTTGTCTTCTTTGGTGTCTATTACATAGGAACAGATGGAGGCACTTGGGGACGATGAGCTGGCACTGGTCATCAATCGGTTCTCACGATTTCACAACAACCGCATGAACCGTCCGGCATGGTGGTGGTCCGAAGGAGGGTTGCTATAGCTATGGAGACCTTGACCACTTCGTCGCTCACTGCCCCAAGAAGAACAAGCACTCCTTTGACAAGTACGACACCATCAAGTGCAAGGACAAGCACGAGTACTCCTCTTGCAAGCAAAAGTCGAAGGAAGGATTCAACAAGGAGGCGCTCAAGTAGAAGTACCTCAAGAAAGCCATGGCCCAGCAGTGCGCCTTCCTCTCCTCCCTCAGCGACCTTGACAATGACTCTGATGATGGCCACTCTTCTTCTCCGTCAAGTGACAATGAGTTCGAGAGGAAGCGCGAGGACAAGCTGATCGACTCTACTTCTTCACCGACTCTACCCATGGAGATTCCTGCACCATGGCTGTCGATTTTGAGGTGAAGGCTAGCAAGGGCAATCTTGTTGCTGAGCTTGATACCATGAACGACATCTTGATGAGCCAAGATAAGCTAGTAAAGCGTGCTGCCCGTGAGAGGAAAGAATATAAGGACAAGCTAAAAATTGCGCTAAAGGAGCTTGAGGCTGCTAAGAAGTGTGTTGTGTAGTGTCTGATGAGGTTGAGTGTGATGAATGTGCTATTCACATGTCCAGCCTTACCTCTTTGCAATCCAAGTATGTTGCTTTGCTTGATGAGAATGATGAGTTGAAATCTAGGTCTAGCTTGTTGGGTGCATGCAAGTCCTATTCGGGCTTGCAATCTGAGCTGGCAGAGAAGGTTGCTAGGATCTTTTTGCTTGAGAAGGCTAGTTTAGATAGCACTGCTGCTAAGTGTGTACGTTGTGAGGGTTTGGAGCTAGAGATTGAATCCTGCAGGCATGACAAGATGAGAATTGAGGAAGAAAACACATACCTTCAATCCATCTTGAGCTGGGTGTCCTGCAATGAGCCACAGTTGGGCATGATGATGAGCCAGTTCAGGCGGGGAACTGATGCATTGGGTGTAGGCTTTGCTTTAGGTGGGAAGGGTGAAAATATCTATGGCAAGGTTGGTGAGTACAGTGGTTTGAACCCAAGTGAGAAACCTTCTACTACTCCCAAGTTGATCAAAATCACTCCACCTAAGCCCACCAAGCCCACTGTCAAAGATAGAGTGTTTGAAGAACCTCCAAAAGCTCCACCTCAGAAACAAGTCTGGGTTCCAAAACTGAACTATCTCTAGAGCCCACTTGACACTCTACCAAACATCTCTAAGGATCCCCTTCCTAAAGCCAAATAACCATCAAGAGTGAACCATACCCACAAGAGAGTGAACCAATAACCACCCAAGAGAGAGGTAAGGTATCACTATGACTATTGCCATAGGGATGGCACCTTACTGAGTTCTGCTTTAGGAGGAAGAGAGATGAGTGACGAGAGTATGAGTTGAACAACCGGAACATGTACCACCCACCCCATGACGTACATGTACCGCCTGTTCAGAGGCATAGTGCTAGGCCTATAGGTGCAATGCCTCAAGGTGCTCGGCCTCAGGTTGTGAGACCACATGGTGGTTGTGCCCGCCGTGGTTCAGGTCGTGACCAATATGACTTTGGACCTCGCGGCAGTGGCTTTCAGTCCTACAGCTCTAGTGGACCACGTTTTCCCCCACGTGTGACCGCTTTCCTCAAATGGGACATGGTATGTTTGGTGTTTTTCCAAACACTTTTCCAGGGCAAATGAGCCAACACTAGTATCCTTCATAGTTTACTAACCCCAGTGTTGTGTCATTTGCTCATCCCATGACTTTCTATTGATACAAGATGGAGGCCTGGAGAACACATGGCTCATTGATTCTGGCTGTTCGCACCACATGATTGGAAGTTCAAAATGGTTCTCCAGCCTCAACCCCGTGCAATGTAAGGAGTACATCACATTCGGGGAAAATAGCAAAGGTAATGTGCTTTCTCGTGGGACCATTCGGGTCAACGAGAGTTTTGTTCTGAAGGATGTTGCTTTGGTTTCGAATTAGCATTTCAATTTGCTTTCAGTTTCGCAACTCCTTTAGGACGACATTGAAGTGCGCTTTAAGACCGGCTTGTCTTGAGTTCTTGATTCTCAGGGAAGTCATGTTTGCCAAATTGTTCCTTTTGGTTGTGTCTTTCGAGCTGATTTTTCTCACTCCTTTGGCTCTTTTCTCGATGTTTGGTGGCCAGATCCTCCTCTGAGCATTGGAAGTGGCATAGGAGACTGGGTCACCTGAGCTTTGACTTACTAGCTAGGTTGATCTCACTTGACTTACTAGCTAAGTTGAAATTTGAGAAGGATTTGGTCCGCCACCCCTGTCGCCATGGGAAGATGGTTGCCGCTTCTCACCCACCTGTGAACCAAGTCATGGCCAAGGAACCCGGTGAGCTACTTCACATGGACACAATTGGTCCAGCTCGGGTTCGGTCAGATGGTTGGAAGTGGTACGTTCTAGTGATCGTGGATGATTTTTGTCGCTACTCTTGGGTGTTGTCATGTAGAGTAAGGATGAGGCTTTTTCACATGCTTAGGATTTGATTCTTGAGTTGCAAAATGAGTTCCCTAAGAATGCCATGAGAGCACTTCGTAGTGACAATGGCACAGAATTCAAGAATACTCATTTTAAAATCTTTTGTGCTTGTTTGGGCCTTGAGCATCCGTTTTCCTCTCCTTATGTCCCCTAGCACAATGGCGTTGTTGAGTGAAAGAATTGGACCCTTGTTGAGATGGCTAGGACGATGCTCGATGAGCACAGGACTCCTAGGAGATATTGGGCCGAGGCGATCAACACAGCTTGCCATGTCTCCAATCGCATTTTCCTTCAAGCTTTCATGAAGAAGACTTCTTATGAGTTGCGATTCGGACGACCACCCACGGTAAGTCACTTCAGGGTGTTTGGATGCAAATGCTTCATTCTGAAACAAGGTAATTTGGACAAGTTTGAGTCCAGGTCTTCCGACAATATTTTTCTTAGTTATGCTTCTCACTCTTATGCATATCATGTTCTTAACCATGAAACTAACCGAGTTGTGGAGACCTTTGAGGTCACATTCGACGAAACCATGCCTACTCCTGTCTTTGATTATGCAGGTGATCAGGAGATTGGTGAGGGCATCTTTGTGGAGGAGGAAGATGCGGATTGGTGTGATCCTGAGCCAACTCCACCGGCTGCCCCTCTCAAGCCTGCGACGTCTACTTCAGCTAACGGCCCCGATCCCTCTTCTTCTACTACATGGGGTTCGTTCGAGCAGCCTCCTCAGCCGGCGCCGGCTGCACCTAAGGAGGCCCCAGCTGCTATTGAGGGGGAGGCAACTTCTTCAAGGGAGGCACCAGGACACATTCAGCGTCGTCACCCACCTCAGACCATGGCCAAATTTGAAATGGTATATAGACCAAAAGAACAAAGAGGTCTAGGCTTTATCAATACCAAGCAAATGAATGACTGTTTGTTAGTCAAATGGATTTGGAAAATTCATTTAGAGCCAAATACTCTTTGGTTTTAAATCTTAAAAGCTAAATATGTGAGAGCAGGGGCGGGGTTCTTTGACTCTAATACAATAGGAAGCTCTCAATTCTGGAAAGGGTTGCATAAGGTTAAACATCTCTTCAAATGGGGAGCAATTTTCAAGGTCGAAAATGGGCTGTAATGTAGATTTTGACAAGAGTGTTGGTTACTGGATGTACCTTTAAGACTGGCCTATGAGTAGGGATGAAAACGGATCGGATACGAACGGATATCACTCATATTATATTTGTTTTCATATTTCTGTTCGGATTCGGATTCGGACACGGATAGCGTTCGGATACATATACGAATACGGATTGACTCGGTTACGGATACGAATAATGAGTATCGAATACGGTATGAATTGGATTCGGAGAAGGTCGGATACAAATATCTATTCGGATATTGAGTAAAAGCAGCATATATATATATATATATATATATATATCATACGTGCGCAAACCATTACACCACTCTATGAGTCCATAATCCATCTAGATTAAGCCGAAAGACTAAAGAGTAAAGCAACAAATAAGATAAAGATACAGATACATCATACATCAAACATCATATAAGCACCAATCTTCGCGGCATGAGTAGAAATAGCCAAGCACATTGCTTCATGGGTCTCATGGAGTCATGGTCATGGATTCAAGATCTACAATCCTTATATAGGCCATTTTTTCATTTTGAGAAAGTTTGAACAAAATGTAGTTCAAATTTCACAAGTGTGTGACATAGTTTTAGAAAGTCTGTATGAGATTTAAGAATTTGTGACTAGTGTTTGATAAAACTTTCTCAAATGGGAAAATGAGCTATGTAACAATTGTATATCTTGCTGAGATGATCAAACTTGGTATTCAGAGTTTTTTCATCTGAGGTCATTTAGTGTCTCATTTGAGCAAGTTTGACCAAGTCAAATTTGGTCAAATGAAAAAACAACACTTTGACTCTAGTATTATGAACTCTAAATGACTTCAAATTGAAAAGTTTTGAATACCAAGTTTGTTCAACTCATCAAGATCTACAATTTTTGTTTTGGTCAACTTTCCATTTGAGATAGTTTGGACGGTTCAAATTTGTGATTTTTAAATTTCGATGCTTACAAACTAGTTTTCGGAACCCTAGATTGTCTCAAATTGAAAAGTTTTGAATACCAAGTTTGTTCAGCTCATCAAGATCTACAATCCTTATATAGGCTATTTTTTCATTTGAGAAAGTTTGAACAAAATGTAGTTCAAATTTCACAAGTGTGTGACATAGTTTCAGAAAGTTTATATGAGATTCAAGAATTTGTGACTAGTGTTTGATAAAACTTTCTCAAATGGGAAAATGAGCTATGTAACAATTGTATATCTTGCTGAAATGATCAAACTTGGTATTCAGAGTTTTTTCATCTGAGGTCATTTAGTGTCTCATTTGAGCAAGTTTGACCAAGTCAAATTTGGTCAAATGAAAAAACAACACTTTGACTCTAGTATTATGAACTCTAAATGACTTTAAATTGAAAAGTTTTGAATACCAAGTTTGTTCAACTCATCAAGATCTACAATTTTTGTTTTGGTCAACTTTCCATTTGAGATAGTTTGGATGGTTCAAATTTGTGATTTTTAAATTTCGACGTTTACAAACTAGTTTTCGGAACCCTAGATTGTCCCAAATTGAAAAGTTTTGAATACCAAATTTGTTCATCTCATCAATATATACAATCCTTATATAGGCCATTTTTTCATTTGAGAAAGTTTGAACAAAATATAGTTCAAATTTCACAAGTGTGTGACATAGTTTCAGAAAGTCTATGAGATTCAAGAATTTATGACTAGTGTTTGATAAAACTTTCTCAAATGGGAAAATGAGCTATGTAACAATTGTAGATCTTGCTGAGATGATCAAACTTGGTATTCAGAGTTTTTTCATCTGAGGTCATTTAGTGTCTCATTTGAGCAAGTTTGACCAAGTCAAATTTGGTCAAATGAAAAAACAACACTTTGACTCTAGTATTATGAACTCTAAATGACTTCAAATTGAAAAGTTTTGAATACCAAGTTTGTTCAACTCATCAAGATCTACAATTTTTGTTTTGGTCAACTTTCCATTTGAGATAGTTTGGATGGTTCAAATTTGTGATTTTTAAATTTTGAATAAATATCCGGATAATATCCGTTTTTAAATATCCGGATATATCCGATACTTATCCGGATTATCCGATATCCGCCGGATATCGATGATATTACATCCGTATTTGATATCCGCCTAAGATATCCGTTTTAGTATCCGTATCCAAAAAAAAAACCGGATATCCGAGTAACTATCTAGATAAGTGTTCATATTTGTTCGGTCGAACGGACGGTCGAATAAATATCCGTACCGTTTTCATCCATACCTATGAGGATCTTTTCCCCTTGGCCAGAAATCCTGATTGTGTTGTCAGTGATTGTTGGGAAGGTGATGAATGGTTTGTGGAGTTTAAGAGGGCTCTCTTTGTGCAGGATTATGACAGATGGTTAGAATTGAAGGATACATTGTCAACTGTCACCTTAACTGACAACCAAGACTCAGTCATTTGGGTTTTAGATTAGTCTAGGAAGTTTACTACTAAATCTCTCTATAGATTTCTCACTGATAGAGGGGTGGCCAACAAGGTTGTTGGGTATATCTGGAAATGAAAGACCCACTGAAAATCAAGTTCTTTTTGTGGCAAATCTTTAATAACAAACTTTAGGTGGGTCAAAGTCTGACTAAAAGAAGGTGGCATGGCTCTGGTAATTGTTGCATTTGGGGCTGTCCTGAAACAGTGGATCATATCCTTTTTAAATGCTTTCTGTCCAAATTTATTTGGTCTATTATTGGGGAGATCTGGACACTTGATTCTACCCCTACTTCCATGATGGAGGCAGGGGGCCGATGCCGGCACGGTTACTTATGTTCATCTTTGCAGGATTCGCTTAGGCTCTCTAGACGACCAGGAACAAAATGACGATTGAGAAAAACTTCCCTAAAGCAACTACTGATGTCATCTATGCCGCGATCTCATCGATGCAGAAATGGAGCATTCTACTAAAGGAAGAGGACACAAGGCGGATCTTGCGATGAAAGGAATCCCTGCTGGGATGGCTGAAGGCGTTTACTCCTAGTGTAGCAGCTATTACTGATATAGTTGAGATCTAAAGTGTGCGTTGCTGTATGAGCTTGGGAACGTGTTGGTTTACTTGTAGCTGATAACCCCAGGAGATACTTTTGATGCTTTCTTATAAGCAGAGGTAAAACTCAAAAAAAGCATGCTAGCACCATCCTGTGAGTTCCTCTTACTTCTCCTCTCTGGTAAGATTGGACCTGGGCTTTTTTCATTACCCTCTAGACTCTCCATAACCTGATCAATTACAACTCCTTGCTGCTCCTTCCTTAAATCCAATGCCTCCTCCTAAGTTTGCTGATTGTTCAACTCTTAACAGTTGTATAACCATTCAGTTGGCAGATTTGACTCCTCACTAGTGACTATCCTCACAATGTTATCTTCTGGATTCACAGCCCAAACTTCCTCTTCATCTTGTAATTTAACGAAGTTATTTTTAATCTTGTTTGAGCTCTGTGTCCGTCTGTCGTTAGAATCCGAGCCAGGGCTTGCGTATTGACTTAGCTTCCACAACATTGATTTATAAGTACTACACAGTCTTGTGGTGGATACTCCTAACCAAGTTTAACTCCTAATTCAGCTTTGTTCTATGATGTATCCAGAGGAAAGTGTTTGAGCACATGTATGTTGACCAATACTGTAGAAGGAAAAAATAGATAAGGTACAATACATTAACGCGGTATAGAAAATTCTTATGATTATTTTGGAGGGGAATGAAGTTCCTGGTTACATGAAAGCACATTACCAGAATTGCATATTTGAGAATTAAATAAAGCTAAGGGTTGGATAAACCGGTATATGGCGCACATGCTGGCACACAAATATAAATGTTGAAAAGGGGTCCGATTAGCTGCTTGTGCGTTCGGACTCGACTCGACGCATGCATGCTTGCGATGGAGAGCCTAGGCCACGTGAACGGCGGGGCCCTGGCGGCTCACGAAGACGTCGACCACGTCCCTGCTGGGCAGCATCGCCGGCGCGGCTGCTTCAGCTGCGCAGCTCCTGGTGGGAACCGCCGCCACCGCCATCTGGGTGGCTCGGTGCACCCCAGAGCTCCTCTCGGGGAGGACGGGGCTGAGCTTGGCGATGTTGACGACGACGTGCTCGTCTGCAGCTGAGGGAAGCTTGCCGCCGGCATTCTTGCCCTCGGCAACCGCCACCGGCGTCTTGTTCATGTACAACACGTAGAGCACCATCTGGACCACGCCAAAGATGAACCCAAGGACGTTTGGAAGCTGCAGAGATATGACCATAGTTTACCATCTAAGACTCATCATCACGAGACACATGGTGGTTGGAATAAATTAAATTAAATAGTTACCGCGACATATTTGTCCTTGATGAGGAGGCCGTAGAGGAACCAGACAACGGCGCTGAGGGTGAGCGAGAGGGAGAGCGAGAAGGGCATGTACTCCACGCTCTTCGTCTGGATCACGCGCCTCTGCACGTAGCCACCAACACGCATGCAATCCATTAGTAACGACACATCAAAACTGTTGATGCTACGGTGATTGGATTCATTTGTCCATGCTCACCATGATGCTCAACGGAGCCACAAAGACGCTGATGGAGAAGCCGACGCAGATCCATCCGAGCATGACAACGCGCTTACCACCCTTGAAGAGGAGAAGGGTCAGGAGGAGGATGACCCCAAAGACGCCGACATTGAGGAGGAGCATGATCTTGGCCGTGAACAACTTGGCTTTCTTGGGCGCGTACACGAAGTACATGACGATGTAGATGGTCTCGATCACGCAGCCGGCAGCGTTGATGGTGATGAGGAAGGTCTCGTTGGACTTGATCAGTGCATAGAAGATCCACAGCATGGCGCTGAACAGGGCAACCACGTAGGGAACCGACTGGAAGCCCTCCGTCGACTTGCTCTTGTAGATGCGGTAGAACGTCGGTCTGTATGCACCATGGGCGCAAGGATCGTCAGACACGAGCATGCATGTCATCAATTTCTAAACAGTTGTAACGAATAAAAATGGACAGAAATGTTTCAATTCAATGATGCACATCTCAAGTAGTGATAATTTAGCAAACAAGTCACTTACATCGGGGCCAGGAAGGTCATGAAGGAGATGACGTTGCCTGCAAAGCCAAAAAATGGGGCCAAGATCAGCCATTTGAAAAAGTTGCGAAAGAGAGCCCAAACAAAGCTGGGATAAGTTGTGATAAGCTCACACTTTACATCTCCAGCCGGTCTAATTTGCCTTTTGTTGTGAGCAAAGATTGGCGAGGCTTTATTGTTAATTTCCAAGGCAAGGTTTTTGTGGTATATTGCAGTAGTGCACTATGACGTCATTAGACCCATCATGTGCTAAGATAACCCTAAATGTCGTCTCAAAAGACCAGTTCCTAGCTCGACACGTAGTCTATTACGAGAAATGTATAAGCCAACAAAAGCATTAATCAAAGATGACAGCGGTGATAAAATCTAGTGATGCATGCTTCTAGTGCAACTAACTGAACTAAGTTAGTGATTATGACCACAAGAAACGTCTTATTTTGGGAAACACTTGGAAGGCAGCACAGGCTCCTCTACGTACTATTGGTTAACGATCAACTTAGAGCAAATCTCACTAAGTGGCTTCTATAGTACCAGGCACTAACAGCTAACGATTGATAAGATATTTCTGAATACACCATTATAGCAAAATGTAAAGTACATGCTAATGTATGGAACCTAGCAGAAAATATAAATATTTGCAAAATTCATGGCCTTTGCAGCTCTTCATCAGTGAAAATGTAATATATATGTACCTAGAAGGCCGAAAGCGAATGCCCAGGGGTGCTGCAGAGATAGGCCAGCCATTGCGACTCGAAAAGGGTGCTACAAATAATATGGTTGCAAGGCAGCTATACAACTGAACTAACAGTTCTGTTGTTAGGCTCTGGAACTACTTCTCTTCCTCTCTTTCCGTTTGGCCCTTGCATAAGGGGAACGAAGAGCTCTGAGGAGAGTTCTCTGTGTTGTTGTCAGAAACTCTGGCAGTGATATGCAGGCTGTGGGGGGCTTTATATAGGAGGTGGCACGCATGCCTTGGTATACATGTGAGTTGTGACATTGTGTACGCATCTGCAGCCTGCACTAGGCTCTCCAATCACACCTAAACCCCAAACGATTAAGCATGGAATGTAATTCAAAGATATTTTTCAATGATATATTTCTGGACATGATGAATAAATGTTTTTAATAAATTGATCTATACTAATAGAGATAATCATGGTCGTTGCATAAAGAGTTAGCTTTGTGCAAGCTTTATGAGTATAATATATGGGCTAGTGCTAGGGTAGTACACTCCGAATTGTTGTGCACTGCCCGTGGAACTCTCCAACCTGCTTCGCATACATCATTAACTAATTAGGATCGAGTAGGAGCAAGCCGCCATATAACAGCAAAATTGATCTTCAGTTCTTCACAACTTTCGTCTCTAAAGGCAGATTTACTTCATTCCATTATCAGTTTAGTACCAAGTAATATCTTGTAATTTAACAGTAAAATTTATTCATGGTTTGGGGAAAATATTATACACGCTATACCACAGCCCATCTTTATCGTCTTCCCATGTGTCGTTATAAGCCGTTTTAATGACCTACCGTCGGTCGTTATATATCTATACCGACTCTTCTATATGACATTAATTAAAATAGTATTGCTCTTTTAAGTTATATTATATACTGAATAAAAAGCGTAAAGTGGTAAAAAAATACGTGTGGTTGCACTTGTTTACTGTAATTTAGGCCACCGTAAAATGCGTTTACAACCTTATTATGCATGCTTCACTTTTCTGAAACAATTCTTCATGGAAATTAATTTCCACTGCTCAGCTTCAAAACACTTCACTTTTATGAAATAAAACGGCCTCTGATGGACGACATAAAACCATGTGTTTGACTCCTCACCGTGATTATTTGAGGCAAAATAAAGTAGCTAGTAGCTACTAAAGTGGCTTATTAAAATTGGGGCTCCATGTGGAAAAGAACGGTTTCAAATGGCTCTTTTCGAAAGCTGGTGTCCAGATGTGATCTCCTTTGGAAGATATATACATCATAATAATGTACGGAGTATGTTCTTTGTATATACGTGTAATTCACATATGTCATATACATGGTGAGCAAGGGCTCTTTTAAACCTTTCATTTAATAATAACATATCATATTTTAAAAGCTTCATGCAACCATGTTGTATATTACTCTGACCATTTTAATATGTGAGAGTTCAAAATAATTAGTTAGAACTGATTATCTTGTTGTAAACGTTATATATAATTAAAAAAAGAGGCGGGGGCACATGACTTTACGATACCATGTGCTTAATTATTCAAATTTTAGGTAACAAGTTGTTGCTGTCCTGTTTCACTGCTAATAGCCCACTTTTCCACAATATTACACATGATTATCAAATAATCACCACAATCCAGGAAAAAAAGATTTTAGTCACAGTGGCCACGTGCACTCAGTGTTGGAAAATACTTCTTCCTTTCCAAATTATAAGTCGTTGTGACCTTTTTTAGATACATTGTTTTTACTATGTATCTACACAGGTTTAAGTGCATAGTAAAACCTATGTACCTAAAAAGCCAAAACGATACATAGTGAAAACCATGTATCTAAAAAAGCCAAAATGTCTTATAATTTGGAATGGAGGGAGTATGTCAATATACCTTAATTGAAAAAGATAAACTACAAGCAAGAAAACTTCTAATATTATGTTCTACAAAATTTTGGATTGGCACATGAAGGAAACAAACTTCAGCAGCCTATGGATAACAACCGGCAATATTTGATATACTCTTTGAGTGACCAGATGTCAGGCTCTTACCGTAGTGGATGAGGTTTTTGTTTGCATAGGGTTCCTGTTTGTACTGAGTTTAATATGTAATGATAGTAGCTTTCATGGTAGCACTTTTCTATGTGGTGCTCATAAGTGTGTTACTGGTGGTCTGAATATATAATTTCACCAAGTACTAGCTTGTTTTCAGATTCTGAAAATAGATCACTAAGTGCTTCTTCAATTTGAAAACCACATACATTCCAGCAAAGGTTGAACTTGCATCAAATTCAACATATCATTCACTTATAATCAAGACAGAAGGTGCCATACACATTACAATGCTTTCCTAGGAATTTAAGAGGTCCACATCTCACATAGGTAGCAGTTACATTCAGGTGTCTATTGTCTCATGTAGCACTCTTTTTCCCCTTCTTTGGAGTCAGCAGCTTCATGACAGCTATGTCTTCACTGGAGACTGCTTTGGCCTAGGTGGGGTGATCACAGGATCAATTGCTCCTTCTCCAATTTGACTGAAAAATGTAAAGACTTAGGCAAGATGAACAAGAAAATGTAAAGTCTTGACAGCTGTAGCTTTAGGGGCTGTGGGCACCTGAAATGAACATGGAGTCATTCTTGCAGAAACTAGTACTGCATAGCCATAGTACAACATGGAGTATCCATCAGGTTCTCTGAAATATATTTGAAGCATCACATTGTAAGTAAGAGCGATGAAAAAAATATAATGTTAAATAAAAAATGAGATTGCACATTGTTCAAAAACTCACATGAGCATGATTTTTTTCGTACTTGCTGTTTTCGGAGTCTTTTTGCCACGGGGGCATCCTCTTTATGGCCATTTCTTAGGTATGGAGTTAGCTTGCTTGCCAAAATCATAGGGAGGATGAATGTATCAAAAGAAGGGACTTCATTGGATTGATTGAACTCTTCCTCGTTCACTAAATTTTCAACTCCGACAACCTACTTTTTCCTAGGGAGAACCACTTGTCGTTTCTTGTTTCTAGTGTCGCGCACATAGAAGACTTGGGAAACCTGACTTGTGAGTGCAAATGCCTCTTCCCTGTACGCAACTTATTCAATGTTGGCAGTAGTGAAGCCATACTTGTCTTTCATGACACCATGTCTTCCCTGAACCCATCGACATCGAAAAATGGGCACCTTGAAGCCAGGATATGAGAGTTCCTATATCTTTTCAATCTGACCATAGTACGCTACCTTCTGCAAATTGTTGTCAAATGCATCTACATGAACAACACAGTTTTGGTACATGTTTTTCTTGTCTTGATCAATGGTGTAAAAGGTGTAGCCATTTATGTCATAGCCTTCATAAGTTGTGATTGTGAAGAAAGGGCCCTTTGCCAGCTGTCGAAGCCTTTCGTCTATGCAAGAGCTTGAATTGCAAAGTTGATCTTTAAACCAGATGTTGTACCCACTCATATGTGCCCTCACGAAAGAAGCTTCGCCTCAGAGAGGATTTTGTTGCCTCAACATCTCCATATGCTCTTCAATGTAAGGTTCCTCTTTTGTTGTGTGTTGTAACACTAGAAAGTGGGCTCATTCAAAGGCATCTAGATCTAGAGTAATTTGCTTCTCCCCAACACACCCTCTCCCCGCTAGCCTTCCCTCATGGCGAGACTTGGAGATGCCGATTGGATTAGTGGGGTCAATGTAACCGAGGCCCCAGCCGACCACCTCCTTAGTAGAATAGCACTGCTCCATGTTTTCCTTAGGGTGTGGCATACCTATTTAGAGTAATCATAAATCTCTCATACGGATACATGTGGTTGAGGAACATCGGTCCAAGATACCCGATCTCCTTGACCAAATGTACAATGAGATGGATATGTCAAAGAAATTTGGTGGGAGGTAAGCCTCAAGAAGACACATCGTCTCACACATGTTCTTTTGAAGATTATCTAGTGATCATTCATTAAGGACCTTTTGAGAGATTGCATTAAAGAAGAAGCAGAGGCTCATGATTGCCATTCGAGGTTTTTCTGGCAATATGTTCCAACACCAACTACAAGTATTGTTGTGAGCATGTATCACAATCATGAGCCTTCATGGGTGGCATTTTGTTTTCTCTTGCTAGCACAAGTTTTCAGTTGTTGGCTTCGTATCCAGAGGCAACTTTGAAACTACGAAAGAAGTCGCACAATTCCTACTTCTCTTGTCGGGTTAGGTTTGTGGCTCATAAAGGTGGCTAGACACTAGTACCGTCAGCACAGAGCTCGGGCCTTATGTCCAATTCCTCAAGGTCGGCTCTTGCTTTTGCATGGTCCTTGGTTTTCCATTTGTCATTCATGAGTGTCTCAAGCAAACTCCCACAGACATTCTTTTTCACGTGCATGAGATCGATGTTGTGGCAGACCGCTAAGTCTTTCCAGTAAGGTAGTTCCCATAGGATTGACATTTTCTTCCACCTCTTCTTACTAGAACTCTTTGTAGTGTGCTTTTGCTTTATATGGATAGTGCTTAGCTCTCTAGGTCAACTGTAGGTTTGGTATCTATTGACGGTCACTAACATCCATTTTGACCATCAAGATTTCACCCAAAAGCTAAGTAAAGTGAGGCAAAACATCATCACATGTGTTGAATTTGCTTTATAATTCATCTTGTTCCACTTGTACTCGTAGAATTATTTGTATGCAAGAATTTTGGCCAAACTAGTGCAAAATATGAACAAAAGAGGCAAGCGGACGTGGCAGTGGGCCTTGGGCCCACCTTGCCACATCGATCAGCACCACCTAGGCACCGCCTGACCCCACAAGTGGCCCTGCCACATCACTGGTCCATGGTAGAGGCTCTCCAAGGCTTCTCCACCATCGATTCAATGTCGGTTTGCTTCAAAGGTCAAGATGGAGTGGCCTTGGATCCATGGGTCCACTACCATAGACTTGGAGGCCTCCAACCGACGTCCAAACCGACCTCCTACCCAAACAACCGACTTACCTGCACTACTAGGAATATCTACTTCTATGACGAACAACTTTCGTCATTGAAAGAGCCAAATTCGTTATAATTTTAGTTTTATGACAAAAAATGGTTCGTCATAAAAGTCACGTCATTCTTGAACTTCTATGATGAATCTAGAAAATCATCATACAAGTGGATATATCTATGACGAAAACTGACCGTCATAGAACTATGTTGGCATGCTTGGCAGGGGGGAACCATAGGGGCCCAACACGTGGTCCTTGCTTTTCCACGTGTACATGCTATAGCTGGTTGCATTGGAGATGGTGCAGGTATGTGTCACCTTCTTATTACACAACATGGCCATCTCTGGTTCTTGGATGTTTCAGGTCCTTACTGGACCACGTGTTGGGCCCCTGTTATTCCACATGTTAGTTTTCTAGCGGCACACGTGTTGTGTTGCGGTTGGGTCACATGTCACTTCTTCATTGGACCATGTGTCGTATTTTTATTGGTCCACATGGCGTGACCAGAATACCCCACATGTCTTTCTTTTACGCGACCACGTGTCTCGATGTTGTACGTCCACGTGTCAGTATTTTGTTGGGCCATGTGTCGCGCCCTGAGCTACCCACGGGTCTTTTTCTGATTTGGCCACATGGCAGGACGGATTTCTACCATGTATTTGGTTTGTATTAGCCCACGTGTCCTGTCCTGGCTCTTACATGTGTCATTCACTGGTTCATCCATGTTTCAAATTCTTATTTAACAATGTGCCTGTGCCGGATCTACCATGTGCACACCAATCATTACATCAGAAAAAATGATTTTAGATCTACACTTCCGTACAAAATGATTACATGCATAATTATATTGAACCTGAATCAAATAATAGTAGTTCAGCTTAGCAGCAAACCACTGACAAAGTTCACATATCAAGCGCCAAAAGTTCACATCAAAACAGCAAACAAACCACATGTTCACTGCATCAACAAGACTGAGAGTTACCAGCGCTTAAGAGCATGGTATGCTCATGGAGCTTATTGTACTCTTCCTGTTGCTTTTTGTTGAACTCCTCAAACTCCCTATCAGTGTTTTCTATCTTCCTCTTTAGTTGATCCACTTATTTGGTGAGGATAGCTGAACTTTCCTGTTGAGCAGCAAGCTGTTCCCAAAGTCTGGAGCAACTTGTCCTGATACTAGCATTCTTCAAAGAAAAGGTGTTGTAGGTGGTCTGGGAGAGGACCTTGAAAACAACATCAGCAACAGGTTCTGCCTGTATAGTTTCCATAGCTTCCTACTCAAACCAAGGAGTAAACATTAGGAAGAGGACTTAAATTGTAGAACCAAGAGATTATTTCATTACAAGTAATGCATAGGTCTTCCTTAGCCTACTGCTGATAGAGATTCATAAGCACAATGCAAAGGTAACATATTAACTATTGGAAAATTGCAACTTCAAAATGATGGAGATTCATAAGCACAATGCATAGGTAACATATTAACTGTTGTAACATTACAACTTCAAAATGATGGTGCTACTTTAGGCTCCTCCTACTTTTCCTTTTTTTTATGCCAATGGCTTCAACAGATTTCAAGGAAAGCAAATAAAGGTACTTATCATTGTTTCTCTTACAGCATCGCTCAGTCCTATGTTGCTACTGGTATGGAAGTTGTTGAAGATTCCCACTGCATCAACATCTTCATGAGGTCGATCATGTTCTTCAATGAGCACTTCTTGATTGTGTCCTACGTCCTTCCTGTTTTTGTCCTTCTGTTAAAATTGCACATGCCTTTCTATTGATACAAAAGGCATTGCGTATTTGATATAAAAAGAGTAACACAACCATCACTTACATATGCTTGCAGGTGGGCAACATGGGAGCGAGATCCTATAGCCTGGTGGTACTTGACTTTTGCACGGTTTCTCTTGTTCTGCTCCGAGACTGCCTATAACCACAATTGTGTTATACCGCAGCACAAGTAGACCACATAAAGACTAGACAAAAAATAAATGAGTTCACACACACACACCTTATTCTTAGAACATAACCACTTGTGGACAAGTGCACACCACTATGCGTGATTCAAGTAAGACATAGGAGAGGTCTTTCTAAAGTAGGATGGCTTGAACTTGTACCATGTTTGCCATATAACAGACTAGAATACACTCGTGCATGCTTCTTTTGTTGATTCATCATTGTCATCAATGGTCAGCCTCAACTGCAGAAGTGTGAATGCAAATTAAATCCTTTACTAAGTTGCTCAAGGCAGAGTTGAATGTCAATAGAGGATATACATACTTATAGACAGCTTGCCCACAAGTTCATTGAGATGTTCGATCCGTCGCTTGTAATGTTTCCATTGCAAAAAAATTGGTAATTGAGACCTGACTACTACACGTGCCTCTGAAGCAAACTTGGCAGCTTACAATGGATCTTGTAGCCTTTTGTTCCCCTTAACAACCGAGATGGGCATCCTTGTTCCCATTAATTGGGTGGTTTTGTGAAGCCCAACCCCCTTAGTTGCTTGCCTCAACTTCCTCGCTCTTCTCTGCAATGGTAATACACAGTTTTCATACATTCAGATTGTTAGAAAAGTAACATGGATATCAAATAGCATGACTTGATTTATAGACATGTCTAAGGTAGTACCAACCTTGACAAGTTTGATCATTTTGCGGATGGGGAGGTGGAGTCTCCTCTTCGGCATGGCTAAGGTCATATTCACATGACTAGTCCCTCATAGGGCTTTGTTCGTCTTGTGCGTGCTGACGTTTGGACCTAGTTGGAACTACAAGATGCTGCAACTCTGCTGGACTAATTGGCTTCACTCTCTTGAATTGCTATCCCCTAGGACCCATATCAGTACTGCCTTTTGCCCTGCTAGCAGGGACTTCTCTACGGCTTGTTCAACCCATAGCCTAAAATTGGAGAAACAAACTTAAGCGGCAAGCATGTAAAAATTACATTGCTATCCACACAACAAAGAATTGAATTGCACTGCTACCTAAACCAGCCCCCTCCCATCCCAACATAACAAGATAGAACAAGCACCTCAATTACAAGGGGTACTGGCTCTTCTAAATCTGTTTCTATATCACCATATCCCTGAACATGTTCCCCTACTTCAGTGAGATATTCCGGATGTCAACATGTAGATTACAAAGGCATTTATTGAGTTAACCTTGTACCGAATGTCAACAAAACAGAGCAGGAGCATGCAAATTAGGCGCTTAAACTACAGCTTATACGGAAGCCATTACTTGTATAAAGCACATGTGAACTACAGGTTATACGAAAGCTACTCGAATAAAGCACATGTGAACTACAATCAACAAAGAAACATGTAACCCCGTCACTATATATCTACATGTCCCAGATCCAACCACTAGAGTACAACACGCATCATAAGGCCTTGTTTGGATGTACATTTATTCATCTTGATTCACATGTGTTGAAGTGCATTAGAGTGGAATTAAACTAAATTCCATTCCAATCCACTCCAACACATATGGATTGATGTGGATATACACATGCATCCAAACAAAGCCTCAAAGGAATTTGGGTACCTCTTCCTATTCCTGGCTATGCTGCGTCATTGGCATCGCCCTCTTGTCATCCTGGTCATGGAAGTGGTGCGGCTGGCATCGATGAAGGGGTAGCAGATCTGGTGTGGTAGTCGTCAACGATGACGCTGGGGCTCGATCGTCATAGGTGTCGACGAAGGGGGTCCAGATCCTGCTGTCGACGAAGGGCATCCGATCTAGATCCGGCTCTGGCTCTGGCTAGGGTTCAAAAAGGTATGTGTGGGGGTATAACCCCAGGTACCCATGGCAATGGACATGGGCTGCACCGCCAGGGGAGGTCTAGCCATCAGATCAAGGCCTATGGTGGCCAGTTCTGGTTGGCGTGCACCACAAGGCAATCAGAAGACATCTTGGCGATGAAGGAAGATCTTTTCAGATATGATAGATATCGTATTTCTTGTAAATACTTACCATATAACCGAATAGATCTAGGCCTAGACCGTCTTGTTACCCTACCCCCAGACTATATAAGGCAGGTAGGAATCCCCTCGAATTTATCTCATATTCAATACAATCCAACAAGGACACATGACATAGGGTATTACATCGATCAGACGGCCCGAACCTATCTAAATCGTTGTCTCTGCACCTTGTGTCACCATCCAGTTCCTTTTACGCGCGCCTCCACCAATCATCTATTACCATGGGTATACCCTTCGGTAGACTGCCAACCAAATTTTGTCGATAGTGGCACGCCAGGTAGGGGGTGTGCGTGTTGATCCTCTGACGAACCAGATGGCATACCTCAAGATTTAGCTATGTCGTTCATGGCAACTCAGCTGATCCAGGCAGCATCACGATGCAACTCATGGCGGCGTGTCATGGCGTAGGGAATCTAGCGGTGGCCCTGTGCTTTCTCAGCAGCCTAGGACAACCAGATAGATCAGAGTTGGCCGTGACACGCTTCGATCCGTCACCCAGGAGGAGGCGTATACACATCCAGCAATGCGTCCGTGAAGGCCACGCGAGCCGGATATTGATGTATCCGCATCTGCATGTACGCATGCATGTAGAATTCATCTACATTTTGATCTCAATTTTAACACAAACGTCTATCTCGTTGTCGTCACACGTGATCAACTCACCGTCGCCAACCTACTCATCGCCATCGGTGCGCTGCGGCCCTCGCTGGCAGCATCGACCTCATCGCCATCATCCTGTGGCAACCTAGCATTGAGGACCCCGTCGTCTACTCGTCGCTTGCCGATGCCATCGGCAACGACACCGCGTAGTACCAGGCTAATCAAGATTGAAAGCACGCCACGCACCGACCATGCAGGCCAATCAACAAGAGCCCTGAAATATCAAGAACCAACGTTACTTTCGACTAGCAAGCAAACAAAGGAAGGCGTATCAAGCTACAGCTCTATGCAAGATATGACATCAAGTACTCGGTCTCACATCCATCTAAGGAGATGCAACAATGCAAGCTGAGACCGTATAGCCATATACAAGCTAATTATGGACATGCATCAAAGAAGAAGCTAATTATGGAAGCTACATGAAGATTGCCGTGGTATGCATGCACTCGTTTGTGTGTGTGCACTCGTTCGTTGGGTCATTAGCTGTAGGATCCCGTGAACGGCGGCTCATCTGCGCGCCAAGATGCATCAAGCCACAACACCTGTTTGGCTATGTCTCCATGCTCTCGTCCGACTATGTCTCTACGACACGTCAACTACTCCACTCGGCCATCAAATCGAACATGGCTACGATCTCCCCGAATCTGATGTGCATAAGGCCGACTAGCGGCATAAGGACAATGACGCCCGGACTTTTCGGTCCGATCGCCTGCCGCGTCGCAATAATGATCGCCGCGTAGAACGGCGCTATGACGATCGCGACCGCTGCCCTGACGATAGGCTGGAAAGCTCGAGGGCCGGGTAATTTCGTCGACGCCGACCAGGTAACATCATATGCCACCGATCAGACATTCTGACTAAAGCTAAGTACCTCTACTATAGTCGCATTTAATATAGCTTTCTCCAATTATTTTCTCTGAGTTTTCACCATGCTCCTCCAAATATTATTTCTCCTGTTATTTTCCATAATTAAATGTCTCCACGTTTAATATCTCCATGTTTAAGATGTTCCATAATGCAATATCCAACCAGTTGATCGGACTGTTCGGCGCTCACTTCTACTCGGCGCTCACTTCACCAACCAACTGGTTGGATTGTCTGTCGCTTCATCATTATCTACGCTTAGGGAGAACCAGATGGGAATTTTTCATCATCACCACCATCTGCGATGGTGACTCGGCTCTGTGAAACAACGATTTCAACTCAAGGCTCCAAGGCGCGTCGCTCTTCGTAAGGTTTGATCCAATCTCCTACTTTTATCAAAAAGCCTTGCTTCTCATGTGGAGTACGCACTGAGGTGCATGTACTCGATCGAGCAAGACAAGTAGCCTTAACGGTGCTACCATGCAGCGTGAAGTCATGTGTCTACGATTCAAATGCTAGCGTTCTCTGGAGGTGCAACGTTGCGCTTCGTCGGCAGCAATCAAGGAGACGGCTACATGCGTCAAGCCAGCAGCATGCAGGTCAACTTCAAGAATTGGACTACATCACCCAACATTGACTCGTCATCATCCTTCGATGGCGCTCATCAGCCCTCATCAACGGCTCGCATGGTCCTCACTATCGACTTAACATTACGAGGCAACTCACGGCGATGCATTGTGATTTTCACTAAGATCAACGTCAACAAGCAAAGTATGATGTATTATCTACATTACCATCCAAGATATGTAAACAAACCATCATAGTGTTTTGACTACATCTACATACAGCCTCCAGCATGCATGCAGGAAATAAATTCCCCTGCTACCAATCTACACTCACGAAACGTGACTCCAACGTCATCAATCCAAATGAGCTAAGTCATGGTTTTTTCCATTGAATATTCTAACATATATATAACTTTGTTTACCTTGATAACTGTTATTCCTCCTTACTGGTTTTCAGCTAAGCTGGGGGCTAGCTGTGTGCTCGGCTACGCTAGGAGTTGATTATCCTAATTTAGTGATTGTTGTAATTCTTTGATCCTGACACCAGATGGTGATCATTTGACTTCGCCAATGAAGCCTAAGTGTGTACACTTCACCTAAGGTTGATGTCTCCATCAAGCTCCACCGCTGCTTTCTCCACCGATCAACTAGTCGGACCGCTAGGTTCATGACCTTCGTCACCAACCTGCTGGTCGAACTATTCGGCTCTCACTTCTACTTGGCGCTCACTTTGCCACTGACCAGTTGGTTGGGTTGATTGGTGTTCGTTTCTTCAGCAACCAAATGGTTGGATTGTTCATTGCTTCTTCACCAGCTAAGCTGGGGATTCCCTTGGTGGCTAGGTCTTAAAACTCACATATCAGATGACGTAGGAAGCTTTTAGATTTATTCTCTTTGACCCTGCTGCAAGATTCATTCTTCATCTTCCAGCAGGCTCGGGGACTAAGTGGCAACACTTCACCTAGCGGTGAATGTAGTGCTCTTTTCTTGATTTACCCTCCTTATTTGACTAAGTCATGGATGATTCCTCGCAAACGGAGTCTAAGTGGCTACACTTCGCTTAAGGTGGAGAACTTTCAAATTTTTATCTTGAGCCCCTTACATCCTTCTAGCAAGCCTTACTTGGCTAAGTCCGAGATTGGATCACCAGTTAAACTGGTTGGCTTCAACATTTACCGCTCGGATCACCTGTTAAACTGGTTGGCACTTCGTTCTGTTGATTGGATTACCAGTTAAACTGGTCGGCACTTCGTTTTGTTGACTGGATTACCAGTTAAACTGGTCATATTGCTAGATTTGCTGGCTGACTCCAAGTGAAACTGCTCGGACTTGCTCAAGAGGGCGTTACTCAGCGGATACAAAGCTCTCAGGGACTAGCTATGGCGGGTATAACCCCAGGTACCCACAGCAATGGACATGGGCCACACCACCAGGGGAGGTCCAACCCATAAGATCAAGGCTTACAGTGCCTAGTTTTGGTCAGCGTGCACCGAAAGGCAATCAGAAGACATCTTGGTGATGAAGGAAGATCTTTTCGGATATGATAGATATTGTATTCCTTGTAAATACTTATCATATAACCGAATAGATCTAGGCCTGGACCGACTTGTAACCCTACCCCCTAGACTATATAAGGCAGGTAGGGACCAGCTCGAATTCATCTCATATTCAATACAATCCAACAAAGACACATGACGTAGGGTTTTACATCGATCAGACGGCCCGAACCTGTCTAAATCGCTGTCACTGCACCTTGTGTCACCATCCGGTTCCTATTATGCACACTGCCATCGATCATCTACTACTGTGGGTATACCCCTTGGTAGACTGCCGACTAGATTTCATCGACAATATGAGAGATGGTGCGGCTGGAGAGTGGAGAGGGAGTCAAGCTACTGGGTTCAGACCGGGGTGGCAGAGGGGGGCTAGGCTTTGGAGCGGGAGGAGAGATAGTGCAGTTGGTCCGGCTGGAGAATAGACATGGAGGCGGAGATGATGACTCCTTGGGCTTTTATGTGTCCATCACAATACCACAAATACCCTTGTTTGAAATCAATGTTATGGTAAACAAATTTTCCACAAGGAGGGCAAAAGAGAGAGATCTAATTTTTGTTTCGCCTGAAATCAAATTTTCGCGCGGGCAGATTGCCGCCCCGTCTGGCATCTGGTGAGCGGAGACCGAATTTTATATGATGAATGATGATGATATATTATGGAGTAATACACTAAGGCCTTGTTTGGATGCATGTGTATCCACCGTAATCCACATGTGTTGGAGTGGAATGGAATGGAATTTAGTTCAATTCCACTCCAATTCACTTCAACATATGTGGATTGAGATGGATTCATGCGCATCCAAACAAGGCCTAATGTGTATTAACCATCGGATCACCAATATTAAGCCCCCAAGTTTGGGTGGACCCCCAAGTTTCAGTGGACGGCGACTCTTGACAGTGTTTGTGTCGGTGATGCAATTACACGGCATGTGGGATAGTCCGCCGCTAAAGGCATTCTCTCAGTACCCATCTTATCCTTTTGTGCACGCCGTTTCCATTGCCGTTCTTCCTCTAGTGCCACCCACCCTACGCCACCTCCCCTCTCCCTCCACCAAAAATCCCCCACCCCCTTCCCCGTCACACACCAAAACCTCTTGCCCAGATCCTTCCATGCCACGGGGATCTACTACGCTGCAGTGATCTACCACGCCGCCATCTGTCAGCGCGCCACTCCTCCAGCGAGCAAGCTTTCGAGATCGCCTTCATAATTGTAAGGTGTTTGTAGAAAGGCATGTGTAATTTTTTCTGATTGTTGCAAATGGCGTGAATTAAAGTAAAGCGATCAGAACTACCACATCATAGAAAGAGCTAGAGGCAGGCAAACATTCTTCGAGAAGTAGAGGAACAGGCACCACCATAGCCCATAAAGAGCTAGAGGAAGGCTCGCAGTCTCCTAGAAGTAGAGGAACAAGCACCACCATAGCCCAGGAGGAGGCAGAAGAAGGCAGATTGTATCTGAGAAGTAGAGGAAGAAGCAACCAAAGCTATGCTAGCCGTGGAGTCCGGGAATTCTCATAGGCAGACTTGAATGACCCACCGACAGTAGCAGCTTGAGGAGAGTGCTAAAATGGAACTCAGGGAGGAGGAGCTCACTGAGGAACAACTACAGCTCATGGCCGAGTTCCACTCCAAAAACTAGACCAATCGCTTTGCACCTTCCTAGGTCCAATCTGTAGTTACTCATGGGTGCACGCGTGCTCGCACTCATGGAGGTTTGATGTGTGCCACAATTGGTGGTACAAGGAGAAGTTGAGAAGGTTTGATGTCTGCTAATGGTGCTATGAGGAGCAGTAATATTGAGAGAAAGAAAGAGGTGGTTCAGTTCTATGACTTTCGGTATTATAGCTCAAAGAAGATATGGAGCATCAGGTTATGTGATATTGAGTTCTGGTTTTCACTAGTCAAAGAGCCTAGCACAAAATCATAGTTCTGGACTATGACTCAGGAGAGTTTCTTTAGGAGCTACCGTGCTAGAGGGATGGCACTAGTAGACGAAAGGATACTTGGTTGGGATGAGCTTGAGAGAGCAGCTGGTATACCCATCTAGCCCCTCTTTGAGCAGTTCCTAGGCTTCGTTCACCTTTTCTGTGAGGTTGATCAAATTGTGATAAGCTGGGTGCATCAGTTCTATGCAACAGTGTGGATTCATCCAGAGCATGACTACATTGATTTTATGCTCCTTGGTCGGCCAGAGCGATTATACTATAACCACCTGTAAGAAGTCCTTGGGGTTGACACTTTAGACTAGAAGCTCCACCAGATAGTCTATCGAGATGCTCTTCCTCCACGTCGTAGTAGGGCTAGAGGTACTTTTCCTATAGACTAGGAGATTTGGCCACTCTTCATGGAGCCCTTCGCCGATGGCTCCTTGCGTACACTGGACAGTCTGCGTCTAGAGGCTTACATTCTACACATGGCTTTGAGGAACACAGTCCTTCCTCATGGCGGCAATAGGGAGTCATTGACCAGCTTGCAGTAGTGGCTACTACAATCTGAGATCGAGGATGTGATAGCTGATGCTATCAGTACTGGATGGAAGCACGTGTACCCTCACATCATCAGCTATGTGCTACGCACGATTGACTTTGAAGCGAATGGGCTGCTATACAACGAGTCGACCTATGAGGTTATGACCTACAGGCCAGCATGTCTGGATGATCGTTGTCGTGGATAGCGTGCCCTTTGGTCCATTCAAGAGCTGTTACCCATACAGGACAGAAAAAACATGAAACAGTGGATGTAGCCCTAGAGCAGGCAGAGCACCAATCTAGAAATTGGAGGAATCTTGAATGTATGAATGCAAGATTCAGACTTCGATGACAGCGACTACCATGAACCTACGTCAGACGACCATGACGAGGGAGGGTCGTCCTCTAGTGGTGTGGCCGGCAAAGAGATAGACAACATTCCACCTACTATAGAGATGTTAGCCAAGTAGGCACCACCTCCAGTGTCCATTCAGCAAATATCGGAGCTTGGACAGATACTTGCTAGGCTAGTTATCGGTCAATAAAAAAAAGAAGCATATGGAATGACAAGAGAGGTGTTTGAAAGCCACTATTGATAAGCAAGCGGAGAGTGTGGTCTTTCTCAAACAGCAGATGAGCCAGCAATCATCTGCTTTTTGTGAGGCCATCAACCAACAAGGCCAAAAAATCAACATGATGTGCAATGTGTTCACCGGTAGCTTTAATCAACTATACAATGCTGGTATTTATTAACACAAATAGAATATGAAGGATTTCACAAGCGCACAGAATACCATTGTAGCATTTTACCGAGAGTATTCTAGGTATCGTTATTTATATTTTACCACAAGGAAACAATGGAGTAAAGATTATTGAATATCAAAGGAGTTTCTATTAGTCAACACACCATCATAGCTAGAGCAAGGGGTAAAGGTAATGATAGGAATTAAGCATAATGACACTTAGGGGATAGATCATTAGGATAATGTAAACTAGTTAACTCAGAAGAACAAAGAGTGAGGTAGATTCCTATGATATTCTTATTATAGGATCAAAGTATATATATACCTGACTATCGTTAAGATTCACTCTACTCTTGTGCACTTCGGGATGCCACTTAGACGGTAGAGCACCGCAAGAATAACACTACCGACGCGACTATGGTCCTACAATTTAAGAAACTGCTCAATTTGGTGTGGACTACAAAGGATAGACAGGGCTGTCACCTCCCACTGCTACCACACAACCAGAGAATAGGGTGTACTCATAGGCAGAGCATCGTATAAGCACCATGCTTACACGAGGCTCGGCTACTTAGCCCAATCGATAAACTAGCAGGCTAAGCCCTCTATGAACCCGCACACAAAAGTGAAGATAACCTCAACTAAGCAAGATATATATTCAAACTAAGCATAGCCATGTAGATAGGAATATGATAAATTGATAATAAGTCTTACAAGATGTAGAAGTTAAGATACAAGAGTTTGCTGAGCCTCCAAGACTAGATCCGAAACTTGAGCATGAGCCTAACTCGACCCTCACTTGCGAGCTACTAATCTACTACATTGGAGAGTTCTAGACCTAATCCTCGTGGTGTGTGTTGATCCAAATGAGAGGTATGAATTAGGGTTTCCATGATGGCTCCAGGGTGGGGGGGGGTAGGGGCTGCTATATATAGGGGGTAGCATGAATTCTGATCTATCGGATCAAACCAACTTGAAAGAATGGCGTAGATGCAAACACTAAGGCGGTGGAGAACCGACATTCGAAGGAGGGGCTGATAGGTGGGGCCGACAGGCCAACCAGCCTACATGTGGGGCTAGTGGTAGCCACCTACCCTTCGCTTCGGTGGTTTCCCTTCTAGAGTCTTCTAGAGTTGTTTTCGCCACGGATGATTACGATTTAATCTAACGATTGGGTCCACCTTGATGGTTTTCTGATTAAATCCGCCTACAAACATAGATGCATCAAAACTCATGGAATTTATGAATTTAAACCCCTAGACCTATGTTTGGTGATGGAATTAAGTACATATGCAGGATATGTTGATGGTTTATGATTGATGTTAACGACCGTCAACAAGCTCCCCCACACTTAACCTTTGCTAGTCCCAGAGCAAAGTTAAACTAGAGCAATGGATTAGGAGTTGCTACAATGTTTTCACGCCTCAAAAGTACACAGGTGTTCAATAAAAAATTCTCCTTCGGATTAGAATAAACTGATCTGACTTTCAAACTTACACATATTACCTTCAACCATGGGGCTTCTTAGCCTTCACTTGGGTCTTGAGTAATTGAAAGATAGAACAATCAGGTCAAGCACTATGTCTCAAGTTTTTCGTTCCACCATTATTCTGGAGTTTTTGTAAGTTTTCAAAACAAAACTCAGAGATTCCATTGTATGACACTCTCAAGTCTCTCAATATATGTGGTATTTGTAGATCCTCACCAAAGGCAATAATGATGTTATGCCCTTTTTCTCTTCCTACAACTAAGGCTTTTGTGGAGTTCATAGGTAGGGAGAAAGCTAGAGCATAATTGCAATGCATATATTGTAAAGTCAAACCTTGGATCCAAAGATAATTGAGTCATACAATGAAATCAAGATGTGCATGTGTGTGGATATGTGAGGTGGATATATATGGTGGCTAACCTAATTCTATTTTGCTCCTTGAAAACATATCTCTCTTTTGAAAATTGGAAACATTTTTGCAAGAAAACATGGGCTATCTTATTTATCTCTCTCATTTTTTTTCAGGCAGGCATCTAAGTACCCATTGTTTTTTAATATCTCGAACACTTGTCCATTTTTTCAACTTTTTTCTTTTTTTTATGAATAACTTTTGCATAGCCCATGCCTCTTCTCTACAACAAAACTTTTGAGAGATAGTAACAAGAACTTTGGAGCATTTATTTGGTGGATGGAAAAAAGCTATCAAGCATATTTTTGTGTTCACTCCCAATGTAAGAGTAAAATATTTTTGGGTGGATCTAAATGGAAAGCATGCTTTTGCTTACTCCTAGTGTAGGAGCAGCATGTATATGTGGTGTGTACGTAATCTTGATTTTAAGAGCATGACAAACCTCTCATAAGGGTCAACAAAACTTGACAAAACTCAATGCAAAACAAGCATCATATAAGTGGAAGTTTTTCTAGCCTATATAACATGTATGACTCTAGTGGGAATTCAAGCTTTGTCATACAGGAACTCATCATGTAATATTTTTGTGTATTTCAAAAGATAAATCTCTAGAACTTTAGTATCACTTGGAACAAGATAAACAGCAGTTAGACCTTCTCATATCATATCTATCGATTACCTAGACTTAGATCAAGCATATGCTACCCATGAGTTTCAAGTTCAGAGTAAATCCTTATATCAAAACAATATATCCAAAACTCGGGAGAATTCAAGGCTAAAAACTAGGTACTTGAAAGGAATTACAACAGAGTAACTATTCATCATGTCCATCAAAAGTTTATTTGAAGAGAAAGTCTTATACTCCCAACTATGTTTATTTTATTTTATTGGAACCAAAAACATTAAAGAAGAACTATCACACACACCTTTTGTTTTATTTTATCTTATTGCCAGAAATGCTTAAAAGTAAAATAAAGCAAAAAGATACTTACCTGGATAATTGGAGATGCGTCTACCAAGCTAGCTTCTTCATCGGGATGTATCTCCCCAAGCTGGGTTTTGACTTATTTTATTTTATAAGTTTTATGATTTTGTATTGCCACCATAATGAACATTCATATGGTTTGTTACACACCATAAGGTTGCTCATATGGGGCTTAAACATTTTCTTGATGCAAAACTTAGAATGAAACTAAACTAAGTCTATTATGCAGAGTTATAACTTTTTTATTTTCTTTTTATATATGCCATTCATACACGTTTCTAAATGCTATGCAGAATTAAACATGCTAAAGTTTAAAAGTTATGTATCTAATTTATATGATTATGCAATTACTATTTTTATTATTTTTAGATGCAAGACATGAATGAAAATGCTAAATAAAATTTATGCAATGAATAAATATGGGTAACTACCAAGTTACCTTTCGGTGAGGGTTCGATGTTTGAAGTCCTTTGAATGGGACTCCTCTTTACGAAGTTTCATTGATCGAGTACCTTGCTTAGCTCTTGAGGATGAGGATTCTTGTGGTGGTGCCTCCAGTAGTGGTGCTTCCAATGGTGGTGCCACCCTCTTCTACCAGACCCATCTTGGTTTTGAATTTGATTTTGGTTTGACAGGTTTATTTTTCTTGACTTGTTCTTCCTCCTTGTTCAATATTTTAGTAGTAGAAGATGGTGACATCTCATAACTTCTACTTGTAGAATTTGGGGGATCGATTCCCCCACACTTTGTTCGAAGTGTGTTCTGCTCATGAAGACAAGGTAGAGATCAAGTGCCTAGGCTCTGTTGGTGGAAAAACACCAACATAACCAAAACTATATTTTTTTCTCTAGCCTTAGGCACATCGAATCATGTTATATTTGACATTATGTGCACTCATTCTTATAACATGAGTGATAAGATCAGAAGGATGAGTATTAATGTGGCATTTGAATACATTTGTCAAAAAGAGTGGAGTTGCTTAACCTATGGAAAGACTATCAATAATGTATCAAACCTTACATGATTATGACTATTCTCCAAGGATAAGATATGCAATATTTTAGCTCATTTGGTTAAGATTATGAGATCAAGAAAGTGGTGCTATGAACAAGCTTAAGGAACAAGACATGTTGAGTTAATCAGGTTGAATCAAGCAAAGTTGTAACTCAAACATGTTTGTTTCTTTATTTGTGTAAATAGCAAGATGAAAGGGAAGCTTTTTTAAATAATGACCATTTACCTTAATTTGATACCTTCATCATTAGAGCATGATGACACCATGTGATGAAGGGTAGATGATGTGTGGTGATCTTTTCTTCCTGTTTGAAGTTGTCCTTGCTTGAGCTATTCATGAGCATCTTGTCCCCTATGTCGCACTCCTTTTTTTCTCATCCTTTCGTCATGCCATCTTTTTATTCTTTCTTTTATGGATCTTGGCACTTTGTCCAGACCTTCTGCTCCTCTCATTGTTTCTTTCTTATGAGTGAAGGCTTGTAGTCCGTTGAGCAGGACCTTTCCTTTTCTTTGTACCATTTGGACAGTTACTTGTTCTTCTCTTGTCAACCCTTCTTGATTTTTGCTGATTCTTGGTTGATGAATTGGTGTTCACCGGAGATGCAACTCAAGTTCCTCCTCGATTGTCTATCTTCTAGCGGCATGGCGGAGAGAAGATACGTCAGTCGTCTTGATTACCATGGAAGGAACCTCATTGGTAGTTGCATAGAAGCTTCATCTTCAGTGACTTAGGGATGTTATCTTGTGACCACGGTCGTGGCCTTACGAGACACTGTTGACATACCTCCATTGATTTTTGACGTCTGTTGATATGAGGATGCATGTCATGATGCAGTGACATTTGCCATCCTAGTCCTTGCTATCGACGTGCGAACTTGTCTTCTACGCAGGTGATGGAAGCAGGCATATCCTGGTAATAATACAAGATGGGTTACATCTTGCTTCTCATCAGCATTCTAGCTTGAGTCTTGGGAAGGCTCAGTGCTAGGTTGTTTTTGATGTTGCTCATAGTTTATCGATTTGTTCATCTACTTGTACAGCTGTAGTGGTGATTTCTAGATTTGCAGGTTCATACCATGAACAGACATAGCTTATACTCATTTTTTTCAGCAAAACGTTAGTGGACACATACCCGAGGGAATATAATGAATTTGAAACATAGGTTGTTGTCCATAATTTTTGTGTTTTTCCTCTATGCTAATGAAAGGATGGTTTTAGAATTACTTTAGCATAGATAGCAAATTTTATGCATTTGCTGCATTCTAGCATGGTTGAAGACAAAGATAACTTGCAACAAAGATAAGTGAACAAACCTTGATACCCATAGTTCTTCCATTCATGATGAATGAGCTATGTCTTCTTTGTGCAAAGTTATTGAAGTTCATATGCCTTGTTTCATCTTCGATGTGAAATCAACTCTTGACTCACCCAAATTGAAATTGAGAGTTTTCTGCAGGGGTTAGTCCAATAGAATAACTGCTATCTGCTAGAGCATATTCTTGGTTAAGCATTTTTAACCTAAGCACCACGCTTAATTTGAAAAGCCTTTGGAAGTAAGATCAACACTCCTAAATGAAGCACCATGCTTAATTTAAAAGATGTATGAAGATACTCCAAACCCAAGCATACTATAGTAAACAAATGGTAACATGAAAGCATTATAGAGATTTATTCAAATAGAGATGAAAGAGCATGATCATGGTGAGAGATTTTCTAATAAAAGATGCAAGTGGCATGGATGTATGTGTCGGTGTTTCAAATCACTGGCTAGTAAATTTCTAGTTTTTGCATCGAGCCCGGATGGTGTGCTCGGAGGACACAAGGATTATATTGGTTCGGGCAAAACATCCCTACATCTAGTCTACTACTGCTCGTGTTACCGGCACTATCTGTAGTAGGGGTTATAGATGGGTGAGAGAGGGAGCGGATCCTAGGTCTCTGGTTGAAGGATTGAAAAGTGCTAGGAGTTTGTTCAGCTACTCAGCCGTGTGCTCGTGCCTATGTCCCCCCGTCTTGTGTTGCGTTGTGTTCCTACTTTTATAGAAGAAGGGGAAGATGTAGGCTACATCAGAAAAAGAGAAGAGAGAGAGAAAGAGGGAGAAAATCAAGGAGAAGAAGCCCTCTGTGACCGCCGTGTCCTTCTTCTCATTCATGCGGGTCCCACCGACGCTGTAGATGGTGATGGGGATGGCTCCACGTCAGGCTCCTGTTCACCACTGGTGCTATGCCTCGAGGTCATCAGCTAGTCGTGGCATTCCATCTCATCTCAGTGGACGGCGTGGTGAACCAACATGCTTGTCAGCGGTCGTATGGGGATTATGTAGCACAACACCCATGCACCCATCATTGTTGGCGATGCGAACCCTAGAGCGTGGCCTGTCGTGGCCATGGGTCACGTCAAGGTGTGCTCGTGCCCGTTCTAGTGTCAGAGGCTTGACCTAGGCCTACACGCTTGGAAACGTAGTGGTTAGGGGTGGTACGGACCCCACCAGGCGAGGCAGAGCCTGCGCCCAAGGGGTCGGGTGAGACGGAGCCTGTGCCCGAGGGGTCGAGCGCGATGGAGCCCATGCCCTCAGGGTCAAGCGAGATGGCTCCCATACCCTCAGGGTTGGGCGACATGCAGCCCATGCCAAGGGGTCTGGCAAGGTGGAAACCGTCCCTTCGGGGTCGGTCGAGACTGAAATACATCCTTGATTATCTAGGTGAGTTGTCATCCGTGGTCCTTAGATCCCTTCTTTGGGTATCCCTAATATTGATACCCGACATTATGCAAGGAACTAAATATGTTGTGGATTTGATATGAGAATTTAAACTAAACGGAGTGGATGCATGAATCATTTAAAGTAAACATGCAATGGTATGCAAAAATTAAAAGATAACTACTCATCAAGTTTAAAGTCCATGAGCATGGTTATCTCACCTTTCTTGATCATACTTACCATGACTCACAAGATGGAATTTGTGAGTAGTGCACCGTCTATTTCCATCACTTGAGATGTGATTTGAATTCTTGTCACAACGACCGTTTTCTTCAATCTACACATGGTTAGAGAATATATATGTCTATACAAACCTTTGAGATGGCAAGGTTCTAGTGTTGATGGATCTTTGAATGTTCAGGCACCCTGGGGTTTTCAATGTTTCTTCTTTTCTTGAGGAAGCTTGCTGGAAGGTCAAAACAGCGTCTGTTGTCCTGTCTTATTCCACAATTCAACAGAACAGGGGTAATCCTACTAAAGCTAGTGGTATGTTAATGATCTAAATCTTTACGCCAATTGTTTCTCTGGCAACAGTGCCAAAAATGCTTGTTGGTATTTATTAACACAAATAGAATATGAACGATTCCACAAGTGCATAGAATACCATTGTAGCATTTTATCGGGAGTATTCTAGGTATCGTTATTTATATTTTACCACAAGAAAACAATGGAGTAAAGATTATTGAATATCAAAGGAGTATCTATCAGTCAACATACCATCATAGCTAGAGCAAGGGGTAAAGGTAATGATAGGAATTAAGCATAATGACACTTAGGGGATAGATCATTAAGACAATGTAAACTAGTTGACTTAGGAGAACAAAGGGTGTGATAGATTCCTATGATATTCTTATTACAGGATCAAAGTATATATATACTCGACTTTAGTTAAGACTCACTCTACTCTTGTGCACTTCGAGATGCCACTTAGACTATAGAGCACTGCAAAGGATAACTCTACTGACGCGACTATGGTCTTACAATTTAAGAACCTACATGTTTCGGTGTGGACTACAAAGGATAGACAGGGCTGTCACCTCCTGCTGCTACCACACAACCAGAGAACAGGGTGTACTCATAGGCAGAGCATCGTATAAGCACCATGCTTACACGAGGCTCGGCTACTTAGCCCAATCGATAAACTAGCAGGCTAAGCACTCTATGAACCCGCACACAAAAGTGAAGATAACCTGAACTAAGCAAGATATATATTCAAAGTAAGCATAGCCATATAGATGAGAATATGATAAATTGATAATAAGTCTTACAAGATGTAGAAGTGAAGATACAAGGCTTTTCCGAGCCTCCAAGACTAGATCCAGAACTTGAGCATGAGCCCAACTTGACCCTAACTCCCGAGCTACTAATCTACTACATTGGAGAGTTCTAGACCTAATCCTCCTGGTGTGTGTTGATCTGAATGAGAGGTATGAATTAGGGTTTCTAGGATGGCTCTAGGCATGGCGGTAGGGGCTGCTAAATATAGGGGTAGCATCAATTCTAAGCCCTCGGATCAAACCGACTTGAAAGAACGGCGTAGATGCAAACCCTAAGGCGGTGGAGAACCAACATTCAAGGAGGGGCTGACAGGTGGAGTCCATAGGCCGACCAGCCTATAAGTGGGGCTGACCGGCCCCACCTGGTAGCCACCTACCCTTTGCTTTGGTGGTTTGCCTTCTGGAGTCTTCTAGAGTCTTCTGGAGTTGTTTTCGCCGTGGATAATTATGATTTAATCTGACGATTGGTTCCACCTTGATGGTTTTTTGATTAAATCCTCCTAGAAACACAAATTCACCAAAACTCTTGGAATTTGTTAGTTTAAACCCCTAGACCTATGTTTGGTGATGGAATTAAGTACATATGCAGGATATATTGATGTTTTATGATTGATATTAATGACCGTCAACATACAGTGCCACATGGGTTCAGTCCCCTAACTTTTAGACACTTCAGTTGGAATGTGGTAGTCAGGTCAACCCCATTGCTAGTTATCTGATAGGTCTTGCTAATACAACTATCTGCACAGAGTTACCCATTGTGACGCTACATAAGCAAAGTTCAGCTTCAAGTCCTAACCTGGCCGGTGATCCACCTTCTTCACCCCCTCAAGTCGAGGTGCAAGCTGCCATGGAGGTACATATAGAGCCTCTTAGGGCTTCTCCAATGCCCGAGATACCTGAGCTAGCTTCAAGTCCTGATGAGGTAGGTGATCCACCTTCTTCGCCCCCTCAGGTTGAGGTGCAAGCCACCATAGGAACACATACATAGCCTCTCGGGGCTTCTCCAATGATCGAGATGCCTGAACCTACTAATGCTAGTATTACTACAGTCGAACATAAGCAGAGTTCGGCTTTAGCTCATGTGGCAACTGATCGACCTTCTCCACCCAATTAGGTCAAGGGGCTAGATACTATGTGTGATGCCATAGGGGCACATACAGAGCTTCCCAGGGCATCCCCAACAATCATGGGGCCTGATGCGACCACTAAGCCTACTAATCCTACCATTAATAGAGCTGAGTCGACCCTAGGGTCTGATACTACTGCTTTAGTTCAGCAGACCGGAGAGTCCACCATTTGTCCAGGTGACCACATCACTGAGCATGATGAGACATCGATTCAGATGATGAGATTTTAGCGTACTCACCAGGCAAGATGCACTCACTAGGTGAGTTTGACCTCAATAGCACCGTCATGACTTCGATGCCTACTTCGTCATAATCACCACATCATTCGGATGCATAGTCACCTTGATTCCCTACCAAGGATGGGACGTACAAGAGATTGGTGATAGTTCAATAGATGAAGGGAGGGATACGGTAGAAGGTGAGGGAACAAAGGCATGGAAATTTGGATTTAGAATGATTCTTGATGTAATAATTGAAGTCTTGCTTACGACATAATGTCTATTTTATGGTACTATAATAAGTTATACATGTTGAACCCTTTTTATCACTATGTTGCCTTGTAGGCATCAGAATTTGGATTTAAAATGATTCTTGATGTAATAATTTAAGTCTTGCTTAGGACACAATGTCTATTTTATGGTTCTGTAATAAGTTGTTTATGTTGAACCATTTTTATCACTATGTTGCCACTGTAAATTCAACCTAACATCTAAGTGCGATATGAGCGACATCTATCTAGTCTGACTACCTCATTGCAACTCGAGCCGTTCCTCTTAAGAGAGAACTATAGGGTCGAACAACCCCATTGCAAGTCGAGGAGTCACCCGGACCCGAAATCTATTGTCCAACATGTTACAATCATAGAGTAGCGGACTTTCTTTCGTGCACAATCAAATCTTGTGTGCACATTCAGAAAAGAGTAATAGATATTGTCTGGTGTGTTACAATCACATAGTGTCAGACTTTCTCCTATGTGCATTCAGAAAACAGTAATACACACTTGTGCCTATGATTAACATTTACAATGCCTGACGTAGGTGGAAGCATTCAGAATAGAAATATGCAAAGTTACTAAGTTACCTATGGTGTTTCGTAAGAGGGAACGAAGCTTCCCTAAAACCTAACCCCCTTTCGAGATGGGTGGCAAGGTCCAGCCCATGACTTCCCAATCACCTCATCCAAGCATGTCAGCCACACAAGCCTTTTGCATCCAAGCACAAGAAGCAAACACCATGAAAGAAAAAGCAACGCACATAAGTTGTTCTTCGAATTAAAGTAACAAACTAGTCTTTCATTAAGATTGGGATGGCCCTAGATACAATCTAAGGCTCAAAGAAGGTAGCGAGGATGATGTCTCTCACATGCATGGCCACCATGATGGCCTTCGCGGTAGCGGTAAAGTCGCTAGTGAGCTCCTCTAGCTCCTCCTCATTGGCGCCAATTGGTAAGCTAGGTGGAAGCAGGCAGAGATCGTGGCCAGAACGATGTTGTGCCATAGGCAGGGCTAAGACAGCCCCATGGCACACCCTGCGAAGGGCCACCATCCTAATCGAGCTGGCATGGCCCGCAAACAATCCTCAAGCAAGACACCCCTTGCGTTCATGTCATTGACGACGACGAGGGCCACCTCTCAAAGAGCGGCCAACTCCTCCTCCGCCTCTCAAAACAATGCCGTGGACATTTGGACAAAGCTTCTCGATGAAGGAAACATTACCGATCATCCAAGCCTAAACATCGGCAGCTACCGCCTAGGCATCAGCAGTCTCCCGCTCCGAAGCGGCAAGGGCAGTATGGACGGCGTCGAGGTAGAGCGTGAGCCGACTAACCTCACCCTCGGGGTCAGAGCGTGGGTCATGAGACGCATCCCGATTATGGAGGGGCTTGTGGACTTCCCAGTGGCCGGGGGGAGAAGACGCATCCGGAGAGCAGGCGGCACCGGAGAACTGACTGACCTCTAGCGTCGTGGCATGAGAAATGGCCCTAAAAAGATTAAGGACATCAGAACAGAATGACTCCGACAACTAAGAACAAGACCGCCTTACCCAAGATGCCGCAAATGGGAGTGGAGACACGGCGGAGGCCCTCTCCCCTCTAGAGGGTTCTCCACCAGCCGCTTCCCATGGTCCATCACTCTGGCCAAAGACATGATTCGCTTGAGGCTGGAGAGAAGGCGAAGGTGTACCACAGGAAGATAGAGAAGAGCGGTTGCCTCGCTCTTACCTCTCTCGTAGATTTATGGCTAAACCAGGCACACTGGGCTCTCCAGGTTTCATGCAAATTTAATATAGATTTAATTAATGTGGATTTCCAAGCAACAGGTTACAGCGGGTGCACTCAGAAAAAAAGTAATAGATATTGTCGGGCACATTACAATCATTTAGTATCGGACTTTCTCGCGTGTGCATTCAGAGAAGAGTAGTACACATTGTGCCAACAATTATCATTTATACAATGCCTGACACAAGTGAAAGCATTCAATCATTGTCCAGCGCGTTACAGTCACATAGTATCAGACTTTCTCGCTTGTGCATTTAGAAAAGAGTAGTACACATTGTGCCAACGATTAACATTTATACAATGCCTGACACAGGTGAAAGCATTCAGTCATTGTCCGGCATGTTACAATCATGTAGTTTCAGACTTTCTCACGTGTGCATGCAGAAAAAAGTAATACACATTGTGCCAACAATTAACATTTACAATGCCTGACGCAGGTGCAAGCATTTAGAACAGAAATACACTAATAAATTACTAAGTTACCTATAGTATTTCATTTGTTTCATGGATCAGTTAGAGGCCATTGTGCATTTCATTGTCGATGGCAAGCAGATCCGGCGTCAAGAGCCACATCTACTCCTGGCACAAGGCCATGGCCTCCTCCTTTGTGGGTTGCGCACTGAACAACCAGCGGCATAGCCTGTTAGTCCATTTCTCCTTCAAGCGCTTCAGGACCTTCTTCATCATCGAGTCTAGCGACACGACCGGCTTCCACCTGGTGATGAGCATGTGGAACATGTCGTACCCTTTATTCGGCGGGATGACACTAATGGCAATGAACCAGGATGCCAAGCGTGGTACAACAAGCTTGTCAATGAATGGTGTCCACCAATTGGTCCCACAAAAAATGAGCTCATATTGCAGCACCATCTTGTTGTCGCAATCTACCATGAAGAACCACCTGCACAGAGCACCCTGCCAATCTTTTCTAGGGAACTCACTCTATAGGAGGTCAAGCATTTTCTGGGGTGAAATCTCGGATGCCCACCTCATCAGGTGGTCAACCCACGTGTCCATAGTTGCCATTCCTCCCAGTGGCGGCTTATTGCAGACATTTCGAAGTCCACGCTTCAGGTAAGGAATGATGACACCAACATCAGGCCAAGCTGCTTGCTTCCTTGGCAGCACAATGTCATAATTTTTATGTGCGTTTTCACTAGTACACTTCAATAGGAACTTCTGGATCGCGGTCAACACCTTGGTGAGCATCGGCTGTAGCAAGTCTCAGTCGATGGTGGACATCCATGGCTGTAGAAATACATTAACTGGAACAATCTCCCATGAAGTGTCGTACCTGTCGGTAGTGCTAGAAGTCAGGGCAACACTACATCATGCAGGAATTCCCTAGCGTGAGGGAACTCTGGCGGTAGGTTGTGCAAGAACTGTACCAGTTGTTCCTGCTGTGGGAACCTAGTGGGAGTCCATGTCTCCTTCAACCATTACATAATGGGGTCGACTACTAGTTCAATGAGTAGCCCAGCATACGGTGAGGAGGCAAACCCGTCGTCCAAGAGTATGTACTTAAGCTTGCTCACTGCCTCCATCTTCCTGTTCGGCTGCTCCAGCGGATCATACCACGTCAACTACTTGAACGTCTCCTACAGGATAGGGAATAACATCTTATGCGTTGTGTCCGGTAGGGACATCTCCTTGTAATAGGAGGGATACTCAGTCAGCAACTTCATGAACTCACCGATAACTATTTCCAAGATGACCTCGGTGTGGCTCTGCTGTGGGCTTGGGGGTTGCATGTCCTCGTCATCATGAGGACTCAAATTGCTTGCGCCCTCGTCATCAGACAAGGTTGAATCATTGGAGGGATTATTGGCTACAGGTATGATGTTTGAGGTGTTAGCGTGGTCAGTGCAGAGACTCGACTACCTGTGGCGCAGTCACACTTGGATGAGGTTGGCGTCCCCTTGGTGGTGCAGTCCGAGGCCATGGCCAACACTATAGCCCATGTGTTCCATTATTCGCTGAACCGCTAAGTTGTTCACAGTGGTCGTCTTCAGTGCCATTGGACAGGTGACGCTCGATGCACGTCCCATGGAGACAAATGGCATGGGTCGCTTGTAATCGATTATAGCAATGGGCATGCCATCCTCAATGGCAACTGCGGCGCCATCAGCATCGACAACCGTGGTGCCACTAGCATCGGCAATCGCAGCGCCAGGGACATCTCCAGTGTTGTGCTCTGCTGGCACCATATGCTGGATGTTGCCACTGGTGGGCTCATCAGAGGCCCTGGGAAGTGGCGACAATCATGTGGATGGATGTCACAACAAAGTGGGAGGCGAAATAAGTTGTTCACTGCTAACTTTTTTAGTTAAGTATGGGAATGTATTGTGGCAATTCCCAACACTGGATAGAGGATGATCAGTAACTGCTGCATCAATGCGGTTAAATTGAGATTGGGCCGCATCTCCTTGGGGCATCGCATCGCCGTGGGCATTGCAACCATCAAAGTTCACCCTTTCTGATCAGAGGACGTGGGTGTATGGCTGTTGGGATTTTTGGGACCCTAAGACAGTTCGACCTTATAAAATATAGACACTCCGAATCACTACGAGTCGATGAACAATGAAATATAGTGCTGGCAACTATCAGGGGCTATCCAACTAGTCCATAGAACCCAACTATCTGGGGCTAACAACTAGTTCTAGTCTATAGAACCCAACAATTAGTTCAGGATACAAACAGGTATGGACTAATAACACAACTAATTGGCTAATTTTTAGTTCACTTTTTTTAGCCATGGATAACTAGTCGTAGTCCATCCAAATAGGGCCTAAGAAAGTCCGATACTAGGAAATCATGATAGGCCAGATAATAGTTTTGATGAAACAACAAAATGCAGATCATGTCAACTCTTGCGCCGAGTTCACCGCAACCATCTATTGTTCGTCTTGCGCACCTCCACCTTGAGCTTACTTCATTGTCCTCCTACTCCTCTTCCCATTCCTCTTCCTCGTCATCACTGCAGGTGGCCTCACAAATCACGCTAAAGAAGCAGGTGTTGCCGACATTGAGGTGGTTGCTTACGCATAACTCGTCCCACCCGTACTTGAACGACGTGCGCACTTTGTTGTTCGTGAGGGTCCTATCCAAGGCCATGAACCAGGACTACCCAGCCATCTATAGCTCGATGGCTTTCCACTGCTGGTAGCCATGCGCTACCTCAAAGTCCACTGGCATGTTCTTTTCCTCGCATAAAAAAATATTGAAGAGAAAGACGACACTGGTAACTTGCAACATTGGTACATTCTGTGTCTCGTGCGAGTGCTCACCACATACTTCGCTTTGAGGTGGTACTTCAGGATCACTGCAAAACTCCTTGGCTCTACGATGGGTAGGAAGAGCTGACTACCACCGGCCTCAAAGTTGTGCGGATACTGCTTGCGGCAAGTGGTAAGGTCGAAGACCTTGACGTTAATCTGTGACCGGTCATCATACCACAATACAAGAGAGAACCCATCTTGGAGGTCGAGGGTGTGGGCGAAGTGCTTCCATCCATGGTAGAGGTACAAGTGGCCACCATTAGGGAACACCTCCAGCTTCCATCAGGCCAGGCTCTGGTCATTGTCCAGACAAAGCTCGAGTTTTCAGCGACATCCGATGGCCCGGGCCATTGTAGCCAGCAGTTTCTGCGTGCACAACGATGAACATAGCCAGATAGAGGGACAAGTTCATTCCCAAAGGCAAACCCTAGCAGATTGTATTTAGCACACAAAAAACAAGCACGTACCAATGTTTTTACACACACCAAAAAGTCCCCCGCTGTCCATTGGATCTTTCGTCGGATATTATTCATACCAAGTTTTGCCCCTAGAGCTTCAAGCTCTCCAATGAAGCTTGCCTTGCTTCAAAACACTACTAAAAATAGTAAAAGAGTACAAGTGTAGAGGGAGATAGAGCTCAAGTGTGGTGTGTGTTGAATGGGGGCCTCTACATCTCTACTTATACATGCATGAGATCGGTTTGGTGGGGGATAAATTAGGAAACCATGCTGAACCGCCTCTGCATGGCCGATTAAAGGAAAGTAATAATAGATTAATGGAATCATGGGATCATACGTAGCCTAACAGATCTCGTAGTATCTTTAGGATATCTTCCCGGTGTCTTACGGGAGACGCCGAGCAGTGTTGTGCCCCGTAAGGCTTCGTCTGGTGGGCTGGGCCACCCCTGGGGGCGCAACCCATGCAGTCTGCCATGGGTATCTGGGGTCGTACCCCCCACAGCTAGTCCTCATTGTGCAACGCCGTCGTGAGCTTGTCCGAACAGGTACGAACAAAGCCGAGAAGTCAAACTCATGGTCCGACCACCATGATGAGTTGCCGAGCAGTTGTGAGCAGTTGTCGAGCAGCGTAAACCATCGCTGAGCAGCGTGAACAGTCGCCGAGCAACGTGAACCATTGCTGAGCAGTGTGAACCATCGCTGAGCAGTGTGAGCCATCGCCGAGCAGCGTGAGCCATCGCCGAGCAGTGTAACCCAAGTACGGTTTGCTATAAGGGTGTAAGGAGCTCAAGTTTAGAATGGAAAATTTCTTCACAGTGGACCAAGTGTGCCCACTTAGAGTCCGACCACGAGAAAGAGAGTAGTCTTCTTCAGCTTCAAGAGGCATAGAGTCTTCCAGAATAAAGCAAACACACTCACCGCGAGGTGAAGTGTGCCCACTTAGTCCCTGAGCCTAACAGTTGGTGACGTAGTCACGTGGTGCTAGGGTCCAAAGTAGGAGAAAAGTAGAAGACCAGCCGAGCAGGCAGCCAGTCCCCGGGCATAGCCCCAAAATGAGAAAAAGCACATTCATCGCAAGGTGAAGTATGCCCACTTAGTCTCTGAGCCTGATAGTAGGTGACGTGGTCACGTGGTGCCAGGGTTAGAAACAACAGTCAACAGAATAAAATCCCCAATGTGGTGAGGAACCGAGACGTAATGCTGACGTAGTCCCCAAGCCACGAGAGGAAATCTTGGAGAAAACAAATCATGGAGAAAATACCGGAGTAATGTCCATACAGTAGTAAATACTGAGCCGTAACGGTTGGCGGAGAAGTCAGTGAATATTCAGCAAGCCGTAACAAATTGCAGAGATAAATCGGCGATATGGGCCGTGGTTGTACAAAAGCCCAGGTAATGGCCCACCTTGCTGTTGTGGAGAATTCGGAGAGGCGCCAATCGTGGGAGTGGTTTCCCAAAAACCCTCGAATACGAAAGGGTGAGGGGAGTGCTTTATAACTACGCCGCCGTACCCCGTGCTCCCACCTTTGCCACTTTGCCATTTCATCTTCCTCCTCAACCCTCGCGCTTCCAGATTCGTAGCCGCACGTGCTTTCACCGCCAGCCCCAATCTAGATCTAAGAGATGGCGCCGAAGAGGGGAGCTGTGAACCTAAAGAAGGCGAGCCCAAAGAAGGCGATCGCCGAAGCCAAGCGTGATGAAGAGTGGGTGCCATCGCGCACAGGGGAGGCAGAGCTCAACAGATTGGTGGAGGCGGGCATTCTTCCTGACCGCGTCACCGCTGGATGGCAGCTGGCCCTCGGTGAGCCCTACCCAATGCCTCATACCGACGAAGCTATAGTATTTGAGGACTACTTTTGGCGTGGATTAGGTTTTCATGTTCATCCGTTCTTGTGGGATTTGTTGGAGTTCTAGAGAGTTAGTCTGTGCAACCTCTACCCAAACACCATATTGCACATATCTATCTTCATCCATTTCTATGAGGCGTATCTTGAAATCCTTCCCCACTTCAACCTCTTTCGTCTCCTGTTCTTGCTAAAGAAGAAGGGCGGTGGTGGTTCCAAGGTGGTTGGCGGTGTGTATCTTTAGCTGCGTGATGGAATGGTGGGCGAGTACCTTACTGTGCCACTGAACACATCGCTGAAGGGGTGGAACGCCAGGTGGTTCTACATGAAGCAGAGCCACCCCGCCATCCGCTGTGACGCCGACCACATCTTGGAGAGCTAGAAAAGCTAGTTGGAGAGGCCAAGAAGTGCTGATATGGAGCAGGTGAGGGAGCTCCTTGACCTGATAAAGGGCGTGAAGACCAATGGTGGACTGGTGGTGGTGAGCTTAATAGTGCGCCGTGTCTAGCCCTGCAAAGAGAGGGCCCATGCGAGCTTTGACTTCAAGGGCGACACCGATGGCACCCGAGAGAGGACAGAGATGCTATCGAGGGACGATGTGCAAGAGCGAGCTATAGAGCTATTCGCTTCATTTGCCTCGTTCAACATGTCAGGGATGATGAGACCCTTTAACTACAAGAATCTGCCTCCTCAGGTAACCATGCCAATTGTTTTGTTCATGATGCTTTTTATCCATGATTGTTGCCGAGTAGTGAACTGATTCGCTTATGCAAAGATCCATTCACAGGAAAGATCATTGTACTTCTCGGGCGTACCGAGAGGCGATTGGCCGTAGGCAGTGGATGCTCGGCCACCAACGTAGCCTGAGGAAGGTGTCATCAGCGTCTCATCGGATTCAGAGGTGCGGACGCTGGTCGTATGGAGAGTCCATCCCCGGTGTCAGAGAAAGTGCGGGGGAAGAGGGCAGCGGCAGACGAGCCGGCCCGGAAGAAGAGAAAACGGTGGGTGCCGCTCCCCTCAAGCCAGGTGGCATCTCGCTTGGCGGCGATGAGACCACTCAGACATGGAGTGCCGCGATGTCCGAGTGCGTCAGATGACAACAAAGTGCCAGTGGCTCCTCCACCGAGCACTAAGGCGCCTCCACGCAACATGTGCGTGGAGGAGTAATCAAAGGGAAGGGAGGGAGTCCCCGAGCAGTAGGCGAAGGCAGTCCCCAAGTAATAGGCGAGGGGAGTCCCAGAGTGGCAGGCGGAGGAGAGGCCGACGACAGAGACCGCGAGACCTCCACCCCAAGGCGCAGGAATTGACCCCAAGGCCACGGCTTGGGGCTCTGGTAGGCAGCGCCGGTTCAGAAAATTGTACCAGCAGGCTGACATGTAAGTATCCTTGCCTTGGAGTCATTTTGTTGCCGTATCCTTATCTCTTTTGGTGACCGAGAAGCTGATCTGATGCAGCGCGAGGCATGCGGAGGATCTAACCCCGCCCGTCCAAACTAACGAGCAGCCGAGGGCTAGTCCCGGGGCGAAGGCAATGCTGACAGCTCCCATCCTGAAGTCCCTGAGTGCTCGACAGCCGATGGAGGAGTCAACCGCCCCTACTGGTGGACTTGGCGGCGATGAACAGTTGGCGTCAGCGGTGGACGGGTCGGCGGAAGTGCCCGAGGCAATGGCGGGAAAGGCCCAGTCCTCAGGAACAGAGGCTGGAGTTGCCGGCGTTGCGCTGGAATCTAGAGCGGGGAAACCTACGGTGCTGGAGGAGCAGATGACGCTCCCTGAAGTGTCCAAGGGTGTGGTCGGACACACTGTTTGGCCATGGAGCCCCCTGGTGGTGCCTCCAGCTATGGAGGAATAGGATGAGGTAGAAGAAATTGAGCGCGAGGAATCGCGACCTCAAGCCATATGAATCCTCAGCAAGCAGGGAGACTAAGTGATGGTTGTTGAGGAGGAGGACACCACCCGAGAGCTTAGGAGGCTAGAGTTTGCCCTGTCCATAGCAGATCAAGGTCAGTACTGCATCTGTAATGTTCATCTTTGATGCTGGAGATTGTTCTTCTTCATAATCTTGGCGTTTTGTAGGGGATAACTCGAACTATCGAGCAGCGGCGCCAGCTGAAAAAGAGGATGGAGACCCTTGCCGAGGAGAATGAAAAGCTCAAGGAGGCAATGAAGATAATGGAGAAAAACATCCAGAGGGCCCAGCGTGAGCATGATCTTGCCGAATCCAATGCTCAGGACCTGGAGTACCAAAAGGGCATCCTATCCGAGCAGCTGGCGTTTACGTCCGAGCAGCTATGGGGCAAGTCCAAGTAGCTAGCCACTGTCTCTGAGCAGCTGATGGGTGCTTCCGAGCATCTAAAGACCAAGTATGACCAGCTGCGGAAAGTCTCTGAGCAGAAGAAAGGTATGGCGGATCGGTGAAATTGCTTGGCGTTGCTAATGTATTATTATTGCTAACGACCGTTGTGCTTGTAGAGCAAGATGCGGAGCTCGGCCAGCTACCCCAAACCATCGAGCAACTCCAAGAGGAGAAGGCGAAGGAGTCAGGGCGAGCAGACAAACTGGCTGAGGAGCTGAAGGGTGAGTACTTCATGGTTGGAGTTACTGGTGGAGTAATTTCTTTTGCTTGTTGGAACCTTGTAATGCCTATAGACTACTGTCAAAGGGTCAAGGCATAGTTTGATGTGCTGGATCAGGAGGCCAGAACCCAGCGAAACAAGCTCGACACTGTTGTTGCTGGAATCAAGCCGATGCTCAACTGTGTCGACCTGGAGGTGGCTCCTCAGCCCAACGGTAGGCCGCCAAGTCCGGACACCATCATCGAGAGGTGCAAGGCGGCTTGGGAGAACTTCAAGACCTTCAACCATGATGCCATTGTTACCATCGTTACTCACGCCCTTGCGGTGGTCTGGTCCCACTACCCAGCCACTGACCTTCAGGCGATAGGGGCTAGGTTCGCCGGAGGGACAGGCATAATGGAGCACCAACAGCTGGAAGATGAGGTGGAAGACGCGGCGAAGAAACTGGCCGATGACATCGACCTTTTTGGCGAGATGGATGGCGATGGCGAAGCTCGGTGATCTACTCGGAGAGTTATGCTGTATTAACTAGAGAGAGTAGTTAGAATGCACAAGGGCACAAATAAACTTTTATGGATATGTATAAATGTTGTAAAGTAACAAGTGCATGTTTGTGCAGTTTGCTAGTATTGCGGTGAAAAAAATCATTGTAGTATTAACCCTAATGCAATTATATGCAGTATAAGTAGCATTCGAGTAGTTAGTTCATTAGTGAAATCTTTGGCCTTAGCTAGCCCATAGTCCATAACATCGAGCGTGGAGCCCGTGCACGTGTAGGAGGAACAGGCATGAGCAAGGAACAGCAACCGACCACCCATAACGCAGAGCGCAGAGCCCATAGCATGTGTAGGGAGAGATCGGAGACTGGGTCTTCTCCATAGAGATTAGAGCAGAACATGTGCTGCTCGATGGTTGGCGAATTAACTTGGAGATATACGTAATATAAGTGGTGTCCGAGCAGTTAGTTCTTTTACTGAGCTCTCGTCCTTGGCTAGCCTATAGTCCATAACATCGAGCGCGGAGCCCATGCACGTGTAGGAGAAACAGGCGTGACCAAGGAACTGCAGCCGACCACCCATAATGCAGAGCACGGAACCCGTAGCACGTGTAGGGAGAGATCAGAGACTGGGTCTTCTCCATAGAGATCGGAGCGAAATGTGTGCTGCTCGGTGGTCGGCAAAACATTTCAAAGATATATGTAATATAAGTGGCATCCAAGCAGTTAGTTCTTTTACTGAGCTCTCAGCCTTGGCTAGCCCATAGTCCATAACGTCGATCGTAGAGCCGGTGCACGTGTAGGAGAAACAGGTGTGACCAAGGAACCACAGACGACCACCCATAACATAACATAGAGTGTGGAGCCCGTAGCATGTGTAGGGAGAGAATGGAGACTGGGTCTACTCCATAGAGATCAGAGCAGAACGTGTGCTGCTCGGTGGTCGGCAAAACATTTGGAAGATATACATAATATAAGTGGCGTCCGAGCAGTTAGTTCTTTTACTGAGCTCTTGGCCTTGGCTAGCCCATAGTCCATAACATCGAGCACGGAGCCCATGCATGTGTAGGAGAAATAGGCGTGACCAAGGAACCATAGCCAACCACCCATAACACAGAGTGCTGAGCCCATAGCACATGTAGGGAGAGATCAGAGATTGGGTCTTCTCCGTAGAGATCAAAGCGAAACGTGTGCTGCTCGGTGGTCAGTGAAACATTTCAGAGATATGGAGAAACGCGGCGGAGTGTTTATGGCAATCACATGTTGGAGACATGGAGAAACATGGCGGAGCAGTTATGGCGATCACATGTTGGAGATATGGAGAAACGTGGCGGAGCAGTTATGGCGATCACATGTTGGAGATATGGAGAAACGTGGTGGAGCAGTTATGGCGATCACATGTTGGAGATATGGAGAAACGTGGCGGAGCAGTTATGGCGATCTCGTATTGGAGTTCATTAAGGAGTAGCTTAGAGCTCAGCGACCATAAGTGGAGATTAAATCATAATGGAGAAAAAATGGAGACAAATTATGGTGACCAAAACTTTATTCATCATGGAGTGGAGAATACATATCTAGAGTGTCTCAAGGATAGAAACATATAAGGTGCTCGATGTGCCATGAATTGGGGATATCGATTCTGTCCAAGTCACATAGCCGATAAGACCCTGGTCGGGTAACCTCTTTGACGACGTAAGGCCCTTCCCATGGGGAGGAGAGCTTGTGCATCCCTTCGGTTTTTTGCTTTCTGCAGAGAACGAGGTCACTGACAGCAAATGAACGACCTTTCATGTTGCGGTTGTAGTATCTCCGTAAGCCTTCAAGATATTTGGCTATGTAGATGCAGGTGATCAAGTGTTCTTCCTCGGCCTTGTCGACGTCCTCTGTCCGAACAGCTACGGCTTGCTCTTCATCATAATTTTCCACCCTAGGTGCTCCGAAGGCAACATCTGCTGGTAGTACGGCTTCTGAGCCATAGACCAAGAAATACGGAGACACACTGGTGCTGTGACTAGCTTGAGTGCACAATCCCCAGACTACAACTGGTAGCTCTTTGAGCCATCTACCCAGATGTTTTTCTTCTTTTTGATATAGCCTCTTTTTGAGGGCATCAAGGATCATGGCGTTTGCCTGTTTGACCTGGCCGTTGGCTATGGGATGGGCAACAAAGACGTATTTAATGGAGATGCATTGGTCTTCGTAGAAGTCCCAAAAATGATGAACAGTGAATGTGGTTCCGAGGTCGGTGATAATGCTGTTCGGGAGATCGAATCTGTGGATGATATCTTCGAAGAGCTCGATTGCTTTCTTTGTAGTAGCCAAGACAAGTGGTTTATACTCGATCCACTTGGAGAACTTGTCGATGGCGACATACATGTATCGAAAACCACCTGGCGCTAGCTTGAAAGGCCCGATCTTGTCCAGTCCCCAGCATGCAAAAGGCCAGGAAGCTAGGATGGTCTGCAGTTCTTGTGCTGGCACATGTATTTGCTTGGCGAAAAACTGATATCGTTCACAATGTCTGACGAGGTCTTCTGCATCGGAGATGGCCGTGGGCTAGTAAAAACCAGCTCAGAAAGCTTTGCCAACTAGGTTTCTCGAGGCCACATGGTTGCCGCAGGAACCAGTGTGAATTTCAAGAAGTAGTTTCACTCCCTCTTCTTTGGTGATGCATTTCTACAGTATCCCTTCCTTGGCACTTTTCCTCATCAAGTTGCCATCCACCAGCACATAATGCTTGCTTCGATAGATTAGGCGTTCGATTTCAGTCTTGTCGGTGGGTACTTCGACGCTAGTGAGGTACTTGATGAACAGTTCTCTCCAATCGGCGGCCAGCGAAGGTACCGTTAGTACCAGATGCTCGGTGGGGGGAATTTCCTGAAGTTCCTTCTCTTCCTTAATGGATGGCGCTAAAAGATCTTGAACGAAGACCCTAGGCAGAATTGCGGTGCGAGAAGAGTCTATCTTGGATAGGTGGTCGACCAGCTGATTTTGATCTCGTACCACGTGATGGTACTCGATACCATAGAATTTTCCTTCAAGCTTCCTGATTTTGGTGCAATATGCATCCATCTTTTCACTAGAACAGGACTAGTCTTTGTTGAGCTGGTTGATTATCAGTGTGGAGTCCCCGTATACCATGAGGCATTTGACGCCGAGCTCAACGGCTATACGGTTCATGGAGACACGCTTCGTAGTCGACGGCGTTGTTGGAGGCCAGAAAATGTATTCGGAGAACATATCGGAGTTTATCCTTGGTTGGCGTGATGAACAGAATGGCCGCACTAGCACCATTGATGTTGAGGGTGCCGTCGAAGTACATCACCCAGTGCTCGGGGCAAGTAGCGACGATGGGCTCTGGGATCTCGGTCCCCTGAGTGACAAAATCAGCGAGCGCCTGAGACTTGATGGTAGGCCTGCTTTTGAATTCGATGGAGTAAGTGCCGAGCTCGATAGCCCACTTGATGATGCGGCCCTTGGCCTCTTTGTTGTGGAGAATGTCCCCCAGAGGGAACTCAGTGACCACGGCAATCTTGTAATACTCGAAGTAATGGCGGAGCTTGCATGACGTGATCAGAATAGCATATAGCAGTTTCTAAACTTGAGGATACTGAGTTTTGGGCTGGTTAAGGACCTCGCTGATGAAGTAGACCGGACGTTGCACCTTATAGGTCTGCCCGGCCTCCTCACGTTCGACGACGATAGTTGTGCTAACGATGCGAGAAGTGGCGGCGATGTAGATCAGTAGAGTTTTGTCTGGTCGATGCACCGTCATGATCTGAGACTTTGTTAAAAACAACTTGAGCTGCTCGAAAGCTGTATCTGCCTCCTCCGACCAGGAAAAGCGCTCGGAGGCCTTGAGGAGTTTGAAGAAAGGTAGTCCCTTTTCACCGAGGCGTGATATAAAGTAGCTGAGAGCTGCCATGCAACCTGTAAGCTTCTGTATATCCTTGACACATGTTGGCCGTTTCATGTTGGTGATGGCAGAGACCTTCTCGAGGTTGGGTTTGATGCCACGTGCGCTGATGATGTAGCCCAGGAGTATACCAGATGGAACTCCAAAGATGCACTTTGAAGGGTTCAACTTCCATCGGTACCTTTTTAGGTTGGCAAACGTTTCTTTGAGGTCAGGGATGAGATTATCGGCGGTCTTGGACTTGACGACCACATCGTCGATGTAAGCTTCGACGTTGCGGCCGATCTGTTGATCGAGGAACATTTGGATGGCCCTTTGGTAGGTCACCCTGGTGTTCTTGAGTCCAAAGGACATGGTGGTATAGCAGTATGCACCGAAAGGCGTGATGAATGATGTCTTGATCTGGTCTTCTTCCTTGAGGGAGATCTAGTGATACCCGGAGTAATAGTCGAGGAAGGAGAGCAGTTCGCAGCCGGTGGTGGAGTCTACAACCTCATCTATCTGAGGCAGACCAAAGGGTTCTTTAAGGCAGTGTTTGTTAAGATTAGTGTAATCAACGCATATTCTCCATTCTTTATTCTTTTTTTGAACGAGAACAGGGTTTGCTAACCACTCAGGATGATACACTTCTTTTATGAATCTGGTAGCTAGGAGCCATTTTATTTCTACCCTAATAGCCTCCTTGTCTAGCGTGAATCGTCAGAGTTTCTGCTTGATCGGTTTGGTAGTCGGCGAGACATTCAAGGAGTGCTCGATCTTCTCCCGTGGTACCCTCGGCATGTCTGTAGGTTTCCAAGCAAACACGTCGGCATTGGCACATAGGAAGGAGACGAGCACGCTTTCCTATTTGGGGTCGAGGTGAGCCCCAATCTTCATGGTCTTGGAGGGGTCGTTGAGGTTGACTTCATTGGTTTCTTTGGACTTGGTAGAGGTGCGAGGAGGTTCCAGCGATGGGATCTCCAGGTCATCGGCAGGCATCGTATTGGCGTCGGTGACCACACTAGCCATTTGGATAGAGAGGTCGGTGACTTCAACGATGGCGAGACTCTCTATCTCGCAGGCGTAGGCGATGGAGAGGTTGGCCCGCAGGGCCAGGACTCCTACAGGCGAAGGCATATTGAGCACCAGATAAGCGTAGTGTGGTATAGCCATGAACTTGGCCAGAGCTGGCTGACCAAGTATGGCGTGACAGGCGGTGTTGAAGTCAGCGATGTAGAAGTTGATGTGCTCGACGCGGTAGTTGCTTGCCATGCTGAACTGTACTGGTAGGGTGATCTCTCCAAGCGGTTTGGATGCCTTGCCAGGTACCACACCCCAGAAGGAGAAGTTGGAGGGTGTGAGATCTATTATCCCAAGGCCCAGCTCCTTTAGGGCTCTGGAGAAGAGGAGGTTCAGAGCGCTCCCACCGTCGACGAGCACTTTTCTAAAAAACACTTTCTGGACGGTTACATCAAGGATGAGTGGGAAACGCCATGTACAAAGCCCAGCCAGATCTTCACGGTTGGATCGATCTCATGGATCATCAACGCTGATGGAGTCGGAGAGCTCATCGAGCCAGTGTAGATCATTTCTGTGCCGATCACCCCAACACTTGCGACTGCAGATCCGATCTTGGAACCACCTTCGAGGTTGCCTTCATCGACAATTCGCCGCCCGCTCCCTCGCCGACCAGATGTTCTATCTATAGCTAAGTCACGCTTTAATATTTTTCTAAATATTCTCCAATCTCCGTATATCGCCATAATGTTTCTCTGAGCTATTTTTTCCATGTTTGCTCTCCAAACGATTTTCTTTCATGTATACCATCTTAAAGATGGCATACAGCTAAGTCTTAGGCGAACAGTCGAACAGTCAAGTTGGTTCTCGAACTCCTCCAGGGATGGCCCTATCTCTGGCTCCTCCCTCACGTGTACGAGCGTCTATCATCTATGTTATGGGTGGTCGGCAGCGGCTCCTTAGCGACACTTTGTTCTTCCTACACGTGCACGTGCAATCCTGCCCATCCGATTTTGATCCAACGACGGAAAATAGAAGATACCCCTTTGCTGCGAGTTTTGCAAAAAACCCTTATAATTATCTATGTCTTAACCTGCAGTCCAAAGCGTCTTTTTAGATTTTGTTTTCTTCTTTTGAAAGTGTACTTTGTTTCGGTTAGATCTAACATACGTTTTCAACTATTTAAAGTTTTGCCACTAGGTTTGTTTTGGCCATAACTTTTTCATTTTAACTCTGATTTAATCCGTTCAAGTTGCGTTAGGTTCATAACTAAGTAACCTGCATGTTCATACTACTGTTAAGCATGTTTTCAACTTTTAAAATTTGAGTTTAGATTTAATCTATTATTTTATTAAAGGAAAACTTGTTTAATCCACAACTTCTTCGTTTTAGTTCCAATTTTTGTGATCTTCGTGTCTGTGTGTTCGTAGCGAGACGTAGATTCAGTTTCTAAACTTTTCATCTTGATTTTATGCTGTTGGTTTACTATTCTAATCTATAGCTTTTGTTTGCTATGCATGATTGCTTCTTGATGCTTGTTGCGGTGATTGTCGAGTATAGACGGTGAGCAATTCATGGGAGACCAAGAGTATTATTTTAACGTGCCAGATCAGTAGGAGTACTTTGCTCAAGGCAAGTATAGAATGGGATCATCCTTGTTTCCTATTCACTTTAATAGATTAAATTCATGTTGCATGTGTCGCTTGATAGGGATTCCCTAGAATTGAACTTATACCTTGTCACCTATGGGATATGCATTGGGTACCTTTGCTAGTGCTCAATTAAACCATGATCTTGTAACTTGACTAATGGTATATGCAATAAACATTAAAACATGAATTTTTATCAACATGGAAACAGGGGGCTAGAGTATTTAGCTACTTTCTAAATGCTTTAAATTCCTCTCCCTAAGGACTTATCTGTAAGTGATCATCCGGGACTTATAGTACAGCTGTGAGGGCTACATGGCTCTGGCTTTAGCTCAATATGAGGACCTTTTTCTAGCTTGTTAGTGGTTACCTTCATTGGCGTAAGAATGGCTTGACGAATCAGGTATAGGACAGCCTCTACTCTTATGTGTATAGCCGCGATGGAATTGTGCCATTCGATAGGGGGGTCCCTATATCTGTTTGCTGAGTGAATCTAATGGCCCTAACTTGTTAGACGAACCTTTGAAAGGCTTCATAGTGACCCCTACCTGCTCACCTTGGAATTGTTTTGGGAGTTGCAAACCCGTGCATATGGGTATCACGACTCACAGTGAAAGTGTACAACCTCTGCAGAGTGTAAAACTAGTATATCAGCCATGCTCATGGTCATGAGTGGCCTTGGAACCCTTATGGAATAGATGAACACTAAGAGTTATCTATTTATGCTATTCATTATTCATGTTTGCATTGATCATGTGTTTTGCATTGGGAATCGAAACAACTTGTTGCTACTCTTAAGCTAAAATTGTGACAACTAAAAGTTGAATGCTGTTAAACCTGTGTCAAGCCTTTTGAGCCTCATGAATGCCATGTTACACTTGTTGAGTACGACATGTACTTATGCTTGTTTATTTTCATTATTTGTATAAAAATCCTGGATGGGTAACAGATGGCTATGGTAATGATGATTTCCCTGAGTATTAGTAGACTTGTGGTCAACCAGTTGACGTCCTTGTGATATGGAGCTTCTATGAGAGATCTTTTCTTTATATCACCGCTACAGTTATGTGAAGACACTATCTTATTCATGATGTAATAAACACTTGTGATGATACTATTCATAATTTGTCAGCTTATGTGTGTGACTGATCTCTGGGCGCACATAAGATTTTGCATCCCATTTTATCCTTAAAATTGGGTGTGACAGGTTGGGCCACGGGAAAGGGAGGCCAATTAGGCTAGATGAAAAGGGAAAAAAGAAAATGGTTTTTTCCTTTTTGGCTTAAAGAATTTGGGGACGAATTCAAAGGGATTTGAGATGGATTCAAAGAGGAAATTTGAGAGGAATTCAATGAGAGGAGGACAAGGGATTTTTCTCCAATCCTTGCTAGGGAAAAGATAGGAGGTTTTTCCCCATTTGCTAAGTTGATTAGAGAGGAAAAAGGAAAAGGAACTTTTCCTTTTATTTGAATTAAGGTCTCAGGGAACTTGAAAGGGAATTCAAATGGAAATTCAAGGAGGTATTGAAAGCAATTTTGCTAAGTTGATTAGAGAGGAAAAAGGAAAAGGAACTTTTCCTTTTATATGAATTAGGTCTCAGGGAACTTGAAAGGGAATTCAAATGGAAATTCAGGGAACATGGGGGCGTAGCCCATGTGGTCTGCCATGGGTATCTAGGGTCGTACCCCCCATAGCTAGTCCCTGAGCACCTTGTACCCATTGTGCAATGCCGTCTTGAGCTTGTCCGAGCAGGTGCAAACAAAGCCGAGCAGTCAAACTCATGGTCCGACTACCGTGATGAGTTGCCGAGCAGTTGTGAGCAGTCACCGAGCAGCGTGAGCCATCGCCAAGCAGCATGAGCCATCGCTGAGCAGTATAACCCAAGTATGGCTTGCCATAAGGGTGTAAGGGGCTCAAGTTCATAATCGAAAATTTCTTTGCAGTGGACCAAGTGTGCCCACTTAGAGTTCGACCATGAGAAAGGGAGATAGTCATCTTCAGCTTCAAGAGGCGTGGAGTCTTCCAGATTAAAGCAAACACACTCATCGCAAGGTGAAGTGTGTCCACTTAGTCCCTGAGCCAGCTGGAAGATTAAGAATGAATCTTGTAGCAAGGTCAAAGGAAAAGAAGTCTGAAAGCTAGCTGACGTCGTCTGACATGGGCGTATAAATACCCTAGACGTGCTGCCCAAGATCAGCACCCTGATCCGAACAACATGGAGCAGCTTGATAGCACACCGATGTGGCGTAGCAAGATCCGACCATCAAGGGAGTCCCCGGCATAGCTGGCGATGTCCGAGCACCAAGGAGTCCCCATCGTAGTTGGCGACGTCCGAGCACCGAAGTAGTCCTCGGTGTAGCTGGTGATGTCCGAGCATCGAGGAGTCCCCAGCGTAGCTAGCGATATCCCAGCACCGAGGAGTCCCTGGCGTAGCTGGTGATGTCCGAGCACCGAGGAGTCCCCGATGTAGCTGGCGATGTCCGAGCATCGAGGAGTCCCCAGCGTAGCTAGCGATGTCCGAGCACCAAGGAGTCCTCGATGTAGCTAGCGATGTCCAAGCACCGAGGAGTCTCCGGCGTAGCTGGCGATGTCCAAGCACCGAGGAGCCCCCGTCATAGCTGGTGATGAAGCACAAGCGATGAACTGTCTGGTCAACTAGTCGGCGGCGAAGTGAGTATTGAGTAGAAGCGACTAGTGAACAATTTGATCAACTGGTCGGCGACAAAATCCATGAACCTAGCGGTTCGACCAGTTAATCGATGGAGAAGTCTGAGCACCAGGTGGTCTGATCAGCTGGACGATGATCCGGTAATACAAATATGTAGAACGGGTAGTACATGATGTAAAAATATATGATCTCCGGAGAAAAATAAGTAATGGTGATGAAACAGCATATGCAGCTCGGCGATCAGTTGGTGTGAACACTTAGTGTTATCCTGAAGATGTATTTATATTTAATATAAATCGCCCAACCAGTTAGTGTGTAGCTGAGTCTCCAGCCCTAGCTAGCCCGTTAACCATAACGCGGAGCGCCGAGCCCGTGTGCGTGTAGGAACCCGTGAGCTAAGGAGCCACCGCCGGCCACCCATAATGCAGAGGGCAGACGCTCGTGCACTTGTAGGGAGGAGCCGGAGATAGGGCCGTCTCTGGGGACATCCGAGCATCAACATGACTGTTCAGGGGTTCAGAAAATTGTTTGGAGAGCAAACATGGAGAAAACAGCTCTGAGAAATATTACGGCAATATACAAAGATCGGAGAATATTTAGAAGAATATTAAAGCATGACTTAGCTTGATTCATCATGTCCGAGTGGAGGAGTCGGCGAGTCATAGTATTCGAGGAGATGGATGTTGATGAAGTAAACTAGTTGGGACTCATCCCTGACTAGGTCTTGATCTAATCGAATTCGTTCCCGAGTAGTTCTACGTTGAACCGAGTAGCTTGCACAGGAAAGCATCCAATTAGGTTACCTGTTACTTCCTTGCGTGGTCATGTAGATGCAAGTACGTGAAGCCTGCACGTGATGCATGTACATGCAAGTTGATCTCAGCCATATCCTGGTTTGGCTTGCATGATGTCATCTTCATGGTACTGTAGATTGCTTTTGTTCATAATGGATCATGATTGACTTGCATGCCTAACGTATGGCACAGGTAGATGCAGGCATAATGATTTGACCTTGCTTGTTTGTCGTGAGAAGTTGCACACGTACGTGAAGCCATAATATCCTGAATATCTTGGCTACTATCGTGAGACGGCAGATTGCTGCCGCCGCGGTTGATCTTGAGATCCCATCTGGCTCGCCATGGATCAACACGCACAAGCCCCTACCTGGTGCACTAACTGTGGACAAAAGAAGCTCGGTAGTCCTCTGAGGGGTATCCCATGAAGGTAGATTGATCGATGGAGGTGCGCGTGATAGGAACCAGATGGTGACATAAGGCGCAGAGACAGCGATTTAGACAGGTTTGGGCCGTCTGATCGATGTAATACCCTATGTCCTGTGTCTTTATTGTATTATATTGAATATGGGATGTACGTCCATGTCCACTAGGGGACCCCTGCCTCTCCTTATATACTCTAGAGGGGTAGGGTTACTTGGAAAGTATCCTATTTGGTACTATACAATATCTTGTGGTGCACGTCGACCAGTGTCGTGCACACCTTGATCTTGTGGGCTAGGGCACCTTCGATGCTGCAGCCCATGTTTTGTCTTGTGGATACCGGGGGTCATATCCCCCATAGCTAGTCCCCGAGTGCCTTGTATCCATTGTGCAACGCCGTCTTGAGCTTGTCAGAGCAGGTGCGAACAAAGCCGAGCAGTCAGACTCATGATCCGACCACCGTGATGAGTTGCCGAGCAGTTGTGAACCATCGCCGAGCAGTGTGAACCATCACCGAGCAGTGTATCCCATGTAAGGCTTGCCATAAGGATGTAAGAAGCTCAAGTTCAAAATTTGAAAATTCTAAAAATTCTTCCACTTAGGAGAAGTGTAGCCACTTAGACTCCATCAATAAGGAGGGTAAATCAAGAATAAGCACTACATTCATCGCAAGGTGAAGTGTAGCCACTTAGTCCCCAAACCTGTTAGAAGATGAAGAATGAATCTTGTGGCAGGGTCAAAGAAAAGAAGTCTGAAAGCTTGCCGACATCATCTAACATGCGCGTATCAAGACCCTAGACTTGCTGCCCAAGATCAGCACCCTGATCCGAACAGCATGGAGCAGCTTGGTAGCACACCGATGAGACATAACAAGATCCAACCACCAAGGGAGTCCTCAGCATAGCTGGCAATGCTTGCACGAAGAATCCGAGCACTGAGGAGTCCCTGGCGTAGCTGGCGATGTCCGAGCACCGAGGAGTCCCTGGCGTAGCTGGCGATGTCTGAGCACTGAGCAGTCCTTGGTGTCACTGGCGATGTCTGAGCACCGAGGAGTCCCTAGCATCACTGGCGATGTCTGGGCAACGAGGAATCCCCAGTGTGACTGGTGATATCCGAGCACCGAGGAGTCCTCGGCGTGGCTGGCGATGTCTGAGCACCGAGTAGTCCCCGGCGTCGCTGGTGATGTTCGAGCACCGAGCAGTCCCCGACGTAGCTGGCGATGTCCGAGCACTGAGGAATCTCCGCACATAGCTGGCAATGAAGCACGAGCAACGAACAGACTGGTCGGCGGCAAAGTGAGCATTGAGTAGAAGCGACTGGCGAACAGTCCGATCAACTGGTCAGCGACGAAGTCCATGAATCTAGCGGTTCGACTAGTTGATAGGTAGGGATGCGTGTAATCGAGTACAAGAAGGCAATAGAGACACACGAGTTAGACAGGTTTAGGCCGTCAGTATGACATAATACCCTACTCCTATGGTCTGTTGGATTGTTTTGGCTATCGTATGATATTGCGTGTGTTTGGAGGGGGTCCCTACTCGCCTTATATAGTCCAGGGGGCAGGGTTACAAGTCGGTTAGATCTGGGAGATAACCAAAAAGTAATAACAGATTACAGGAATCGTGGGATCATACGTATCCTAACAGATCTCGTAGTATCTTCAGGATATCTTCCCGGTGTCTTGCGGGAGGCGCTGAGCAGTGTCGTGCCCCGCAAAGCTTCATTTGGTGGGCTGGGCCGCCCCTGGGGTCGCAACCCATGTGGTATGCCGTGGGTATTTGGGGTCGTACCCCCCACAATGTCTCTTCTTCTAAACCACATATATAGAGAGAGATCATTAACTTTTTAGAACATGGAGTATTTGCCTAACAAACATTTTTTTGTCTACTCCTAGTGTAGGAGCAGAGTTTTTGGTGGATGAAAGCATGTTTTTGCGCATTCCCAGAGTAGGTGCAACATGTGTTTGTGGAGTGTACGTGATCTTGATCTTGAGAGCATGATAAATCTCTCGACAAGGGTCAACAAGACTTGACCAAACTCAACACAATAACAAGCAGCTTACGTAGAAGGCTTGAATTTTGTAGGATATCATATTTGGCTTTGGTAGGAATTGCTCACCAATTGAGGAGTATGTGATACAATAGTTTTATATTTTTATCAAAACAAATTATCCAAGTATTTTGAATAGTAATGGTAAGATTTCTAAGTCAGAAGTCCGAACTATATCACACCTCACAACAACTTAGTCAACATGATTGTCCTATTAGAATATTTTCCCACAAGCATAAGTGTATGTATATGGAACAAACCTTTATGCAATCTTCTATCTTAAACATGTTATGACCATGCCACTTTTCAAAATTTTAAACAAAGTGTGGTATATAAAATAGGGGCATTGTTCATCATTAGGAGCTAGCAAGGATAAATTGAGTTTAGTTTTAGTGATTAGAATTATGTTTGTTTTAAACTCAAGATTATAGGGAGTAGAGGGTTGTGTTGCACAAACCATCATTGAAGGAGCTAAGTTAGAGGTGGTTTGACTAAACCAAAGGTTCAGCCAACCTTCTCTAGAGAACTCTGTTCGTCCTACATGTCGAATCATTCGATGTTGTGCAATGTGTTGGTGGGAGATCTCAAATGTGTATTAGTTATGCCTGAGAAATCTCCCCCACACTTATTCTTGTACCTGTTTTTTTTAAGAAAGACAAAAAGAAACAGACAAGGGCTCTACCAGATGATATACTAGGGAGCCTTAATTTTATTAATTATTACTATTATTATTATAAATTTTAAGTTAAAATATTTTATTTTTATGTGTTCACCTAACTTTTTATCATTTAGCATAAACAAAGCTAAGGTAAAGTTTGCAAAAATAAACATAGCCTTGTTTTATCTCCATAGTAGATTACTTCTATTGTTTATGAAAGTAATACTCAAAGTTCATTAACCAAATTTCAACACCATGTCAAATTCTGATTAAAGAAGGCTATTTTAACCTAAGTACCATGCTTAATTTAAAAAACTGATGGATGTACTCATGAATACGCCCAAACCAGAGCATAAACAACATAAACAACGGAAGCATGAATTTGTATGAGCAAGTTAATTCTTATGGAGATAGATATGAGTAAGGGAGTTGGTGAACATTTTGTTTTTATAATACTCATTTTTTTATAGCAAGGGAGAGCTAACATCGTCTTCTCTTTTTAAAACAAGATGATCTTTGGTGTGTATGAAACCCTAGACTCTTATCATCTTCCCCCACACTTGGACTTTTGTGTAAAAGTTAAGTGTGCAATGTTTGGGGGTCTCCTTTCGAGTGTGTTCTTATTCCTGAAGAACATCAAGGCATACAGTTGATGTTGCTCCCATGTTCTCAAGCATCGTATGTCCCTATTATTCTTGATCTTAACCTGAAAGGTTTAACACCTAGGAATACCCGAAGGTGCATACTAACTTGATAACATGTTCTTGCTTTTGTAAAAAAGAAAAGTGTTTTTTTTTCTGAAAATTATTATGTATATATTTGTTTTTCTATGATAATCCGGGGTATCTCCCGTTAGTGCTTAATTTATGGTCTTAAGCTTGACTGTGGGAACTACATCTTGTAGCTAACAAAGGTGGTTTAGTTCCCAGCTTCACCACCTGGCATTTAGCATTATCGTTCAAGTTGCATGGTTAATACTATAATGCCACTATGGGATTTGCAATACTTATGATAGACGAAAGCATCCACAACCATCCTTCAAAAAAGTTTGAAAACGAGGACTAAGAGATGGTTGTGGTCCTCGTATAAGCGTGTGGCACTAAGTGTGATCAACTCTAGAGATTCCAAGAGTGAGCATGAAACCTTGGGGGTCTCAAAAGGGAAACCTTCATGCTTGTTAGTGGAATTATTCTTTTTGACCTCTAGAGTTGGTGCTCTGAGATTGTCCATGGCACAACAGTTTTTGTTCTTAGGAGATATATCGTGTAAGGGCAATGTTGAATCTTCATCATTATCGAGATCAACATTTTGATGGCCAGAGGGACAAGGTTTTGGTTCGAGCAAAGGTGATAATGGACATTCCGTTTCACAAGAAAGCTCAGGTGCAACAAACGGTCATATGAATTTCACCTCCTCGGATGGGTCAGTGCTGGGATGATGCTCCACCTTTGGAATATCTACATTAGTGGTGGAAGCAGTTCTCCCAAACTCTTCATTTAGGTTCCCATGGGAAAAATTTTCTTGGAAAAGTTTTTCTAGAGGGTAGCCTATGAGAAGGTCAAATTCGAGGATGGCAAAGATGTAGAAATCTAAGTGAACCCCGGTTTTGTCAATTTTAATTGGCACGGCCCTAGCAATCCCACTACACTCAAAGATGCGTCCTGATGGGTTTTGAAAAGTTTGTTGGTCGGGACTAGCAACATGTTGACCAAAAGATTTTTCGCAAGGAACTCAGACATGATGCTAGTGTAACATCTCGGGTATTTGAGCAACCAAAAATACAAGCTTTTTTGAAAATTTTCCTACAATGTGTGAAGTATGTAGTCGCTAGGTCAAACCTAAGTCAACCAAGGAAAGATGACTAATAAATTGGTGCACACATATAGATAAGATTGTAGGAGAGTGCATGTGTTCTTGATTAGTTTTGAGTTGACTCTAGTTTGGAGTTTGGAGTGCACAAATCCATAGCGAAATTCCTTTCAATACCTCCTTGAATTTCCATTTGAATTCCCTTTCAAGTTCCCTGAGACCTAATTCATATAAAAGGAAAAGTTCCTTTTCCTTTTTCCTCTCTAATCAACTTAGCAAAATGGGGAAAACCGCCTATCTTTTCCCTAGCAAGGATTGGAGAAAAATCCGTTGTCCTCCTCTCATTGAATTCCTCTCAAATTTCCTCTTTGAATCCATCTCAAATCCCTTTGCATTCATCCCCAAATTTCTTTAAGCCAAAAAGGAAAAATCCATTTTCTTTTTCCCCTTTTCATCCAGCCCAATCAACCTCCCTTTCCTGTGGCCCAACCTGTCACACCCAATTTTAAGGATAAAATGGGATGCAAAATCTTATGTCCGTCCAGAGACTAGTCACAAACATTATGAATAGTATCATCACAAATGTTTATTACATCATGACTAAGACTGAGTCTTCACCTAAATGTAGCGGTGATATAAAGAAAAGATCTCTCGTGGAAGCTCCATATCATAGCGACGTCAACTGGTTCACCACAAGTCTAGTAATCCTCAAGTAAATCATCATTACCATAGCCATCTGTTACCCATCCGGGATTTTTATACAAATAATGAAAATAAACAAGCGTAAGTACATGTCATACTAAACAAGTGTAACATGGGGTTCATGAGGCTCAAAAGGCTTGACACAGGTTTAACAGCATTCAGCTTTTAGTTGTCACAATTTTAGCTTAAGAGTAGCAACAAGTTGTTTCAATTCCCAATGCAAAACACATGATCAATGTAAATATGAATAATGAATAGCATAAATAGATAACTCTTAGTGTTCATTTATTCCATAAGGGTTCCAAGGCCGCTCGTTACCGTGAGCACGGCTGATATACCAGTTTTACACTCTGCAGAGGTTGTACACTTTCACTGTTGGTCGTGATACCCATATGCCCAGGTTTGCAACTCCCAAAACACTTCCAAGGTGAGCAGGCAAGGTTCACTATGAAGCCTTTCAAAGGTTCTTCTTACAAGTTAGGGCCATTAGATTCACTCGGCAAACAGATATAGGAACCCCCTGTCGAATGGCACAATTCCATCGTGACTATAGACATAAGAGTAGAGGCTGTCCTATACCTGATTCGTCAAGCCATTCTTACACCAATGAAGGTAACCACTAACAAGCTAGAAAAAGGTCCTCATACTAAGCTAAAGCTAGAGCCATGTAGCCCTCACAGCTGTACTGTAAGTCTCGGATGATCACTTACAGATAAGTCCTTAGGGAGAGGAATCTGATGGATTTAGAAAGTAGCTAAATACTCCAGCCCCTATTTCCAAGTTGCTAAAAATCATATTTTAATGTTTATTGCATATACCATTAGTCAAGTTACAAGATCATGGTTTAATTGAGCACTAGCAAAGCTACCCAATGCATATCCCATAGGTGACAATGTATAAGTTCAATTCTATGGAATCCCTATCAAGGCGACACATGCAACATGAATTTAATCTATTAAAGTGAATAGGAAACAAGGATGATCCCATGCTGTACTTGTCTTGAGCAAAGTACTCCTGCTGATCCAGCACGTCAAAGTAATACTCCTGGTCTCCCATGAATTGCTCACCGTCTATACTCGACAATCACCGCAACAAGCATCTAGAAGCAATCATGCGTAGCAAACAAAAGCTATAGATTAGAACAGTAAACCAACAGCATAAAATCAAGATGAAAAGTTTGGAAAATGAATCTACATCTTGCTACGAACACACAGACGCGAAGATCACAAAAATCAGAACTAAAACAAAGAAGTTATGGATTAAACAAGTTTTCCTTTAGTAAAATAATAGATTAAATCTAACCTCAAATTTTAAAAGTTGAAAACATGCTTAACAGTAGTATGAACATGTAGGTTACTTAATTATGAACCTAACACAACTTGAACGGATTAAATTAGAGTTAAAACAAAAAAGTTATGGCCTAAACAAACCTAGTGGCAAAACTCTAAATAGCTAAAAACGTATTTTAGATCTAACCGAAACAATGTATGTGTAACAGAACCGACCAATTATACGAGATTAAGTAAAAAAATCTTTCACCAAAGTAGACAATTTAGCTAACTTAAGCCCGTATAACCCGGTAGTTCGTGAAACCACGAAGGATTTCAAACCAATCGACATACAAACCAAGATCGTACAAGTTTAGCAAGTACCGTCACATGTTACATAAAGTTCGCAACGACAGTTGATACATCAGAGTTTAGAACATAAAGTTATTACATACCAAGTTCGAACTAAAATAGCGGAAGCAAATAGTTTTAAAGCCACACACACACTTTTGATCCAGATATAGTGCCAGTAGGTAGTCATTTCCAACAAAAGCATCAGATGAGAAATACGGAGTGACCATTTGCCCTTGGTCCTAGTTGTCACCCATCGCCGGGTACAGGCAGTTAATGCAATAGCCGTAGTACATTTGACCATCTGCAACAACAATGGGAACAACTCCCTGAGTACGAGAAGGTACTCTGCTAGACTTACCCATCTTAAACCAAAATAAAACGACACCAAGGATTATGCAAGGCTTTCTTTAGTGGGCTAGCTGACTCTTTTGCGAAAGCATAAGTTATCATGAATAAACTATTTTAAGTACTTTGCATCATCTTTATTATAACCTATCCATCTAGGTAAGCACCTGTACTATAGCAATCACATGATTAACCAATAACATCCAGTTACCAATTTAGCTTTAGCATAACTCACATCATCCAGATAACCATCATTGTTCCATAATAATTACTACGATGCCGTAGCTCGAGTCAAGTGCTCACTATCCAGGAGCGATGGCGATTCGAATCAATTCCTAACAAGCTGGTGATTTATTCCTCACACAAACCATGCTTCCCCTGCCAGGGTAGCTTAGATCACAAATGACACTTTTCAGGTAGCCACGGGATAATCTGGAGCCGCAGTACCTAGGGACTGCTTGACTGCCACGAATCAGGTCACACCTGCCCTTGGGCTCACTCTTCGCGCCCCTGTCATACCCCCATCAGCACCAATACGCGCACTCGTGTAGATCCTGGCCCGAATAGTGCCACTAGCTTCGCGGTCGAAAGGTACTTTATTCGGCAAGCTAAATGTGAGGCATGCGTTCAACATGACAAGAGGGACGAGCAACGATCGGTCCTTAATCGACACAGATGGAAACTAACAGCACCCCAGAACCCTGTCTGGTTGCCTCCAACTATTCCGTCCGGTCTCCAAATTTTCCATCATATATGGTTAATTCCAGGATATCATTCTTTCCATAGCCAATCTCTTCCAGTAACTATACATGGCCATCGGGCCGTGCCGGCCCGGCCCGGCGGCACGTCGGGCCATGCCGGCCCGGAACGGTGTCGTGCCTCAGCGGGCCACCATGCCTGTCGGGCCGTGCCTGCACCATGCTCGTGCCTGGCCTTCGGCCCAAGGCACGGCCCGTGGGCCGTTTGGCCATGTCGTGCCGCCCATTAGGCACGACCGTTTTCACCGTGCCGGGCCGGCCTATAGCCCGACAGGAAAAAAAACACCTCCAAAAAACCACCAAGTGCTGAAACACTTCATTTCCAAATTTCAACAAACAAAAGATCACATTTTCATTCACATTCACACACAATTATCAACATTCACATTCATACACAGTTATGAACTGATCTGATCAACATTCAACATTCACATTCACATTCACACAACTGTTAACTGATCAAGTTACCATTTTCATTCACAGTGACAGACTGACAGTTCACATCACAGATCACAGCACAAAGACAAAAGGAGACTAGATTATATGAAAATGATGATCAAAAGGAGCTGTTTTGTGCAATGCTGCCTCATTAAAAACCTTTCCAGATAAAACTCACCCTTGTGAGAAACCCTAAAAAGGAAAAAAGAGTGCAGCCAGCTCAAAGTCTTAGTCTTAATGTGTTATTACAAAAGCCAACAGCTGTGGCAAAGTTCACAGAATGACTGTGGCAAAGTTCATAGAAACAGAATGACAGAATCAGAGTCCACACTCGGTCACTCACTCTTCTTACTGTCACAGACACACAGACTCATAGTCAGTCAGTCACACACATAGCTTCACAGCACAGCACAGTAGACCAGCAGTCCAGCACAGCACCAGCCACCAGCAAAAGACCAAAACTCCAAAAGTACCTGCAAAAATAGAAGAATCCAATCAGTCCAAAAGTATTGAGTTGATTGAGTGATAGTATTTAGTTCAGATAGACAGTTAGTACCTCTTAGGCTTTCCTCTCTCCAGTTCTTCTTCACTTGTTGTATCCAGCACAGCAAAAGAAGTCCAAAAGTACCTGCAAAATTGTACATAATTCATGTTATTGTTTTGCCATTAATGTAAATAGGCTGGTACTTATAGTTATAGATTTGAGTTGAGTACCTGAGAGCGAGAGGAGAGGTTCTTCACTTCTTCTATCCAGCACCAGCAGCACCGCCGCTGCCGCTGCCGCTGGCTTCGCCTTCACCATCAAGGAAGAGGTTCTTGAATGCCTCCTCCAGGTCCACATCCTCAGGTGCATGCTGTTCTCTTCTTACTGCTTGCTCCCAGTCCTTCATGCAGGTGAGCATCTCCACATGCTCCGGCAACAAGCGCCGCCGTCGGTCTTCGAGTATCCTAGCTGTACAGCTGAAACAAGACTCGGAAGAGACACTAGATACAGGAACAGACATGATATCTCGAGCCATAATAGATAGGATTGGATAGGTTAGCTTGTGGTCATGCCACCAGAGCAGTATGTCAAAGGATTCCTCATAACATGTGACAGGGTCACTGTCCAAGTAAGCTGAGAGCTCACTGACACCAGAACCAGATGGAGTAGATGAAGATGAGGGGGAACAGCCAGAGCCAGGGAAGCACCAGGACCTCCAAAGATCCTTCCCCATGCCTGTTTTCTCTTACCACAATGAGTTGAAGGCTGTGAAACCCTTTGAGTCCTAGCTGCCCCACCAAATTTCTGCTCATACTTGTTAAACAATCTGTACAATTCAGCTTTGACATCACCATAGTATAAACTATAACTGGATCCAGTATGTTGAGCAAGCAATTCAAGCACATTAAAGAATCCTTTGATCTTAGCTCTAGGATCAAGAATGAATGCATATGAATAGAGCAGTGGAATTTTCTCCCAATATTTAAGAAATTTAAGCTTCATAGGATAAGCAATCATTCTAAAATTCTGATCTGTTTCAGCTTTATGCAGATGCTCAGCAATGTCAAGGATATGGTGCAAAACATGTGGAGTCAGTGGGATAGTAAACACCGACGAGAACAACGAGAATCATAAAAGAGTTCCAGAACACCATTATCATGCTCAAAGAACATACCAATGATGTGCAGTCAACAATTCTGAACCATAATTAGAGTTAAGCCACACAGAAAATACTTCTTTGTATGGTAGCAAATGCTTAAGCATTAAATAGGTGGAATTCCATCTAACATCCATATCCAATCCAAACTTTCTAGGCCTTATACCCTGAGCAATATAGTAATTTTTGAATAATGCAATTCTTTGATTAGAGGAATTCAAAAAGTTTATTGCAGTTCTGAAATCTTCAGTAAAAGGTTTCAACCTCTTCAAGCTAGATTTGACAATGAGATTAATGATATGACAGGCACAACGCTGATGCACAAGCAAATACTTGACCTTGTGAGGATCATCACGTGTAGGTGCAGGATAAGAACCCAAGTAACCAAATAAGACAAGTTGCAAGATATCATAAGCCTTAGAATTAGCTGAAGCATTGTCTAAAGTGACAGCAAAGATCTTGTCAATCAACCCAAACTCCTCAACCACAACAGATATCTTCTCAGCAATGTTTTCACCAGAATGTGACACCTCAATTAGCCTAAAACCTATAACCTTTTTCTGCAACTCCTAATTAGCACTAACATAATGAGCAACAACAGAAATATAGTCCTCCTTAGCATTACCAGACCAAATGTCAGATGTCAAAGACACAGATGAGCAAGCAGGAAACAAAGAATTCATAAGCATAGAACGTTGCTCAGCAAACAATTTACCCATATCTCTAGTAGTGGCCTGTCTAGAAACCTTCTCAAATCTAGGGTTATGAGCACGCTTAATGTAATCCTCCCAGGCCTGTGTCTCACCTATGCCTAATGGAAGGTCCAGTCTAGCAATCAACCGGCACAACTCAATAGGAGCAATAGCAGGGTCATACACCCAGTTATGCAAACCATCATCATTCAGAGCAAGCCTAGACTGGACCCTCTTATCGTTATCATGTTTAGCCTTGCAAGATTTCTGGTGCCTTTTCAAATGACTAGTGCCAGCAACAGATCTAGCAGTATACCTCTTGCCACACATTTTACAGATAGCAGCTACTCGTATGTTATTTTCCTTAATCTCAGTGAAATCCTCCCAAACAGCAGATATGAGCTTACCACCACCACCAGTCGATGAGGTACCATGAGTGTCAGTGGAGGCTGCCACCCCACCGTCGTCATCGCTGGCATCGAGATCAATCGGATGGGTGCCATCACCGTCACCGAGATCGATGCCGAACAGCCCGGCTGCATCCTCACGGATGTCGTCGTCATTCTCCACTTCCAGCACCTCCCAATCCGAGGCCAAGGGAAGGGGGGAGGGGGACGGCCGGCCGGCCCGGCCCCGGCCCTTGGCTCTAGCTCCAGCACCACCCCTCGACGGTGGACAAGGGCGCTTTGACACTGGTGGGCTTGCCATGGCGCCTCCAGAGGAGGACGACACGGCGTCAGGCACCAACCTGCGAAGAAGATGAAGAAGAAGATTACAAATTTAGAACTTACAAGAACAGAGACAAGAGAGTGACAGTGAGTGAAAGAGAGAGACAGATCTAGGGTTAGGGTTTCGACTTTTGACTCACCTACGCCACTGGAGCCTAGTGCCGGAGAAGAGGCCAGGGAGCCAAGAGCCCAAGACCGAACCAGAGGAGAGAGACACCGGTTAGAACGACGGCGAGCGGCAGCGGAACGACTGACAGGCACAAGCCACTCACATGGTAGTATGGTACATCAGAGGTTGAGAGGAGGGAAAGGAGGGAGGAGAAGGAGAAGAGGGAAAGGAGGGAGGGAGGCGAGGTGTAGGACCGGCGGCGAGTCATTGGAGCAGGGCCGGCGAGCACCAGGCGAACGGCGGCGATAGATCGAGGTCGAGGCACCAGACGCGAGGCGAGACTGCAAGAGCGGAGAGCGGTCAGCGACTCAGTGGCGAGGCGAGGCGATTAGAAATTTGGAATGTGAAGCTAGGGTTAGGGTTAGGTGCAGGACCGACGGTGAGGTCACCGGAGAAGGGCCGGCGAGCACCAGGCGAATGGTGGCGACAGATCGAGGTGGAGGCGTCGAGGCACCAGACGCGAGGCGAGAGCTGGAGAGGCGGAGAGCGGAGAGCGGAGGTGAGAGCCGGAGAAGCTAGGGTTAGGGTTAGGGACTTAGGGGCGGCCCGCAGCGGCGCCTGCCTTTTATATCAAGAGGGGGACTGGGGGAGCCGGCCAGCCGGGGAGGCGGGGAGGGGGCTTGTTGGGCCAGCCAATGGGCCATGGGGGCACCGGGCCGCCACCGGGCCACCTCTTTGGACCGAGCCGTGCCCGTGCCGTGCCACGGGCCAGGGTGGCGGCCCAAGCCCGTCCTGGTCACTCGGGCCGGGCCGGCCTGGGCCCTGTGGCCACCGTGCCGTGCCGTTCTTGGGCCGGGCAAAAACACCGGACCGTGGGCCGAGCCGCGAGCCCGTGGGCTGCATGGCCATCTATACCAGTAACCACCTATAATGTAGGTGACCGGGTATCACCGATCGCTACCGGTCTAAGCAAGGCTAAGCAGTTATTCGATCCTGACCTAACAGGGTAAAAGGTACTAAGGTAGGCAAGGATAGTAATAAATGCATCAACGGTTTCAATCAACTCCTACAACTTACTGCAACAATATATAAACTCATATATATAAAAAGAATTGCTTTTATAAAGTAGGAGACTTAGAATGCTCCAGGGCTTGCCTCGTTCGAACGAACTAGGTTGGTGATCCACGCACTCCGGCAAGTCCTCTCCTTGCTCCTCTTCCTCTGGCACCTCCTGTGCCTGGACTTCTTATGGATCTGTCCCGATCTGCTCTTCCTGAACTGCTACTAGCAACTCTTCCTGCGATCCTGTATGATGCAGATATATAAGTGCTAATGCATAGGTGCATTGGAGAGATGACATGTAATGATCATGATGCATGAAATGTAGATGACCATGTTTAACTTCATTGGACATAGTAGTAGCAAAGCTCTTCTACAAGGTAGTCAACATCATCCAGAACATGTACTACTATCTACTACGAAACCACTGTACTAACATGCCAAATCACCAAAACAATATGCTACAAAGATACACCAAAGAGAACATTATTAACTAAACTCACATTAAAGAAGATCATTTGATTTCATTTTAAACTAGGGCTACACAGCAACATATATTTCTGTTGTTCATAAAAATCTGAGAAAATTACAGTAGCATAATACTACTCTAAGTAGACTACCATAAAATTTTCATGGCATTTGGATAAGTAGAATAGCCTACACAAAAATGACAAGGCATAATTGCTTAAAAAGGCATAAATAGAAAACCTTAGTTAAAAGTGCCAAGCAACAGATTTTATATTTTTCCTAACATCCTTAAGGTACTGGGATACTCCCCACAAAATTTCATGGTTATAGGATTCCTAGATAATTTACAAAAATTTACACAAGTATCAATCAATGATAAAAGGAAAATCTATAACTCAAAAACCACACATGTAATGACTCTCAAATTTTTACCAGAGCTTATACTAAGCAAGAATAGCTTACCCACAAAATTTCATAATTTTTGGACCAAAGAAACTCTAGATATAAAATAAACAAGTTTGCATGCATTCAAAAACACATTTCAAATTTCCATTTAAATCTTCCAAAATTTCTACTTTAAGTATCAAGACTATATTTGTCCTAAATACTAGACTTCCTAAGGAACACTACCAAATTTATTTCACAATTTTTGAAGCTACAAAACTGGAGATACAATTATTACAAAACAACATATAAATCAGTTAATTTTAACTAGCCTATCACTAAACTATCACTGACGCGTGGGACCCGCTTGTTAGCCGGACCCGCCTGTCATTGACACAGAACAGAGGAGATGGCACGCGACGGTGCGGCGATGGTCGAGCTCGCCGACGGTGGCTCCTCCGGTGAAATCGACAGCACCTACACGATCTACGTGACGAGCCGCGTCGAATGGTGCTACCGGCGAGACCTAAGACCTAGCGGAGGGGGCTCGTCGCCGGTGATGGCGGCACGGCAGCGCTTCGGCACGAGACGCCGGCAACATCAAGCCATGACTGACTCAACCGAGCTCGGCATGAGCTACCGGGGGTCGCTACGGTGCTACCCAAGCAAGAATAGGGGGACGAGAAGCCTCGGTGGCAGTTGGCCGCGTAGAGCTCCAACTCCGGCAAGACTCCATCATGGCGGGCGGTGGAGGAAACGACCAATGTGCCCTTACCAAGACCCAATCGATGTAGCCAAGGGGTGGAGGAGGTAGAGGGGAACACGGCGGAGCTGCAGACCGACTGGTAGTCGTGTTTTTGCGGCGGCGAGCGAGCTAGGCTATGGCGGAGCGGCTCGGTACGGCTGCGGCTGCTGCGGAGACGAAGGAAGGAGACGAAGGAAATGAAAAATGAGTGATTGAGTTGGTCGAGCAGGCACGCGGGGGATTAAGGCGAGGCCAGCGGTGCCAGGACGGCCACAGCGCGTGGCCTACGCAGTCAGGCGACCAGCGACGCACAGCATACACGCGGCGGTGAAACACTGAAACAGTTGGCACCGTAGCAGCGATTTAGTTCAAACAGCAGAGCAAACAACCGGCCTGACAGCGTGTTTTCGTCGATCCATAACTCCTAAACCGTTCATTAACATCGAAAATAGTCAAGATACAAGTTGTAGCCCTATGTACCAGCTACAAAACTCATTTAGAGATCAAAGTCTAATTCGCAAAGGACAGAGAGTAAAATCAGGCCAAAGTCGAGCTCATGAAACTGAAAACTAGGTTTTCGTACTTAGAAAATTTCTAAGTGTTGAACCCAACCCAAAATCTGACTTGTGGGACCATTTAGAGCATGTTGTGCATATTTTCATGAGTTGGTCATAAAATAACTTTTGTTCCTTATAAAATTTGCTACCACTTTGCTTTAGGTTGCTCAGGCATACATAGACTCTAAGTTGCTCTTTTTAAACAGTCAAACCAAAAAGTCCTAAGGTCAAAACAAGTCAAACCATGACTTGGAAACTTAATCGGGCAAAATGATCAACATGAACATGGTTCCTAATGACCTTCTAAGTATAACTAAGTTGTTTAAATATATATTTAGCCATACCACACATTGGTCACACAAGAATCAAGCACTGAACGTACTGAAACAATGAAAAACAATTGAAATGTTACTTTTGTTTCATAGTCATGTTTCACATGTTTCATGATCTTGTTGCATCGTACTAACTAGCTATGTTCCACTAAAGTGAGTTGCACATGTTGCACTTGGGTGTTGCACACTATTCATATCACAATAAAAAAAACAACACTCATGAAATATGCAGTATGTTGCAAGGTTTTGATAACATGTTTCATGTGATATATGCTCATGAATGGATGAATAATGCTCATGTTCATGAAATGCAAGTGCAATTATGCAAGCCTAACACTAGGGGTGTTACATCCCTCCCCCCTTATAAGAATCTTGTCCTGAGATTTAGAGTTACAAACCATTTGTTATAAAAATCCGTATAAGCGTTTTGTAGATATTCTCCTATTTCCCATGTCGCATCGCCATCATCGTGATGACTCCACTGTATCTTATATGTTCTCACCACTTTATTCCGAGTGACTCGGTCCTTAGTGTCCAAAACTCAAACCGGTTGCTCATGGTATTCCAAGTCTGATTTGAGCTGAATGCTCGGAGGTTCTATTCTCTCTTCCGGAATACGCAAGCACTTCTTCAACTGTGATACATGGAAGACTAGAAAGATCGAACCCATCGCTTCTGGTAACTGTAACTTATAAGCCACGGGACCCTTCTTTTCTATGATCTTGTACGGTCCTACAAACCTAGGAGCAAGTTTTCTGTTTACTCCAAACCTTTGTACCTTCTTCATTGGAGTAACCTTCAGATAAACGTAGTCACCTACTTCAAACGCAAGAGGTCTCCTCTTATCGGCATAGCTCTTCTGGCGTGACTGTGCCGCTTTCATGTTTTGTTGGATAATCTGGACCTTTTTCTCAGCCTCATCAACAAAATCAATTCCGTAAAACCTTCTCTCTCCAGGCTCGACCCAATTCAATGGTGTCCTACATTTTCTGCCATACAAAGCTTCAAATGGAGCCATCTTGATACTTTCTTGGTAACTGTTGTTGTAAGCAAATTCTGCCAAAGGTAACCATGATTCCCATGAACCCTTAGACGATAACAGACAAGCTCTAAGCATATCTTCTAGAACAGCATTAACTCGCTCTGTCTACCCATCTGTCTGTGGGTGGTAAGCTGTACTACGAGTCAAGCTAGTACCCAACCCTTTATGAAGATGCTCCCAAAAATGAGCGGTAAATTGGGACCCACGGTCAGACACGATAGTCTTTGGTATACCATGTAATCGGACAATCTCTGCAATATACTTCTCAGCATACTGAGGTGGCCGGAAAGTTGTTTTGACTGGTAAAAAGTGAGCTGATTTGGTAAGGCGATCTACGCTTACCCAAATCGAATCATTCCCCTTTGGTGTGGTAGGGAATCCGGTGATAAAATCCATACTTATATCATCCCATTTCCAATCTGGTATTGACAAAGGTTGCAACATTCCTGCGGGTCTCATGTGAAGAGCCTTCACTCTACAACACATGTCGCAACGAGCAACATAAGCTACAATCTCCTTCTTCATTTTCGTCCACCAATAACGAGGTCTCAATTCTTGGTACATTTTGTTACTTCCAGGATGGATAGATAACTTAGAGTGATGAGCTTCATCCATCAATTTGTTCTTGAGCTCTCGATCTTTAGGTACAACTAGACGGTCCTTAAACCATAGCACTCCGTGCTCATCCACTCTAAATTGCCTAGTCGGTTCTTTCTTCATTTTCTCCTTGATATGGAATATTCCTTTATCTGTTTTCTGACCCTCAATGATCTTGCTCTCCAAGGTACAACTAACCTAGATGTTATGCAACACAGCAGGATGTAACAAATTGAACCCATCCTCAAACAATGGTTGCACAGCAAGAGAATGTGACTTCCTACTTAAAGCATCTGCTACTACATTTGCCTTTCCCGGATGATAGTGCACATTCAGATTATAATCCTTTATCAGCTCTAACCATCTTCTCTGTCGCATATTCAACTCAGACGGAGTAAATATGTACTTGAGACACTTATGATCTGTAAAGATATTGCACACATTCCCAAGCAAGTAGTGTCTCCAAATCTTTAGAGCATGCACAACAGTTGCAAGCTCTAAATCATGCGTAGGATAGTTAACCTCATGCTTCCTCAACTGACGTGAGGCATGCGCAATAACACTTCCATCTTGCATCAGGACACATCATAAACCATTCTTTGATGCATCGCAAAACACATCAAACGGCTTCTCTATATCTGGTTGCGCCAGAACAGGAGCAGTGGTTAGCAATTTCCGCAAGGTGCAGAAAGCTGCCTCACACTCCTCTATCCAAACGAACCTATGATCCTTTTGTAATAAACTTGTCATCTGCTTGGCAATCTTTGAGAAGTCTGGGATAAAACGGCGATAGTAACCGGCTAATCCAAGAAAACTTTGAACCTCATGAACTGTGCTTGGTGCCTTCCAGTCCATAACCTCTTGTATTTTACTAGGATCCACTGAGATTCCATTCTCAGATAACACATGGCCGAGAAAAGGAACTGTCTTCAGCCAGAACTCACATTTACTAAACTTAGCATACAACTGGTGGTCTCTGAGTCTAGTCAAGACAACCCTTAGGTGCTCGGCATGATCCTGTTCGTTCTTAGAGTATATCAGAATGTCATCAATGAACACAATCACAAACTGATCCAATTCTGGCATAAAGACCGAATTCATCAGATACATAAAGTATGCAGGAGCATTTGTCAAACCAAAGGACATGACAAGATACTCGTACAAACCATATCTAGTGGAGAACGTAGTTTTGGGTATATCATGTGGTCTAATCTTGATCTGATGATACCCTGATCTCAAATCTATCTTGGAGAACACTTTGGCTTTTGACAATTGATCAAACAAGATATCAATACGAGGTAAAGGATACTTGTTTTTAATTGTCACCGCATTCAGTGGCCGGTAGTCCACGCACATCCGTAGGGAGTTATCCTTCTTCTTCTTCACGAACAGTGCGGGACATCCCCATTCCGATGAACTTGGCCGAATTAAACCCTTAGTCAACAGATCCTGGAGTTGTTTCTTCAACTCGGCTAATTCATTTGGAGGCATCCGATAAGGCCTTCTTGAGATTGGTGGTGTTCCAGGGATTAACTCAATGGCAAACTCAACATCTCTGTCTGGTGGAAGACCAGGTAACTCATCTGGAAACACGTCCGAAAACTCGCACACTACTGGAATCTTGGCGAGAAGAGTAGTTTGGACTGCACAAGTTGTACTAGCCAGATCTATTCTCCGAGGTAAGGTTAATTGAAATGTACCTTCTCCAACAGGTTCCTTGAGAGAAATGTTTCTTCCCCCAACATCAATTACTACACCCATCTTAGTCATCCAGTTCATTCCTATAATCACATCCAGAACTAGCCCTGGCATAACTTTTAAGTTACGCTTATACTGCCTGTTTGCTATGCACAGGGTTACTCTCGGATTATCTGATTAGTTAACAGATCAGCCCCTGCTGAACTGATCCGATAAGCACATTCCAATTCAACTATCTTTTGCTCATACTTTCTTGCAAATGCTTGACTTATGAATGAATGAGACGATCTAGAATCAAACAAAACGACTGCAGGATGATTGTTGATAGAAAACATACCGACTATCACGGGTTCTCCTTCTGGGATGTCATCAATGGTGGTGTGGTGCACATGAGCTTGGTACTGATTCTGTGGCTTCTTAGGATATAGGCAAAACTTCGCAAAGTGCCTAGATTGATTGCAGTTGTAACACGGTCCTCTTACTTGAGTAGCAGCTCCTGATGAACTGCCTTGTCCGGTCTTGGCTTGTGGCACCGCCATCTTGAATGGCTTCTGATTCCTCTGAGGTTGCTGGGTATTCTATTTCCTCCATTGGGGTGGCCTGAACCTTGCACCAGGGGCAGGCGAACGATACGCAGAACGGTTTGCCATCGGGGCCCTTGGCTGGGATGGACCTGACTCAAAAGCTCTCTTGCGAGTCTTGGATGTAGCATATACATTGTTGTTCTTCTCTTGCTTTAAGCAGTCACTAACAAAGTCATTGAAACCCATTCTCGTGCTGGTACCCACGTGCTTCATCATCTTGGGATTCAGACCTCTCTTGAAACTAGCGATCTTTTTGGCATCGGTATTCACCATGTTAGAGGCATAGCGACTTAGATTGTTGAATGCATGTAGATACTGTGTCACAGTCTTGGTACCTTGGGTTAGTGCGAGAAATTCTCCAAACTTCATTTCTATCAACCCAGGGGGAATGTATGTTCCATGAAAAGCCTCCGTGAATTCCCTCCAAGTAATGTGGGCATTAGGTGGAAAAGTGGTGCGGTGATGCTTACACCACATTCCTATAGGGCCTTGCAGCTGATGAGCTGCATACTCAGTTTTCAATACTTCTGTCATCCTGAGAACACGAAACTTATCTTCCATGGTGTTTATCCACTCTTCTGCATCCAATGGCTTTGCAGCTTCTTTGAAAATTAGTGGTCTGGTGTCCATAAAGTCCTTGAAACTACTATGCTGATTCGCTTCATGTCCACCTAGGTTTAACCCACGGCGGATGTTGTCAGCGATATGGCGCAATGCAGCTTCCATATTCTGCTACATGCCCTCCATGTTGCGTTGACTTCCAAGGAACTATGCGAAGAACTGTTCCACGGTGTATGGTGGAGGAGGAGGTGGTGGTGGTTCACGGTTCTCATTCCCAGCTGCACTGCCACCTGCCTCAGCAGCATCATACACGGTACGGCGAGTGTTCGGCATCTGCATATTTCAACAACAGTAATTATTAGGCGATGTTGTAGAGATCGCAAGCGAATGAAAAATTATGCCGTACTGAATTCACTAGAGAGAATAAATTCATACAATAAAATAGGGGCACAATAAGTCATTCCAAATAACACAACATCACTAATTAGATTACTTAAGCGCACACATCGCGTCCATTACAACCAAATTGCCAGCATACATACACTGGACTTTTATGCGTTCAGATATCGCATTACTAGCCAAGTTCCAATCACATGCCAGGTCTCATAAGTTCAAAGCAAGATACATTAGGTTACATGCTGACAAAAGAAAAGTCATCATGACAGAACCTAAACACTAGCGCAAGGCAACTAGCCTACTCCTCGGGGCCATCGTCGGGGACAGAGACGTCACCATCGCCCCCAGGTGAAACTACATGCTCGTCCTCATCATCGATGTCCATGCCAGCGGCGTCTGGAGGAGCATATGGGCCAACCCCATTGTAGAGCGCGTGAAACTCCTCGTGCAGGTTAACGTTGTACTCCTCTAGCTCATCGACCCTCTGCAGCAGCAGGTCCCTCGCATTCTAGGCTTCATTCCTTTCCTGAACCAACTGTCCAATCATGCGGTCTGCATTGTTGTTGGCCTGAGTCAATGTATGCACCCGCTGCATAGCTCTATCACCTCTCTCTACCGCCTGGTCCCGCTGTAAGCTCATATCAGCCAACTGCTCCTGCAAACTAGCTATAGCACGTGCCTGCTACTTCTTCTGCTTTCTTGCCTTGAGCTTATCATCACCACGCAAGCCAGTCAAAGTCCAGTAGGTACACTCAAGACCCTGATACGCTCTGATAGCGGCAAACATAGCACTCATAGCATGGTTATCGCTAGCATGTCCCTCAGTCGGACCTCTAACCAAAGCACTTCCCTGAGGCTGAACCCAAATAGCATCACGAGGATCATCCCTAGGAAAGGTGCCAGCTAGAGCTGCTGCAAGCTCACTGGGAAATCTGCTCATGATGTCCCTGATGACGCGGAAAGCTGCTCCCTCTGCACCCTCACCAGGAGTGCGACCCTCAAACTCCAAGTGCCACCCGTCCCACTCTGGAGCATCACCAAGAGCAGGAACGGTGATCTCTACCACTGCGAGTCCATCCTCTGCTAACTGGCTCTCATTCCAAGAGTACACCGGCTCTTGACCCTCTGGGTACCCCACATCATGGAGCACTCTCCAAAGCAAGGTCGGCATGCCAAACTCGCTCAAGAAGGTGTCTGTGGTGCGGTGCTCCCTCAGGGCCAACTGACGTCGAGGTGCCCTTCCTCCGGTGGACTTACGGGCAGTCTGCTTCGTGCGAGCCATCTGTAGCAAATTGTTGTTTTATTACCCACGTGAGAACAAGGTTAAGTTGTCATTTTTATCAAAATGAGATAATCAACTTATAAGGGGAGGAACAATGCCATGAATGATATGTAACAACATGATGCATGCATGTTGCGTACGTTCTCACCAACTTAGGAAAAATAACAATTGCTAGCTGCATAGACGGTGGCATACAATGATCTCTCATAACGTAGCTAATATGTACTACACGATAGCGCTGTTATGTACCTGCAAAAGATCCACTTCAGCCCAACCCTTGATAGTATGAAAATTATGCATGAAAGCAGTAAAGTAATCTACTCGCTCTACACGCATCCCCAGATACGCGTACAACGGTAGCAACTATCCAAACCATCGTCCGATCGACGGCATGTCACCAGAGGACAAAATTCTCCCACACATTGGATACCTTCATACAAACACGCATATGGCATGTAAATAATCCGGCATCATATAAACACTTCCCTAGGTCGGCAGTGTATCCGATCATGCTCTCACAACTCTCACTTACCGAGGCGTAGAGGCAAGGAATCCATACAATACCACTCAAGTGAATGGCACTCATACAATAGCAAGCCGTATGAGCGACGAAATAGAAATATGATGCAAAGACCCCCAAGTCAGTACTTAAATAAGCCACCTAGAGTCCTTAACTGGGCATAAAGGATATGACCACTGGCACACTAGTAAGTTTTAAATTAGAGGTTGAAACACCTATATGCTATGAGTTCGTAATTAGTTTTGTAACACAAAACCCGTTTGTTTTAAATACACGCATGAACAGTAATCTGCTAAACCTTGCTCTGATGCCAGCTGCAACAGAACCGACCAATTATACGAGATTAAGTAAGAAAATCTTCCGCCAAAGCAGACAATTTAGCTAACTTAAGCCCGTATAACCCGGTAGTCCGTGAAACCACGAAGGATTTCAAACCAATCGACATACAAACCAAGATCGTACAAGTTTAGCAAGTACTGTCACACGTTACATAAAGTTCGCAACGACAGTTGATACATCAGAGTTTAGAACATAAAGTTATTACATACCAAGTTCAAACTGAAATAGCGAAAGCAAATAGTTTTAAAGCTACACACACACTTTTGATCCACATACAGTGCCAGTAGGTAGTCATTTCCAACAAAAGCATCAGATGAGAAATACGGAGCGACCATTTGCCCTTGGTCCTAGTTGTCACCCATCGCCGGGTACAGGCAGTTAATGCAATAGCCGTAGTACATTTGACCATCTGCAACAACAATGGGAATAACTCCCTGAGTACGAGAAGGTACTCAGCTAGACTTACCCGTCTTAAACCAAAATAAAACGACACCAAGGATTATGCAAGGCTTTCTTTAGTGGGCTAGCTGACTCTTTTGCGAAAGCATAAGTTATCACGAATAAACTATTTTAAGTACTTTGCATCATCTTTATTATAACCTATCCATCTAGGTAACCACCTGTACTATAGCAATCACATGATTAACCAATAACATCCAGTTACCAATTTAGCTTTAGCATAACTCACATCATCCAGATAACCATCATTGTTCCATAATAATTACTATGATGCCGTAGCTCGAGTCAAGTGCTCACTATCCAGGAGCGATGGCGATTCGAATCGATTCCTAACCAGCTGGTGATTTATTCCTCACACAAACCATGCTTCCCCTGCCAGGGTAGCTTAGATCACAAATGACACTTTTCAGGTAGCCACGGGATAATCTGGAGCCGCAGTACCCAGGGACCGCCCGACTGCCAGGAATCAGGTCACACCTGCCCTTGGGCTCACTCTTCACGCCCCTGTCATACCCCCATCAGCACCAATACGCGCACTCGTGTAGATCCCGGCCCGAATAGTGCCACTAGCTTCGCGGTCGAAAGGTACTTTATTCGGCCAGCTAAATGTGAGGCATGCGTTCAACATGACAAGAGGGACGAGCAATGATCGGTCCTTAATCGACACAGACGGAAACTAACAGCACCCCAGAACCCTGTCTGGTTGCCTCCAACTATTCCGTCCGGTCTCCAAATTTTCCATCACATATGGTTAATTCCAGGATATCATTCTTTCCATAGCCAATCTCTTCTAGTACCACCTATAATGTAGGTGACCGGGTATCACCGATCGCTACCGGTCTAAGCAAGGCTAAGCAGTTATTTGATCCTGACCTAACAGGATAAAAGGAAATAAGGTAGGCAAGGATGGTAATAAATGCATCAACGGTTTCAATCAACTCCTACAACTTAATGCAACAATATATAAACTCATATATATAGAAAGAATTGCTTTTATAAAGTAGGAGACTTAGAATGCTCCGGGGCTTGGCTCGTTCGAACGAACTAGGTTGGTGATCCACGCACTCCAGCAAGTCCTCTCCTTGCTCCTCTTCCTCTGGCACCTCCTGTGCCTGGACTTCTTGTGGATCTGTCCCGGTCTGCTCTTCCTGAACTGCTAATAGCAACTCTTCATGTGATCCTATATGATGCAGATATATAAGTGCTAATGCATAGGTGCATTGGAGAGATGACATGTAATGATCATGATGCATGAAATGTAGATGGCCATGTTTAACTTCATTGGACATAGTAGTAGCAAAGCTCTTCTACAAGGTAGTCAACATCATCCAAGAACATGTACTACTATCTACTATGACAACCACTGTACTAACATGCCAAATCACCACAGCATACTAAGATGCTACAAAGATACACCAAAGAGAACATTATTAACTAAACTCGCATTAAAGAAGATCATTTGATTTCATTTTAAACTAGGGCTACACAGCAACATATATTTCTAGTGTTCATAAAAATTTGAGAAAATTACAGTAGCATAGTACTACTCTAAGTAGACTACCATAAAATTTTCATGGCATTTGGATAAGTAGAATAGCCTACACAAAAATGACAAGGCATAATTGCTTAAAAAGGCATAAATAGAAAACCTTAGTTAAAAGTGCCAAGCAACAGATTTCATATTTTTCCTAACATCCTTAAGCTACTGGGATACTCCCCACAAAATTTCATGGTCATAGGATTCCTAGATAATTTACAAAAATTTACACAAGTATCAATCAATGATAAAAGGAAAATCTATAACTCAAAAACCACACATGTAATGACTCTCAAATTTTTACCAGAGCTTATACTAAGCAAGAATAGCTTACCCACAAAATTTCATAATTTTTGGACCATAGAAACTCTAGATATAAAATAAACAAATTTGCATGCATTCAAAAACACATTTCAAATTTCCATTTAAATCTTCCAAAATTTCTACTGTAAGTATCAAGACTATATTTTTTCTAAATACTAGACTTCCTAAGGAACACTACCAAATTTATTTCACAATTTTTGAAGCTACAAAACTGGAGATACAATTATTACAAAACAACATAGAAATCAGTTAATTTGAACTAGCCTATCACTAAACTGTCACTAACGCGTGGGACCCGCTTGTCAACCGAACCCGCCTGTCATTGACAAAGAACAGGGGAGACGGCACACGACGGCGCGACGATGGTCGAGCTTCGCCGACGGTGGCTCCTCGGTGAAATCGACAAAGACCTACACGATCTACGTGATTTGAGCCGCGTCGAATGGTGCTACCAATGAGACCTAAGACCTAGCGGAGGGGCTCGTCATGCGGGTGATGGCGGCAACGCAGCAACACTCCCGGCGCGAGACGCCAGCAACATCAAGCCATGACTGACTCAACCGAGCTCGGCATGAGCTACCGGAGGTCGTTACAGTGCTACCCAAGCAAGAATAGGGGGACGAGAAGCCTTGGTGGCGGTTGGCGCGTAGAGCTCCAACTCCGTGAGAGACTCCATCATGGCGGGCGGTGGAGGAAAGCGACCAATGTGCCCTTACCAAGACCCAATCGATGTAGCCAAGAGGTGGAGGAGGTAGAGGGAACACAATGGCGAGTCTGCAGACCGACCCAGTAGTCGTGTTTTTGCGGGCGGCGAAGCTGAGCTAGGCTATGGCGGAGCGGCTCAGCATGCAGCCATGGCGCTTGGCTGCTGAAGAAGGAAGGAGACGAAGGAAATGAAAAATGAGTGGGTGAGTTGGTCGGGCAGGCGCGCGGGGGATTAAGGTGAGGCTAGTGGTGCCAGGACGGCCGCGGCGCGTGGCCTGCATGGTCAGGCGACTGGCGACGCACGACATACACGCGGCGGTGAAACACTAAAATGGTCGGCATTGTAGCAGCGATTCAGTTCAAATAGCAGAGAAACAACCGGCCTGACAGCGTGTTTTCGTCGATCCATGACTCCTAAACCGTTGGTTAACATCGAAAACAGTCAAGATACAAGTTGTAGCCCTAGGTACCAGCTACAAAAGTCATTTAGAGATCAAAGTCTAATTCACAAAGGACAGAGAGTAAAATCAGGCCAAAGTTGAGCTCATGAAACTGAAAACTCGGTTTTCGTACTTAGAAAATTTCTAAGTGTTGAACCCAACCCAAAATCTGACTTGTGGGACCATTTAGAGCATGTTGTGCATATTTTCATGAGTTGGTCATAAAATAACTTTTGTTCCTTATAAAATTTGCTACCACTTTGCTTTAGGTTGCTCAGGCTTGCATAGACTCTAAGTTGCACTTTTTAAATAGTCAAACCAAAAAGTCCTAAGGTCAAAACAAGTCAAACCATGACTTGGAAACTTAATTAGGCAAAATGATCAACATGAACATGGTTCCTAATGACCTTCTAAGTATAACTAAGTTGTTTAAAAATATATTTAGCCATACCACACATTGGTCACACAAGAATCAAGCACTGAACGTACTGAAACAATGAAAAACAATTGAAATGTTACTTTTGTTTCATAGTCATGTTTCACATGTTTCATGATCTTGTTGCATCGTACTAACTAGCTATGTTCCACTAAAGTGAGTTGCACATGTTGCACTTGGGTGTTGCACACTATTCATATCACAATAAAAAAACAACACTCATGAAATATACAGTATGTTGCAAGGTTTCAATAACATGTTTCATGTGATATATGCTCATGAATGGATGAATAATGCTCATGTTCATGAAATGCAAGTGCAATTATGCAAGCCTAACACTAGGGGTATTACAGTACGCTTTGAAAAGAAGAGAACAAAATCTGAAAAGAGGCTTTGGACTCTGGGTTAAGACTCGGATAATTATACGGGTTTTTTGCAAAACTCCCAGCGAAGCGGTATCTTCTATTTTCAGTCGTTGGATCAAAATTGGATGGCCAGGATCGCGTGGGAGAAAGAAGTGGCCGGAACAGGGCCAACGGCGAACTCGGCGGCAACGGGGCCATGGCCGGCATGGCGGAGCTCACCAAACCTAGCCTATTGTCCATCGTGTGATGAACCGAAAACATGGGGGGAAAGAGGGGACGCCGGTGAACTCACCTAGGGTTACCTCGACGGCAGAGAAAGAACAGGATAGGTGCGGGGCTCGACGAGATGACGATGGCTCTCCAAGCTCACGGCGGTGCTAGGGTTGGCTGCTTTGGGCTCGAGCAGGGGCGGCGCTTTCTCTGGGGTTTGGATAGGGAGGCAGAGCAGGCTCGAGCGGTATTTATGAGGGGCGAGGCTGTCTTGGGAGGCACGACAACGGACCCATAGCGGTGATAGATTCATGGCGATGGTAGCGGTGGTGTCTGGCTTGGACACGAGCGAGGAAGAAGGTGAGCCTGATGGGTGGGCCAGAGCGGTCAGCGACACAAATAGGGAGGAAGGGCGTGGACGGCGTAGACCTAGGCCAACGCTGTTGTTGGGCCAACGTGGGGAAGCTGGGGCGTGCGGGAGGAGTGGGGCACAGGAGGGAAGCCGAGCTAGAAGCGGGGCATGGGAGATGGGCCAGCACGGAGGAAAAGAGAGGCAGTCTGACCTGGCTGAAAACGGGGAAGGGGGGGAAAGAAACTCATTTTCCTTTTTCCAATTTTTCCAAAGAAATTTCAAATGGATTTTGAATTTGAATCAAACCAAGCATCACAAAAACCCCAATGCAGCAGCATGAGTTCACAATCATGTATGTTGACCTATATTTGATTTTAATTTTAGTAAAATTATTATTTCCTAAATTCAAATGCCCACAAAAATGCATAATAAATCAATTTATCCTATTTCAAAATCATTGCAAATTTTAGGGTGTTATAATTCTACCCCCCTTAAAATGAATCTCGTCCTCGAGATTCGGACGATGCTTACTCAAAAAGCTATGGGTATGTTTTCCTCAAATCCTCTTCTCTTTCCCAAGTAGCCTCATCTTCTGTATACCGATTCCACTGAACCTTACACATCTTTATAACTCGACTCCTTGTAACTCTTTCTACCGTCTCTAAAATCCTTACCGGAAACTCCTCATAAGTGAGATCTTCCTTAACTGTAAGATCTTCTAATGGTATCTGCTCCTCTAGTACACGCAAACACTTCTTTAACTAGGACACATGGAACACATCATGTACACCTACAAACTCTTAGGCAATTCCAACTGATAAGCTACTTCTCCACGTGTCTCTAAAATCTTGAAAGGCCCGATTACCTTGGTGCTAACTTTCCTTTCATGTTAAACCTTCTCACACTTTCCTTTCATGTTAAACCTTCATGTTAAACCTTCAAGTAAACATAATCCCCTACTTCAAATACCAATTCTCTTCTCCTAGTGTCGGCATAATTCTTCTATCGAGACTGAGCCACTCTCAAATTATCTCTGATCTTGCTTAGTTGCTCTTCTACATCTCTTAAAACATTTGGTCCAAACACTTGAGTTTCTCCCATTTGATTCCAAAACAACGGGGTTCTACACTTTCGTCCATACAAAGCTTCGAAAGGTGCCATATTGAGACTCTTCTGATAACTGATGTTATACGAGAACTATGCATAAGGCAAACTCTTGTCCCAACTTGTACTGTACTGCAATGCACATGCTCTCAACATGTCCTCTAATATCTGATTAATCCTCTCAGTTTGCCCATCTGTCTGAGGATGATATGTTGTACTAAAATTCAACTTTGTTCCCAACGAACTTTGTACTTGCTGCCAAAAATGAGATATAAATTGAGTACCTCGATTAGACACAATTTTCTTGGGAACTCCATGTAGACACACTATCCACTCCATATATAATTGGGCTAACCTTGGTCCATTATAAGTAGTCTTAACCGGTATAAAGTGAGCTACTTTAGTTAACCGATCCACTATCACCCATATTGAATCATGACCTCTCTGAGTATGTGGTAACCCCACAATGAAATCCATACCAACTTCTTCCCACATCCACTCAGGTATCTTCATTGGTTGTAATAACCCTGTAGGTCTTTGATGTTCAGCTTTGACTCTCTGACATGTATCACATAGAGCAACATATTCAGCAACATCTCTCTTTAGTTCGTACCACCAATACTTCTCTTTCAAATCCAAATACATCTTGGTACTTCTAGGATGAATATAGTAAGCAGACTCATGTGCCTCATGAAGAATTGCCTCTCGTATAGCCTTATCCTCAGGCACACATAGTCTTTTCCAAAACCAAAGAGTTCCATTGTCATCCATATGGAATCCTGGTGCCTTACCAGTTACTATGTTTTCCGCTATCTCTTTCAACTTCGCATCCTGTAACTAGCCCTTACGTATTTCTTGCTCCAATTTAGGCTCCAACACAAACTCCACTGCATTGATGACAAAGCCCAAATTTAGTCGCTCAAACGTAGTACACAACTCACTTGACATAGGTGCCACTTGCACTTCATTGGCATAACTCTTCCTGCTAAGAGCATAGGCAACAACATTCACCTTTCTAGGATGATAGTGTACCTCCAGAATCTTTGATCAACTCTAACCATCGACACTGTCTCATATTCAGATCCGTTTGAGTGAAAATGTACTTCAGACTCTTGCGATCAGTATAGATGTCACTCTTGTGTCCAATGAGATAGTGCCTCCAAATCTTCAGAGCATGAACCACTGCTGCTAACTCCAAGTCATGAGTAGGATAGTTCAGCTCATGCTTTCTCAACTGTCGGGTTGAGGCACACCGTTTGCTCATCTATCACCTGTTGGTGTCTCTTAATGGTTTTATGTTGTGCCTTCAACTGATCCTCTAGTCGGCGAATCTTTGCTACGGACTCAGCCAAATTGTACCATCACTTGGGTAGTTGGATCCATGCCCTGCGGGTCCATCATTGCCCATTCCAATTTAGGGTGCTGGCAAGGGAGGAATCAATATTGGTCATCCTTCATATCCTCAAATCGACAACCATGGAGACCCATGCATGCTACAGCAGCTGCATCTTCTATGCTATCCACCATAGTGGCACAGTGAGCATGATGCACATAGTTTGAGTCCAACTGGTATGCGCCCTTCTATTCGTCCTTGATGGAGATACACACCCTGGTCTTCTAATAGGTGTCTTCTAGAGGGTGCGTATGCTCGTTGCAGACATACTCCATAGCTGCATCCCAGTCACCGTAGTAGGTCTGAAGAATCCCCATATGTCGGTGGTGCGAAATGGAGGATTCACACCCTGGCATATACTAGACCTTTATCATCCATCCTAGGGGAGGGGTCAGCTCATCCTTTTCAACAGTGTCTTCCTCATCATCATCATCAAACAGTAAGACAACCTCGACTTCTTTGGGTTCCTCCTAGACTAGCTCAGTTATAGGTACAGGTGTTGGCGAATCAAATTCTTGTTCCTGGGGTTCCTCCTCCTTAGGCTCCATGGACAAACCATGAGGCAGGTAGTAACCTCCGGTGCTGATGCAGGCAGTCTTACTAGCATGAGGCATCTACAAAATTAGATTTAGTTAGGTTAGAAGCAATAATTTTCATAATAGAGTAAGGCAAAAGAAGCATAAAACTTTAGCAAATAACAAGGGTGAGATGGAAAGCATGAAATAAGTGAAGCAAAAGAAGCTAAAACGACCATTGCTAACTAGGCTTGCGTCCTACAGTCAACATACCTCTGATACCAATCTGTCACACACATAAGCCGACAAATTATGAATAGTATCATCATAAGTGTTTATTACATCACGAATAAGACAGAGTCTTCACATAAATATAGCGGTGATATAAAGAAAAGATCTCTCGCAGAAGCTCCATATCACAGGGACATCAACTAGTTGACCACAAGTCTAGTAATCCTTAGGGAAATAGTCATTACCATAGCCATCTGTTACCCATCTACGATTTTTATCCAAATAATGAAAAAAAACAAGCATAAGTATGTGTCGTACTCAACAATTGTAACATGGGGTTCATGAGGCTCAAAAGGCTTGACACAGGTTTAGCAACATTCAGCTTTTAGTTGTCACAATTTTATCTTAAGAGCAGCAACAAGTTGTTTCAATTCCCAATGCAAAACACATGATCAATGTAAACATGAATAATGAATAGCATAAATAGATAACTCTTAGTGTTCATCTATTCCATAAGGGTTCCAAGGCCGCTCGTGATCGTGAGCATGGCTGATATACTAGTTTTACACTCTGCAAAGGTTGTACACTTTCACTATGAGTCATGATACCCATATGCCTGGGTTTGCAACTCCCAAAACACTTCTAAGGTGAGCAGGCAGGGGTTACTATGAAGCCTTTCAAAGGTTCATCTAATAAGTTAGGGCCATTAGATTCACTCGACAAACAGATGTAGGAACCCCCTATCGAATGGCACAATTCCATCGTGGCTATACACATAAGAGTAGAGGCTATCCTATTCCCGATTCGTCAAGCCATTCTTACACCAATGAAGGTAACCACTAACAAGCTAGAAAATGTCCTCATACTGAGCTAAAGCCAGAGCCATGTAGCCCTCATAGCTGTACTGTAAGTCCTGGACGATCACTTACAGATAAGTCGTTAGGGAGAGGAATCTAAAGCATTTAGAAAGTAGCTAAATACTCCAGCCCCTGTTTCCAAGTTGCTAAAAATTCATATTTTAATGTTTATTGCATATACCATTAGTCAAGTTACAAGATCATGGTTTAATTGAGCACTAGCAAAGCTACCCAATGCATATCCCATAGGTGACAAGGTATAAGTTCAATTCTAGGGAATCCCTATCAAGGCGACACATGCAACATGAATTTAATCTATTAAAGTGAATAGGAAACAAGGATGATCCCATGCTATACTTGCCTTGAGCAAAGTACTCCTGCTGATCCGGCACGTCAAAGTAGTACTCTTGGTCTCCCACGAATTGCTCACAGTCTATACTCGACAATCAACGCAACAAGCATCCAGAAGCAATCACACGTAGCAAACAAAAGCTATAGATTAGAACAGTAAACCAACAGCATAAAATCAAGATGAAAAGTTTGGAAAACAAATCTACGTCTCGCTACGAACACACAGATGCGAAGATCACAGAAATCGGAGCTAAAACAAAGAAGTTATGGATTAAACAAGTTTTCCTTTAGTAAAATAATAGATTAAATCTAACCTCAAATTTTAAAAGTTGAAAACATGCTTAATAGTAGTATGAATACGTAGGTTACTTAATTACAAACCTAATGCAACTTAAACAGATTAAATTAGAGTTAAAACAAAAAAGTTATGTCCTAAACAAACCTAGTGGCAAAACTGTAAATAGCTAAAAACGTATTTTAGATCTAACCGAAACAAAGTATGCTTTCAAAAGAAGAAAACAAAATCTGAAAAGACACTTTGGATTGCGGTTTAAGACTCAGATAATTATAATGGGTTTTTTGCAAAACTCGCAGCAAAGGGGTATCTTCTATTTTTGGTCGTTGGATCAAAATCGGATGGCCAGGATTGCACGGGAGAAAGAAGTGGGCGGAACAGCGCCGGTGGTGAACCCGGCAGCGGCGGCGCCATGGCCGGCACGGTGGAGCTCAACAAACCTAGCCTACTATCCACCGTTTGATGAAGTAGAGACATGGGGGGAAAGAGGGGACGACGGCGGACTCACCTAGGGTTACCTCGGCGGCGGAAAAAGAACAGGACAGGCGCGGGGCTTGATGAGACAGCGACGGCTCTCCAAGCTCACGGCGGCACTAGGGTTGGCTGCCTTAGGCTCGAGTAGGGGCAGCGCTTGCTCTGTGGTTTGGGTAGGGAGGTGGCGCAGGCTCGGGCGGTATTTATGAGGGGCGAGGCTATCTTGGGAGGCGCGACAATGGACCTGTAGCGATGATGGATTCATGGCGATGGCAGCGGTGGTGTCTGGCTTGGACACGCGCGAGGAAGAAGGAGCGCCTGACGGGTGGGCCAGCACGGTCAGCGACAAAGAGAGGGAGGAAGGGCATGGACGGCGTAGACCTAGGCCAACGCTGCTGTTGCGCCGACGCGGGGAAGCGGGGCCGTGTGGGAGGAGCGGGGCGCGGGAGGGAAGCCAAGCTGGAAGTGGGCTGAGGGAGATGGGCCAGCATGGAGGAAATGAGAGGCTGGCCGACCTGGGTTGAAAATGGGGAAGGGGAGGAAAGAAACTCATTTTCCTTTTTCCATTTTTTCCAAAGATTTTTTGAATGGATTTTGAATTTGAATCAAACCAAGCATCACAAAAACCCCAATGCCACAGCATGAGTGCACAATCATGTATGTGGACCTATATTTGATTTTAATTTTAGCAAAATTATTATTTTCCTAAATTCAAATGCCCACAAAAATACATAATAAATCAATTTCTCCTATTTCAAAATTATTGCAAATTTTAGGGTGTTACACAACCAGCCTCCTGCAGGCCTGCTGACGCCGCTGGCCCAACTCGAAGCCGCAGCAGCCCCGCTCGCACCCCTGCCTAACCCTAGGTGCACCCGCTTATAGCCAACCGCACCCTAGGTGACTCACGCCACCGCCGCTGCGCACATGCCGCATCCTCCCTCGGAGCCCGTACACGGACTCAGATCGGCTGCCGTGTGTCTCGGCCATCACATCAGATGGTGCGGTCGCCGAGATGGCCTCCGAACCCTAGCTCACGCCTCTATAAATGCGCTGTAGACACCGCTCTTCTCTTCTTCCTCCAAGCCACTGCCATTTCCCTCCCCACTCCTTCCTGCTCACCACACCAGAGCTGCTCGCCACCGCGACCCCGAGAACAACGCCTCCCCTTCACGGTGAGCCCTTGCCGACATGCTGCCACTGTACAGCCTCATCCTTGCCACGTCGGTTGTCATCCTCGCTATGTCAGAATCACCCTGGCCACCTCTTGCTCCCTCAATGCGCACATTGGCCTGAGCACAACTGTTGCTGAAGCCTCGGCAACCTTAGTTGCCCTCGCTAGAGACCTCGCTCCACCGACACGCCGCCCGTCACCTCAACCATGGCCAGGCGCAGTTCCCTCAGCAACGTGGCCCGCCATGGCCATGTCTTGCTCAGCCATGGCATTGTGAAGGACGTGCCCGATGACCTCAACCTCATGCCATCCATCTAAGCTACCACCTCCTCATGACGCCACAAGGTGCCCACCTCGCTGTACCTCTACGCGGACGACCATGCCAGGGACCAACCCAAGGCCATGCCTTTTATGATGCCACTCACCTGCTCCTCTGAGCCGGCCTCGCTAAGCACAGACATCACCATCGCAAGCCACCCCAGACCGAGTTGCATTGCCACACCTCGCCACCAAGCTAGCACCACTGCCATTCGCACCCTTGCCGCGATGTCGGCCACACACGCCATGCTCTTCGGGTAACCGTTCCTGGAGCCACAACACCGCGACACCGACGTTCCCTTCACCGAGCACCTCACATCACCATGGCAGCACCACCCCGCTATCCCAATGGCTAGAAACCACCCCTGCGCCACCATCGCCTTTGCCCCATCGACCTCCACCATGTCACCCTCCTCGCCGCACCAAACAGTGACCAGGAGTGCCGTGCCCACACCGTGCACCGCCCCATCCTCGCTGAGCTTCGCCTTGCCATCATCTTCGTTAGCTAGGGGCACTTTGACTGTGCCTCCTCCATGACCGCACCTTGTGGAGCTTCACAACAGCATCAGCTCACCAGCGGTAGTAGCACCACCTCAGCGAAGCACCTCCACTACCGCCGGTGAGCCCCAAAGCCCAAAGCTTCCACCTTTTCATCATTTCCGTCACTGCTCTATGGAGACCGGCCTTCGTGTCGTGGTTGTTCACTACCGTAGGGAGGCCATGCCATCCACACCGGGAGCTGGAGCCATTGACCATGCAGACCGCCTCACCGCAGGATACTGGCATCACCTCCCCATCGCCCTACCCTCCTGCAACTCGGGTGAGCACTGCACCCTCCCAAAGCCCCACCTTTTCCTCCTTTCCAATCAATCTCTTCGTTGTTCTTGCTGAGCCTGGCCTTTGTTCCATTGTCTTCACCATCACAAGGGAGCTACAGCCCTGCTGTGCCACCGCCAAAGCTCCGTCGCCACCACCGGTCGCCAGCAGCCCCATCCGGCCAGCAGCAACCTCCTGTGGCTAGCAACAGCCAAGCTGTAGCAAGCCGCAGCCAAGCTGCCACAATCCATAGTAGGCCGCCGCTGCCTAAGGGTGGCTGCAGCAGGCCAGCAGCTAGCCGTAGCTTGCTCGGGTGCGCCGTTGTGGCCCTTCACCATCAAGGTCGAACTTTTGAACCCTGTCGACGCCAACCTCGACATCGAGAAAGCTCCTGCTTTTCATTTCTTTTCATTTCTTACTTGCTCCTATACATGATTATCTATCTATGCCTATGCCTATGCCATGAATTCATGTCGGTCTATCTCCCTCTTTTTGTCATCTATATCTATGCCTGAGCCGTGCCTTCATGCCGGTCTACCTCTTATGCTACGGTGTCTGTCCCTCATGCTATGGAAATGTGCTACTCCGGTCGTCGTTCGTATTGTCGGTTCTTGGTGTGTGGTGTTGTCTGTCTATGGACCAAGCCTTCGAGCCTGTTGAGGGTTCATGCCTCGTTCAAATGTTTCAATCGTGGGTTCGTCCCACCATGCCCGTGATGCCGAGCATAACCTGAACCCTCGCTCTTAGTTGGCTTTCTAGTGCTGTCATCATCGGCCCCTTCTACGGCTCTATGACGTGGCCACCATGGGCTTGACATCGGTGTGCTTCCTACCTGCACATGAAGAGCCCATCATGGCCTAGTCTATAGAAGACGAACTAGGGGACGATCATCGTGTAACTTATGGAAGCCAACTCATGTAGGTATGATTCATGGCTGCTAGTTGCCTCACCATGACCATCGGGCTTTACCTCTTTTGCTCGCTTGTTTATCCTAACCACCTCGTATGCTTGTACCACTTTGACCATAGCGTTCCTTCGGATCTAGCGGTGATAACCGCATCGCTATAGACCTTAGGGATAGCCTTGTGTAGGTGGATGCTAACCAGCTAGGACGGTGCCACTACTAATAGGTGTTAGCAGATAGTGTAGGGAGGTACGAGCATGGGACCCACACCCTCCTAAGACAGTGTAGTGACCTCTGGGGGCCTGGTACTATGTCTCACAGTCTCAGCATGCCGATGGACTCTAGGGTGGCCTAGGGCTGAGTGGTAGGGTGGCATCACACCGGTTGGAAGGTAGCCCGGTATCAGCCTAGGCGGGGCATCGCCGATGATGGTGATCTAGTGGTTCTAGGTGTACAATCTCTGCAGAGTTGATCGATCTATACGTATAGCTGAGTCCTCGGATATGGACATTCCTTTGACCTACGCTTCCCTTGATTAGTGAGAGGTGTCCTTTCTTCTTCTCTCCCCTTGGGTTTGTTATTGGATCCTAGCTTTGGCCGTTGAGGCAAGGTACGAGAGGGAGTTGTCCTTGCCACCTAGAGAGTGAGTGTGGTGAGATGTGTGTGATGAGATGGGTGAACATGTGGATGAGATGGGTTAAAACTTGATGAATTATTATAAAATATTGATGAACTTGCATAGGAAACCAACATCCATATATAGGCCCTTTTCCTCTACCCTTGCATTCCACTTACCACAAAGCAAACACAAAGCATAGGGTGGGAGCCAGTGGCCAATACAAATCATACTAAAAGATATTTGGCAGGTTTGGATGTCATCTACGATGACGACAATAGAGATTAGAAGGATTAGATGGTCTCGTTCCTATGCTCTAGTTTGGTTGAGGAGATGAAGTCTACGCTCGCTGACATGCTACGCCTACTCTAATGATTGCCCGTGAAGGAGGAGCCTTCACCCGCAGATGCGCTACGTCTACTCTGATGTTGTTCTATGTGCATTTCCACTAGCATAATGTGTAATTAGATGTGTTATCAAGTGTTGTAATACCCTATAAACTTGTAATTCCACGATGTATGAAGTATGGTATCAACTGAATAATGATAATATGACAGCTTGGTCTTTCTGGACTACCACATTATGATGTAATTTGAGGATTTCCCTTCGAGGAAATCGTGGATCGTTTTAGTTAGTATTAGAGCCATTCTTGACCCTAGGACGAGACCCAACACTAGTTTAGAAGCCAAACATCTTGTCTGTTGTAGGACTATAGGTGCTAACACTTGTTTCCTTCCCCGCCTTGATTTCTAGTGCAAACTAACCCTCCCTGTCCTGAAGAGAAGACCTGTAGAGAACATTCTCCACCACCGCCTACGCTAGTTCGGTAGTTTTGTGAGACCTTGGAGGCTTAGGAGTCACCTTCTGTCAACACTATGCATACAAGAGTTGTAATGCTGTTTGATTGCTTGGATCTTGTGTTGTTATGCTTCTTAATGCTTGAGTGTGGGCTGTATAAGCTATTTTGTGTATGTGAGGCTCCGGATGCCCAATAACCTAGTAGGCTAAACCCAAGGCCATCCAATGACTAGATAAGAGACCCCGACAAACAGAGTTAAAATATAAAGCTGATGCACTATATCTTCTCCAAACCATTTCAAAACTGTCTTTGGCTTCCAACAAAACACTTTTTGTTTTGGTTGGGAAAGTCCTATCTTTATCAAAAGCAATTCTGTTTCTATGGAAAATTGTTTCAAAACTTCTTGAAAGGCCTCCCTTTTTCAAAATAAAGCAGTTTTAGTTTTTTTTTCTTTTCAACCAAATTTGATTTCAAAAGCAAATTGCGAAACAGTTTGAAAACCAATCTCCCTTCAAAATTTGTTATAAATTCACTTCCAAAAAACAAAAAGTTTTGCATTTCAATCAATAAAGTGTTTTAAAAAAAAGATTTTGATTTCAACTTGGGAGCCAAGTTCCTTTCAAAAAATCAACCTTGCCTTAAATAAATATAGTTTGCAACTGATTTATTAAACAAAATCCTTGCGAAAAGATTTGGTTTGCAACTTTTCCAAAAAAAGAGGTGTGTTCGCGAAACCTAGTCTAGTTTCAAAAATTTTGTTTTAAAAAGGGGTTTCTAAAAACCAGGTTTCATTGTGAAAGCTTTACCTTTTCAAATAAGAAATGATTTCAAATCATTTTCAAAACCGGATTTGTTTGATTGAAACAAAAGGGAAGCAACATTTTATTTTGAAAACTAAATCGAGTTTCAAAATCACTTGATTTGGATTCCTTCAAAAAAGGGGGTGTGTTTTGGTCTAAGAAAACTAAGACCTTCAAAAGATTTTGTTGTCAAAACTTGCATTGATTTCAACCCTTTTCAAAAATCCGATCTATCTTGGATTTAAAGGTTTTACAAATTGCACCCTCATTATTCAAACAGAATTTTGAAACTACTTGTCTTGAAAAGTTATGGAAAAATCTCGGTATTTGCAAAACGTTTTCATCAAAATAGTTCCAAACTCCGCACGCTCGCTATTTCAAAACATCTTTTGTCCAAAAGGCCTATTTGGAAAAGTTTATAAAATGGTTTGAATTGAAGGATTTCCCCTTCAAAAGGCTCAAATGTTCTTGAAAATCATTTCCAAAGAGGTTTGGAAAGCCAAAAACCATCTATAAAAGTTTTGATTTCGTAAACTGGAAACCTATTTAAAGCAATTTCAAAATCTCTCTTGAGGGTTAGATCTAGTTTGACCAACAATCAAAATTTTTGATTTGAGTTTCAAAAACCAAAGTGGGGTACAACCTATTTCAAACATATTTGTGTTGATTTCAAAACCCAAAGGTTGTAACCTTCCTTGTAAGATCTGCGAAACAAAGGATTTAAAAATGTGTTTTCCAAAGGAGGTTTTCCAAAAACATTTATAAAGGCTTTTCCTCGCCTTTACTCAAAACTCCCCTCTCCCTTTAGCTTGGGATATCGAGTTGTTGCCAGTGACTTATTTGGAAGTGTGTCATGATCATAACCCATGGTACCACTATGAAACTTGGGGCGCCATGTGTGATGCATCCACATGGCTTGCTGCCGGGCTTATGCAGGTATAGAGGTACGTGACTGTGACCGCTCCAAGTGGTACCTGCATACCACCGTAATCCTAAGCTTAGTTTTTCAAAATCTTACTACAAAAACAACCGCTTCAAAAGAGTTTTAAGAAAAACAAAGGATGTTTTGGATTTCAAAAATGTCCATTCAAATACCCTATCTTGTGTTAAAACAAAGAGATTTCAAACCCAAAATCTTTGCCAAAACAAACATCTATTTTAAATAAAACAAGTTTTGGGGGAAACGAATTTGGAAAAGTTTTGTTGTGTGAAAAACCCCTTCACCGTCAAAACTCTTGGCCTCTTTCAAATGTTTTGAAAACCTAACTCCAAAGCTTCTTCAAAATGCTTTGCAATTTACAAAGGATTTTGGTTTTCAAATTCAAAACCATCTTCAAAAGGGATTTTGCTTTCAAATGAAAACTATTTCAAGTTGCTTCCCTATCTTGCAAAAAGAAAAGGGGGATTTCGTTTCAAAAACAAAACTACTTCCAAAGTTGTCTTTTGATCCAAAAAACCATTATTTAAAGAAAAATAGTTTTCCCAAATGGCATTTAAACTTGCTTTACAAAATTTTGGTGCGTAAAAATGTTTTCAATTGGTATTTAAACATGTTTCCGAAAAACCTTGGTTTACAAAAAACAAAATGATTTGAAAATGAATTTTGAACTTGGTTTGCGTGAGTTTCAAAAGCTCTTTTGAGAAACGGCCTCTCTTCAAAATCCATTTTGATAGAGCAAAAGTGCTTTTCACCCTGTTAAAAAATGGCTTCCTTCATTCAAAATGTTTTATGCAAACTGCTTTCCAAAAAGCCTTTCGTTCAAAACCTCTCTTGAAAAAGTTTCCTTGTAAAACCAGATGCATTGATGCATGTAGAACATTCAATAAAAGCCACTAACCTTAGATTAGCCCACTGAGCCATCCTCCAAGAGTAGTAACCCCTAAATCTCGGGGACGAGATTCCTGCAAGGGGGGTGGACTATAACATCCCGAGTATTTGAGCAACCAAAAATACGTGCTTTTTAAAAATTTTCATGCAACGTGTGAAGCATGTAGTCGCTAGGTCAAACCTAAATCAACCAAGGAGAGATGACTAATAAATTGGTGCACACATATATATATATGATTGTAGGAGAGTGCCTGTGTTCTTGAGTTGGTTTTAAGTTGAGTCTTGTTTGGAGTTTGGAGTGCACAAATCCATAGCGAAATTCCTTTCAATCCCTCCATGAATTTCTCTTTGAATCCCCTTTCAAATTCCCTGAGACCTAATTCATATAAATGGAAAAGTTCCTTTTCCTTTTTCCTCCCTAATCCACTTAGCAAAATGGGGAAAACCTCCTATCTTTTCCCTAGCAAGGATTGGAGAAAAATCCCTTCAACATTTCTCATTGAATTCCTCTCAAATTTCCTCTTTGAATCCATCTCAAATCCCTTTGAATTCCTCCCCAAATTCTTTAAGACAAAAAGGAAAAATCCATTTTCCTTTTCCTCTTTTCATCCAGCCCAACCGGCCTCCCTTTCCTGTGACCTAGCCATCCTCCCTCCGGCCCGCTCACGCTGCTGGCCCAACTCACAGCCGCAGCAGCACGACTCACGCCCTCCTTCCTCTAGCCCATGCCAAGCGCAAGGCCCAACTCCCTTCCATCGCCGCATAGCCTAGCAGCACACCAACTTGTTCGGCCCAGCCATGAGCCCTCACAAGCCCATGAGCCCATTAGCCAACATAGGCCCGCTAGCGCACCGGCGCGGCCCCCACAGCCCCGTCGCGCGCCCCTGCCTAACCCTAGGCACACCCGCGCACACCCGACCACACCCTGGGTGACTCATGACGCCGCCACTGCGCCCGCACCGCATCCTGGCTCGGCGTCCGTACAGGCAGCCGGATCGGCCATCGCATTTCTCGGCCGTCACATCAGACAGCGCGAATGCTAAGATGGCCTCCAAACCCTATCTCGCGCCATAGTCACCGCTCTTCTCTTCTTCCTGGAAGACACCGCCATTTCCCTCCCTACTTCTTCCTACTCACAATGCTAGAGTCGCTCGCCACCATGACCCCAAGGACACCGCCTCCCCTTTGCGCTGAGCCCTTACCAACGTGCCATCACCGGACGGCCTCATCCTCACCACGTCGGTCGTCATCCTCGCTGCGTTAGAATCACCCCGGCCACCTCCTGCTCCCTCTCTGCACACATGGGCCTAAGCACCGCTGTTGCCAAAGCCTCGGCAACCTCGGTCACCCTCGCAGATCGACCTCACTCCACCGACACGCCACTGGTCGCCTCGACCATGGCCAGGTGCGGTTCCCTCCATGATGTCGCCCACCATGGCCGCATCTTGCTCGGACATGGCATCGCCAAGGACGCGCCTGATGACCTCGACCTCAAGTCGTCCATCGTGGAGCAACCAACTCCTTGTGACATGACCACGGGGCCCACCTCGTTGCACCTTGGCATAGATGACCACGCCGAGGACCAACCCAAGGCCACGCCATCCACGACGCTGGTCACCTACTCCTCCGAGCCGGCCTCGCTGGGCATAGCCGCCACCACCATGAGCCACCCTAGACTGAGCTACGTCGCCCACACCTCACCAACAAGCAAGCACCACTGCCATTCGCAACCTTACCGTGATGTTTGCCTACACACGCCATGCTCTTCAGCCAACCATTCCTGGAGCCATGACCCCACGACGCCAATGTTCCCTTCGCCGAGCAGCTCGCATCACCACAACAGCACCACCGCGCTGTCCCAACGGCTAGAACCCGCCCCTATGCCACCATCGCCCTCGCCCCATCGACCTCCACCGCATCACCCTCCTCTCCACGCCAAACCTCTACTAGGAGCACCGCGCCCACACCATGCACCGCCCCATCCTAGCCAAGCTTCGCCTTGCCATTGTCTTCATCGGCCATAGGCACAATGATTGCGCCACCTCCTTGACCGTGCCTTGTGGAGCTTCGTAGTAGGATCACCTCACTGGGGTAGCAGCACCATCTCACCAAAACACCTCCACTGCCGCCGGTGAGCCCCAAAGCCCAAAGCTTCCACCTTTTCATCGTTTATATTGTTGCTCTGCTGAGACCGGCCTTCATGTCATGGTTGTTCACTATCGCAGGGAGGCCATGCCATCCACACCGGGAGCCAGAGCCACTAACCATGCTAACTACCTTACCGCAGGACAGTGGCATTGCCTCCCTGTCGCCTTGCCCTCCAGCAGCTCGGGTGAGCACTAGACCCTCCCAAAGCTCTGCCTTTTCCTCCTTTCCAATCAATCTCATCGCTGTTCTTGCTAAACCTGGCCTTCGTGCCACTGTCTTCAATGTCATAAGGGAGCTGCAGCCCTATTGTGCCACCGCTAGAGCTCTATCGCCACCCCTAGTCGCCTCTAGCCCCATCGGGCCAGCAGCAGCGCACTCCGGCTAGCCGCAGCCGGCCAGCAGCAGGCCTCCACCACCCAAGGGTGCTTGCAGTAGGCCAGCAGCTAGCTATAGCTTGCCCGGGTGCGCCACTGCGGCCCTTCACCGTCAAGGTCAAACTTTTGAACCCCGTCGACGTGAATCTTGACATCAACAAAGCTCTTGCTTTTCATTTCTTTTCATTTCTTACTTGCTCCTATACATGATTATCCGTCTATGCCTATGCCTATGCCTATGTCGTGCCTTTGTGCCGGTCTATCTCCCTTTTTTTGTCATCTATATCTATGCCTGCGCCATGCCTTCATGCCGGTCAACCTCTTATGCTATGGTGTCTATCCCTCGTGCTATGGAAATGTGCTACTCCAATCGTCGTTCGTGTTGTCAGTTGTTTGTGTGTGGTGTTGTCTGTCTATGGACCGAGCCTTCGAGCCATTCTAGGTTCATGCCTCATTTGAATGTTTTGGTCATGGGTTCATCCCGCCATGGCCGTGATGCCGAGCTTAACCTGAACCCTCGCTCTTAGTTGGCTTTCTAGTGCCGTGATCATCGGCCCCTTCTACGGCTCTAGGACATGGCCATCATGGGCTTGACATCGGTGTGCTTCCTACCCACACATGATGAGCCCATCATGGCCTAGTCTATAGAAGATGAACTAGGGGACGATCATCGTGGAACTTATGGAAGCCAACTCGTGTAGGTTTAGCTCACAGCCACGAGTTGCCTCGCCATGACCATCGGGCTTTACCACTTTTGCTCGCATGTTTATCCTAACCACCTCGTATGCTTGTACTGCTTTGACCATAGCGTTCCTTCAGATCTAGCGGTGACAACCACATCACTATGGCAAGTGTATCAAATGAAGCTGAATCATGTGTCCCCCTCTTTTGGTTCTATCATGCTTAAACCCTTGTATGCTTGTACCTATTTAGACCGTAGCATTTCTTGGGTTCTTGCGGTCACAACAGCACCACTAAAAACCCTAGGGATGTCTTAGTGTATTTAGTGCACCTAGGTCATGGTACCCTACAAGTAGTTTGGGCACTCATGTTCTCTTGTGTATCGCTCCTTTTCGATGACCTGTCTCTTGCCATGGCGTGTGGTTTGGAAGAAGTAGACCACCTCCTTTCTCTTCTCTTCCCCGTTCCACCCTCTCTTATTTCTCGTCAATTATAATGGCGTATGGATTGAGAGAGATTGAAACTGTTTCCTTTCCCCTTAGCAGCTCTTTTCGATTCCCGTCAATCTCCATGATGCTCGGATCATAAGACCGCAAGGCGTGGTGTTCGCTTAAGATGAGCTAGGGTCTATGCCATTTTTATTGAAGCCATATAGGTCGACATGATTGACCCAAGAAGTATTGGCTAGGCTATGACTTAAGCTTGTTCTTAGCAAGCAATCACTCCTATTTCTTTTGGCCTAGGGATCAGACATCCACCGAGAGGGCTAAGTCATTTTTTCCTTGGTGTTCTTCTAGTGTAGTTGTTCTTCCATGTCTTGTTGCCTTTTTAGAGTATTGATTACTTTCTGTCTTGCTTGTCGCTCTACCGAGATAGTTGCATCGAGGTTAGCGTTGATCGGATTGAAACCCCTTGGAGGAAGGATGTGCAAAAGGCAGCAGGTCCTTGGAGGAGAATGACTACGAGTGAACTGAGGATATTGGAGATGACATTTAGCAGGTGAACGTGTGGATGAGATGGGTTAGAACTTGATGAATTATTATAAAATATTGATGAACTTGCATAGTATTAGATGGTCTCATTCCTATGCTCCAGTTTGGTTGAGGAGATGAAGTCTACACCCGCTGACAAGCTACGCCTACTCTGATGATTGCCCATGAAGGAGGAGCCTTCACCCACTGACGTGCTACGTCTACTCTAATGATGTTCTATGTGTGTTTCCTCTAGCATAACGATGTAATTAGATGTGTTATCAAGTGTTGTAATATCCTGTAAACCTGTAATTCCATGATGTATGGACTATAGTATCAACTGAATAATGATAATGTGACAGCTTGGTCTTCCTAGACTATCACATTATGATGTAATCTGTCGATTTCCCTTCAAGGAAATTATGGATCGTTTCTTCTAGTCCTGACTATGGGGTTGTACAGGGCTTCTATGTTTGTTCTCCTTAATGAACAAGGCATGGTCGTGGAAGGTGAAGGAATCCCAATTGCTTCGAAAGAACATTTTACTTCAAACAACCATTCCTTTGATGGCTCTATTTTAGGGGAAACTTCCTTAGAAGGACGTGAAAGCTTTTTGTCTCCAAAATATTTTGAGGTATTGCCGAAATCCCTGAATTCGATAGGGAACTCTGAAGGATAAATCACCCTTTCCTTCGGTGTTCATGGTTTGGGTGAGGGCTCATTAGTCGAATCTAGGGATGGTACGTGTTTGAATTCGACTAATGAGGACTCCTCAACACTCGACATGACTTTTGCCTAGAGTGGTTTGGTTCTTATGACATAAGATGTGTTGCTTTCTAGGAATTGTTTCAGGTATTTAACTTGTTCCATCATGGGTTTGTGTGTAAACCGGCCTTCGGTAGTTGCGTCTAGGCATAGGTCAGCATTTATGTCAATACCCAAACAAAAGAGTCGAAGCAATATGCTGTTGGGTAAAGACAAATCTAGGTCGGCGAGTATTAACGTTGAAAACCTAGTCTAGGCTGCACCTATAGACTTCTTCTCGTACTACTCAAAGTCGAGGATCGCCCTTGGTAGACAGTCGATATGGGACATGGGGAAGAATGGAAGGTAAAACTTGTCTTTAAGTTCATCCCAGCCCCCATTCGTACTTTCTTCGGCAAGTGTGTACCATTGCTTCGCCTTCTCTAAGAGAGAAAAGGGAAACAATTTCCACTTTAGAGTTTCTTGTGTCATGCCTGAGATGCTCAAGCACGAACACATCTCCTTGAATTCATGTAGCTGGTGCTAGGGGTTTTCATTATCATGCCCAGAGAAGGGTTGTGCCCGAACCATGGCTGTTAAGCTAGGGTGGAGTTCATAGCCAGATGAAAAGTTTGGTTTAGAAGGTGGCTCAGGGAACTCGCCCTTTGAAGCAAAAAGGGTTGGATTTGGAGTTGGCTCCATGATAGAAAACATAAAAGAAAATATTTTTTTTGTTTTTCTTTTCCAAATAAAATATGAGGATGAACAAGGTTCGAAGAAAATACAGCAACTGTTCCTCGGCAATGGAGCCAGAAATGCTTGTTGGTATTTCTTAACGCATACAGAAATAATCCAAAAGCGCATGGAATTACCATTGTAGCACTTCACCCGGAAGTATTCAGGGTATCGTATTTTCCACAGGAAACAAAGGTACTCTTCTAGCTAGTTCGTCCAAGTAAATACAAGGGTAGAATTAGCAGAGGTTGAAATGGATTCCTATGGTTTTACGGTCTGAGGATAGATAAATGCTACTCCTACTTGCTCACTTCAGGCACTAGAGCACACCTGGTCTGCTAATCGATACCTGCTTGTAGCCTACATCGAACCCGGACGTGGAGGAATACAAGGGACGGACAGGGCTATCACCACCTGCTGCCTACCCTTCAACCATGGGGAATGAGGCAAACGAAGATAGCTTCTAGCCTAGACATCATATCTACGCTATTGACTATTACTCTAGCATGCATGCAAGGGTTATCTGTCTCTATTAGGGCCCTTCTACTAGAGCATCTGCCACAGGCACAGACGATGAACCCATAAACAAGTGAGAGTATAGCTTAACTAATCAAATACTTTATAACCAAAAGAACCATGAACACTCACTTAGTGGGAGAACCCGTTGATGTAAAGATGCTCATTGAGGTAAAAGTTAGGGAGACACCAACAAGCCCCGTGCTTCCCCAAGCTCTCCCTCACATCTCTCCCATACTACTCTACTAGCTATCTAGGGCATAAGCCCTTGGAGTGTTGCTCAAAAGTAGAGAAGCTCTTTCCTTGTTGTGTGTGTTGTAGAGGAGGGGTACCCCTCTATTTATACAAGAGCCTAGGTGGGGCTGGAGGCTATTCTTGGCGCAAAATAGGAGCTCCATCGCCTTAGCATGGAGGCATGCAACCGCTAGAGCGAGGAGAGGTAGGGAGGCGCCCAAAGGGGGTCGCCCGCCCCCTAGGGTCGGCCGCCCCTTGATCACCACCTCTGGCCACCGCCTTCATGTGGAAGGCTTTGGGCTAGTCCTGGATCATGTCCCGGTGGTGCTTTGCTTTGTTTGAGTTGAGTTGGTAGGCGCCTTTGTCATTCTTTTGCGCAATTCAGCGTCAAAAAGTGCCTTTGGTGAATTTCTCTATGCATTTTATGTTTGTGACCTGCAAAACATGCTTGTACCAAAACTTGTGGAAAATGTGAGTAAAAATCCCTAATTCTAAGTTTGGTGTGCACATTTGTTTATTTCGTTTAAACGTCGGCGGTAGGATTATAAGTTAAGCATCGCCAACACTCCTTGCACTTCCATGTGATTGAATATAGGAAGAAGAGGGACGGTGAGTCCATAGGTGTGAGCATGTACTCATCTAAGAGTGCAAGATGGATGTTTAAGGAATCTAAATGGGGCGAGGGTGTTGTACGCATAGATTCAACAAGTGCTTTTCTTAATGGTTTTATGCACTGGCTAGAGTTGTCCCAGATAGTTGCTGTTGATATGCAGGGAAAGACATGGAGGAAAATTCATAGGCATAGGGTGAAGCAATCTCCATCCATGAAGCTCATGGTTAGTTGTGTGTATGTACTGCTGGTATGTTTAGGAAGTATCACCTTTAATTCTGGGTCCTAGAAAACTATGGTTCCAATAACTGGACATTGAAGCATACGATGACCACGCTGGAGATATTTGGATGGAACAATATTGAATTTGGTTATGATGTTTGGGTGTAGACTACAAAGTGATTGTAGTTCACCTAGAATGGAATTTGATTTTCCTTATTGGCGAGGACAAAAAACTGATCGCATATGACATGAACCTTAGAAAAGTTCTTGTCCTCCCTGCCCAGGTCATGCGGTATCGTAGACCTAGCTGGAGGCTACATCTGAAGGGACCTCACTATCTTCCTTATGTTCCCTTGTTCATGGAGTCAGTAGGAGAGCAGTAAAGTTGCATATGTTGTTCTTTCTTCAGGTAGGGAGTTGTTTTGATTCTATATACAGTCCAATTTTGCCTTGGTAACTAAAACAATTGTATGTTGAATATTATTAATGTTGTTGCTTTGTGCAGGTTATGGAGTCTGAGTGCTTTTGAACGATTTTCCTGCAATGGCTAAGGGAGGAAGAAGATGGGTTCCATGGTGCACTGGCTACCAAGCAAAAGGAAGCTTTGCCTTGCAAGCAGGAGTGCCAATTTGAAGGAGTGGAGCACATCTACCTTATTTTCATTATGTAAGTCTGTAGGGAGCAGAACCTTTATTCTCCTATCTATGTACTACTTGTGTTAATTCTTGAGTTGACACAGTTGTTATGTTAGTGTCACTTCTTATTATAAAAAATACTCTTCATTATGGACATGATGAATGGTGTGTAATGATTATATCTGTATGGTGTATGTTCAGTAAGTTATTAAGGCCCATCTGAATTAGTAAATAAATTGTGAAAATCAGATGCAATTCTATCACCATTAGATGTAAGGGCCATTGTCTGTTTTGTCATCACCGCCGTAACATTAGCCATTGGTGAAGTAGATGGCCAACACCATGGCTATTCGTCTCATGCGGCAGGGGTCAATAGTGTACCACTATCGAATCGTACTGCAATGCGAAGGTGACCATTACCAATGACTAGACGGTTCATATACTGAAGTGACAGTGATGTCCACATCGACACAGATGCATCAAGCGCCAAAGCAACAGTGAACACGCACTACACACAGTCGGGTCGTTGTGCATGGCGACTGTGATCCTGATCATTGGTCAAAACGACGATGTTAGTGTACACCCACATAGGCGGGTCATGGTACAACGCGATGGAAACAACGACCTAATCATGGACGTATCATAAGCCAACACGATGGTGTTAGTGTACACCAACACAGGTGGGTCGTGCTCCAATGTGATGGAAACAACGACCTGATCATGGACGGATCATAAGCCAACACGGCGGTGTTAGTGTATACTAACACAGTTGTGTCATGCTCCAATGTGACAGAAGTAAGAACCTTATCATGGATGGATCATTAGCCAATATGGCGGTGTGAGTGTACACCGTAGATGGTCTCAGATAGCGATGACGATAACTACGACTATCACTACCGATAGCTTACTGCCGAGGCCAAAATTGGACTCTGATGGGGGTTACGATGTGGATGTGAAAGGTACGAGTGTAGTAGTGATCCATCCATACTATATGGGCCCTCTAAGAAGGGCCTCGTCAGGTAGATGGACAGCCAAGTGCACCATAATAATGAAAAAGGCCAATGGAAAATTTTTCTCAAGCTTGCATAAGATGAGTGGGATGTCTCGTTTTAGCTTTTTCATTACTTCTTTCCTTAGAGTTCTACTGCACAGTTGCCTAAAGAAGTTCCCAAGTTCTGAAACAACTTTGTATACATCTTTGGGAACAAAACCTCTTAAGCCTGTAGGTATGATCCTCTAGAGAAGGACATGGCAAGTATGCGTTTTCAGCTTGCAACTACCTTGGTACCATCTGCATTTATGGATTGTGTTAGGTTGTCTGCATAACAAGCTGGAAACTTGACACCTTTCAGGAACTTGCAAAATTCTGCTCTGTGTTTTTCTGTCATGACATAGCGAGCTTTTGGTAATTTAAGTGAGGTGCCTTGCTGCACGCCGTGATATTGAGGCCATATGTTCATATCATGCAAATCTAGCCTAGCGTCCATTGTGTCCTTTGTCTTGCCCTCCACTTTCAACAATGTCCAAAGAATGTTTTCACATATGTTCTTCTCAATGTGCATGACATCAAGATTGTGTGGCAGCAACAAGTCCTTCCAATACGGCAGCCCCCACCAAGCAGATTTTCGATTATAAATCATTGGCTCTCCACGCTTTCGTTTCTTTTTTCCACCATGCTTACCTAGGCAGACATCTTTCACCTTCTCGAGTTCCTCAAGGACATCCTGTAAGGTGAACTTTTTCGACGCCTCTCGGTCCTCAGTTTTTCCATCAAAATCCAAGCTCTTCCTCCAAGGGTGATCCCTAGGAAGGTAACGACAGTGTCCATGGTAGCCTAGCTTCTTTCTTAGGCTCCTTGATAATGGATTTTTGTCGCAATAAATACATGCATAATGACCTTTTGTAGTTTGGCTTGACAAGGTGCTCAATGCTAGAAAATCATGTATGCACCAAATGTAACACCCAAAAATATCATTTTCAAATTAGTAATTAAATTTGAGCATTTATTTGATTTCTATGTATTTTTAACCTAGGACAAATAATAAATTTTGATTAATTAAAATTAACTATAATGTTTAAAAACATGTTTGTTGCATTCATGCTGAAGCATACTATTTTTGGTTGAGTGTACGGCTAGGTTGTTTGAAGTTGAATTCAAAATTCATTTGAATTTCGCTTGGATTTGAAAACTAGAAATAGAAAGGAAATTGATTTTGAAAAACTTTCTTTTCTCCCTTTTCCTGCCCAGCCCCGGAAATGGCCCCGCCTCTTCTTCCTCCCCTTCCTAGCCTGGCCTGCTCGGTGGCCCAGGTCACGCCTCCCTTTCCTTCCTTTTCCTCCCACGCATCGGCCTGCTCCGCACCGGCCCGCTTCGTATCGCTCTGCGCGCACGGTGCAGCCCACCAACATGGCTAGCTCAGCGCGCTGCTCGGCCTTTCCCTCATGTGCTCCACTCCCTTCCCTCTCACTGCGTCGCTGGCCCCACCCGACAGACGCCCACACGCCCGCTCTCTCTCCCTTCCTCTCGCTGCGATGCGGGTCTCGCCTATCAGACGCTCTTTCCTTTCCTTCCCCTTTTCCTTCTTCGCCGCTCGGTGATGGCACTGCCACCTACAGCAAGCCACCGCGCCCACACCAACCTTGGCAGGCGACCAATTCCGTAGCCCCACGTGCTCCCCTTCCTTCTATCGCAGCACTGCCCGCCGACAAAACCCTCAGTCGGACACCTCCCTCTCCTTTCTGTTCATCCGTGCTAGAGCTCACCACCGCCACACAGTAATCCACCATTCTTGAGCCCAATCCTCGTCACCGACGTGCCTCAGAGCTCCGTCATACTCCCCTGCATTTGTAGGTACCATCAATTCTATGTTTTGGTAATGCAACGCCCGGATTCCACTCACCCACGCCTTGTCTTCTCTCGCCAGTTGCCGTCGCCATTGACCTGTGCCTTCGGAGTCCTCCCGGACGCCACGACCTTCACTGTTGTCACGTTTGGTGCACTAGAGCACCGTATCGTCGAGCACCAGTCATTGTTGGCCATGGTGCTGCTACAGGATTGTCTCTCCGACGCATTCCCCGCCCTTGGTTTGCACCCCGTTGAGCTCGTGAGCGCATGTAGATCGATTTTGTGTGCTCGGTTTGACTCGGGGAGGTCTGGAACGCTATACCGGTGTTCGCCATTGTGCTTGCCTCACCGCCAACCAAGGCAGGCTCGCCGGAGTTGCTATGCAGCTGGCGGAGGTTCTCCCATGTGTCCCACGCCATCAGATCCATGTGGACGGCCAAGATTTAAACGTACTGATTGGATGTGTAACCGGTCCACCGTGGACCCGTGGACTTGGCCCACGGTGCCGCATCAGCATGCGCCCACGCACGCGTGGTGCAATGCACCATCCATATTAGACCACGTGTCCATCCAGTCAGCAGCCGTAGTCAACCCGTAGTCAGCTGCGCGCCTTTTGCGCTTAGGTCCCTGCAGTTTTTAGCAATCAATCTGCGCTCCATGCCAGCTCAAAATAATTTCTTTTTGGTCCTGTTTTCTTCTGTTTTAGCCCCTGTAGCTTTGAGTATTAGTACCCACAGTCCAGTTAGCATTAAAATTCAGAATTAATTAGTCTAAATTCAAATTTGATTTCATTTAATTATAGAAATGCCATCAAACATGTTTAGGCCATAACTTTATCATTTTAACTCCGATTTGACCCGTTCGAATTGCGTTAGGACTGTATTTACATTTTCTACGTGTTTATACTACTGTTAGGCATTTTTCAATATTTAAAATTCATGGGTAGATTTAATCTATTATTTAACTAAAGGAAAACTTGTTTAAATCATCACTTATTCATTTTAACTCTGAAATAGTCCGTTCAAGTTGCGTTGGATTCATAATGACATGACCTACGCATTAGTATCAATGTTTTCTATGTCAAAATCTCTAGAATTTCATGGTTTAAATCCCAACTTGAATAATAATTGTGGCACTAGATTTATAAATAAAATGTAATAAATTCCACTTCGATTTTTAAAACCAAATATAAGTTTGACTTAATTCAACTTAATTACTTTCTCTGAAATATCATATACATGCTTTTATATAATAAAATAAATAAAGCTTATAGTTTTCCATTTTATAAGCAAAATCTTCCGGTAGATGTATCTTTTCAACTGTGGCTCTGATTAGCGTGTATTTTGTGCCTGTGTGTTCAAAGCGGGACGTAGATTTGTTTTACAAACTTTTCATCTTGATTTTATGTTTGGTGTACTGTTCTAATTTAGATTTATTGTTTGCTTTGTGTATGATTGCATGGATGCTTGTGTGGTGCTCTATGATCAAGTCTAGTCGGTGAGCTATACGTGGTGAGTCCAGAAGCAGTTCTTGGAAGATTTGGACTAGAAGATCTGATCTGAGTTTAAGGCAAGTATAGCATGGGACCATCCTTGATACCTATTCACCTTTAATCATTTAATTCATGTTGCATGTGTCTACCTTGGCAACTGTAGTAATTTTTCTAGCTAATTGATATCCTGGATTCCTTGATACCTTTGGGTTATTGCATTGGGTTGTTTTGCTAGTGCTCAACAACAACCATGATCTTGTAACTTGACTAATGGTATATGCAATAAACACTAAAACATGCCTAACAGTAGTATAAACACGTAGAAAACATAAATACGGTCCTAACGCAATTCGAACGGGTCAAATCAGAGTTAAAATGATAAAGTTATGGCCAAAACAAGTTTGAAGACATTTATTTAATTAAATGAACTCAAATTTGAATTTAAACTAATTAATTCTGAATTTTAAATGCTAACTGGACTGCAGTTACTAATACTCAAACCTATAGGGGCTAAAACAGAAGGAAACAGGACCAAAAATAAATTATTTTGAGCTGGCATGGAGCGCGGATTGATTTCTAGAAACTATAGGGACCTAAGAGCAAAAGGCGTGCAGCTGACTGTGGGTTGACTGCGGCTGCTGAGTGGATGGGAATGTGGCCTAATCTGGTTGGCGCGGTGCACCACGCGTGCGTGGGCGCGTGCTGACTTGGCACTGTGGGCCGATTCCACGGGTCCACGGTGGACCGGTTACACATCTAATCGGTACGTTTAAATCTTGGCTGTCCAGATGGATCCGACGGTGTGGGACACACGGGAGAACCTCCGCCGGCTGCACAGCAACTCCACTGAGCCCGCCATGGCCGGCGGTGAGGCAAGCACGGCGGCGAACACTGGTACCGCGTTCTGGATCTCCCCGGGTCAAACCGAGCACACAGAATCGATCTACAGGTGCTCGCGTACTCAACGGGGTGCAAACTAAGGGTGGGGAATGCGCCAGAGAGACGGTCCCACGGTGGTGCCATGGCCGGCAACGACTGGTGCTCACCGATATGGTGCTCCAATGCACCAGACGCGACAAGAAGGGGACGAGGAGGTTCAGGAGCTCACCGCGAGTCCAACAGTGAAGGTCGCGGCGTCCGGGAGGGCTCCGAAGGCACGGGTCGATGGTGGCGGCGACTGGAAAGAGAAGACAAGGTGCGGGGGAGTGAAATCTGGGCGTTGGGTTACCAAAACGAAGAGTTGATGGTACCTACGAATGCGGGGGAGTACGGCGGAGCTTTGAGGCATGTCGATGACGAGGATTGGGCTCGGGAACGGTGGATTGCGTGCGGCGGTGGCGAGCTCGAGGGCGGATGAACGGAAAGGAGAGGGAGTGGTTCGGCTCGAGTTTTTGTAGGCGGATAGCGCTGCAGTAGAAGGAAGGGGAGCACACGGGGCTGTGGAATTGGTCGCCTGTCAAGCTTGGTGTGGGCGCGGTGGCTTGCCATAGGTGGCAGCGCCATCGTCGGGCGGTGAAGAAGGAAAAGGGGAAGGGAAGGAAAGAGCGTCCGACAGGCAGGACCCATGTCGCAGCTAGAGGAAGGGAGAGAGAGCGGGCGTGCGGGTGGCTGTCGAGTGTGGCCAGCGACACAGTGAGAGGGAAGGGAGTGGAGCGTGGGCGGGAAAGGCCGAGCAGTGCACTAAGCGGCCCACGTTGGTGGGCTGTGCTTCGTGCGCGGAGCGACACGAAGCGGGTCGGTGCGGAGCAGGCCGATCGCGTGGAGGAAAAGGAAGGAAGGGGAGGCGTGAGCTGGGCTGCCGAGCTAGCCAGGCCGGGAAGGGGAGGAAGAAGAAGCCGGGCCATTTCTAGGGCTGGGCTGGAAAAGGGAGAAAAAAAAGTTTTTCAAAATCAATTTCCTTTCTATTTCTAGTTTTCAAATCCAAGCCAAATTCAAATGAATTTTGAATTCAACTTCAAACAACCTAGCCCTACACTCAACCAAAAATAGTATGCTTCGGCATGAATGCAACAAACATGTTTTTAAACCTTATAGTTAATTTTAATTAATCAAAATTTATTATTTGGCCTTGGTTAAAAATACATAGAAATCAAATAAATGCTCAAATTTAATTACTAATTTGCAAATGATATTTTAGGGTGTTACTATTCTACCCCCCTTAAGATGAATCTCGTCCCGAGATTCGAAAAAGGCTAGGGACAAGGAAGGAAAATAGAACTAGGAATAAAACTCAGATAAACATTCCAACATCTCAACTTGCATTGTAAACCAGCTTAACAAATTACACATGTATCATCTCCAAAGCTCAAGAACAAAAAGATCTGGCTGCACGGAGTACCCCCTTAAGTTGAGGGATACAACTGTCTTGAATACAGAAACTTTAAACTCAAGGGCATAACCAAACTTCATATGACACCCTGAGTGTTTTATTTTTTTTGTCTTTCTTGACTGTTCAAAGCCCATCTTGACTTCTAACGTGATTGTGTTACACCTCAAAGAGATGAGGAAAATATATATTCATTTGATTCTCATTTTCCCAGTTGCATCTTCCTCTGATTGGTTACTCCATTGAACTTTACACACTTTAAGCACTCTTCCCATAAGAGTTCCCTGGGCTCCTTATACGATCCTAACTGGATAATCATCATAAGTATAATCATCTATTGGATAGAGATCCTCCAAGGGTGTTTGTTCCTCTACACCATCATTTGGAAACTCACAGTCCACTTTACTATCCTCAGTGTTCACACCTTCTAATAGATCATTCCCATTGTCATATTTCTTAGGTGAAGGTTGAATACCCTCATACTCAATTCTTTCTCCTGACGGTGTGGTTAGAAGCACCGAATGCTAGGCATACTTGATCACTCCTTTACATGTAGACATCCATCCCATTCCAAGAATAACATCAATGTCCACTAACTCTAATACGATAAGGTTTGCTTCAAATTTTACCCCCTTTATGTCAAGACTAACTATTGGGCATATGCAGTTTGCCTTCATTTCTCCTCCTGGGGACTTAACTATCACTAGTTTCCTCATTAGGAGCATAGTTATCTTATGATCTTTTACGTATGCACTAGAGATAAACGAATGTGATGCACTAGGGTCAAACATTACCATAGTAGTGGCTGAGCTTACTGCAATCAAACCATAAATGACCTCCTTAGCTCCATGAGTGGTAATCATATCCACATTGTTCAAACTTCAAAGGATGTAATTTCGCTTTAACTTATTTCCATGCACCTGCTTCCTATGGACATTCTGTTCTAGCTCTTGTTGCGGTTGATTCTGGCCTTGATTGTTTTTGACAAACTTCTCAAGATAATTGTTCTCATAATGTTCAATCTCACCACAATCATAACCTTTCTCACTAGTAGGTGTATTTGTCTTCATGAAGGTGATAGTAGGAGATGACAAACATGGCTCTTGAGAGCTAACCTGTTGCACTTCATCATCAGGTTGCTGATACTGATTCTGATCTGTACTCACAAGTAGACTCATAGGATGTGACTGATATTCTGGTTGCGTAGCGAACCAAGGATGAGTGTTTCTTAACTGGCATTGAAGATCACATTTTCTCTTCTTCTCTTCCATCTCTCGATGTAGTTGCAAATCATCATTCAGTCCTTTCAAAAAGCATTTCTGTTTCTTAGCATCACTATCCACCTCTCCTATAGCATAGTGTGACAATTGAGTGAACTGATTACGATATTCACACACTAATACGGATCCTTGCTTGAGAGCCTGAAACTCATCTTGCTTGAGTTCTACCTCACCTGCGGGAATGTGGTACGTCTTGAAATTCTCCATGAATTCCTACCAAGTGATCTGTCTAGCATTGTTGGGACGTCCATACTGGTAAGACTCCCACTAGTCTTGTGCTACACCCTGAAGTTGGCTAGATGCAAAAAGCACCTTCTCCTGGTCATCACAATGGGCTATGTCCAGTTGTCGCTCCATAGCTCTTAGCCAGTCATCAGCTTCTAGTGGGTCGCTTGCATGAGAGAATGTTGGTGGGTGTCCCACAAGAAACACCACGATTAGGCCACGTGTCCATCTAGTCAGCAGGCGCAGTCAATCCGCAGTCAGCTGTGCGCCTTTTGCACTTAGGTCCCTGCAGTTTCTAGAAATCAATTCGCGCTCCATGCCAGCAAAAAATAATTTCTTTTTGGTCCTGTTTTCTTCTGTTTTAGCCCCTATAGCTTTGAGTATTAGTACCCTCTGTCTAGTTAGCATTTAAAAATCAGAATTAATTAGTTTAAATTCAAATTTGAGTTCATTTAATTATAGAAATGCCATCAAACTTGTTTAGGCCATAACTTTATCATTTTAACTCCAATTTGACCCGTTCGAATTGCGTTAGGACCGTATTTACGTTTTCTATGTGTTTATACTACTGTTAGGCATTTTTTCAATATTTAAAATTTATGGGTAGATTTAATCTATTATTTAACTAAAGGAAAACTTGTTTAAATCATGACTTATTCATTTTAAGTCTGAAATAGTCCATTCAAGTTGCGTTGGATTCTTAACGACGTGACCTACGCATTATTATCAATGTTTTCTATGTCAAAATCTCTAGAATTTCATGGTTTAAATCCCAACTTGAATAATAATTATGTCACTAGATTTATAAATAAAATGTAATAAATTCCACTTCAATTTTTAAAACCAAATATAAGTTTGACTTAATTCAACTTAAGTACTTTCTCTAAAATATCATATACATGCTTTTATATAATAAAATAAATAAAGCTTATGGTTTTCCATTTATAAGCAAAATCTTCCGTTAGATGTATCTTTTCAACCGTAGCTCTGATTAGCGTGTTTTTCGCGTCTGTGTGTTCATAGTGGGACGTAGATTCGTTTTACAAACTTTTCATCTTGATTTTATGTTTGGTGTACTGTTCTAATTTAGATCTATTATTTGGTTCGTGTATGATTGGATGGATGCTTGTGTGGTGCTCTATGATCAAGTCTAGTTGGTGAGCTATACGTGGTGAGTCCAGAGGCAGTTCTTAGAAGATTTGGACCAGAAGAAGATCTGATCTGAGTTTCAGGCAAGTATAGCATGGGACCATCCTTGATACCTATTCACCTTTAATCATTTAATTCATGTTGCATGTGTCTACCTTGGCAACTATAGTAATTTTCCTAGCTAATTGATATCCTGGATTCCTTGATACCTTTGGGTTATTGCATTGGTTAGGTTTGCTAGTGCTCAACTACAACCATGATCTTGTAACATGACTAATGGTATATGCAATGAACACTAAAACATGACTTTTTATTAGCAACATGGAAACAGGGGGTTGGAGTGTTTAGCTACTTTCTAAATGCTCTAGATTCCTCTCCCTAAGGACTTATTTGTAAGTGATCATCCGGGACTTACAGTATAGCTCAGTATGAGGACCTTTTCTAGCTTGTTAGTGGTTACCCTTACAGCGCAAGAGGGGCTCCGATAGGTATGATCTTGGCCTACCAAGAGGGTGCACTTTGGTTAGCATCCTTATTGATGGGGAAACCTTAGCGGCCCTAACTTGTTAGACGAACCTTTGAAAGGCTTCATAATTAACCTTGTCGACCTTCCTTTGTAGTGGGTCAAGAGGCTGATCACCTCGGGCGAAAGGGTAAATCGTAACTCACAGTGAAAGTGTACAACCTCTATAGATTGTAAAACTGGTATATCAGCCGTGCTCACGGACACGAGCGGCCTTGGAACCCTTATGGAATAGAGCTGATCGCTAATGGTTAATTGTTTATGCTATTCATTATTCATGTTTACCTGATCATGTATTTATGGGCTTATGATAAATTCGTTGCTACTCAATTGCTTAAAAAGATGACCCATTAAAAGCTAATCGCAGTAAACCAGTGTCAACCTTTTGAGCCTCATGAACCCCATATTATATTGATGAGTATGATATGTACTTACGCTTGCTTTACTTTTCTATACTTTGGATAAAAATCCTGGATGGGTACTAGATTGCTAGTCTGGAGGAGTTAGGCTTGTGGTCAGCCAGTCCATTGTCCCTGTGGATTTAGAGTCTCCGCCTGAAGATCAGAGTTGTCTTTCCATTGTCTATACTCTGAGGTTATATTCTTTATACTAATACGTAATGATGAGTACAGGCCCGATCTTCCGAGAGGTAGCCGGTAAGTTCGATTTGTGGAGATCTCGACGTTGGCGATCCGGCTTCAAATCAGACGCGATTCGAACCCTGCAACCGTTACACCACTGCTCCATTGGTTATCAACCAAGCACAACTTGATTGACCTTGCCAAGAAGGCTTTTCCGGCAAGCGAATCGAAGAGCACAAGCAAGAGGGTAAAACGCGCAATCTGATATTGCAAATATGAATGACGCGAATATCAATAGAGGGTTCTAGAACTCGGTTCCAAAGGACTAATCGACACAGTGGAGGAGATCAAGAACGGGGGGCCTAGATCACTGTAAAAGGATTTGTCACCACAGTTACAATGAACGATTCAGTTTCTCGATGGAAAACTAAACTCTAAACAAAACCCAATTGTGTAGCAGCGGCGACGGCTGTGTTTATAGTCTAAGACTCGACCTAGGGTTGGGGACGGCAAGGGGTTAGGCGCCCACAACTTGGGCTTAAGGCCCGACACGAAACATGGCCAAGTTGGCCCAAATAGGTGACGCAGCACCTTGCTGTGGTCACACAGAATGATCCACGGACCTTCTGGAGCTGGGACCAGATCCAAAACGACGGCGTCATCGTCCCCTTTCCAACGCATCCAAGAACGGCCCGTTTCGATGTCATATGAGAAAGTTATGACCGAAACAGTGACGACGTGTCTGCTGAATCCGAGGGCGACGTGGCAGCTGAGTTGGGAACGAATTGCAACTTGGGGAAGACCATGGCGTCGGTGTGTCCAGCATGGCGATGTCCTCATCATCCTCCCCTTCTCGAATTGGAGTCATCCTCGACTCCATCTTGGCGATGTCCTCATCATCCCCTACTTCTAGAATTGGAGTCATCCTCGACTCCATCCCATCATCAGCGAACTCCTGCAAAAGGTTAGTGACAGCAGGCAATGCACCCGACATAAAAGGTTGACAAAACATAGTATAACATGGTGCATCAGGATTATCACATAACTCAGCAGTAGCAGAAGTTGTAGCAAGAAAAGCACCTCCTTTTAACTTAATCCCATTATTTTTAGCAATGTCTGTTGGAGGTTTATTTTTAATCTCATTAGCATGTTTAACAATATCCGTAGGAGACAAAGGCAGCAATGTAATTTTCTTGTCCTTATGTATGATAGTGTATGTATTAGTTCTACCATGGTGTAAAGCATCATTATCAAATTCCCATGGTCGACCTAACAAAATGGAACAAGCTTGCATAGGGACAACATCAAAATCAGCAGTATCATGATAAGAGCCTGTGAAAAAGCTAATGCGTGCTAATTTAGTTACCTTAGTCTTACCACTATTATTGAACCATTGAAGTTTATATGGATACGAATGTTGTCGTGTGGTCAAGCCAAGCTTGTCAACCAAATCTGAACTCACTAAGTTGTTGCAACTCCCGCCATTAATGATAGTGAGAACACGACAACCCTGCACAATGAGATACATGTGGAACAAATTGTGGCGTTGGATCTTCATCTCTTCTTCATGTCCCACACGTGTACTCAACACACGCTGCACAAGAAGGCTAGGGTAGTCCACGGCAGCAGCCACGGAATCAATGGTGATGGCCTCCTTGTCTTGATCGCCCTCGGTGGGATCTGCATCAATGTTAGCAGCAAGGGCTAAATCATCTTCAACATCACTAGCACTTACATATCCATCCTCGGTAGCAATGAAAGCGCGACGACTGGGGCAATCCTTCATGACATGTCCCATGCCTTTGCATCGGTGGCAAATGATTTTAGAGCTGGATGAGGAGGAGGTAGTAGAAGCACCCGGAGTGCCACCTTTCTTCAGCTGTGGAAACTGCACATTAGATAATTTACTTACCCCGGAAGAAAATGGAGGTGTAGATGGCTGTGGTGCAACAGGAAGCTTGGTCGTCTCCGGCTCGGAACGCTGCTGAAAATTCCTCCCATTGTTAGACCTGAAAGGCTGGTGTTGTTTGCGTCCCTGTAATTCTCGTTCTGCCTTAATAGCAAGATGATACAATTGGGAAAAATTGCGCCATTCTTTGTAATCAAGTATGTTCTGTATATCATGGTTTAAACCACCAAAAAATCTAGCACTAGCATCATTATCATCTTCATTTATACCACAACGTGCTAAACCAATAAGCAATTCTTGATAGTATGCTTCTACTCCTTTATCACCTTGTTTTAAAGTTTGTAGTTTCAAACGTAAATCACATTGGTAATAAGGAGGAACAAAATGAGATTTCATACGTTGCTTTAAAACATTCCAAGTTTGAGGCACAACAGCAGCATTATTGGCATTGCAAAGATCACTCCACCAGAACAAAGCAAAATTAGTAAACTCACTAGTAGCAAGTCTAACTCTATGCTCAGCGGAAACATTATGAGAATCAAATTTTTGTTGAACAGCAAGCTCCCAATCTAAATATGCCTCTGGATCAACATTACCAGCAAAAGGAGGTAGACTAAATTTAATTTTAGCAAAAGGATCATTATTACCATGATTATTACCTTCCATACCGCAACGATTGAAGTTGAGGCGGCGACGGGCACCACCGTCAGCATACGCATCTTCATCACCAAAAGCATCCGCATCTTCATCATCAGCACGATAAGGTGGAGGGCGTTGCTCAAGCTGTTCAATGCGGGTGACCAGATTGTTCACGTTGCGCGTCAGCTCGGTCATAAGATTGCATTGTTCAGTCATGAACATTGTAAGCTCGCCCTTGGACACGCACTCATTGAAGTCCGTCAGAGTTCCTGCCATGGTTAGAAGATAGAAAAAAACAACACCAAAGTATTATCCCTATCAACTAAAAGGAAACAAGTGGTGGTGGTGAAAGTGGAATGCAAAATCACAAGTGGCTTACCACCGTCTTGCCTGTATTCTTACCAACGCCAAATAGGAGCAAAACCAAAATGGCGAAGCAATCTGTTGTGGAGCATGGGTAACAGTTGCAAGATGAACCTATGCTGACAGAAGAATATGTGGAGCTATGGGTAGGCACACAATATGACAGCAAGGATTAGCAATTAACGAATGCAGATTAATGATTGTTCAATCCGGATCCAAAGTACAAATCACAGGTGCTGGCTAGGACGTGTCGAGACGTAGCGCAACAAGGTGAAAACAAAGGACGATCGAAAGAACTCACAGAACAAGCAAATAGCCCGGATTTCTCCTTTTTTCCTGATTTTTTCCCCGGATTTTTCCAAAAGGCACTAGTAGGAAACAAACTTTTTTATTTTTTTACTATTTTTTATAGACTTTTCTCTGAACAAGGATCACAAAAGATGCAACCACAAAAATTGGCACCTACAACTGAGGTGGGATGTGGTCTACAGAAATTCAGCACGTTCTCTGAAAAGCGTGCAAAAACTTTGACAATTTTTTTTCTATATTTTCCCAATTTTTTTTGGCAATTTTGATGAAACCAAACAGGGCAAAGCCGAGTTTGGGTCGGCCCCAAATGGTGTCAAGAAGCTGCTAAAAAAATTTCAGATTTTTCGGATAAACGAGTGAAAAGTTATGCCTGTTTTACCGAAGGTATCTCAAGGTATTTTTTTCCGGGAGGCACAACACGGCGGCGACAGTTAGGGCAAAGCGTCCCGAAACTCTAACACCGATCACAGGATCGTCACTGTGACTAACAGCAGTAGGTATTCGCCTGATGATGTAAGGAGGGCTGCGATGCAGGCAAAATAAGAGCGGCTGGCAACCTGTCTAGGGTTTGCGCGGCGGCGAGAAGTGACACAAGGCAGCTAGCGGGGCAAGTCGAGTAATGTGGTGGCTTCGACTTGTTGTTTGGGAACGGTGGATGGGATAGCGGCGGAAAACAAAAATCACAGCAAGAGGCGATTGAACTACGACCACGAACACAATCCTAAACCAGCAACAAGACTCGACCACGGACACAAACTCAACAACACGAATCTGAAACGAAATTGCAAAGGCACAAAGGGCGATAGGACAGCGGAAATTGAAATATTTTTGGGCTTTTTGTAGACTCTCGGTAATGAACAAATACGAATCTAAGGCAAACGAGATTATACCTCGCGGTAAACCTAAAATATCTGATACCAATTGATGAGTACATGCCCGATCTTCCGAGAGGTAGCCGGTAAGTTTGATTTGTGGAGATCTCGACGTTGGCGATCCGGCTTCAAATCAGACGCGATTCGAACCCTGCAACCGTTACACCACTGCTCCGTTGGTTATCAACCAAGCACAACTTGATTGACCTCGCCAAGAAGGCTTTTCCTGCAAGCGAATCGAAGAGCACAAGCAAGAGGGTAAAACACGCAATCTGATATTGCAAATATGAATGATGCGAATATCAATAGAGGGTTCTAGAACTCGGTTCCAAAGGACTAATCGACACAGTGGAGGAGATCAAGAACGGGGGGCCTGGATCACTGTAAAAGGATTTGTCACCACAGTTACAATGAACGATTCAGTTTCTCGATGGAAAACTAAACTCTAAACAAAACCCAATTGTGTAGCAGCGGCGACGGCTGTGTTTATAGTCTAAGACTCGACCTAGGGTTGGGGACGGGCAGGGGTTGGGCGCCCACAACTTGGGCTTAAGGCCCGACACGATACATGGCCAAGTTGGCCCAAATAGGTGACGCAGCACCTTGCCATGGTCACACAGAATGATCCATGGACCTTCTAGAGCTGGGACTAGATCCAAAACGACGGCGTCGTCGTCCCCTTTCCAATGCATCCAAGAACGGCCCGTTTCGATATCGTATGAGAAAGTTATGACCGAAACAGTGACGATGTGTCTGCTGAATCCGAGGGCGACGTGGCAGCTGAGTTGGGAACGAATTGCAACTTGGGGAAGACCATGGCGTCGGTGTGTCCAGCATGGCGATGTCCTCATCATGTTATGTATTTAAGCATTGTTTATTGATATTACCCTTATTTGTAGCTATATGTGAGATTTGACTTCCTGGGCTCACATATGGTGTGTATCTAGTTTTGTCCTTAAAATCGGGTGCTACACCAAAGCATGGCAGCGTGCAGAGTGAACCCTTTCTTATTATTAGGATGTAGTACATGAAAAGTGTCAACACCCTTCCATAGGTCTTTTAGTTCTTTTTATAAGAGGCTCCAAGAATACATCAAAATCTTTTCCTAGAGAGGTTGGGCCCAGGATCAGAAGCGACATAAAGCAATTCAATGGGTTCACACATTTCCATGGTGGCAGGTTCAGAGGCGTTAGAAGAACAGGCCACACACTATATGTCGAGCTAAAGTTGCCAAATGGATTGAAACCATCAGTGTCAATGCCAAGCCTCAAGTTCCTAGGATCATATGCAAAAGTTTTGTGCTTTCTATCAAAGTCCTATCATGCCTCCTCATCTAATGGATGGCTCATTTCACCAGTATTCTTCTCTCCCTTAGTCTCTTTGTTCAACCGTATCCATGAAGTCTTCAACTCCTACGATGAACGTTGGCGAGAATGGTCTGCCTTTAGGAATCTAGGATCTGTCCATCTGTTGTAGAAAAAGTATGCAAAATCCGTTAGAGTTTAGACCATTGGGTGGACAATGGCAAAACTAGCATTAGAACAAATAATATAGTGTTCGAGAGCACTAATCTATGTATTTGTTCATATCATACTATGGGACAGTCTGGTTTTCTATTTTTGTGTGACAAAAGTATTGATTTCAATTGAAATTCATACAGAATAGCCTTTCTTTATGTGTACTTTACTTTATTCTGTACAAAAAATGCAGTCCTATAATCACAGATGAAGGTACTCATACCTTTGTTCTATGAATTGGCATGGCTCGGCTACAAGCCGCCTTTGCTGCGGCACACACCTGATCACGTGGAAGCCAATGCCGCCACTCTCCATCGGGAGGGCCCCGCCACGCCACCAAAAGGACCCTTGAGCGACCACAGTAGACCAGGGATCTTCTACCTCCACCTCCGCCGTAGCCGATGCAAGTCCAGCGGGCACAAATTTATTTCCACATGCAGGGGATATCCAATTTAGGTCAACCTGTAGGGCATCCGCATAGCCAATAGGATACTATAGTGACTCCAAAGAGATGTCAGCACAGCCAGGTTCCTAGCACAATGGTAAAGATGCTCCATTTCTTGGTCCAGATCCTAGGTTTGACTCCTAGGTATCAAACCTTTTTTTTGAGAAATTAAAATCCAATGGCGCAAATGATACAAGTGACACACAAATTGTCAGGTCCCATAGGTCGGATGGAGATGGAGAAAGGTCCCACAGGTACACATGACACGTAAGCCATCGGGTCCCACAGGTGGGATGCAGAAGAACCGAGCGGAGACTTTTATGACGATTTGCAAGCGTTAAGTGACATGCAAGCCATCGGGTCCCACAGGTTAGATGGAGATGGGCCATTGGGTCCCATAGGTCGGATGGAGATGGAGAAAGGTCCCACAGCTACATGTGAGACGTAAGCCGTCGGGTCCCATAGGTCAGATGCTGAAGGGTCCCGTAGGTACACATCAGACGGAGAAAGGACCGAGCGGAGAATTTTATGACGAATTGCAAGCATCACGGATGAGTAGCTGCAGGTCCCATAGGTACACGTTGAATGGATAAGGGTCCCACAGGTACACATCGCATGGACAAAGGATCGAGCAGAGACTTTTATGATGAATTGCTAGCGTCATGGATGAGTAGTTGTAGGTCCCACAAGTACACGTCGGATGGAGAAAGTACCGTGTGGAGATCAATGATGAAGTGTCGTTTGTTATAGATCAAATATTGTTCATCACAGATGTATAATTAGTTCAATGACGAAGCCCTGTTCATCACAGTATTAAAGGAGATCGTCATAGATGAGTCACGCGAGTGATCTCCGATGAAACCATGTGCTCTTCTATGATGTTTTTGTGACGATGCTTGATTTTGTCATAGATAGAGAGGGTTGAAGGATCATCACCATTGATCTATGATGAAATGGAAATATTCATCATAAAAAGCGCTCTTCTATGATAGTTCCAGATTCATCATTAAGATTTTCGTCATAGAAGTGGATTTTTCTAGTATTGCTGCCATGCAACCTCCACTGGGGAGCCATCTAGCGCCATTGGATGCAAAGGTGGTGGAACCAAGGGGCGGCCAAAGCCCCTAGATGCTGCCCGACACCCTAAGGGGGACACCGACCTCCCTTGGCTACCTACAAGTACCCCCACTACTGTAACACCCCAGGTGTTTGTCACCAGTTAAGCAATGGGTTTGAGCTCAAACATGACATGTCGAGTGGTAATGAAGGTGTCAAGATCAAATCTACATGATGGAGCTCCAACTTAAACTTGGGCCACGCACATTTGCTTACATATGGACCCTTGTTAAGATTATGCAAGAGTAATGTTAAACATGATTATTCCATGTACATTACATCCCCATGCATCCATCTAGACCCGTGGAAAAGTTTCATGAAGTTTGGAATCAAAAAGTCACATGAAATGATAAGTCATATCTTTGCATGAATTGCTTTATCAAGTGGATGAAAACCTATGAAGTCAACCAAACCTTGGTACCTTGCTCAAACAACTCTACTTGCACTCATGAACAAAAGTTATGAAGGGTTCATGTTGAGCAGGTGGCCAGAAAATGCTCCAATGGATCAAAAAGGATAATTTAAGCTTCATCGTGATCCTACTTTGGTCAAAATAGAATAGTAGGTTCTATACCAGTTTTGATGTTGGACCTTAAATGAAAGTTGTAGTCCATATCATGTAGAACAAACTTTGTTTTTGGAACAAGAGCCAGATCAACTTGGAACTAAGTCAAACAGAGGCTCGAAAATTGAATCAGCGGCTGTTTTCAGACTTAGAATTTTTCTAAGTCTAGAATTCATCGTCGTCGCCATTGGCATTCCGCGTTCTCATGTTTTCGTTAAGCAACTTGACTTGACCCCAAAATAGAAGTTGGAGCTAATTCATTGGAGAAGATCATACAAAAGGTTGGGATCAGTTTGACCATGTTTGGACCAAGTAGTTCGACTTCAAGCAGAGCGACACTTAACCCTTGTTAAGTCACTGACAGTGTCAACTTGAGGCTTGATTACCTACTAATCCGAGAGTTTAATGTCTATGCACCCTTAATAAAAGATTGAGAGCAGCTTGTGCACAACAACTTTGCTACAGGCGCCAAGGTCCGAATGTGCACGGAATATGCCGAAAACGGACTCCAAGTCAGGCTCCATCGCGCGCGCCACGTGTTCGACAAAATGGCATCGTGGCAGCCATGCACCGAAGCGCGCCCCCTTGGCCGACGCAGCGTTCAAGCTCTGTGCCACGCGCCACCTCACGCCCTGCTGCTCCAAAACCGAGCACCTGTGTGTCTCCTTGCCTCCCTCACTCGCTTCCGCCCACCCTGGTGTTCTTCCTCCGCGCGCACGCACGCCAGAGCGCGGCCGCCATGGATGCCGCCGCCGAGCTCACTGCCGCTAGCGCTGCTGCGGTCCCTCGGCCTCGCGATGCCCCGCTACACACTCGTTACCATCCACCGCCCTCTCCTTAGCCTTGCGAGCCCCTCCACGGCCCTTCTTCGCTGTCGTAGCGTCGTCGCCGCCGGAGCAGCCACCGGTGCTCCGCCTGCTCGCGTGGCCGGGCCACAACAGGCCACCGTGGTGTGAGCTGAGGCTACCCACAGGTGCGCGAGTGCCCTGGGTCCTTCCCCGCCACTCCACGGCCGTCGACGCCGCCTCAGCTGGCCGCTCCTCTGCTCCACCATCGGGAGGAAGGAGAAGAAGGACCACGCGCATGAATAGGAGCTTTTCCAAGGGGTTATGTGAAGAACTAGTGACTCCAGTGAACAGTGCCTAAAAGGATCCATTTGTTCGTGTTTAATTTGTGTTTTCCGCAGGGACCCCGATGCAAGATTTCAATCCCTTTTTCTCTGGTTTTTACAGATTTGAATGCTCCACTTTGAAAATTCGTAGTAATTTGTAGAAAAATCGTAAAATAGTAAACGTGGACTTTTTGGAATCCTTGTAAAATTATCTATGTACTAGACCTATAATATTACATGTTTAAGTTTAAATACTTTGCTTTAAAAATATATTTAGGCAGTTAGGTTCTTAATGCTAGTCATGTCTTGTCTTTTTTATAAATGTAGTTATTTTATTCAAATAAATGTGAAATTTTTATGGAGTGTTACTGATGTGATTAGTGATGTCTGGTAAAAATTTCAGTATTTTAGGCTTGACAGTTTAAGATCTATAAAAATAACAAATTACCTGTATTGCCTTACCCCTATTCTGAATAGGTCTGCAAGATTAAATTAATTGGCTTAGTTAAGTTATGAATCATGACTTTGTGATAATACATGAGTTGTAGTACTTTTATTAATATTTTCAAAAAGCTAAATATCATGATTTTTGGTTAAGTAGATCTTGAGTTATACTTGCTTAAGTATCAGTGGCTGTTTCTGCCCAAACTCTGATAGGGTTACCTTGTTGGTATTGTGGGGCCTTCTTAATAGTAGAATTAGCTTTAGGTGTTTACAACAAAGTTGTTTAGAATTTGATAAGATTTCTAAAAAGTCTAGAAACACATTTATTGGACATGTATAACTCCAGTTATAGCTGTTTAAAGTGGCATGTTAGTTTCTGTCTATGTTTTGGACAGAGATGCAATTATTGAATTAATTGACCCTTCTAACTGTAGAATCATCTTAATATGAGAATAAGAAAGTTGTAGGTAACTTCCTAATCTTTTCGAAAAGTTATGGTTCATGTTTGTTGGAGGTCTAGAACTCTAGTTATGCTTCTCTGAAGTTCCTATCAGTTTTCTGTACCACTGCTGTTGGGTTGCATTTGCAGTTTTGCTTGTGCAATTATTTTCGTGGTGTAAATGATGTTTGCTATGGTTGTAGTGAATACAAAAGTTGTAGAAAATTTCATGATCTTACTTGTGTTCAAATTGTAAGGCCATAGGCCTGATAATGTAGGAGTTACATGACTTTTAAGTCTTCTGTCAGATTTTGATTGTATTCTGAGCAGATCTGAAAGATGCTAGTGTTTGATCTAGTTAGGATTTGAATGAGCTTTTGGTGATAATAACAAAGTTATAGATAATTCATTTATCTAGCTTCTGTTGAAAGTTGGTGGTATTTGGTCTTGTGGTTTGTGAGTTATGCCTTTTTAAAGTTGGGTTTCAGAAATGGCTGCTTTCTGTCAATTGTGGACCAGTTTCTATAAATGGTTATATTTGACTTAGTTAACTTGAGAATCATGCTAAGATGATTAAAGATTAATTGTAGAAAATTTCATAAGCTTTCCAGATTGTCTTATTGCATGTCTTTTGGATTATTACAACTCCTGTTATGAGTAAAATTAGCTGCTGCTGTTTGCAGCCTTGACTCTGTGATTGCCGTGAATAACTGGTTTGTCTTGAATGCTTATGTGATGCATCTTGTGTTACCATTCATCACATTCATACACATGCATTTTGCATCTCATCTAGTTGCGCTAGATGAACCACGTGAAGGATGTGATGTTGGAGCCGAACCCGAAGACGGTGTATGGAGGACCTATCCCGAAGATAGAAGGACTAAGCAAGTGCTAGGACCTGAGATGTCACTAGGACGGTGCAAGCTAACCGAACTGACTTGTGTCGGATCCCAGGCAAGCCCCGGAACATTCTAAGCCTCCCATGTTTTTACAAATTTCTTGAGTATCTTTTATTGTTGATGATGCATTAAGTATAGGAATTGGTTGGAACCAATTGTTGCATTATATCCTTACCTTGTCCAGATAAAATCCTGTGAATCCTAATTAAGTGTAGGATCGAATGATGCTTAGCTATGCATAGATCGGTAGAAGTCGGGTGATTTCCTGTCACCTGCGAGATGTAGGATGAGCTCTGGTCACGGTTGGCTATATTTGCTATCATGAAAAAGAACCATGTGTTAATAATGAAAGGAGACCGGATGGGATGATGGTAGTGCAGCAACAAGGCATGGAGGTCTTGGGTGTGAATCTATCCCCGTCGGTGTCGTTTAAGGACCGATACGCTGTACGTCCTCATGTCATGTTGAACACAACCTAACACTTAGCTGGCCGGATAAGTCGTTCCGACCGCGAAGCCTAGTAGCTCGACTCAGGCCGGGGACGCGAGCAGTGGCGTGCATTCTGGAGGTAGTAAGGATGTGCGGAGAGCCATTGGTGTAAGTCCAAGGCGGGTTAGAGTCCCGAACAACCTTGGCAGAGTGGTTCTCTGAGAATGTCGATCTGTTCGGACTCGCGACTCTTGAATCGTACCAAAGGTGACTCGTTTGCGACCCTGACGGGGGAAGCAGGATTTGTGTTTAGGAATACCCCTCCAGCTGGATAGGAATCGATTTGAAGCGCCGTCTCTCCCGGATAGTGAGAACTTGACTGAGCAGCGGCAACGTAGATTCACTAAATTTAAAGATATGGTTAAATGAGGATGAGGATGATGATGATAATGACAATGAGCCATGAAATACCTGATATGGTTATTATTGTTTGCAACTTAATCAAATGATTGATTAGTACAGGTGCTAATATAGATGGTAGGTAATGGCTAAAAGTCAATGCTAGTACAGGTGAATAATGCTAATGGTTACTCAAGCTTTTATGCAAAAAGGTTGTCCAGCTAGATCCAATGATAAAGCCTTGCATACTCCTTGGTGTCATTTATTTTTGGTTTATGATGGGTAAGTCTGGCTGATTACATTCGAGTACTCAGGGTTTATCCCACCATGTTGCAGGTGGAGTTCTTGGCCTGTTGAAGATGGTGGCTAACCGCCGGTGGGCTCGGTGATTCTATAGTTACTTCTCATCTATATGCTTTTGTCGGATGATGTCACTTATGCTAGCAATATATTTGGAACTTATATTAATGTAATCATTTGAAAGCTATGTTGTTTTCACTAAGTGGTTTTGAAACCCAAACTTGTACTTTTATTTGTGAACCCATATGTAATATTATTTCCGCTGCAACCCTGTGTATGTGATGTGTATTTGCTTAATCACGCGATCTTGGTTGTGATGTTGATTTACCGAGGTCTTTCGGGACACTCGGCGGACTACTGGGTTTATATAAGTGAAAGTATGTGTGTGTCAACGTGTTAGCAGGGACAGCCGTACTTGATCTTGTATAAATTGGGCGGTTCTGTTACAACTACCTCTCCACACACATACTTTCATTGCTCGGTGGAGAAGTGGCCCATTCATTTCCAAGCTTCTCCAAGCTCTCTAGCTTAGCGTAGCTCCAGAGTAGTAGCTTAGGAGTGGAAGTAGAGTTAGAGCAGAGCTTTCTTCGGAGTCCAAAAGAGTCTTCTGGGTCTAGTATAGCTTCTTTGTAATTCTTTCATTTAGCATTTACTTTATTCAGTACTTTACTTTTAGTACTTTATTTAGTATTATTGCTTTGCTTTGCTCAAGTACTTGTTCATTATTGTTCATCATTAGTGAGCTTAGATGCTTGTGTCTTGGCACTAGTATCATTGGTTATCTTTTGTTTAGTAGTCATTCATTATTTCCGATTCCACCGTCTAGTTAGGGTGCTTTGATGCCATTTCATCGGAGCTTAGATCAAAGTAGTAAGCTTATGGATTAAGTGAGGTGCTGAGGCTATAAATTACTTGTGGATATGGCTCAGCCTCCAGATAGATTATGGTAGTTGGCAAGTGGTGATAGCCTTGTCCATCCTCTATATTCCACCACATTATGTCTAGTTACTAAATCATAGGGCTCGTGGCAGACCTTATCTATTTAACCCTCCTAGTTGATAGACGGGGCCCCAAAGTACTAGCGCATTTCTCCTAGTCACTTGTTTACCCTTTGTTACTTAAGATAAATTGCTCGCTCTCCCACCTAGCAATCCTACCTCTAGTTTAGCTTGATTATTAGTGTACTCATCAATCACAACCAACATTACCGTTCAACTACTTAGGCTAAGATCATGCTTTTTTTAGCAATCCTAACAATCATATATAAACTAGCCTCTCGGCTTCCTTTGGGAAAATATAAATTCGACACTCAGTACTCACCTATCGAAGTGCTACACGATAGTTCTATGCGCTTGCCGAATCCCTCCACACGTCGTTAAGAAATATCAATAAGCATTTCTGACGCCATTGCCGGGGAAGGCAACTGGCTTCGTATTATATGTTTGTTAACTTTGCTAACTAGGCTTTTAGTTATCCTAAGTAGTTTATCCTTTTTCCCTCTATTCCTATCACTACCCAACACGACCATGGCCGATAACTCCATTCATGATTTTTCTGCACCCTTAGCTGCTAATGTAGCCACCGGACCCAATGCTATCAACGGGGACGCTAACTTTGAGCTTAAGCCAGCGTTAATTACGATGGTTTAAGCTAGTCCATTTTGTGGGAAAGCCCATGAGGATGCGAATGCTCATCTTCAACACTTTTCTGGAGATTTGTAGCGCATTCACATTAAGGGAGTGACCCAAGAGGCTATATGTCTTCGCCTTTTCCCCTTCTCTTTGTTAGGAAAGGCTAAGCAATGGTTTTATTCTAACTGCAACGCTGTAGACACCTTGGACAAGTGTTCTAACGCTTTCCTAATAAAGTTCTTCCCTATGGGAAAGACATGCTCTTCGCAATAAGATCTCTAGTTTTCAACAACTAGCTAATGAGTCAAATCCCGAAGCCTAGGAACGAATACAAACGTATGTTTCTACATGCCCACACCATGACATGGAAAACTGGCCTTTGATCTAGAACTTCTACCATGGGTTAGTTCTGTTAGATAGGAGCCATTTAGACGCTGCCACTGGTGGAGCAATCTTTTAGCTAAGTGTTGCAGATGCTAAGACGCTAATCGAGAACATGGTTTCCATCCAAGGATGGAGCGATGATCGACTCCAATCCCGCAAACAAGGTATGCATTCAATTAAGGAAGTTGACATGCTTGCTCTAAGATGGATCCGCTCGCAAAGCGAGTACAATATTATGAGAAGATGAGTGCTCAAGAGACACTCAAAACCATGGATGCCCACATGACTTGTGAAGTCTGTAGAGATGTTGGACATTTGGGAAATGCCTATCCTAAGACCTAGGAAGATCTTAACTTCATCAGCAATGACAATGGGTTTTGTCCACAACAACATCAAGGATGGAATCAGCGCTCCAACAATCAAGGAGGTAACAATTACAATTATTCTTCTCAACATTTGCATAATCAATGTAATAGTTATGCTTTCCTTAAAGATCTTGTTTATAGCAATGGTAGAATGACTGATAGCAATAATAAAAAGTTGCATGCTCATGACAAGATGTTGGAAAATATAAATGCTAAATTGGATGAGCTTTCCTCTGCCTTAAAGAATCAACTTAGTTTCAATAAGACGGTAGGAACCTAATGAGCACAACTAGCAGCTGCCATACCATCCTATGAAAATGATAGAATTCCTGGCAAACCCAAAGGAACCATGGAGACTGCCAACCTTGTTATGGCAAGGTATGATTTTTCTTTAAATGGTTGGGGATTTCCTATTAAGAAAGGCGATCCTGAGAACCCCATCATTACTTGCTCCATTGGAACTCATACTTTTCATAATGCCATTTGTGATCTAGGATCTAGTATTACCATAATGTTTAAGGAAACTTATGATAAACTATTTTACACTGCCTTAGCTCCAACCTCAGTTTACCTACAGCTAACCGATTAGTCTACCCATGATCTCAAAGGAGTAGCCACTGACTTGTTAGTTAAAGTGAGAGATGCTTATGTCCCTATAGATTTTATGATCTTACACATGGGCAACGACAAGGAAACACCATTAATCCTTGGTCGTCCTTTCCTTAACAATGCAAATGCTTGCATATATGTGGCTTCTGTGCAAATAAAATTCCACTTTGCTGGAAAGAAGGAAATATTTGCCTTTTCCTTTGGACAACCCCTCTTTGATGAGAAATAGGACAAGAAGAAGCATCCGAAGAAGAGAATCAAGATGAAGAAACCAAAGCTGATTAAAGAACCGGAGAAGCCTGTTAAGAAGAAGAAGAACAAAAGAGATGACGTAAGAAGAAAGATCCATCCTCAACATCGTCATCCCCTGATCCTGACAAGGCCTTCGAGGTGGAACAAGAGGAAACATCCCCGCTCAAGGAAGAATAACCTTGAGACTGTCTAAAAGGTAAGTTTTCTATCCCTTGATTATTTATCGCATTTCAATAGTTGCATTTCATATTTAAATTCCCCAATAAAAATTTGCTTTGCATTGCATGATTAGTTAGTTGCATATAGTTACTATATGTTAATACATAAAGTTCTGTAGTAGCTATGCATGATAGGATAGAGTTTGCATTTAAAAAATAAAATAAAAACATATATATATAATAATGAATAAATAATCTGTCAGAGATATGGGCCATGAGTACCTACACTGCCTGTATATCTGATTATCACCAAGCTATCGGCCCGACAACCGTCAAGGAGAAGGCCCACAAGGGCTGACGTGGTCGACCAATGTGGAGATCAAGACAAACCGAGGCGGGCGTATCTAGACAATAGCTTGGATCAATCTATTGTAACAAACTAGGAACACAATCTGTTAGCCTGATTGCCCTCTCTGTAACCCTACCTCTCCTGGCAATATAAACAAGGGTAGGGACCTCGGGCATGGGATCAAACCTTCATCATTCCAATCTACCCGTAGCTAGGAGCAACAACCCCTGTAATTGAGCATACGAATACAAGAGCAGCCACACCACTAGAGTTGGGATTAGCGTGTACCACACCCTAAACCAGTATAAATTCTTGTGTCTCGTGTGCTACCATCTAATTCTATCTATGTGATCATGTTGCTGGATATTGCTAGAGCAAAACAATCTGACAGTTAGCGTGCCAAGTAGGGGCCTTTCGTGTTCAGATTTGTTTTTGTGTTTTAGATGGGAATTGTCTTTGACTTTGGTGATGAACTAGAGAAAATGTGGCCAGGCACGAGGATCATCTTCGGCAAGCTCAACTTCATTGCCGACCAGTTTGGGGATCTGCGCCTGTAGGAGCCTGAGCAAATCGAATGGGAGGAGGAGAAGTCACTCTAGATCCGAGCTTTCGCCGCCAAATTGGAGGAGGCAGTCGATGGAGGACCACTTGCCATCGTCCATCATCTAACCCACTATAGTCAGCTTCTCACCAAACTAGGCCAACAGCACTGGCTCAACGCCACGCTCTTCCTTAGCAAGATCGGGGATCCAGTCCCGACAACGGATGTGGCACCTGATCCAACTCATTCCCGACACTCGGGAACACCTACACATGCGGCAATGACTCACCTGGCCCAACTCCTTCAAGCTATCATGCCGCCTTTCGGATTTCCTATAGAGAACCCAAAAAACCCACGCCACACTAACTGGGAGCACAACAATGACGACATCAACTTGAACCTAGTCGGAGTCACCATCCACAAACTCAGCAAGGGCGGTACCATCCTAGAACAATCGGACCACTCATTAACACCAAACTCATTGACATGGCGGCTTCACGCCCCTCTATCTATGACCACTACTGGCCACTTGGCATTAGCCATGCAGATGTTTATGATGATGACATCATCTCTCATGCATGTAGTTGCTACCTCATCGCAAATGGTCATGAGGAGAATGGGTACATCACTCCAAGCATTCTCCTCATGATTATTTCGAGTTTGATTATGAAGCACCCTACAAAACCAGCCAACAGGCCCAGGATCATCTACTTAGTTGCAACGACATGATAGTAGATAAAAATCAAAAACTCTGACATCAGCTCCAACAACAGAAACATAGTTCGAGGCCATCAGGCCCACAATGACATTCAACAAGTAGCTCTGGTGTTTTCTAACACTAAGTAGAACTTGGTCGAGGCCATAAGGGAAGTGGCGATGATGCCGCAACCATCCATAGAAGAAGGCCGATAGGCTTTCCAAAGGATTCAATAGTTGATAGCGGCCGCTGCTGACCGTATACCAGCACACAGCGATGCATCTGCTACCCACAGTCATGCACCCTAAAACTCTAGGGCTCGACCAACGCGCTGATCTAATAGATCCCCATGCTACAATCTTGGGCGCCGCCAAGGTCCCACCCCATAGCCGGGCGATAATGGCAGCAGATAGGGAGGTGGTGGGAGAGGGGGTGGTAGTGGAGGGCACTCCGTCAATGGAGGGAGTTATGAAGACGACAGGGCGAACGATGATTCAGGGAGTAGCTACTACTCTGACGGCGAGGGCAATACCCGCCACGACAGGAGAAGCCCCAGGAATCAACTCGAGCCAGCACCATGCATTGCCAAAGGTGATCCCTATGATTTGGTAGGACCCCCTGTGTTCGGATACCAAATCCGATTAGCCCCAATGCCCCACAGGTTTCGTGCTCCAAACATTGAAAAATACAACGGTGAGACAGACCTGAAGATTTGGCTGGTAAACTACCAACTTGTCATGAAAGCGGCATCCACATCGGACATGTTCTTCATGATTCAATACCTTTCGATCTACCTCACTGATTCTACCAAAAATTGGCTAAACAACCTTTGGGAAGGCATAATCAAGCGATGGGCAGACCTCGAGAAGGCATTCTGTAACCACTTTGAGGGGATTACACAAAGACAGGTACCTCGTGGGCCTCCTAGGATGCAAACGCAAGATCGGCGAGAGTCTCCATGATTACATAAAGCACTTTACTCAATGCAAGAATAAACTCAAGGATGTCCCTGATGCAAGCATCATCACTGCCTTCACCGCCAGTGTCGACAGCAAACCCCTTATTCGCGACATTGGGCGAAGGAAGAACATTAGTCTTTGCGACATGTTTGTCTTAGCCTATGAGCATGCCAACGGCAAAGATTGCTTTAACGCCAGTAATGGCAAATACAAATCATGACTCACCGATGATGTGGACTGATCCTTGCTGACAAAGAGGGATCGTAAGCACAGAGGTGAGCTTGTGGCCAATGACGAGAAACAAGAAGGCAATAAATCCCAGCAAAGCCATGGGAGTCATGCAAAATTCAACAATATCATGAACTAGATGTGCCAAAACCATGGCTTCCCGGTGAATCATTCGGCCAGGGATTGCCACACTTACAAATGTGAGATCATTGATGCTGGCAAGGACAAGATGAAGGGTGGCCACCTAAAGAAGGGGAAAGATAGTGCCAAGGAGGATGACAAAGATAGGTAGCCCAACATCAAGGGCGTCATGATCATCTTCAGGGGCCCACAAACCTACGAGGACGGCCATCGTGAAAAGGTAACCCAATGCCTCATCTTTGCCATCGCACCCATAGTTCCTGTCTATCTAAGATGGTCGAAGCACCTGATCACCTTCAATAGGGACGACCACTCTAATCATGTCATCGAGGCCGGTCGATTCCCTCTTGTCACGTTTGGTGACTAGGTACACTATCGCAAGGAGACACTCTCCTCTAAAGTCATAGATTTTGAGGGCCCTTACCATGCCATCCTTGGGAGACCCTGCTACACAAAATTCATGGCAATCCCTAGCTATGCCTATCTCAAGCTCAAAATGCCAGGCCCCCATGGCGTTATCACCGTCGTGGGCAACTTCTAAGAAGCATACGAGTGTGAGAGGCTAGCTGTAGAATAGGCCCAACAGGATCTGATTCTAGATGAGCCAAAACATGCTAACAAGGACAAATAGGAGGCCAGCTTGAGAACACCCTAACAGCCACCCCAATCTCGGAGTATTGATTCATGCCAGAAACTCTGGCCAGCATCTTGCCTCTCGATTCTATGGTTTTCGCTTTGTCGACTACACCGGTGCCTCAAGAGGCACCCGGTTTGCCCAAGGAAGCAAAGCCAGAAGAGGAGATAAATGACTTGACCAACAAGAAGGACCCCACGATCAGGGCCTAGAGCACCAACGATGTATTAAACCTCAGGTTAAACTAAGTAGGGGAGGGAAAAAGACAACAGGGCAAGACTTGCCAGTTCCATTAATATGCACCAACCATTGTTACCCCCCTTTTCTAACAACTAGAAACACGGTTGCTATGCTTGAAAGGACTTTACGCTTTAAGTAGTGAAGGAAACACTTTCCTAAAGAATGGCTTAGGGGCAACATCCTGCTTGTTACACAATGCCACCACCTGAATAAAGCCATACTAGCTAGACGACACTCGCTCTAACACACTCAGGAGCAATACGCCAAACGGCAACGCCAAAGTAGTTGCGGTGATATATGTGGGCTTAGCATTCAGGTACGTTATACTAATATGCCCAAGTGCTCGGGGGCTACTATTACAATATCACACAACTACTAGTCTGTAGAGTGAAATTTTATTCAAGACAATATTTTACACAACAACAAAACCAATAGGACCCGACCTCAACAAGGAGTGCCCTTGATGACTTGCACTACATTTACAACCGCTGCAATGGCATTGGTGGCTACACAAAACTTGGCTATCAACTACCAAACGTTGATGCCCTCCGGCACTTCCGCCCTCAGTGGAAACCCAGGTTCTATCGCATGCAGGTCCACCTCTGGCTGGAGACGAAGGTGAGTGACGGCAAGGGCCGCCGCATCCCCATGGTGAACATTATGCGTTGTTACATCTCTGATCCATGCTAGGAGGCTAAGGGCTTGCTCATGAAGACCTAACCCTATTGGTTTCACTAGCTTGATGGTGGCCTCCACCACCTTCTCCTACGCCATGTGGTGGTTACTATTGATTCGTGCTATGGCAAATCCGCCACATGCCCAATCCACTGATTCGTCACGTAGACGAGTCACATCCACCAGCTTGCCAGCCAACTCCTCATTGGCCTAGCGAAGATCCACCACCTCAGCTCAGATAGTGCCTAGCTACTCTTGTGTTGCTGAGAAACAGAGAGAGTCAAGATCAAGACAAGAAGCAATTCTGCAAGGAAAGCAAAAGAAGTTCAACTCACCGACGAGCTCGGTGCAGGTCACCGCAACAGCAGCCCTGGCATCGGCCGCCTCCCCATCCATGGCACTGAGTGTGGTCTTGGCCACTGCAAGGTACTCCTTCAACCATTCCACCTCCCGACACCCATCCCGGAGGGATTGCCCGGCCATGGCCAACTCCCCTCGCATGGTATGGATGTCATGGTCATATCCTCCAACCTCCTCCTCATCGGAGGAGGAAGGCGAGGCCGGTGGTAGCACGGCCAGTGTTGTCGGGGGACATGACAACGATAAGGCCTCCCGAACAGCGGCGGGCCATGGCATCGATCGTGCCGACGAGAAACCACTGCATCAAGAAACACGTTAGATTCATCCTCAACAAAGTCAACAACAGATCCATCCTTACCCAAACCCCATCAAGCCCAATTGAAAGGCCCGAGCAGAGGGAGGCATGCCTCTCTCGGTGGATCCCTCCTCGAATTCCTCTCAGTGACGCTTCTATCTGGCCATGGATGGAAGGCAAGATCTGGCGACTACAGAGGACGCTATGAGCAAGGCAAGGTGAGCATGTAAAAGCTACTATGTAGGTGTACTAACTCCACTTCCCAATTCCTCTATTTTATATGCGAGGGACGTGCATGGTCGATGGAATCCCAGCAGTCTCCACGGTCAAAAGCGAGAGTTAAGGCCGGATACGCCCCCATGATCTCTGAGAGGCACAGCTTCCAAGATAGACACGTGGGGAGATGAGCTACCGAAACGGATGCCTCAACTTCATGAAGAAAGAACCCATCCACATAACCTCAGAAGCCGTAGGACCAACCGGTTTGTAACTCGATGAACTGTCACTTGACCCAGTGTAGGCGAGTGATCTGATACTTAGATCGGGTACTCGGCCCGGCTCACCCCTTTTAGCAGGTGTAAGCAGTAGCGATTCATTCACTATTGACCCTGCCCCTTTAGATTCATGGGGTTATTCGGGAGGGAGTCTGGCTTCAAAACCTCTAACACCCAGTTTCACATAAATCTGCCAATGCCCAGACAAGCTTGAAGTACCTTATTTTAGCGGATGTGTCTCCCTTTTGGGGAAACCAGAAAACTAGTTGCCCCATGGCTATAACCAAAGTACGAGCTCCTAGAATCTAGAAAAAAAGTTTTATGACGTGCCCCTGCTGGTCTGGCTTTGTCCTCCCGCTTCCTTTCAGTGAAGTGGACATTCGCTCGTTCTACCTGTTATCAGCTCAAAGAGTAACACACGCAACTGCTGACAGCTGCTCATGCATTCGTTACTCGCCCTCAGTAGCTCCCGCACCAGGACACTGTCACATTGCCCTTAGGGCTCTAGGACAACGTCCTCATTGTTCACTGATGAAGCTCATAACAATTCGTACCGCGTTGCTTAATGGGCCTCAAAGGAAAATGTGACTTCCTTAGTGCACGACACCAAGCGACCTGCAATAGGTCACCCTAAAAATCAATTGGCTTAGTGACGTGCGGGCGATGGACGTGCACCTACTCCATCATCATTATTGTTTTATGGCTAGGACTCAATGATGTGCAACCACTACCTATATGCTAGAATACGTCGAGAACCAACTTCTCAAGTACAGCGGTATTTCTACCCTAACATGGCATCTACGATGTCCTAGAAGCTATGCTTCCGGTTATCGGGTACACCACCCGAACGAGATGTTAACAACATCCTGAGGGCTACGCCTAGGAAACTAGGTTTCCCAATATGGGGTGTACCACCCGAGCTAGGCACTTACAGTTGCCAAGGGGCAATGTCCCTTGATGTACGGTGTACCACCGCTGCTCTCGACGCTTGAAGAAGATTCTCGCTACATGAGAAATGCTCTTGGTTCTCGAACGGCAACATACTGGCTCCCCAATACTTGATAATATCTAATTATGCTGTTCAAATACTATGGCACCCGAAGATGCTCACTATGTGCTCATAGTACACAGAACTTGCAAGGGAAACTGCGACGTCCTGAGGGCATTAAGCAATATGCTAGCTTATCATTAAGTCCTACGAGGGCTACTATCAGAGATATGTACCTGCACCGCCCGTATATCTCATTATGACCATGCTATCAGCTCGGCAACTGTCAAAGAGAAGGCCCGCAAGGGCTGACGCGGTCGACCAACATGGAGATCAAGGCAAACCGAGGCGGGCGTATCTAGACGATAGCTAGGATCAATCTATTCTAATAAACTAGGAACATAATCTGTTAGCCCGATCGCCCTATCTGTAACCCTACCTCTCTTGCCTATATAAAGGAGGGTAGGGACCTCGGGCATGGGATCGAAGCTTCATCATTCCAATCTACCTGTAGCTAGGATACTGACAATCAATGGATCTATCTCCTAATGGAACACAACTTCAAACACCCACCATGTACGATCAGGACCGAGATAGATTGGTCATTAAAATAGGATCTAATGTTAGGAATTGAATTCAACCATGATAGTAATCAGCAGACGATAGATCAAAATAGATAGGACCAACAAATCTCAATCTAGATCATGCAATTGGTGATATTGTATTAAACAGTGAACTATCTAACACAATATCAATAACTTTAATTAGTACCAACATTTACAGGAGATCAATCATCTATTGCAGCCTTGTAAAACTTGATACGAATCGATAACTAATCTATACCATGATTTGTAAGAGATCAGTCGTCTATTGTAGCCTTACAAATAACAATATAGATCAGTAACTAACTTATACCGCGACTCGCAAGAGATCAGTCGTCTGTTGTGCCCTTGCAAGTAACAATATATTCGTGACGGATACTCACAAACAAGCCAGAGGTTAGGTAATCCAATGTAGCCCTGCATACTTGAAGAACTCGCCAAAATCTACTCTACTCCTACTCCTATGGGGTGGCCAGAGCTGAAAGGTAAAGGTACTGGATTTGTTTGATTGATGTGAGATGTCTCGTTATAATGGCCAGGGGTACATATTTATATCCTAGACTAATGGCTCATGATAAGCCTTGTACATAACTTCCCTGGCAAAATATCTAGACAAAAAGAAATACTAAAATACATGGACTCTAATTTCCCTTTTTTAGAATCCTTGGTAATAAAGCTTCTTCCTTGGCCGATGTGTCTTCTCTTGTCTATTTCAATCGACAAAGATCCTGTATGCAAACATACCACCTTGCCAAGCACGTATATGAATATGACACCTATCCGGCCATGTGCATTTACATACATGATATACATGATACGTGTCCTTGCTTCCTTATGTGCACCTAGATGTCGTGCTTATCCCAAATAATATTCCTTTCCTTCCATGCATGGACTCCATGACTTGCAGTATATATCCATGAAACAAATAGGAATAACCATGGCCAAATACGTTAACTGGTCTTACTTGCAAACCGCCCTAATAGCTGAACATGCAAGTCTACATATGCATGTATATCTCCTTTGCTTTAATCGTGAAGTTGGTCTTTGTTTTGGTTACGGCAAAGCAGCTAGCCTTCCATCTTCATATACATAGGTAGGCACCATGTGTCGGGGACCTAATATTGGGGTACCTAATGAGGTGGAACTAATGACCATCAAATGTTGACACTTCCGATTAGACGAGAACGCTACTACGTTTCTTGTCCGAACGACAGAAGACTGGTTGCCCGACCTACGAGGGCTAGGCTCCGCCTCGCTCGACGGCTAAGGGCTGGCTTCGCCTCGCCCGACCCCCGAGGGCTGGCTCTACCTCGCCCGACCCCCGAGGGCTGGCTCCACCTCGCCCGATGTTCGAGGGCAGGTTCCGCCTCGCCCGACGGCTCAGGGCTGGCTCAGCCGCGCCCGACCCCCGAGGGCTGGCTCCGCCTCGCCCAATGTCTTAGGGCAGGTTCTGCCTCGCCTGATGGCTCAGGGCTGGCTCCACCTCGCCCGACCCCCGAGGGCTGGCTCCGCCTCGCCCGACGTCCAAGGGCAGGTCCCGCCTCGCCCGACAGCTGAGGACTGGCTCCGCCTGGCCCGACGACCGAGGGCAGACTCTGCGTTGCCCGACGATTACACCTTGCTCCCTCATAATGATGAGCATAGGGTATGACAGGACATTCAAGTCAAACGCAGTACCAAGGACCATGCCCTGCACCGCTACAGGAAAGTACCATCAGGGTACGACGGGACGGGCGCTTTAGACCATTCCGGGCATGGCAGAGTCTGAATAGTGTTGTAGGCACCGCCTTTAGCCCTCGGGCGTGGAACCTGACATAGACACATAACAACCACTATGGTCCAAGAAGAGACTCATGCCCTCTACAGCGATGAACATACAATCACCACGTCATCCGCTCCCCACAGGGCTATAGGTCAACACCCCTGTCCGACATGCCGCCTGGGGGGGGGCGGGACGGGACGTGACCACTTGCTGATCTAGTAAGGGCATGGCATCGTCAGCACACAGGTGTCCGGCGAACGTGCCAATCCCTGACACCGTCTGACCGTGTCAGCGAGGCTAGCTCAGCGGAAAAGGAGGACCCAACACCTTCGGAGGGGCTCCTTGGCCTCTGGTTTTTCTCCTTTCTCCAACATGTAACCCCTGCTCCCCCTTGGTCTATAAAAGGGAGGGCAGGGCACCCCACTGAAGGGGAGGATCAACTCACAAAAAAGATCGATCGGTACGATTCGACAACACACACCGTGCATACAGCCAAGCAGCGACCGAGCTCTTGGCGTCCTTTTGACCATTCCATCAGAGACTTGGGACCTTTCCCTCTCTCGACCATTTGTACCCCCTACTATGAACCTTTTTCAGTACTAATAACCTAAGTAGCAGTAGACTAGACGTAGGGACATTTGGCCCAAACCAGTATAAACCCCGTGTCCTTTAGTGCACCATCCAGGCCTAATGCGCAACAATTATGAATTTACTAGCCGGTGTTTATTCGAAACACCGACAGTTGGCGCGCCAGGTAGGGGCCTTTGCGCGTTCCAAATCAGGCCTCATATGGCTAACCACGCAATCAGCTGGGTCCCGGGTGCACACGTGTGTTTCGGTGACCTGGACTTCATCGTCACGGTGGGAGGAGAGTTGGCATTGTCCCATGTCACCATCCAATCTCTCCCCTCCATCGGCTCCGGCTACCGGAGGCTTGAGTGCTAGCCCAGCATCTCCCTTGGACCCCAGCCATCCTGGGAGGCCCCACGCCGCCTCACCCTCTCTCCGGAATGCTCCACATGGAGCGCCTCGATGGCGTTTCCGTTCGGTCTCTGCAACACCATGGCGATCGTAAGCCACCTTGTGGCCCAGCGCGCGATCCCGTCCCCCATGAACAATGAGTTCGTGGGGATGATCAAAAGCATCACAGAATCCCTCCATGGCCTCCTTGTGGAAGCTCTAGGGTCGGACTCTGGCTCTGACTCCGGCAGGGGGAGCCATCATCCCTCCCGAGAATGCTTCATGGCAGAAACCTCCGAGGGACACGTCGAAAGCACCTCCGAGAAAGAGGTCACCCCGATAGGCAACCTCGATGATGGAACCAAAGGAAGAATGGTGGCCCCGTCCCATGTAGGGGTGGAGCAGCTAAAAGCCTAAAAATGGGAGATCAATGAGGCCGGACAACAGCTTGTTCGGGAATATGCGTTGGTGGATCGGGAGATCGAACGCCGTGGAGACGGTGGGCACGCACGCACCATGGCCCGCGATGTAAACTGAAGGATCATTGTCAACAATGAAACCCTTCCTCACTTTGCTCGAGCGAGCCAAAACATCGCTGCCGCCATGGCCTTGCTCCATGGCCTTCTAGAGGCCGCAACGCCCGAGGATCGCCGGGCCCACCACAAAATCCGCACGCTGCTCGAGCGTGTGGCGGCGCAGCAGGCGAAAAGCTCATTGTCTCAATGACGCGAGCTCGACACCAGCCAGCGTACACCCTCAGTACGTCCTGCCAGGGACGCATCAGTCCACCAAGCACCACAAGGCAGCGGGGCAGTGCGTTGTGACCCAGATACATCAGCGTCTCGGCCGTGACCGCGACGCAGGCAGCACCATCGATGCCCGCAGGCGCACCTATGGCAACCCAAGGGAAGGAGCCCACTATGGCTATCATCCTCGATGCGGCGGATGCTACCACAGCGGCGAGGACCGGAGCCTAAGCCCCGGCCTGCCAGGCCCTCAGGCCTTCGGCTGGCACATCCTCAACGCTACGTTCCCACCAAGGTATCGACCACCTACTAACATCCCTAAGTACTCCGGGGAGACAAACCCCGGGGTTTGGCTTGAAGACTATCGGCTTGCTTGTTAAGCCAGTGGTGCAGATAATGATGACTTCATTATCTATAACCTTCCACTGTTCTTGGCCGATTCGGCCCGGGCATGGTTGGAACACCTGTCGTCCAACGCAATCCAGAGTTCGGCGGATCTAAAGGAGATCTTTGTGGGAAAGTTCCAAGGCACATACAAACGCCCTAGGAATCCATGGGACATCAAGAACTACCGTTAGAAGGCCGGTGAGACCCTCCGCAGGTACATTCGGCGCTTCTCCCGACAGTGCAATGAGCTCCCTAACGTCGCCGACGCCGACGTGATAGGAGCCTTCCTATCTGGGACGACCTGTGAGTCCTTGGTGCATAAGCTGGGACGCAAGGGCTCGCCAACCCCAAGGAACTCCTGGACATCACCACTAGCCATGCCTCAGTAGAAGAGGCGGTCGGAGTGATCTTCGATCGCCTCGAGGCCAAGGCAAGGCGGGATGAGGGTACCGTTGAAGGCACCACTAATCGTTCTGCCAAGAGAAAGAATAAGGAGCAACGGCACGAGGACTCGCTCGTGGCTACTGCCGACCGCAAGGGTGGTCGGAAGCCCATGGAGGGCACTTCGAATCACTTCGAAAAAATGCTCGATTGGCCGTGCCCGAACCATGCCTTTCCCGTAAAGCATCTGGTCAAGGACTGTGGCCTCATGCGGAGGTTCTTGTCCAGGAACTCCAACAAAGGAGAGCAGGGGAAGGAACCTGCCCCCACTACGGATGACATCGAGGAGAAGGACGATGGCTTTCCAACACCGAATGGCTGCCTTATGATCTTCGGAGGATCGATGGCCTACGACTCCAAACGCCGCCAGAAGGTCGCACGCCGCGAGGTTTACATGGCCCAACCCGCCACACCTCCCTTCCTTTGGTGGTAAGAGTCCGCCATAACCTTCGACCGGACCGACCATCCGGATACCGTCCCACACCCAGGGAGGTATCCGCTTTTCGTCGACCCGATCATTGGCCCAAAGCGGCTCACCAAAGTACTGATGGACGGAGGCAGCGACCTCAACATCAAGTACACCAAGACGCTCGACGAGATGGGCATCGACTGGACGAACCTCCACCCAACCTGAGCACCTTTTCACGGCATTGTGCCTAGGAAACAGGCCATGCCAATGGGATAGATTGATCTGCCCATCACCTTAGGGGATTAGTTCAATTATAGGACCGAGACCCTCACCTTCGAGGTGGTTGGGTTCCCCGGAACTTTCCACGCCATCTTGGGACGACCATGCTACGTGAAGTTCATGGCCGTCCCCAACTACACATACCTCAAGCTGAAGATGCCGGGCCCCCATGGGGTCATCACCATCGTCACCTCCTTCCAGCGGGCATATGAGTGCGAAGTTGAGTGCTGCGGCCACACCACAGCAATCGTCGCCTCCGGGGAACTCGCCGCCCTTAAGGAGGAGGTCGCCGAAGAAGCGCCCGACACGAAGAAATAAACCAGGTCGTTCGAATCGGCAGTGGGCTCCAAGGAGGTCCTCATAGATCCTAGCAGCTCCGAGGGTAAAATGGTACGCATTGGTACCATGCTCTCCTCTGAATAGGAAAGCACGCTCGTCAACTTCCTCCGCAAAAACAAAGACATCTTTGCGTAGAAACCCTCGGATATGCCAGGCATCCCGAGGGAGGTCACCGAGCATACCATGAAAATCCACCCAGGCTCTAAGCCGGTGAAGCAACGCCTACGTCGCTTCGACGAGGAAAAGCGCAGGGCCATCGGTGAAGAAATAGCAAAACTATCGGCCATCAGATTCATCAGGGAAGTACACCACCCAGAATGGTTAGCAAATCCTATTCTTATATGAAAGAAGAGCGGGAAATGGAGGATGTGTGTCGACTACATGGGTCTCAAAAAGGCATGCCCGAAGCACCCATTTCCTTTGCCGCGCATAGACCAAATAGTCGATTCTACCTCAGGGTGCAAAACCCTCTGCTTCCTTGATGCGTACTCCAGCTACCACCAAATCATGATGAAAGAGTCTGACCAGCTCACGACGTCTTTTATCACCCCCTTTGGATCGTTATGCTACATCTCAATGCCGTTCGGTCTGAAGAATGCTGGGGCTACTTACCAGCGCTGTATGCTCAACTGCTTCGGGGACCTCATCGGGCGGACCGTTGAGGCCTACGTCGACAACATCGTAGTTATGTCCAAACGGGATGGCCACCTTCTCGCCGATCTTGAGCAAACCTTTGAGAAACTCTAGGCGAATGGCATCAAACTCAATCCCGAGAAGTGTGTTTTTGGGGTCCCAAGGGGCATGCTACTCGGCTTCATCGTCTCCGAGCGTGGCATCGAAGCCAACCTAGATAAAATCTCAGCCATCACAAGGATGGCCTGATTCAGAATATAAAGGGGGTTCAGCGAGACATAGGGTGCCTCGCCACCCTCAGCCGATTCATCTTGCACCTCAGTGAACGAGGACTCCCCCTTTATCGACTCTTGAAGAAAGCCGACCGCTTCGAGTGGACAACCGAGGCCTAGGAGGCGCTTGACATGGTCAAACTACTTCTGACAAAGCCCCCGGTCCTAGTTCCTCCAAGCGACGGAGAATGCCTCCTTCTATACATAGCGGCCACCAGACAAGTGGTCAGCGCCGCCCTGGTAGTAGAGCGGGAAGAAGAGGGGCATGCCCTCAAGGTGCAGCGCCCTGTGTACTTCAACAGCGAGGTACTATCCGACTCCAAAACCCGCTGCTCCCAAATCCAAAAAGCTCCTATACGCCGTCCTCATCACCAAGAAGAAGCTACGCCATTACTTCAAGTCACACCCTGTGACAGTCGTGACGTCGTTCCCCCTCGGTGAGGTTGTCCATAGCTAGGATGCCACAGGAAGAACCGTAAAGTGGGCACTTGAGCTGATGGATTAAGGCATCACGTATGCCCCCCCGGAACGGTGATCAAGTCCTAGGTGTTGGCTGACTTCATCACGGAATGGACCGATGTCCAGATGCTACCGGCGATCATCGATCAAGAGTACTAGATGATGGACTTTGATAGATCGTTGATGAAGAAGGGAGCCAGCGCGGGGCTGGTCTTCGTATCACCCCTCGAGGTCCGCATGAGGTACATGGTTCGGCTCCATTTCCCCTCATCAAATAATGTGGCCGAATATGAAGCACTCGTCAACGGCCTGCGCATCGCCATCGAGTTGGGCATCCGATGCCTCGACATTCGGGGTGACTCTCAGCTGGTCGTTAACCAAGTCATGAAGGAGTCAAGCTACCATAACGCCAAGATGGCTGCGTACTACCAAGAAGTTTGATGGCTAGACGACAAGTTCGACGGCCTTGAACTCAATCACATCCCGAGGCGCCTCAACGAGGTGGCCGACGCACTCGCGAAGGCGGCATCCGGTCGAGAACCGGTGCTGACGGGCGTCTTCGCCAGCAACCAGCACAAACCCTTGGTGCGCTAAGAAGGGTCAGAGCGGGCTGACGATGGCCCATCTAATCTAGCCCAGCGGCTGACCAACCGACGGCTCCAACCGGTCCCGATGTCATGGAGCTTGAAGAGGATCTAGCAACAAAGCCCGACCCTCTAGACGACTGGAGAACACTCTACGTCGACTATCTCCTCCACGACACGCTACCGACGGACAAGATGGAGGCTCGACGGCTCGCACGTCACGCCAAATCTTTCGTTCTTGTAGAGGGAGAACTCTACAAATGGAGCCACACTGGGATCCTGCAGCTCTATATCCCCATCGAACAGGGAAGACTTCTGCTAAGCGACATCCATAGTGGGGTCTGCGGTCACCATGCCACGCCAAGAGCCTTGGTTGGGAATGCATTCCAACAGGGCTTCTACTGGCCCACTGTAGTAGCCGAAGCCGAACAAATCGTATGCACCTACAAAGGGTGTCAGTACTACGCTCGGTAGATTCACCTCCTGGCACAGGCACTCTAGATGATCCCCATCACGTGGCCCTTCATGGTCTGGGGGCTCGACCTGGTTGGGCCTCTCAAAAAGGTGCCAGGGGGCTACACCCACCTGCTTGTCACCGTAGACAAGTTTACAAAATGGATTGAAGCTCGGTCGATCTCCGCAATCAAGTCCGAGCAAGCTGTGTTGTTCTTCCTCGACATCATCCATAGCTTCGGAGTACCGAACTCCATCATCACAGACAACGGCACGCGGTTCACTGGCAAGAGATTCATTCGATTCTGCGATGAACAGCACATCCGAGTCGATTGGGCAGCCGTTGCGCACCCTCGGATGAACGGGTAGGTCGAGCACGCAAACGGCATGCTCCTATGGGGCCTCAAGCCCAGGATCTTCAGCTGGTTGCACAAATTCAGCGCACGCTGGGTCGCCGAGCTCCCTGCAGTGCTCTGGAGTCTGAGGACAACTCCCAGCCTGGCCACCAGCTACACACCTTTCTTCATGGTCTACGGTTCTAAGGCCGTCCTCTCGACGGACCTCGACTATGGATTGCCAAGAATCAGAGCATATGACGAACAGGGAGCCAAGGCATCCCACCAAGATGCCATGGACCAACTAGACGAAGCCCGCGACATCGCCCTCCTCCGTTTGGCCAAGTACCAGCAGGTGTTACGATGGTACCACGGCCGACGGGTGTGGGACCGAGCCTTCAACATCGGGGACCTTATTCTCCGCCTCATGCAGAGCAACAAGGACCACCACAAGCTCTCCCCACCCTAGGTGGGCGATACGTTGTCGCGGAAGTACTCCAGCTAGGCGCCTACAAGTTGAAAACCATCGACGGTGAGGTCTTCACCAACGCCTGGAACATTAAGCAGCTATGTCATTTTTACCCTTAAATAAACGCATACTTTTCTTATCAATTTTTTCCTTCAGAAATCCATGGTCTTAGCGACATCCGACCCCTGTAAATTGCAAGGGTCAGACCTCACTCGGGGGCTGATATAAGTACATTTATCTGACAAAACACTCTCTGTGTCACATTTGCAAACATTCTCTAAGTCTTCCCTCTTTTTCTCACGGCAAGTCCTAAGGGCTAGACTTTCATGAACAAAGTCTGAGTATAACTAGTAGGACTGCGGGAAACCCACGCCCTAGTGGCTACGGCCTCCTTGCTCACCAGCGTGATCATAACTGACTCACCCACACTCCTAGCTTTTACAACCTGAGCCATGGGAAGGGTCGGAGGGCACCAAAACTTCTTCTACAAAAAGAGGAAGCTAAAAAGCAGTTTGCCATAACAAAAGATGAAAATTTGTTCATTTTTTTGCACAAATTCACCGCTTACATAGTGATTTCATCACGAAAAGGACTAATGTACTCTTAAATTCAAAGGACTGTTCACTCTAGGGCTCCACTGTAACACCCTCGGTGTTAAGCATGCACTTAACCTTGATGTTGCATGATCATAAGCATCCATGAGCATGCATGTGCATAAGCATCTCAATTGCTATACCTTTGTTAGCTTATAGTTCATGTATATTACTTAATTACCTTACTTAAGTTAGGGTTTTCATGTAACCAATGTATGAAATGTGTATGGAACCTTGGGAATGCTTTAAACATGTTTAGAATAGCATAAAGAACAATTTTGGTATTCATGACTAAGTCTAGTTTAATCTCTAAGTCATTGATATGGTGTATGACATTATTTTAAAGTGCCATGTTTGACCTAGTTTGAACTATGTGATAGAGTCTTTGCATGGCAGTGAACCTTTAAGTAAAGTTGTAGTATTTGAGTAGAGAAACAACTTTTATTTTTGGGTCATGAGCTAATTATGTGCATAGCTTAGTCATTTGGTGATCACAAAAACCAACAAATCACAGTTTTGCAACACTTAGAATTTTCTAAGTCTTTTTTGGTTTTTCAGTTGCACTGGCTCGACTTTGACATGATATTACTCCGTTTTGGTTGTGAATTAGAATTTGATTCTTTAACAAAAATTGAAGGTGGTATATAGGTCTACAATTTTGATTTAGATTATTTTTGATTTTGCTTCACGGTTTAGGAGATCAAGCGGCTTCAAATCGCGTCGTCAGGCTCTGTCGCGGGGACTGAATCGCAGCTACAGTGTTCCGACCGGGTTCACGGCTTGAAGGCCGTGTGGCGCCGCGCGTCGCCACCGGCCTAACTGCCCAGGCCACGTTGAGCCTCAGCGCTCCACTTCACGCCCCTATGTCCGCCCGTCACTCCTCACGTTTCATTTCGTTGTCTGCCTCCCCTCTTCGCCTTTGCGCGCATCCGCAGCGGCCGCAGCAGCAGCAGCGCAGCTCGCCACCATCGCCATTGCCGGCCCCAGCGCGCACCACGTCCCTCCTCCGCCACTGCCGTAGTTCCTCAGTGACCCCACCGTCGCACCGCGTCCGTTTTGTTCACTAGAAGAGCACGGTAAGCCGCTAGGCCACGCGCGGACCCCGCCGGAGTTCCGCCGCGCGATGCTCTTTTTTCGTGCTCTGTTTTCGGTTTGCTAAAGTGGCTCAGTTCATCAAGCTAGTTCATTTGTTTTCTGATTGAATGCAACTTTGGAAAATCATAAGTGGAGTTATTTAGGTCCAATTTTGATGAGTCAAATTTTGTTGTGTTCCTAATGAAGTGTAGTTTTTTATAAAAATATGAAATATACAGTTTATTGTATTTTTCTTGGTGATTAAAATGTATTTAAATAAATGCTTTTTGAATGTTAATAAACTTGTAAATTAGATATCTTGAGCTAGAAAAGTGATAAAATTGTGATTCCAAGTTTGTTGGTCTTATGTTGACATGCTCTAGCTAGGAAAAATTTATAATCTGTTGTTTGACACTTTTCTATAGGGTTTATTATTTTCACTAAAATCGACCTTACTAGCTTGTCATTTTTGTAAAGAATATTTTACTTGGTAAAATGGCATGAAAATTTTACAGTAGTCTTGTGGTAGCACTTGGAGGTCACTGTAATTTTCTGAGAATTTATTATGCACATTTGGTATAGGTTTATTATTTAACCTAATTATCTAAATAAATTAATAAATACAATTAAATAAATAGTTTGGGCTTTGCCATTATGTTTTTTTGAGTGTATTTGATGCCCCTGAACAGTTGGTATACTTGGTGGTGTCAAATTTTGAATGCTTACTTGTAGTTGAAATATTGTTGCTTTATAATTCGATTTAACATGTTTTCGGACAGTTTCTGTTGCTTGTTATGTTGCATAGTCAAAATGATGTTTTCTGTAGAAATGATTAATAACAAAGTTGTAGGTAACTTCTTCCTCTATCTTGTGTTAAAATTTTAGGTCAATAGGCCAAAGGGTTTAGGAGTTCTATCTATTTAAAGTTAGTTTTCCGAATTGCTTGTTCTCTGGAATTTCCCGACAGCACTGCATAGATTGCCTATTTTGTCTATGATAGATTGTGATTCAGCTTTTGGTGATTAAATAAGAGTTGTAGACAATTTTATAAGATTTCCAGAATGTCTAAGATCACAGCATTTGGATAAGTATAACTTCAGTTACGATATAAACTTGTAACTGTCATGTGTAACTTAGATATTGCTTGGTGTGAAATTTTATTGTCATCATTTTGCTACTTAACATCAGTATCGCAGCTTGTACATTCCTTTATCACATCCTCCGTGATCCATCTTATGCATTCATGGTACTTAATTATGCATATGCATGCAATAGGTGCAACCGAGGGGATCACTCTAGTGGAGCTCGACGCTGAGCCGCAGGAGGAGAATCAGGAAGTTCAGCACCTGGAGGTTCCCGGAGAAGGAGAGCCTGAAGTCGATCACCTTCCCGAGTGCCCTGATCACCAGCCTTCGACGTTTGTGAAAGGCAAGCCCCGGAGCATTATAAGCCTCCCTATTTTATTAGTGTCACTTAAAGTTATTCGTATTGCTGCATTACGTGATAGGAGTTGTTTGGAAACAATTGTTGCATATTACCTTTCCTTGACCAGAAATATCTACCATGAATCCTAATTAAGTCCAGGAACGTGTATTATGCTTAGCTATGCTTAGACCGGTAGAAGTCGGGTGATTTCCTATCACCTGTGTGCTATAGGTGATAACTTGATCATGGTTGGCTATATTGTGCTATCGTGGAACATAACCTGGTATTGTTGAATAAATGGAGACCGGGCGGAGTCTTATATGTGGTATTGTAGTGATTCCGTCTGTGTCGTTTAAGGACCGGCCGTTGGAGGTTTATCTTGTCATGTTGAACGCAGCCTCTCACATAGTTGGCCGGATAAGTCGTTCCGACCGTGAAGCCGAGTAGCTCAATTCAGGCCGGGATCACGAGCGGTAAAAGTGCGCACTCTGGATGGTAGTAAGGATGTGCGGAGAGCCATTGGTGTAAGCCCAAGGGCGGGTTAGAGCCCCGATCACCCTTGGCAGAGTGGTTCTCTGATTGTGCGGCGCTGGTCGTACCCACAAATTTGGTTCCTGAGTTGTACCAAAGGTGATCTAAGGCGACTAATGATCTGGTTTGCCTGGGTGTGTGTTAGGAATAATTCCCCAGCTGGGTAGGAATCGATTCGAATCGCCATCTCTCCCGGATAGTGAGAACTTGACTTGAGTACACTTCATCGTAGTAAATGATGGTTATGAGATTATGCAAGAACTCAACTGGATATGGTTATTATTGTGATGACTTAATGGTACCAACATGTTTGGCATAGGATAGTTGCTAATCTAGTATGACATAGGATTAATAACTGGTGATTCACAATTAAAGAGATGTTGGATAACTTATGCTTTTTGTGCAAATAATGTTTACCAGCTCTACTTATAAAGCCTTGCATACTCCTTGGTGTCTTAGTATTTTACTTGGATGGGTAAGTCTAGCTTAGTATCTTCTCGTACTCAGGGTTTTATTTTCCATTGTTGCAGATAACGTTATGTTTCATGGCTTCTACAAGAACAGTCTTGCTCCTGCCGTGGATGAGGACTAGGACCATGGGCAATGGTCATTCTGTATTTCATCTCACCTTTGTGCTTTTGGTTGGAGATGACTATGACATTGGCTTGTATTAAACTACTTGGGATGTTGATGTTAAACTACTTTGCTTTGGCTACTTTCAAACTCTCTTTGTAATAATTATTTCGAACTCTGATGTATGAGACATATTTGTGAACTTGTGATGTAACATGTGATGGGTTGTGTTGAATCTCTAAGATCTTGGTTTGTATGTTGGTTGTTTGAGATCCTTCGCGATTTCGTTCGACTACCGGATTTATATGGGCTCAAGTATGACGGTTTGATCGCTTCGGTGATTGCTATTGTACTTGTGCTCTTATAAATTGGACGGTTCTGTGACAAATGGCATCAGAGCAAGGATTCAACATTAAACTTGTCATATGTGTATTTAAAAACAAAGGTTTTGTGTTATAAAAAAATCTAAAGAGTACCAGTGGTCATCTCCTTTATGCCCAGTTAAGGACTTTTAGGTGGCTATTTAAGTACTAACATGGGGGGGTTTTACTTTCTTCGTCCATACGACGTGCTATAGTATGGATGCCATTCACTTGAATGGTAATGTATGGATCAAATGCCTCTACGCCAAGGTAAGAAGGTAAGTTGATGAGTGGCATGACCGCAAGACGTGAGCGTGCGGTCGAGGAGAGCTAGTTTTGATACGACTGTATATGCATGCTTGCATGTGTGTATGGTGCGTATTTAATTGTGGGTATAAATTGTCATCGGGTAGCTTTGATACGGAAGTATATGTATGATTATACATATATGGAAGTATTTAGTTGCAATCTTGATCCTGCATTTACATTTCTGTACTTATATCTGTTGGGTTGGGCTGAAATGAATTTTCTGCAGGTACACTAACAACGAAACGTGTAGCTCGTCTAGTTACAAATATATTGAGAGAACGTATGTATGCCACCGCGTATGTCGATAGAAATTAATTTTTTCTAAGTTTGTGAGGACGTACGGAATGAGCATACATCATGGTGCATTATTCATTCATGTTCCTGCATTGCTTCCCCCTTAAATGATCTTATCGTTAAGTAAACCGTTTCTATTGCACGTGCCTCCTTTATGTGTAACCTTTTGTTACATACGGCAGCCCCAAGAGCCCCTATTGCTAGTGACACCTTTCTGACACTGTTCGGGACCCCCCTTACTGTGGCGGGTGCTGAACTCTGTTGGGTACATGGAACCGCCTCGCTACGTTTGGAGCGAAGTGGTGACCGAAGGACATGAGTGGTATGACGTGCGAGTCACTGTCGCAGCCCGTGAGGACAATGCTCAGTGGCAGGGGTGGAGTATAGAGTCAGATGGACAGACTCCGTGGGAAGGTGCCCAAGTGGCAGCATTTGAGGTTCTCAGTGAGATTTGTCAGGAATTCGGGGATGAGCTAGTGAATGGGCCAGTTGGATCTTTCCCCCGTGTGGATGTCTCATAGACTACTTGGAACTAGCCAAGTGGTAATGCTCTAGTCAGAGACAAGGATGAAAGAGCTAGGAGTAGCAGTGCTGCAATGAGTGCTATGTATGCAGTCATGAGGATGTTTTATTCACGCCAAGATAGTTACGTCAGCAGCATGCTAGAGCTCCAAAGAGCACAGGCCGCACAGCGCAGGATGAGAGCACGTGTGCGCAGGCACCGAAGGGAACTCCGGGCGGCTCAGCATTAGATAGATTGCTACACGATGTCCTTAGAAGCTCACCGGAGGTAGGGTGGCTTCGCAGTGAGGGAAAGGAATGCAGTTCATACTGAATTACAGGGCGTCCGTGCTGAGATGGACAATGTCATTCGTCTTGCTGAAAATAGAGAGGCAGCTAGGATCAGGACCATATTCTAGGCTGCTAGGCAGGCTACTGAGTTCGATCACAGGGAGCAAGAGCTCATCCGCCAGATCAAGGAGCTTCAGGTTGATGTTCACCACCTCAACAACATAATCAACCCAATTCCTCCTCTAGCCCCAGCGGTGGAAGAAGAGCCTAATGTGTTGATTGCCGATGATGATGGCGTGGAGATGGACGCTGAAGAAGAGGATCCTGAAGAGGAAGAGGTGGAGCCTTGGGAGGGTGACCATGGTGATGGTGTGTCCGACATCGACAGTGACCACTCCCAAGAGTAGCTTAGCTGTAGTAGTAGCGAGCTTGATGTCTTAGCTCTTTATTCTTGATCATTATGTAACGAACTCGTAATGTAGGTCTCCAATTCAGGAGGTACCCTTGTGATGGTATTGGAACTATGCATGTACTACTTGTTCCCTTATTTGCTCGCATGTTTCGTGGTTGGCCCGCTCCTGTGTGGGAGGACCCTGCTCTATAATCCTTGTTAGATCTCATTGCTCTTTCTCCTACAAATGATCTGGTGTAACGCTAATCGCTATCTACCCTGCTTTGGAACCTTTTCCTCGCAGATCATGTTGTTGCTTTATCAACTACATCCATAGTCAGTGCCTTGGCTCTATCCCTCGAATCTCATTTATTTTGTCTCCAACTCTTTCAAGTATCTGGATGTGTATCAGTCTTGATCTCATGTTGCTCCGTGGCAAGACCAAATTTCATGTTAATCTTTACCTGGTAATCACCTTGGTGGACACAAGGTGTTTATGGAAATAACGCAAGATTCTCCTGCTCAGTTGTCTTCGGCAACTAAGCTATGTTCTTTTGTGTTGTATTTTGATCTTTCAATCGCCTCCTCATTGACTTCTAACCTTATGACTACCTTTACTTGCTATCCCTCCTTTGCATAGTGCTTGTTCTTACGACCCAATCTATGCAACTTGAAATTTCACTTTGGGTGTGTGTTCAGTAATGGTGTTATGAGTAGCAACTACAGTGCCGCGACAGAACCTAGGGCCTCCTTGTGGCCGGCCGGTACATGGTTGTGCTGCTGGGTGCGCGCTGGTATCGAGGTTGTTAGTTATGATCCATTGCAAAACTACACTGATGTGTTATTTTCATGTGAGCTCTTCCTTGGTTATCTCTCCTTATCTTGTCTAATGATTTGTACGTTGAACTAGAGGAAATAGGACTCCATTCTGAAGTCGTCCATAGGATAACCTTTGAAGAACAGGTCACTGCCATGAACTTAATAGACCGCAAGAGATGGTAGACAAGTGAATCTAAGTGTCTGTCCCTGTAATGACGTCGGTCGTCTAGTGAGCAACTTATGTCGTCCCCGTTGGATCAGAAGGTTACACAATATTTAAAGAAGGACAAGTCTTTGTGAATGTGTGTGGATTATCGACCACTCAATGCTGTTACTATCAAGAACAAGTATCCTTTGCCTTGCATTGATATCTTGGTTGATGAATTGTCAAAAGCAAAAGTGTTCTCTAAGATTGATTTGAGGTTAGGTTATCACCAAATCAAGATTAGGCCAGAAGACGTACCTAAGACGGCTTTTTCCACTAGGTATGGCCTTTATGAGTATTTGGTCATGTCCTTTGGATTGACCAATGCTCCTGCCTACTTCATGTATTTGATGAACTCGGTGTTCATGCCTGAACTTGACAAGTTCATGGTTGTGTTCATCGATGATATCTTGATTTATTCTAAGACGGTAGAAGAACATGAAGAGCACTTGAGAGTGGTATTGTCGAGACTGAGAGAGCATAAGTTGTATGCAAAGTTTAGTAAATGTGAGTTTTGGTTGAAGAAGGTACCTTTCTTAGGTCATGTATTATCGTAGAATGGAATTTCTGTAGACCCATCCAAAGTGCAAGAAGTGATGGATTGGAAAGCCCAAACCTCAGTTCATGAAGTTTGAAGTTTTCTTGGTCTAGCTGGATATTATTGTCGATTTATCCCAGATTCTCCAAGATATCCAAGCCTATGACCAGGTTACTTCAGAAGGATGAGAAGTTTGTTTGGACACCGGAGTGTGAAGCAACTTTTCACACTTTACGGATTTTGTTGACTACAGCTCCTGTGTTGGCACAGCTTGACATTGAGAAACTGTTTGATGTATTTTGTGATGCCTCAGGAACTGGTTTAGGGTGTGTTTTGATGCAGGAAGGCCGAGTCATTGCTTATGCCTCGCGCTAGTTGAGAAAGCATGAAGTCAACTATCCAATGCATGATTTAGACCTTGCAGCAGTTGTCCATGCTTTGAAGATTTGGAGACATTATCTGCTTGGTAATGTTTGTCATATCTACACTGATCACAAGAGTCTTAAGTACATTTTCACTCAACCTGAGTTGAACATGAGGCAACGAAGATGGTTAGAATTGATCAAGGACTACAACCTAGAAGTGCATTATCATCTGGGGAAAGCCAATGTAGTTGCCGATGCCTTAAGTTAGAAGTATCATGGTAATTCTTTGTTGGAAGATGGTTTCAACTTATTGCATCGGACAGTCCTACATAATATTACAGTTAGTTGTTCTCTAGAGTCGAAGATCATTGAGCTCCAAAAGACTGATGTTGGTATATTCCATATCAAGAGAAGGATGAAAGAAGAAGAATGTAAGCATTTTTTGTTAGATGAGAATGATGTTCTATGGTTTAAAGATCGGTTTGTAGTGCCGAAAGATAGGGAGTTGAGGAACCGAATCCTAGAGGAAGCTCATTCTTCCAAGCTATCCATTCACCCAGGTAGCAGCAAGATGTACCAAGATTTGAAGACTAGGTTTTGATGGACTAAAATGAAGAAAGAAATTGTGGCATATGTGGCAAGATGTAATAACTGTTGCTGAGTTAAGGCCATTCATATGAAACCAGCAGGGTTACTTCAGCCACTATCCATTCCAAGTTGCAAATGGGATGACATTAGTATGGAATTCATTGTCGGACTTCCAAATACCCAAAAAGGTCATGATTCTATATGGGTAATTGTTGACCGTCTTACCAAGTCATCACATTTTATTCCTGTCAATGTCCAGTATCGACCTCATCAATATGCAAAGCTATACATTGAACAAATTGTCAGAGTGCATGGTGTACCTAAGAGTATTGTATCGGATCGAGGGCCCCAATTTGTTAATCATTTTTGGGAACATCTGCACAAGTACTTGGGTACCACATTGATTCGCAACTCTGCTTATCACCCTCAGACCGCAGGTCAAATGGAGCGTGTAAATCAAATCTTGGAAGATATGTTGAGAGCGTGTGTGATTTCTTCCAAGGGTTCATGGGAGGATTGGTTACCTTTGGTTGAATTCTCCTACAATAATAGTTATCAAGAGAGTATCAAGATCGCTCCATTTGAAGCCTTATATGGTTGCAAGTGTAGGACCCCTCTGAATTGGATTGAGCCTGGTGAAAGAAGGTATTATGGAATTGACTTTGTCAAAGAAGCTGAAGAATGAGTTCAAATCATTCAACAACATATAGAAGCCGCTCAATCAAGACAAAAGAGTTATGCAGATAAAAGGAGAAGTCATATTGTGTTCCAAGTTGGAGATTATGTGTATCTGAAGGTATCCCCAATGAGGAGAGTACAAAGGTTTGGAGTTAAGTGAAAACTTGCTCCTAGGTATATTGGACCATACCAGATCATTGCACGAAAACGGCCTGTAGCCTACAAACTCTAGTTATCTCCAGAAATGAAAGCTATATTCAGTTTTTCATGTCTCCCAATTCAAGAAATGTCTTCGTGTGCCCGAAGAAGCTATTGAACCTACTAGTATCAAGATTCAGTCAGATTTGACTTATGAAGAGAGACCTATTAAAGTGCTTGAAGCAATGGAAAGAGTGACCCATAGCAAAGTCACCAAGTTCTACAAGGTGGTTTGGAATAATCATAGTGAGCAAGACGCTACGTGGGAACGTGAGGATTATCTTCGAGAGGTTTATCCTAGTTTCTACGAGGAATGGTAGGTCGTGCAATCTCGGGGCGAGATTTCTTTTAGGGGGGAAGGGCTGTAACACCCTCGGTGTTAAGCATGCACTTAACCTTGATGTTGCATGATCATAAGCATCCATGAGCATGCATGTTAGCTTATAGTTAGGGTTTTCATGTAACCAATGTATGAAATGTGTATGGAACCTTGGGAATGCTTTAAACATGTTTAGAATAGCATAAAGAACAATTTTGGTATTCATGACTAAGTCTAGTTTAATCTCTAAGTCATTGATATGGTGTATGACATTATTTTAAAGTGCCATGTTTGACCTAGTTTGAACTATGTGATAGAGTCTTTGCATGGCAGTGAACCTTTAAGTAAAGTTGTAGTATTTGAGTAGAGAAACAACTTTTATTTTTGGGTCATGAGCTAATTATGTGCATAGCTTAGTCATTTGGTGCTCACAAAAACCAACAAATCACAGTTTTGCAACACTTAGAATTTTCTAAGTCTTTTTCGGTTTTTCAGTTGCACTGGCTCGACTTTGACATGATATTACTCCGTTTTGGTTGCGAATTAGAATTTGATTCTTTAACAAAAATTGAAGGTGGTATATAGGTCTACAATTTTGATTTAGATTATTTTTGATTTTGCTTCACGGTTTAGGAGATCAAGCGGCTTCAAATCGCGTCGTCAGGCTCTGTCGCGGGGACTGAATCGCAGCTACAGTGTTCCGACCGGGTTCACGGCTTGATGGCCGCGTGACGCCGCGCGTCGCCACCGGCCTGACCGCCCAGGCCACGTTGAGCCTCAGCGCTCCACTTCACGCCCCTGTGTCCGCCCGTCACTCCTCGCGTTTCATTTTGTTGTCTGCCTCCCCTCTTCGCCTTTGCGCGCATCCGCAGGAGCCGCAGCAGCAGCAGCGCAGCTCGCCACCGTCGCCATTGCCGGCCCCAGCGCGCACCACATCCCTCCTCCGCCACTACCGTAGTTCCTCAGTGACCCCACCATCGCACCACGTCCGTTTTGTTCGCTAGAAGAGCACGGTAAGCCGCCAGGCCACGCGCGGACCCCGCCGGAGTTCCGCCATGTGATGCTCTTTTTTCGTGCTCTATTTTTGGTTTGCTACAGTGGCTCACTTCATCAAGCTAGCTCATTTGTTTTCTGATTGAATGCATCTTTGGAAAATAATAAGTGGAGTTATTTAGGTCCAATTTTGGTGAGTCAAATTTTGTTGTGTTCCTAATGAAGTGTAGTTTTTTATAAAAATATGAAATATACAGTTTATTGTATTTTTCTTGGTGATTAAAATGTATTTAAATAAATGCTTTTTGAATGTTAATAAACTTGTAAATTAGATATCTTGAGCTAGAAAAGTGATAAAATTGTGATTCCAAGTTTGTTGGTCTTATGTTGACATGCTCTAGCTAGGAAAAATTTATAATCTGTTGTTTGACACTTTTCTATAGGGTTTATTATTTTCACTAAAATCGACCTTACTAGCTTGTCATTTTTGTAAAGAATATTTTACTTGGTAAAATGGCACGAAAAATTTTACAGTAGTCTTGTGGTAGCACTTGGAGGTCACTGTAATTTTCTGAGAATTTATTATGCACATTTGGTATAGGTTTATTATTTAACCTAATTATCTAAATAAATTAATAAATACAATTAAATAAATAGTTTGGGCTTTGCCATTATGTTTTTTGAGTGTATTTTATGCCCCTGAACAGTTGGTGTACTTGGTGGTGTCAAATTTTGAATGCTTACATGTAGTAGAAATATTGTTGCTTTATAATTCGATTTAACATGTTTTCGGACAGATTTTGTTGCTTGTTATGTTGCATAGTCAAAATGATGTTTTCTGTAGAAATGATTAATAACAAATTTGTAGGTAACTTCTTCATCTATCTTGTGTTAAAATTTTAGGTCAATAGGTCAAAGGGTTTAGGAGTTCTATCTGTTTAAAGTTAGTTTTCTGAATTGCTTGTTCTCTGGAATTTCTGGACAGCACTGCATAGATTGCCCATTTTGTCTAGGATAGATTGTGATTCAGCTTTTGGTGATTAAATAAGAGTTGTAGACAATTTTATAAGCTTTCCAGAAAGTCTAAGATCACAGCATTTGGATAAGTATAACTTCAGTTATGATATAAACTTGTAACTGTCATGTGTAACTTAGATATTGCTTGGTGTGAAATTTGTAAATAACTAGAAAAGAGATATGCACCTACTAGGCAAATAAGGAGTTAGCATTGTCATCATTTTGCTACTTAACATCAGTATCGCAGCATGTACATTCCTTTATCACATCCTCCGTGATCCATCTTATGCATTCATGGTACTTAATTATGCATATGCATGCAATAGGTGCAACCGAGGGGATCACTCTAGTGGAGCTCGACGCTGAGCCGCAGGAGGAGAATCAGGAAGTTCAGCACCTGGAGGTTCCCGGAGAAGGAGAGCCTGAAGTCGATCACCTTCCCGAGTGCCCTGATCACCAGCCTTCGACGTTTGTGAAAGGCAAGCCCCGGAGCATTATAAGCCTCCCTATTTTATTAGTGTCACTTAAAGTTATTCGTATTGCTGCATTACGTGATAGGAGTTGTTTGGAAACAATTGCTGCATATTACCTTTCCTTGACCAGAAATATCTACCATGAATCCTAATTAAGTCCAGGAACGTGTATTATGCTTAGCTATGCTTAGACCGGTAGAAGTCGGGTGATTTCCTGTCACCTGCGTGCTATAGGTGATAACTTGATCACGGTTGGCTATATTGTGCTATCGTGGAACATAACCTGGTATTGTTGAATAAATGGAGACCGGGCGGAGTCTTATATGTGGTATTGTAGTGATTCCGTCTGTGTCGTTTAAGGACCGGCCGTTGGAGGTTTATCTTGTCATGTTGAACGCAGCCTCTCACATAGTTGGCCGGATAAGTCGTTCCGACCGTGAAGCCAAGTAGCTCAATTCAGGCCGGGATCACGAGCGGTAAAAGTGCGCACTCTGGATGGTAGTAAGGATGTGCGGAGAGCCATTGGTGTAAGCCCAAGGGCGGGTTAGAGCCCCGATCACCCTTGGCAGAGTGGTTCTCTGATTGTGCGGCGCTGGTCGTACCCACAAATTTGGTTCCTGAGTTGTACCAAAGGTGATCTAAGGCGACTAATGATCTGGTCTGCCTGGGTGTGTGTTAGGAATAATTCCCCAGCTGGGTAGGAATCGATTCGAATCGCCATCTCTCCCGGATAGTGAGAACTTGACTTGAGTACACTTCATCGTAGTAAATGATGGTTATGAGATTATGCAAGAACTCAACTGGATATGGTTATTATTGTGATGACTTAATGGTACCAACATGTTTGGCATAGGATAGTTGCTAATCTAGTATGACATAGGATTAATAACTGGTGATTCACAATTAAAGAGATGTTGGATAACTTATGCTTTTTCTACAAATAATGTTTACCAGCTCTACTTATAAAGCCTTGCATACTCCTTGGTGTCTTAGTATTTTAGTTGGACGGGTAAATCTAGCTGAGTACCTTCTCGTACTCAGGGTTTTATTTCCCATTGTTGCAGATAACGTTATGTTTCATGGCTTCTGCAAGAACTGTCTTGCTCCTGCCATGGATAAGGACTAGGACCATGGGCAATGGTCATTCTGCATTTCATCTCACCTTTGTGCTTTTGGTTGGAGATGACTATGACACTGGCTTGTATTAAACTACTTGGGATGTTGATGTTAATCTACTTTGCTTCGGCTACTTTCAAACTCTGTTTGTAATAATTATTTTGAACTTTGATGTATGAGACATATTTGTGAACTTGTGATGTAACATGTGATGGGTTGTGTTGAATCTCTACGATCTTGGTTTGTATGTTGGTTGTTTGAGATCCTTCGCGATTTCGTTGGACTACCAGATTTATATAGGCTCAAGTATGATGGTTTGATCGCTTCGGTGATTGCTATTGTACTTGTGCTCTTATAAATTGGACGGTTCTGTGACATCCCCCACAAACTTATTCAACTACAGTCTCTGACCAGCCCTACTATGGGTACTGCTATGGTCACCGCGCCACGCTCTCCATCGGCAACGTCCTACCGCTCCGCGGGATCCTCAAAGGCGTGGTCATCTGCAACGTCAAGCACCACGCCGGCGACTATGGTCCCCTCCGCCGGGGCATCCAGGGACTGCGCCATCATCATCAGCCGCAACCCTGACAACGGCGTCTAGGGGGGGCGCCTCCCACCGAAGGAAACCCTGACAACGACGCTCGGCACCCTCCATTGCCCCTCCTCCTTTGGCAGTGGTGACCCGTTCTCAGCAAAGGTGGCCCGCACCATCTCATCTATGTTGGATGACCTCCAGCTCGACATCATGCTCTAGATTCATGAGCGGATCTGTGAGTTTTTCTCTCCCTGGCATTACCCTCTCTCACTTAGGAACCACTGTGACACATGAATGCATCCGGTGGAAAGGAAGGAGAAGAGGTAGCGGCTCAGAGGCTGGCGAGGGAGTGGGACGAGAACTCCCCTCCCCCTCCCTATTTAAGGAAGAGGCGTAGCAGCTAAGGAAAGGCGAACGGTTGGGACAAAAAACTCTCTGCCTTCCCCTATTCAATGCAGATGGGAAATCAATATTGACGGGAACCCAAGGAGACGCGTCGGAACCGACGCGACGCGCTCTGGTCGATGAGACATCACCTAGTCAAACAGGACATTGCCTGGGTGTGGCCCGCCACTAATGCATGCCGGGCGCGAGAACCAAGGCACACCATGGAATGACCCAATGACGGAACCCCCATCCAGGGGGGCCCAACAGGCCTCCTAGGTCGATCGGGTGGTCTAGATAAAACAATGAACAAACGACCGCTGAAAGATAAGCACCTCTGTTTACTTACTTTGAGTGTTAATGTCTTTACCGAGCCTCCGACCCCAGCATCGGTAGAGGCACGGACATCGCTCGGGGGCTACCGAGGGTGTCTATTTGTTTAGACATCCTCTTCGCCCGACCCCTCCTTACGTTTAAAACCAGAAGCGCAGTGTGTGGGTATAAAACTTTGAATACAACTGGATGAACCGCCAGACCCTATGCCTCAACGGCTACGGTGTTTTTGTTCAACAGCATAATTGAACTCATAGTTCCCCGCACCACAAGCCTCAGTTCCTGCTTTCCCGAGAAGAGTTCGGAGGGGTCCCCCTGCAGAACCTCCTTCGAGGAGAAGCTGTTAGGTCACCTAAGTCAATTGAGCGGCTCGGATCGCCGCCGAGAGACAAAAACAAAAAATGGCAATGCTTATGCAGGTTACACTGACCTCATCGCAAACATTGGACCCAAACCCCGCATAGACATGTCTGGTAGGAGCTTCCCATCACTCATACCACCAAGGTAACATTACCGACCCCTGCTTTCGTTTCAATTAAGTTATAGACTAAATCCATACATCCAAGCGTTGCATATGCAAATCCCTGCATCTCAACGCTTCGTGTCGCGTCACGAAGCGGCAGCCGCCTCATTCAATATGAGCGGTGACCGACCGAGGTTCGAAGGCCGGCCCGCAAAGGGCTCGAGGCCACCTCGCATCAAACAGAGCCAGGGGAGAAAAACCGAGATGAGCCCTAGCGGCCTTGCCCGACCCCGCTCAGAAGCGGGCAGGGACATCTTGAGATTTCTCGTTTGATTCTAACCCTGAGGCAAACCCATGGAATCTCTATCGAGGAGAGGCCAACGGGCCACCTAAGCCTACCGAACGGCTCGGGCATCTGCCAGGAGGCGGGTTAAGAAATAGTGGAATGCCACATGACGGCTCTACCGACTCCATCAGTGAATGATGGACCCAGATTCCACATGAACATACCCGTTAGCGAGCTCATCGAGCACGACACTCGAGCCATCGAGGCAAGTGTCATTAACTCAGCCCCTTCGGTTGCGGAAACTGAGGATGGGGTGACACGCGAAACACGGCCGACCCCTGTCAGACCCTAAGGGGCTCAGGAGCTCGAGCCGCTTGATCCGAGATCGAGAGACCGAAGTTCGAAGGCTGACCCACGAAGGGTCTAGGGCCGCCTCACGTCAAACAAGAGCTAGGGTAGAAAATACAGATGTGCCTCAGCGGCCTTTGCCCAACCTGCATTGAGGTGGACAAGGTCATCTCAACCTTCTAGTTCAATCCAGCCTCTAGCCAAGCCCATAGAATCCCCATTGAGGGGGAATCTGTTTGAAGGCGGGTCAAGGAGCAACGGAACGCCACCCGAGGGCTTTGTCGACCCTGTCGCAAAGCAAACGGGATCGGATTCAATCCGAACATCCCCATTAGTGAGCTCATAAAGCGCGTCACTTGAGCCACCGAGGCAAGTGACATCGCCTCGACCCCTCTAGTTGCGAAAAACCTTGGACGGGGCGATAATCACAAAACGAGCCAGCCCTTGGCGGAATCCCCACCATGCGCGGGGGCTCGGAGAAGGCCGAACCAGTGATAACACCAAACGCACGGTCACGCAGCGATCGCCAAAATCCTAAGTAAGGGGAATGTGTGAATACAAACGTAAGCTCGCTACCCTCACTCCGGTCTCCATTAACATCCGACCCCAGCAATCGCAAGGGGTCGGATCTCACTCGGGGGCTGATAAAGGTACGAGTACCTCCTTTCTATTTTCGAAACAGTCATTACATCAGACCTTCTGCTCGTGTCGAGACTGGCGGCAAGGTTCAGGGGAACAGATAGGTAAGACTGCAAAAAGCCCATGCATAGATGGCTACGGTAATTTTGCTCACCAGCACAATCAAAATTTCCCTAAACGCCTCGGGCCCTACAGTCTTAACGAGCGGAAGGGTCGGATTGCATAAATGTTTTTTCATTACAAAAAGGGAAGAAGGTAAGATCAAACAAACAAAATGAAATTGCGAAACAAAGTCACAAATCTGTTTTTAGACACGAAAGTACTGACACTTGTTCACATATTACAGATAAATGTTTATCAAACTTATTCAACTAACTACTTCCGTGAAGGGAGAACCATTCCTTTTAGAATGTTCGCCAGGTTCAGCGCAAGGGGAGTCATCACCTTCTCAATCTCATCCAGCTCGGGGTCTTCATAACCAGGCATGAATCATTGGCTCATTACCTCCAAGTTGATCTCTCGATCATAATGAGAACGGGCAACAGTGAAGGCTTAGGTGATCCCGACGTGAAAGGTGTCCTCCTCAAGCTGGCCCACCCACGCCGTGATACCAGTGGCACGAGTTGAAAGGGAGCTGGTCCCCTCCCCTTGTGCCACCTGAAGGACATCACAGACCACCACGACGGTGGCACGAAGAAGATCGTGCCGATCGCTTTCGGCCTGAAGGATCCCCCGCACCTCGGCGAGCTCCGTGCCCAGCCCGGTAGAAATTTCCTCGGCCTCCAACCTTCGGGCCACCGCATCTCCAAGATCCGCCCAGAGGGCCCTGGCCTCCCGACGCGCCTCGTCGCGCTCTTGGATGGCCCGATCGCGCTCCTCGTGGGCCGTGCTGCGCTCCGAGCGAAGTCCTTCGGTCCGACATAGCTCATCCCGCTCCCGACGTAGCCGGGCAATCACCTCGGCATCCTGGTTCACCCTCTGCTGCAGGGCCGTGGACCTATCCTCGTCCTCCCGCCTGAGATCCTGCTCCGTCTGCAGCTTAGCTAGGACCTCGATGGCCCACTGACTGGCCTCGGCATCCTTCTAGAGTAGCTAGTCCTGCTCCTTTTGGATCCTGGCAGCCGCCTCCTCGTCCAGCTTCACCCTCACTGATAGGTCCTCGAACATCCCATGGATCTCCTCTGCATCCCGACGCGCCTCGGTTTCCCGCTGCTGGGTGGCGGCGAGCTGGGCGCTCAAATCTCTACGCAGCCGAGCCTCCTTGGTGAGGCAGTCCCGTTCCACCTTCTGCTTATGGAGGAACCAGGATTTCTCCTGGCTACGAGCAATGAGGGATTGAAACAAAGACCAGTGTCAAAAATACAAAAATACATGATGACGAGAAGAAAGCGAGATGAAAGATCAAGCGGATACCCAGCCATTGGGAATAATGACATCGCACAGGACGGCCAAGGCCTGATCCAAGACACCCATCATCGCCGAGATCCCTTCGTCAAGACTCCCCCGCTCTATGCTCTCGGCAGCATCGTCGAGCGAGAAGAGAGTCGACGTTGGGTCTTGGGGATCCATCTAGTGGACCGGCGGCTCACCCCTCACGGGCGAGCAGCTGCCCCCCGGTACCAGGCCCGAGGGCAACCCCCTGCTGGTCCTCTCCACCACCGCCATGATGCCCGTAGTCCCTCCGGCCATGTCCTCCACCATCCGGCCCACCTTGGACAACGTAGCCTGGGCCGCTGATGTCGCGGATTGCGCCGCCCCCTCAGATGCCACCTTGGTGACATCCAGCTGCGCTAGGCTTGTCACGGTCGTGGTCACCTCCACCTGGGCCTCCGGTGGCATGGACTACGTTGCTCCCTCGGATGCCACCGCGACTGCGTCCGGCTGCATCTGGCTCGTCAAGGCTGGGGACCCTCCGGCCGTGTCCTCCTCTGTCCGGCCCGCATCGGGCACCGTCGCTTGGGCCGCCGAAAGCACAGATTATGCTGCCCCCTCGAACACCACCATGGCTGCGTCCGGCTGCTCCTGGCTTGGCGTGGTCGTAGCCACCTTGTCGATAGAATATCATCGGTAGTCCTCCAAGGGGTGTCCCACGAAGGTAGATTGATCGACAGAGGAGTATGAGATCAATAACAAGAAGGCAACAGAGGCACACGAGTTAGACAGGTTTAGGTCGTTAGTATGACATAATACCCTACTCTTGTGGTCTATTGGTTTGTATTAGCTATCGTATTATATTGCGTGTGTTTTGAGGGGGTCCCTGCCCATCTTATATAGTCCGGGGAGCAGGGTTACAAGTCGGTTAGATCTGAGAGATAACTGGAAAGTAATAACTAATTACATGAATCTTGGGATCATACATATCCTAACAGATCTCATAGTATCTTTAGGATATCTTGCAGATGTCTTGCGGGTGGCACCGATCAGAGTCATGCCCCATAAGGCTTCGTCTTGTGGGCTAGGCCACCCCTAGGTGCGTAGCCCATGTGGTCTACCATGGGTATCCGGGGTTGTACCCCCCACAGCTAGTCCCCGAGCACCTTGTACCCATTGTGCAACGCCATCTTGAGCTGTCCGAGCAGATGTGAATCAAAGCCGAGCAGTCAAACTCATGGTCCGACCACCATGATAAGTCGTCGAGCTGTTGTGAGCAGTTGCTGAGCAGCGTGTACCATCGCCGAGCAGCGTAAACCATACCCGAGCAGCTTAACCCAAGTACGGCTTGCCATAAGGGTGTAAGGAGCTCAAGTCCAGAACCAAAAATTTCTTTGCAGTGGACCAAGTGTGCCCACTTAGAATCCAACCAAAAGAGAAAAGTTAGTCTTCTTTAGCTTCTAGAGGCACGGAATCTTCTAGAAAAAAGCAAGCACATTCATCACAATGTGAAGTGTGCCCACTTAGTCCCCGAGCCTGATAGTAGATGACATAGTCATGTGGTGCTAGGGTCCAAAGTAGAACAGTGGAGCAAAACCAGCTGAGCGAGCAGCCAGTCCCTAGGGGTAGCCCCAAAATGAAATAAAGCACATTCACCGCAAGGTGAAGTGTGCCCACTTAGTCCCCGAGCCTAACATAGATGATGTAGTCATGTGGTGTCAGGGTTAGAAACAAAGAAGTAGTGAAAGACCAGCTGAGCAAGCAACTAGTCCCCGAGCCGCAAGCAGAGATATCGGAGGAATCCATCCGTGGAGAAAAAACCGGAGAAATGGCCGTATAGTAACTGTTACTGAGCCTCAATAAATGGCGGAGAAGTCGGCGATTATTCAGTGGGTAATCAACTGACAATGGTGACAAATGAGCGATGTGGGCTGCGGTTACGTGAAAGCCCAGGTAACAGCCCATATGCCGCTTCGTAGAATTCGGAGAGGCATAAATCACGGGAACGGTTTCCCAAAAACCCTCGATTGTGAAATAGTTGACGGAGTGCTTTATAACTACGCTGCCACACCCCACGCCCCCACCTTTGCCATTTCACCCAGTCATCTTCTTTCTCAGCTCTTGCGCTTCCCAATCTGCATCGACACGCGCAACCGCCTCCAATCGCAATCCAGATCTGAGAGAATGGTGCCAAAAAAGGGAGCTGCGAAACCGAGGAAAGCGACCGCCGGAGCCAGCCGCGACAAAGAATGGGTGCCGCGTCACCGCCGGAAGGCGGCCAGCCAGTAGTGAGCCCTTCCCGACACCTCACACTGATGAAGATGTAGTATTTGAGGATTATTTCTGGCGAGGGTTGGGGTTTCCTGTTCACCCTTTCCTGAGAGATCTACTAGAGTTTTGGGTGATTAGCCTATGCAACCTTCACCCAAACACATACTGCACATCTTGGTCTTTATCCATTTCTATGAGGCGTTTCTGGGGATTCTTCCACACTTCAACCTCTTCAGACACCTGTTCTGGTTGAAGAAGAAAGGCGACAGTGGTTCCAATGTGGTCGGCGGCGTATATCTACAACTCAGGGATGGGATGGCCAGCGAGTACATCAATGTACCGCTGAACACTTCTCTGAAAGGATGGAACGCCAGGTGGTTCTACATTAAGCAGAGCCACCCGATAATCCGGTGCGACGTCCACCACATCCCGGAGAGCCAGAGTAGCTGGTCGCAGAGACCAAATAGTGTTGACACAGAGCAAGTGAAGGAGCTCCTCGACTTGATTTAGGGCATGGAGATAAGAGGTGAACTGGTGGCAGCAAGCTTCATAGTGCGCCGCGTCCAGCCCTACAAAGAGAAGGCCCACCCAGGCTTTGACTATACAGGCGATGACGATGGGACCCGGGAGAGTGCAGAACAGCTGACAAAGAAGGAAGTAATAGGCCGAGCCACAGAGCTATTCACCTCCAACACCTCGTTCAGCTGGCCAAAGGAAACGAAGGCCTTCAACTGTACGAACCCACCTCCATAGATAACCATCTTAGTTTGCATTGTTCTCCTGACAGTTGCCGAGCAGGGGACTGAATCACTCTTGCGAAGATCCACTAGCAAGATAGGGCGGTGTACTTTTTGGGTGTGCCGAGAGCCGATTGGCCGCCAGCAGTGGATGCCTGACCACTGGTACAACCTGAAGAGAGTTCCGTTAGTATCTCATTGGAATCCAGAGGTACGGATGCTGATCGGATGGAGAGTCCTCCCCCGGTGTTGGAGAAACCCCGGGGGAAATAGGCAGTGGTAGACGAGCCAGCCCAGAAGAAGAGGAAGACAGTGGCTGTCGCTCCCAGCAAACTGGGCGGCATCTCGCTTAGTGGTGACCAGACCACTCGAACACGAAGAAGCGCGATGTTCGAGTGGTCGGATGACGACGAAGCTCCAGCGGCTCCTCCGCCGAGCATGGTGGAGCCTCCGCGCAGCACGCATGCGTGGGATCAATCAAAAGGAGGCGAGGATGTCCCTGAGCCACAGACAAGGGAAGTCCCCGAGCAGCAGGTGAGGGAAGTTCCCGTACAGTAGATGACGGGAGTCCCTGAGCAACAGGCGGAGGCAAACCCAGAGCGTCAGGCGGAGGAAGCCTCGGAGCAGCAGGCGGAGCAGAGGCCGACTGTGGATGAGACGATACCTCCACCCCAGGGCACGGGAGTTGATCCCACATGTAACACCCCAGGTGTTTGTCACCAGTTAAGCAATGGGTTTGAGCTCAAACATGACATGTCGAGTGGTAATGAAGGTGCCAAGATCAAATCTACATGATGGAGCTCCAACTTAAACTTGGGCCACGCACATTTGCTTACATATGGACCCTTGTTAAGATTATGCAAGAGTAAGGTTAAAATGCTTATTCCATGTACATTACATCCCCATGCATCCATCTAGACCCATGGAAAAGTTTCATGAAGTTTGGAATCAAAAAGTCACATGAAATGATAAGTCATATCTTTGCATGAATTGCTTTATCAAGTGGATGGAAACCTATGAAGTCAACCAAACCTTGGTACCTTGCTCAAACAACTCTACATGCACTCATGAACAAAAGTTATGAAGGGTTCATGTTGAGCAGGTGGCCAGAAAATGCTCCAATGGATCAAAAAGGATAATTTAAGCTTCATCGTGATCCTACTTTGATCAAAATAGAACAGTAGGTTCTATACCAGTTTTGAGGTTGGACCTTAAATGAAAGTTGTAGTCCATATCATGTAGAACAAACTTTGTTTTTGGAACAAGAGCCAGATCAACTTGAAACTAAGTCAAGCAGAGGCTCGAAAATTGAATCAGCGGCTGTTTTCAGACTTAGAATTTTTCTAAGTCTGGAATTCATCGTCGTCGCCATTGGCATTCCGCGTTCTCGTGTTTTTGTTAAGCAACTTGACTTGACCCCAAAATAGAAGTTAGAGCTAATTCTATGGAGAAGATCATACAAAAGGTTGGGATCAGTTTGACCATGTTTGGACCAAGTAGTTTGACTTCAAGCAGAGCGACACTTAACCCTTGTTAAGTCACTGATAGTGTCAACTTGAGGCTTGATTACCTACTAATCCGAGAGTTTAATGTCTATGCACCCTTAATAAAAGTTGGAGAGCAGCTTGTGCACAACAACTTGCTATAGGCGCCAAGGTCCGAATGTGCACGGAATATGCCAAAAACGGACTCCAAGTCGGGCTCCATCGCGCGCGCCACGTGTTCAACGAAATGGCATCGTGGCAGCCTCGCGCCCATGGCCGACGCGCATTCAAGCTCTATGCTACATGCTGCCTCGTGCCCTGCTGCTCCAAAACCGAGCGCCTGTGTGTCTCCTTGCCTCCCTCACTCGCTTCCGCCCACCCTGGCGTTCTTCCTCCGCGCGCACGCACGCCAGAGCACGGCTGCCATGGATGCCGCCGCCGAGCTCGCTGCCGCCAACGCTGCTGTGGTCCCTCGGCCTCGCGAATGCCCTGCTACACACTCGTTACTGTCCACCGCCCTCTCCTTAGCCTTGCGAGCCCCTCCCCGGCCCTTCTTCGCCGTCGTAGCGCCGTCGCCGCCGGAGCAACCACTGGCGCTCCGCCTGCTCATGTGGCCAGGCCACGTAGGGCCACCGCGGCGTGAGCCGAGGCTACCCATGGGTGCACGAGTGCCCTGGGTCCTTCCCCGCCACTCCACGGCCGTCGGCGCCGCCTCAGCCGGCCGGAGCCACGAGCCGACCGCTCCTCTGCTCCACCGTCGGGAGCAAGGAGAAGAAGGACCACGCGCATGAATAGGAGCTTTTCCAGGGGGTTATGTGAAGAACTAGTGACTCTAGTGAACAGTGCCTAAAAGGATCCATTTGTTCGTGTTTAATTTTTGTTTTCCGCAGGGACCCCGATGCAAGATTTCAATCCCTTTTTCTCTGGTATTTACAGATTTGAATGCTCCACTTTGAAAATTCGTAGTAATTTGTAGAAAAATCGTAAAATAGTAAATGAGGACTTTTTGGAATCCTTGTAAAATTATATATGTACTAGATCTATAATATTACATGTTTAAGTTTAAATAGTTTGCTTTAAAAATAGATTTAGACAGTTAGGTTCTTAATGCTAGTCATGTCTTGTCTTTTTTATAACTGTAGTTATTTTACTCAAATAAATGTGAAATTTTTATGGACTGTTACTGATGTGATTAGTGATGTCTGGTAAAAATGTCAGTATTTTAGGCTTGATAGTTTAAGATCTATAAAAATAACAAATTACCTGTATTGCCTTACCCCTATTCTGAATAGGTCTGCAAGATTAAATTAATTGGCTTGGTTAGGTTATGAATCTTGACTTTGTGATAATACATGAGTTGTAGTACTTTTATTAAGCTTTTAAAAAAGCTAAATATCATGATTTTTGGTTAATTAGATCTTGAGTTATACATGCTTAAGTATCAGTGGCTGTTTCTGCCCAAACTCTGACAGGGTTACTTTTTTGGTATTGTGGGGCCTTCTTAATAGTAGAATTTGCTTTAGGTGTTTACAACAAAGTTGTTTAGAATTTGATAAGATTTCTAAAAAGTCTAGAAACACATTTATTGGACATGTATAACTCCAGTTATAGCTGTTTAAAGTGGCATGTCAGTTTCTGTCTATGTTTTGGACAGAGATGCAATTATTGAATTAATTGACCCTTCTAACTGTAGAATCATCTTAATATGAGAATAATAAAGTTGTAGGTAACTTCCTAATATTTTCAAAAAGTTATGGTTCATGTTTGTTGGAGGTCTAGAACTCCAGTTATGCTTCTCTGAAGTTCCTATCAGTTTTCTGTACCACTGCTGTTGGGTTGCATTTGCAGTTTTGCTTGTGCAATTATTTTCGTGGTGTAAATGATGTTTGCCATGGTTGTAGTGAATACAAAAGTTGTAGAAAATTTCATGATATTACTTGTGTTCAAATTGTAAGGCCATAGGCCTGATAGTGTAGGAGTTACATGACTTTTAAGTCTTCTGTTAGATTTTGATTGTATTCTGAGCAGATCTGAAAGATGCTAGTGTTTGATCTAGTTAGGATTTGAATGAGCTTTTGGTGATAATAACAAAGTTGTAGATAATTCATTTATCTAGCTTCTGTTAAAATTTGGTGGTATTTGGTCTTGTGGTTTCTAAGTTATGCCTGTTTAAAGTTGGGTTTCAGAAATGGCTGCTTTCTGTCAATTGTGGACCAGTTTCTGTAAATGGATATATTTGACTTAGTTAACTTGATAATCATGCTAAGATGATTAAAGATTAATTGTATAAAATTTCATAAGCTTTCCAGATTGTCTTGTTGCATGTCTTTTGGATTAGTACAACTCCTGTTATGAGTAAAATTAGCTGCTGCTGTTTGCAGCCTTGACTCTGTGATTGCCGTGAATAACTGGTTTGTCTTGAATGCTTATGTGATGCATCTTGTGTTACCATTCATCACATTCATACACATGCATTTTGCATCTCATCTAGGTGCGCTAGATGAACCATGTGAAGGACGTGATGTTGGAGCCGAACCCGAAGACGGTGTATGGAGGATCTATCCCGAAGATGGAAGGACTAAGCAAGTGCTAGGACCTGAGACGTCACCAGGACGGTGCAAGCTAACTGAACTGACTTGTGTCGGATCCCAGGCAAGCCCCGGAGCATTCTAAGCCTCCCATGTTTTTACAAATATCTTGAGTATCTTTTATTGTTGATGATGCATTAAGTATAGGAATTGGTTGGAACCAATTATTGCATTATATCCTTACCTTGTCCAGATAAAATCCTGTGAATCCTAATTAAGTGTAGGATCGAATGATGCTTTGCTATGCATAGATCGGTAGAAGTCGGGTGATTTCCTGTCACTTGCGAGATGTAGGATGAGCTCTGGTCACGGTTGGCTATATTTGCTATCATGAAAAAGAACCATGTGTTAATAATGAAAGGAGACCGGACGGGATGATGGTAGTGCAGCAACAAGGCATGGAGGTCTTGGGTGTGAATCTATCCCTGTCTATGTCGTTTAAGGACTGATATGTTGTACGTCCTCATGTCATGTTGAACGTAGCCTAACACTTAGCTGGCTGGATAAGTCGTTCCGACCGTGAAGCCTAGTAGCTCGACTTAGGCCAGGGACACGAGCAGTGGCGTGCATTCTGGAGGTAGTAAGGATGTGCGGAGAGCCATTTGTGTAAGTCCAAGGCAGGTTAGAGTCCCGAACAACCTTGGCAGAGTGGTTCTCTGAGAATGTCGATCTATTCAGACTCGCGACTCCTGAATCGTACCAAAGGTGACTCGTTTGCGACCCTGACGGGGGAAGCAGGGTTTGTGTTTAGGAATACCCCTCCAGCTGGATAGGAATTGATTCGAATCGCCGTCTCTCCCGGATAGTGAGAACTTGACTGAGCAGCGGCAACGTAGATTCACTAAATTTAAAGATATGGTTAAATGAGGATGATGATGATGATGATAATGACCATGAGCCATGAAATACCTAATATGGTTATTATTGTTTGCAACTTAATCAAGTGATTGATTAGTACAGGTGCTAATATAGATGGTAGGTAATGGCTAAAAGTCAATGCTAGTACAGGTGAATAATGCTAATGGTTACTCAAGCTTTTATGCAAAAAGGTTGTCCAGCTAGATCCAATGATAAAGCCATGCATACTCCTTGGTGTCATTTATTTTTGGTTTATGACAGGTAAGTCTGGCTGAGTACATTCGAGTACTCAGGGTTTATCCCACCATGTTGCAGGTGGAGTTCTCGACCTGTTGAAGATGGTGGCTAACCGTCGGTGGGCTCGATGATTCTATAGTTACTTCTCATCTATATGCTTTTGTCGGATGATGTCACTTATGCTAGCAAAATATTTGGAACTTATATTAATGTAATCATTTGAAAGCTATGTTGTTTTCACTAAGCGGTTTTGAAACCCAAACTTGTACTTTTATTTGTGAACCCATATGTAATATTATTTCCGCTGCAACCCTGTGTATGTGATGTGTATTTGCTTAATCACGTGATCTTGGTTGTGATGTTGATTTACCGAGGTCTTTTGGGACACTCGGCGGACTACCGGGTTTATATAAGTGAAAGTATGTGTGTGTCAACGTGTTAGCGGGGACAACCGTACTTGATCTTGTATAAATTGGGCGGTTCTGTTACACCACAGCCGCATCTGGGGGCTCGAGCAGGCATCGCTGATTCAAAAAGTTGCACCGGCAGACCAAACGGTAAGTATCCTCATGTTGGAGTTACTTTGCTATCTTATCTTATCTTTTCTACCGGTTGACCAAACAATCTGATGCAGCGCAAGGCATACGGAGTGTCCGGACCCATCCGCGCAGACTAACGAGCAACCTCGAGCTGATCCCAGGGTGGAGGTAACACCAACAGCTCTCGTGTCGGGGTCCCCAGGTGCTCGATAGCTGGCGGAAGAGTCAACCAGCGCTGTGGGTGGACTTGCAGACGGCAAGAAGTCAGCGTCAGTGGAGGACGGGTCGGCGACAATACGCGAAGCAATGGAGGGTATTGTCGGACCCTCGGGAGCTGAAACTGGAGTTGCTAGCGATGCACCAGAGTATGGGTCGACAGAACTAGTGGCACGTGAGGAGCTAACGGCACCCCCTGAGGCATCGCAGGGCATGGTCGGACCCGCTGTCCAGGCAAAGAGTCCCCCGATGGTGCCTCCAGTTGCTGTGGAAGAGGAGGACGTGGTGGAGGAGATCGTTCGTGCTGAGCCTCGAACCCAATATGTCCGAATCTTCCGCAAGCGCGGTGACGAGGTGGTAGTTATCGAGGAGGAGGACACCCCCAAGGAGATGAGGCGGCTAAAATCCACCCTCGCCGGAGTAATAAAAGAAATCGAGGTTAGTACTGAATCTTGAGTATTCGTCTTTGACGTTGGAGATCAGACTCCATCATTGTCATTGTTAATTTTTAGGGGATAACTCGGACTGCCGAGCACCAGCACTAGTTGATAAAGAGGATGGAACCCCTTGCCGAGGAGAACCACAAACTCAAGGAGGCGATGAACCTCTCGGAGAAAAACACCCAAAGGGCCCGGCGTGAGCGGGACCTCACTGAGTCCAACGCGCGGGACCTGGAACACCAGAAAGGGGTCCTGTCTGAGCAGCTAGCGATAGCAAAAGAACAACTGCGGAACAAGTCCGAGCAACTTGCCACTGCCTCCACACGACTGAAGGATGCTTCCGAGCAGTTGGAACAGCTACAGAAAGTATCCGAGCAAAAGGAAGGTATGTGTGATCATCAAAAGTGCTTTGCATAGTTGGATATGCTTACTTTTGGTGATGACTGTTGTACTTGTAGAGCTAGATGTGGAGCTTGGACAGATGCGCTAGGCCCTCAAGCAACTCCTAGAGGAGAAGGCGAAAGAAACAAGCTGGCCGAGGAGCTGAACGGTGGATATTCCCTGGCCGGGGTTACTGCTGAAGTAACTTTCTTGCTTGATGAAACTCTATAATGCTTGCAGACTACCGTTGGAGGGTGAAAGCCCAATTCGATGTGCTGGAGCAGGACGCCTGGACCTAGAGGGACAAGTTCGATGCTGTAGTTGCCGGAATCAAACCAGTGCTCGACTGCGTTGAACCAGAAGTGGCTCCTCAGCCTGACGGCAGGCCACCGTGCCCAGACATTGTCATCGAAAGATGCAAAACGGTGTGGGAGAGCTTCAAGGGCTTCAACCGTGATGCCGTTGTTTCTGCTACCACCCACGCCCTTGCTGTGGTTCGGTCCCACTATCCAACCACTGACCTTCAGGCGATAGGGGGCAGGTTCGCCGAAGGACTGAGTGAGGCGGAGACCCAGCAGCTAGAGGATGAGGTGGAGGACGCAGCGAAGAAGTTGGCAGGTGATATAGACCTGTTCGGCAAAATGGACTGCAGTGGTGGAGCACAAATCTGCTTGGTAGATATCATCTGTAATTTCTAGACAGTGTAGTTAGAATGCGTGGAAGCGTAAAGACACTTATGTATATGATAAATGTGAATGTGCATGCAGTTTTCTTGTATGTCGGCGAAAAAATCTTCATAGTTTTGACCATGGCGTACTTATTGGGAGCATAAGCAGAGTCCGAGAAGTTAGTTCGCCACTAACCCCTATGGCCTCAGCTAGCCTATAGTCCATAACATCGAGTGTAGAGCCCGTGCACGTGTAGGAGGAACGGACGTGACCAAGGAACCACAGCTAACCACCCATAACGCAGAGAGCGGAGCCCGTAGCACGTGTAGGGAGAGATCGGAAATTGGGTCTTCTCCAGAGAGAAATAGAGCGGAACGTGTTCTACTCAGCGGTTATCAAAAGAACTTGGAGATGTGGATAGTATAAGCGGCGTGCGATCAATTAATTCTGTGCTGAGCTCTCAGCCTTAGCTAGCCCGTAGCCCATAACGTGGAGCGCAGAGCCCGTAGACGTGTAGGATGAACATGCGTGACCAAGGAACCATAGCCGACCACCCATAACGCAGAGCACGGAGCCCATGGCACGTGTAGGGAGAGATCAGAGGCTGGGTCTTCTCTGAAGAGAACATAAAAGAAAATATGCTGCTCGCCGATCGGCTACGCATCTTTATAGATTTGGAGTAAAGTGTTTGGCGTTTTTGGAGAGAAATTGTGGTGAAATACGTTAGCGAGTTGGAGGAAACGTATTCGGCGCTTTGGAGAAAATGTATTTGACGATTTGGAGAAAACGTGTTCGGCGATTTTGGCAAAAATGTGTTCGGCAATTTTTGGCGAAAGCGTGTTCGGTGATTCTGGCGAAAACGTGTTTGGCGATTTTTGGCGAAAGCGTGTTCGGCGATTCTGGCGAAAACGGTTCGGTGATAACGTTGGAGTCTTGGAGAAACGTGGTCGGCACGGTTATGGCGATTTCGTATTGGAGTTCGTTATGAAGTAGCATAGAGCTCGGCGACCGTAAGTGGATGTTAAACAACAATGGAGACAAGTTATGGAGATCAAAACTTTATTCAACATAAAAGTGGAGAGTACATATCTAGAACGTTTCAAGGATAGAAACATATAAGGTGCTCGATGTGCCGCGAGTTGAGAACATCGATTCCTTCTAAGTCACTTAGGCGATATGACCCTGGTCGGGTGACCTCTTTGATGACGTAAGGCCCTTCCTAAGGGGAGGAGAGCTTGTGCATCCCTTCAGTTTTTTGTTTTCTACGGAGAATGAGATTGCCGACAGCAGATGAACGACCTTTGACGTTTCGGTTGTAGTACCTCCACAAGCCTTCTAGATATTTGGCTGTGCGGACGTAGGTGATTAGGCGTTCTTCCTCAGCCCTATCGACGTCCTCTGTCCGAACAGCTGTGGCCTGCTCTTCATCATAGTTTTCCACCCTAGGTGCTCGAAAGGCAATGTATGCTGGTAGTATGGCTTCTAAGCCGTAGACCAAGAAGTATGAAGTCACACCGGTGCTGCGACTAGCTTGAGTATGCAGTCCCCAGACTATAGCTGGTAGTTCCTTGAGCCATCTGCCCGGGTGCTTTTCTTCTTTCTGATATAGTCGCTTTTTGAGGGCATCAAGGATCATGCCATTCGCCCGTTCAACCTGGCCATTGGCTCTAGGATGGGCAACAGAGACATATTTGACAGAGATGCAATGGTCTTCGTAGAAGTCCCAGAAGTGATGGCCAGTAAATGTAGTTTCGAGGTCAGTGATGATGCTGTTCAGGAGACCAAACCTATGGACGATATCTTCGAAGAGCTCAATTGCTTTCTTTGCAGTAGCCAAGATGAGCGGTTTATACCCAATCCACTTGGAGAACTTGTCGATGGTGACATACACGTACCGGAAACCACCTGGCGTTGGCTTGAAAGGCCCGATCATATCCAGTCCCTAGCATGCAAAGGGCCAGGAAGCTAGGATGGTTTGCAGCTCTTGCGCCAGTATGGGTATTTGCTTGGCGAGGAATTGGCATCCTTCACAACGTCGGACGAGGTCTTCTGCATCGGAGATGGCTGTGGGCCAGTAGAAACCAGCTCGGAAAGCCTTGCCGACCAGTGTTCTTGAGGCGGCGTGGTTGCCGCAGGAACCAGAGTGAATTTTGAGAAGTAGCTTTGCTCCCTCCTCTTGGGTGATGCATTTCTGCAATATCCCTTCATTGGCACTTTTTCTCATCAAGTTGTCATCCACTAGCACGTAATGCTTGCTTCGACGAATTAGGCGTTTGGTTTCAATCTTGTCGGCAGGTACATCGGCGCTGGTAAGGTACTTGATGAATTGCTCCCTCCAATCAACGGCCATCGAAGGTACTGTAAGTACCAGCTGCTCGGCGGGAGGAACTTCCTAAACTTCCTTATCTTCTTTGATGGATGGAGCCAGGAGATCCTGAACCAAGACCCCCAGCGAGAACGCGGCACGAGAAGAGACCAACTTGGATAAGTGGTCGGCAAGCTGATTTTGGTCGCGTACCATGTGGTGGTACTCAATGCCGTAGAATTTTCCTTCAAGCTTCCTGATTTCGGCGCAATATGCATCCATCTTCTTGCTGGAGCAAGACCAATCTTTGTTAAGCAGGTTGATGACCAGCGCGGAGTCCCCGTATACCATGAGGCGTTTGACGCCGAGCTCAATGGCTATACAGAGTCTGTGGAGACATGCTTTGTACTCGGTGGCATTGTTGGTGGCCGGAAAGTGTATCCAGAGAACGTATCGGAGCTTATCCTTGGTCGGCGTGATAAACAGAATGCCCATGGCAGCACCGTTGATGTTAAGGGCACCATCGAAGTACATCACCCAGTGCTCGGGGCAAGTGGTGACGATGGGCTCTTGGATCTCAGTCCACTCAGTGACGAAATCGGCGAGCGCCTGAGACTTGATCGTAGGCCTGCTTCTGAATTCAATTGACTAGGTTTTGAGCTCAACAACCCACTTGATGATACGACCGTTGGCCTCTTTGTTGCGGAGGATGTCCCCAAGAGGGAACTTGGTGACCACGGCAATCTTATAATATTCAAAGTAGTGACGAAGCTTGCGTGACGTAATCAGACATTGCACCTTGTAGGTGTGCCCGGCCTCCTCACATTTGACCACAATAGCTGTGCTGACTACGCGAGAAGTAGCAGTGATGTAGATCAGTAGAGTTTCATCTGGCCGTGGTGCCGTCATGATCGGAGGCTTTGTTAAGAACAACTTGAGCTGCTCAAAAGCTGTATCTGCCTCTTTTGACTAGGAAAAATGCTCGGAGGCCTTGAGGAGTTTGAAGAACGGTAGCCCTTCCTCGCCGAGGTGTGATATGAAGCGGCTTAAAGCAGCCATGCAGCCTGTAAGTTTCTATATATCCTTGACGCAAGTTGGCTGTTTCATGTTGGTGATGGCAGAGACCTTGTTAGGGTTGGGTTCAATGCCACGAGTGCTGATGATGTAGCCCAGTAGTATACCGGATGGAACTCCAAAGATGCACTTTTAAGGGTTCAACTTCCATTGGTACTTTTTCAGGTTGGCGAAAGTTTCTTCGAGGTCGGCGATAAGCTCATCGGAGGTCTTGGATTTGACGACCATGTCGTCGATGTAAACTTCAATGTTGCGGCCGATCTGTTGATAGAGGCACATCTGGATAGCCCTTTGATATGTCGCCCCAGCATTCTTTAGTCTGAAGGACATGGTGGTGTAGCAGTATGCCCCAAAGGGCATGATGAAAGACGTCTTGATCTAGTCTTCTTCCTTGAGGGAGATCTGATGAAAACTGGAGTAACAGTCAAGGAAGGAGAGTAGTTCGCAGCTGGCGGTGGAGTCTACAACCTCATCTATCCGAGGCAAACCGAAGGGGTCCTTAGGGCAGTGTTTGTTGAGATCAATGTAATCAACGCACATTCTCCATTTTTTATTCTTTTTTCGAACGAGAATAGGGTTTGCTAACCACTCAGGATGATACACTTCTTTTATAAATCCGGTAGCCAAGAGCCACTTTATTTCTACCCTAATAGCCTCCTTCTTGTTTGGCACGAATCGGTAGAGTTTCTGCTTGATCGGTTTGGTGGTCGGCGAGACATTTAAGGAGTGCTTGATCTTCTCCCGTGGTACCCCCAGCATGTCTGTAGGTTTCCAAGCAAACAAGTCAGCGTTGGCACGTAGGAAGGAGACGAGCGCGCTTTCCTATTTGGGGTCAAGGTGGGCCCCAATCTTCACGGTCTTGAAGGGGTCGTCGAGGCCGAGGCCGACCTCCTTGACTTCCTTGGACTTGGCAGAGGCACGAGGAGGCTCCAGCTCTAGGATCTCCATGTCATCGGCGGGCACCGTCTTGGCTTCGGTGGCCACGCTGGCCATCTAGATGGAGAGGTCAGTAGCTTCGGCGAAGGCAAGACTCTCTGTCTCGCATGCATAGGCAATGGAGAGGTTGGCCCGCAGGGCTAGAACTCCTATAGGCGATGGCATCTTCCACACCAGATATGCATAGTGCGGTACAGCCATTAACTTGGCCAGAGCTGGCCGACCAAGTATGGCGTGGTATGCGGTGTTGAAGTCGGCGACATAGAAGTTGATGTGTTTGACGCGGTAGTTGCTTGCCGTGCTGAACTGTACTGGTAGGGTAATCTCTCCAAGCGGTTTAGAGGCCCTGCCAGGTACCACACCCTAGAAGGAGGAGTCAGAAGGTGTGAGATCTAAAAACCGAGGCCCAGCTCCTTTAAGGCTTTGGTGAAGAGGAGATTTAGAGCGCTCCCACCGTCGACGAGCACTTTTCTGAAGAGCACCTTCTGGACGGTTGCATCGAGGACAAGGGGTAAACACCATGTGTAGGGAATATCCGCCCATTGGTCAGCCCTGCTGAAGGTGATGGGGACCTCGGACCATGGGCGATAGCTGGGATTGGCGGTGGTGTCTTTCGTATTGACGGAGAACACCCATCATGCGGCGAGCTTCCGTTCTCTTCTACTTTCAGTGGAGGTGAGGCCCCCGAAGATGGTGGCAACCACCTTGTCGTGGTCCTAGAAAGCATTGTTGTTGCCCCCAGGTGGTCGACGATCTCCAGCTCCATCATTGGCGTCGTCGTCTCTCCACTCCCAGTGCGCGAGTAGCCATTCTCGTAATAGAATAGCCAAGTTAAGGCTTACCAGAGTATGTGGCTAGTACTACAAAATCTCACCTCATGCAATTCAACAACGGATGGTTCTTAATCGACATAGGCGGAAAGAACCCGCTCACAAGACCTCCATGTCTTGTGGCTCTCACACACCAAGTCCGCCCGGTCTAGATTTATTACTTCACATGCTCATATCTCATGATCACATAAATAACCAGTCGTATCCAAGAAACCATTTATATCTTGCAGGTGACCGGTGATCACCCGACTTTTATGGTTCTAAGCATGGCTAAGCATAAATAAGCATTCTCGGATTGAAATGGTAACAAGGTTGATATTAAAAAAACAAGGTTGGTAATGCACCAATTAGGTTTTCACTCAACTCCTAATCACTTAATGCAGTATTGAAAAGCAAAAGCGATATAAATTTGTAAAACACAAGGTAGGTTTAAATGCATCCGGGGCTTGCCTTGATTGACAGAAAAGTCAGGTTCCGGAGATGTTCCACAGATATCAAATCCGACCTCAATAGATGGATTAACTTCCTCCACAACTTGATTGACTACCACGCTCTCACTTTCGTTCACTACACGTAGTAACAATGCCATGTTTAATATGATGCGAGATATAAAACATGATGCTTGATGATGGATGCAAAAATTAATAACTTGAATACGACTTTCCTTCGCGGTACAGTTACAACCCAACAACTACTTAAACCTTTTCATAAACTCAAACACTTACTTTAGGTATCAAGAATTATTTCATACTAATGACCCAAGGTTATCACTCAATCCAAAAATTCAAACAACACCTAAGTCATTAAAGTTTACTATTTGTTTTATGAATTAATTATTTAATTCAAAATTATGAAATAAATCAACTTTCTCCAAATGAGCTCAAAATTTTTGCGAAAGCTCATCACATGATAACGAAGTGGAAAAACAGTTTTCATAATTTTTGGACAATTATATAAGCCTAGAAAAATCATGGAAACCCATTTATTAATTATTTTGAGCAATTTTTCTCACATTCAAAATTTACTGAAAAATAACATTTAATATTTTTCCTAAATAGTTTACATCTAAGAGAGGTCACACAAAAAATTTCATAATTTTTGGAGCTCTAATCAATTCTATACAAAAATAACAAATCACAGCACTATTCATTCAATTCAGCAAAATAGAAAAATCCCATTTTCAAATAACGGTCACTGACATCAGGTCCCACAAGTCAACACCATTCCCCGCGCTGACCACGGCAGCGAAGCTTGCTGATCGGCGATTTCTCACCGACGGCGAGGTCTCCGGCAACGGCCAAGGTATTACCACGTTCCCTACATCACAGCGCGTCGATTGGTGGCACAAGCTAGACCAATTACGGCCTAGACCGAGCACGACGCTGGCCATGGCAGCCACGACAGCGCGGCTGTGGCACGCCGGTGAAAGGAGGCCGGTAGCGGTTAAACACAAAGCTTGGGAAGACACAGGAGCTCACCCCAAACACGCTCGAGCAGAAAGATGGACCGGAGAAGCAACAGAGAAGCTCGCCGACGAATAGGGCAGTCACAGCGGCTCAGCGGATGTCGACGGCGGCATTTCGGTGGCTGCAATGGACGAAAAGATCACCCAACAAGGCACAAAGCAGCACGGCAACATAGTGAAGCTAGAGCTACGCTGAGCAAGAGCAACGACGCACTGTAAAGTGCTGGCCAAGGTGACGCGCACTCGACGGCGATGCTGCCAGCCACGAGGAAGAAAGGCACGCACAGCGTTTCCCGGTGGAGTTAGGCTTCATGGATAGGTCGGCTGGGTGCGCAAGGAATAGGTGAAATTGTGATAGGTGTTGCCCGCGGGTACTGTTCCAGGTAATTACCGAATTGCCACTCGATTTAAATCACAAATTACTCCCAAAATTGCATGGTAACTCAAAAATCTCCAAAAATAAAAGTTGTTCAAAATTCAAAGTTCTACAACTTTGCTTTAATAACCATACCCAAATTCGGTCTATATTTTGAAATGCAAGTTTAAAATCAAAAGGGGACACTTTAAGAACATATCGCCTTTTCAAATTACTTCAAATTTTATATAACAACTTTGAAAACTCCAAAAACCAACTTTGTACACCTTGACAAGCTCTACACTTATGCTTTTAAGCCCAACCCCAAAATGTGCTTAGATTTTGAATTAGGTTTTTCCAGGGTAAAATTAAATGTTGGAAATAAGGGTTTTCGGAAATCCAATACAATTCAAAAGTTTTGAACTTGATTCAATCCACACAAGTCAACACATACAACCATAAATGTAAACTTGTTTTAATGAATGCATATCAAAGTTTTCACTAACACAAAATTTGATGTGCAATGCATATGATGACATGGCATGTTTTAATATTTAAAACACCCGAGGTGTTACAGGTGATGACCTCCGCTTCCGTGATGTTGGGAAAAGAGTTCCTCATCTCGAAAAAGCATCGAATGTAGCTACAGAGGAGCTCGGATGGTTTCTGGTTGATGCGGTTGAGATCATGCTTAGTGCCCGGGCGAGTACACGTGGCCATATAGTTGTCGGTGAAGACTTTCTTCAGCTCTTCCTAGGATCCGATGGAGTCTGGGGCAAGGCTCATGGCAGGTGGCATGAGCATGATGGGGAGATAATTCGCCATAACACTGGTGTCTCCTCCAGTGGCACAGACAGCAGTGGCGTAAGCCTGCAGCCACTATGTCGAGTTCATCCTTCCTTCGTAGGGCTCGACCCCAGTGATCTTGAAACCACAGGACCACCGAAGTGTTTGGAGCACCCTTGTGAAAGCTGGGGGCCCCTCAGGGTTGCCGGCACCGTGATCTGCAGTGTTGCCATCAGTGTTGAAGATCGCACCACCCCAGAAGGGTGGAAGGAGTTGCTCGGAGAAGGTTTCGGCAAGGGTCTTCATGGAGCCCTGAGACTCGGAGCTCGGATTTTCCTCCGGGATGGTCTGGAGGGACGTTCTGGGGCACCGGCCTATATGTAGCATGTTGACGGCTGGCGGAGGCTAAACGGCGAGTTGGTCGGCGTGTGGGTGGGTGCCTCCCACTTGGTCGGTGAAGTTTTTCCCCAGGGCGTCTTGGTAAATAACGGCATCGTTGGTGAGCCCGAGAGGCAGTGTCGTGACTCCTGGAGCTTCCCGAGCAGCCCCCGACAGATCCGGATTGAAGGGTGGTCGGCACTAGACCAAGGTGTCCAGAGCCGATTCGGCGATGGAGAGGCAATCAACAAGCTTCAGACCGACCCGATTGATGGACTCGATCAGATCGTGGTTGTTGATCTGCCTCCTCTAGTAGCGAGGAAGCGGGCGTTGAGTTGTTGATGAAGGAGACCTCGGAAGTGGTTCTGAGATCTGATCTGCAGTGGCAGCTGCGGGGATGGTCGAGAGCAGAATCGATCTGCACCGGCTCAAGGAGCTCTCCGACTTTGTCAGCGTTGATGATCCACGAGATCGATCCGACCGTGAAGATCTGGCCGGGCTGCGGGAGGGACGAAGAGCCTACGAAAAAAGCCATCCTGTTCGACAAGGAAACAGCACGCAAGCCCCTACCTGGCGCACCAACTGTCGACAAAATATCATCGGCAGTCCTCCGAGGGGTATCCCACGAAGGTAGATTGATCGGCAGAGGAGCGTGAGATCAAGAACAAGAAGGCAACAGAGACACACGAGTTAGACAGGTTCAGGCCGTCAGTATGATGTAATACCCTACTCCTGTGGTCTGTTGGTTTGTATTAGCTATCGTATGATATTGCATGTGTTTTGAGGGGGTCCCTGCCCGCCTTATATAGTCCAGGGAGCAGGGTTACAAGTCAGTTAGATCTGAGAGATAATCGGAAAGTAATAACTGATTACAGGAATCTTGGGATCATAAATATCCTAACAGATCTCATAGTATCTTCAGGATATCTTCCAGATGTCTTGCGGGCAGCGCCGATCAGAGTCGTGCCCCGCAAGGCTTCGTCTTGTGGGCTGGGCCGCCCCTAGGTGCATAGCCCATGTGGTCTGCCGTGGGTATCTAGGGTCGTACCCCCCACACACCTGCACCGGTGACACTGGCCCTCAGCTGGTGGTGCCGCACCCGCCACGAAAGACGCCGCCTGCTCAGCAACCACCGAGGGCGCAGGCACCACCGGATCGGCCGACGAGGCCGCAACATCATTGCCGCTCCTGCCCGAAATAGGGGTGACATTGGGCAGCAGCGTCCGTCCTACCTAAAGGGCAAGACTCTTCTTGGGCGCCAGTCCCAGAGAGCGGCCCCATCGCAAGAGTCTGCAAGAAGGTAAAAGGCATAAGGTCAAAACAGAAAGGGGGGGAATAGGGGAATTAGTGGCCTACTCTGGCACCTTTGGGTGGCGGGAACATTTTGGGGACGAACCCCCAGACCCCTGCCCCGACTCGTCTGGGCTGGACCGCTACGAGCCTACCCCCTGCTCCCGGGCAGGGGGGCTCATTTCCCTTATCTCCGAGGGCACGGCAATAGAGCCGGCCCTCTCCATTGATGCCTTAAGCGTGGCGGCGGATCCACCTGCCCCCGTCAGCTCATGGGGCACGGCAGCAGAGCCACCCCCCTCCATCAGCACCTCAGGGGCGGCGGCCGATCCGCCTGCCCCCATCCACCGATCCTCCGGTGGCACCCCGGATGGGGTGGCAGATTCTCCAGCTCCCACTGGCCCTGAGGACAGCTCCACCGACCTCACGGACTCGCTTCCCTCCTCATGGAATGGGAAGGGTCCCTGCATGGGCTAGTGGGCGTCTGTCAGCATAACCTCATCCTCCAGGACATCCCAATCCATGTTGACAGCTACCTCGTCATCGTCATCGTCGTCATCACTGCCTGTCTCCTCTCCTCGATCACGCGCTTGCCACTTCCGTAGCAGCTTCTTCCTGAGCTCCCTCATCTTTTGTCCCACTCGGCCGCGATACGGTTCGCTTTCGCCAGGGTCCGATCCTTCTGCAACTGAGCTAGGCTTTCCTTGAAGAATAGTGCCCCCGGCTAGTCCCACCACCCCCAGGGTCAGCTTCAAGGGGTCAGAAATTCAAGTAAAAAAGGAGTACGGAGGAAGAAAACTTACGAAGTCAATAAACCCTGGTTCCGGCCGTATTGGGGGATGCCCCAGCACTGGAAACACAAAGTCAAGGATGACACTAGTGGTGTCCTTCGAAGGCTCCATCGCCTCCTTGACGCGCTGCGCCACTTCGGAGGGAGGGAGCGCTTCATCGACAAGCACCGTCCCTTCGAACGATGCTCCGGGCGCCATCTGGTGCAGGGGAAGCACGCGTGCCATCAGCGGTGCCACCCTCCTCTTGTGATAGGCGCCAATGATCCCCGATCCCTTCATGCCCCTGTCCTTCAAAGTTTGGAGGGCAGCGAGAAGGTCGTTGATGTTCTTCTTCTCCTTGACCAGGACGCCCCACCTCCACGACCCCGGGGCCTCCTTGATGACGCACACGGAGAAGACTGGCAAGGGGGCGGTGGCATCATCCTTGACATAGAACCATTGCGAATGCCACCCCTTGTTGGAGGTCGATAGATGCATTAATGGGTATGCTTCTGCCCAGTTGTTGCGGAGGTAAATGCCGGCGCGTGCAGCTCTTGCTTCCCGACCTGCCTCTTCAGAAGATTGATGGCGAAGATATGCCACCACAGGTCGAAGTGGGGATCAATCCCCAAGAACCCCTCGCATAGGGCGACGAATGCCGCAAGGTGCTAGATCCCATTGGGGGTAAGGTGCTGTAGCTCCACCTAGTAGTAATCCAACAGCCCCCGAAGGAACAGGTGAGCAGGTATGGTGAATCCCCACTCATGGAAGTGAGCGAAGGACACGACATACCCTTCGGGCTACAACGACTCATCCTCATCACCGGGCAGCCGCCACTCCTCGGCGGCGGTCAGTGGGCGAAGGAGGCCACGGCGAACAAGGCCCTCTAGGCGCTGAGAGCTGATGCTGGATCTGCCCCATGGCTCCATTGAAACAATTGGGAGGGGGGGGGGTGGACGCGAGTTCAACGGCTACTGCGATGCGGATGCGAGTTCAAATGGCAGCTGCGATGCGGATGCGAGCTTGACGGTAGCCACGATGCGAGTGCGGGAGGCTCTGGCGATTGGCGGCGGAGGTTGACAACGCGAAGGCAAAAAGGCGAGTACGGAACCCTAGGGGCGAACCCCATGGTTTTATAGGGGCGACATATGCGAGAAGAGCAACCGTCCGCCTCGATCTCCGAGCCTGCCATGACACACCGCCATGTCATGTCGCGGGATACGTGCCCGCGATCCCTATCCTTTCCCACCAAAATCGCACTGGACGGTTCACCTTCTCGAGCGGATCGGACTCTTTTCCCACAGGGGGTATGGGTTAGAAAATTTCTCGTCCGGCCCGTATGGGCCTAGAAAGCCAAAGGGTCGGCCCAACAGTCTCGATGGCCATCCCAACGAGGGATCGGACCACGAGCGACTAAGACGCAGGTATGCGAGCATCAGTATGGCCTCGATCCACAGTCGAGCCCCAGCCAGGCTGACCCTGGATGAAATCCCCGTGAATGGGATACTAGGGTTCCCTTAAAGCTATCCAGTTGACAAAAACCGAGTCTCATAGCCTTACCCGCGAAGGGTCCGAAACACCCCCGGGCGATTCTGCCCGAATCACCTGGGGGCTCAGGGGCCCTCTGGAGAACCAAAACACCCCCAGGGTGATTTTGCCCGAATCACTTGGGGGCTCGGGGGCTACACCTATTGGGTGCGCTCGCGCGCACCCTCTGGCGAACCAAAACACCCCCTAGGGTGATTCTGCCTGAATCACACGGGGGCTTGGGGGCTACACCCATCGGGTGCGCTCACGCGCACCCTCTGGAGAACCAAAACACCCCCAGGGTGATTTTGCCCGAATCACTTGGGGGCTCGGGGGCTACACCTATTGGGTGCGCTCGCGCGCACCCTCTGGCGAACCAAAACACCCCCTAGGGTGATTCTGCCTGAATCACACGGGGGCTTGGGGGCTACACCCATCGGGTGCGCTCGCGCGCACCCTCTGGTGAGCCAAAACACCCCTCGGGGTGATTCTGCCCAAATCACCCGGGGGCTCGGGGGCTACTATCGAGGACCTATTACCGGGGTACGTAATGAGGTGGAACTAATGACCATCGAACGTTGACACTTCCGATGAGATGAGAATGCTACTGCATTTCTTGTCCGAATGATGGAAGGCTGGTTTCGCCTCGCCCGACCTCCGAGGGCTAGGCTCCGCCTCGCCCGATGGCTAAGGGCTGGCTTCGCCTCGCCCGACCCCCAAGGGCTGGCTCCACCTCGCCAGACGTTCGTGGGTAGGCTCCGCCTTGCCCGACGTCCGAGGGTAGGTTCCGCCTCGCCCTATGGCTCAGGGCTAGCCCTGCCTCGCCCGACCCTCGAGGGCAGGCTCCGCCTCACCCGATGGCTGAGGACAGGCTCCGCCTTGCTATACGGCCGAGGGCAGACTCCACCTTGCCCGACGATTACACCCTGCTCCTTCATAATGATGAGCACAGGGTACGATGGGACATTCAAGTCAAACGCAATACCAAGGACCATGCCCTGCACGCTGCAGGAAAGTACCATCAGGGTACGACAGGACGGGCGCTTTAGACCATTCTGGGCATGGCAGAGTCTGAATAGTGTTGTAGGCACCACCTTCAGCCATCGGGCATGGAACCTAACATAGACACACGACAACCACTACGGTCTAAGAAGAGACTCGCGCCCTCTATAGTGACGAACATACAGTCACCGCGCCATCCGCTCCCCATAGCGCTATAGGTCAACACCCCTGTCCAACACGCCGCCCGGGGGGTGGGACAGGACATGACCACTTGCTGATCTGGTAAGGGCGTGGCGTCGTCAGCACACAGGCATCCGGCGAACGTACCAATCCCTAACATGTCAGCGAGGCTGGCTCAGCGGAAAAGGAGGACCCAACACCTTCGAGAGGGGCTCCTTGGCCTCTGGTTTTTCTCCTTTCTCCAACATGTAACCCATGCTCCACCTTGATATATAAAAGGGAGGGCAAGGCACCCCGCTGAAGGGGAGGATCAACTCACAAAAAATATCGATTGGTACGATTCGACAACACACACCACGCATACAGCCAAGCAGCGACTGAGCTCTTGGCGTCCTTTCGACCATTCCATCAGAGACTTGGGACCTTTCCCTCTCTTGACCGTTTTTACCCCCTACTACGAACCTTTTTCGGTACTAATAACCCGAGTAGCAGCAGACTAGACATAGGGACATTCGGCCCGAACCAGTATAAACCTCGTGTCCTTTAGTGCACCATCCGGGCCTAACGTGCAACAATTATAAATTTACTAGCCGGTGTTTGTTCGAAACACCGACACCATGTGTCTTAATTAATTAAGCAGGCCTCCCTTCTTTCCCATGGACACACGAACTCCGATCTGCATGCATCTTTATCTTTCTATATCTTTTCTTCATGCATGTGCAAACCAACTCATGATCTGCTCCCTCACGTTAAGATATCTTGGACAGGAGGCTTCTCCTAGATTAAATAATATTTTCCGGCCAACTCACAAATATCCCTAAATTAGGAAATTTTCTTATTTTTGACACTATCAGCCGATTCCCTCCTTTTCCAGTGAAAGCTTACTAAATTTTGGTGTCAACACGTGCTACAGCACTGCACGCCCCATCATGCTCCCTAATGAGCGCCTCTGTCAGGGCAGCCACCCGCTCGACGGGCGGAGGGCAGGGATTGGGCAGCGAAATGGGCAAGGACTTTTCACCCCCCTAGGGGGCCTATGGGGCAGCCTTCTCCCACTCCTGGATGGGGTCCGACTTCCTTCAGGAGAACTAGAGCAGCGCCTATGACCACAATGACAAGGCGACTCGAGTGAAATCTCAGCACCAGCCACGGCGTCATACTCCATCAAATGATACTCACCACGCAGGAGTCATATATCCCCTACTGAAGACTGAAGAACTCCCCTGCATGGCCCATCATCACTGCGAAGGAGTCATAGAAGAAGGCGACCAGCTCGTCGAAGGCACCGCATCGCTTCATCAGCTCCAGGCCATCATCCAGGGCGTGTGGCTCTCCTGGCGACAAAGCAGAAGGAGCTGGCATAGCCACTGACGAGGAGCCACCGACGACGTGCCCCAGGGGTGAGGGGAGACTAGCGATGATGACCTCCTCTCGGCTCACCCCTACCTCAGGAGGAAGGCACATTGAGTGGGGGCCATCCCTCGTAGCATCAAATCCCGCTTGTCGCACAGGGGTTGCGATGACTGGCCCCGCTGTGATGGCATTTAGCTTCGATGTCCCATTCACTCGGGGCGACAGCAGTGGGTAGTGGTGCACCTTTTGCACCAGCAGGCAGACTGGCACCGCCACACCGCCGAAAGCCCCCACCGAGGAAGATTCCCTGCAAGTCAACATCCGCGTCATCAAGCAATGGACAAGTGACCTCCAGACCAAAGCAGCCTGGCCGACGGGGGCCCTCATCTACCACTCGAAGAAAGCCTCAGGGTAGAGCACCTCTTTGTGAAGGTGCCCCTGCCCTAGGGGAACATGAGCAGGGGTGCTTCCAAGCCACCCCGGTGGCAGGCGACTCTCCCAAATATAGGGTGAGGGACGCGCCCCCAACAGCGAAGAAGGGCCCCCGGCGGCGATGTCGGCCCCCTGCCCCTTTTGGCTGGGGGGAATGGAGAATGCCCCAGATACAGAAGACTGTCGGGCCTTGGTTCATACACCGCAAAGGGGGCCAGGCATTCATCAACCGCTGGCTCCCCCGATGTGGACCCCAACACCATCCATGCCACTCCGGTCATAGACTCCTCTAGAAGATGGCCCTCCGCCACCGTGGACGGGTCCCCTAGCCCGAGGTATTCCCACATCGGGGACGGCCTCAATATCAATGGGAGGATCTGATAGAACAGGAATACCTAGAGCACCATCTAGCCGGTCAGTCCAGCATCCTTCGAGGCTGTAATCCAGTCCACCAACCCCTCCGCAACCTCAAGAATGGGCCCCTCCAGCATGCTCTTCCAAGACGGCAGTGTCACTGGCCCAAAACAGTCAGTAGAGTAGGCTGGAAGGGACCTGGAGGGTCAGAGAGGTAGAACCATTTCTGATGCCACCCCTTCTCTGAGGTGGGGAAGGAAAGCTCTAGGTACCATGATTTTCGATTGTTGCACGGCTGGATGGTGGCGGCAGTGATCCATTGAACGAATCCATCACTGTCCTTGTTCAGGTTTAGGCAGAAGATCCTCCTCCACAAGTCAAAGTGGGGCTCAATCCCTAGATAGCACCTGCATAGGGTGACAACCACAGCAAGGTGTGTCACCCCATGCGGCGTTAGATTACGAAGCTGCATCCCAAAGTAGCAAAGGAACCTCCCCATGAATGGATGCGCGGGCACCCGAAACCTGGCAAGGTGGAACATGATGAAGGAGATGACCTGTGACTCATTGGGCATGGGCTCCGATGCCTCCAGATCTAGCAGATCCCATCCGGAAGGGGGAAGGATCAACCATGCCCAGGCCACCTCCAACATCTCACCTTCAGCCTTCGACGTGTCCCATGTAACACACTGGGTGTTAGCCACTTGATAGGCAGTGGGTTTGAGCTCAAACATGATAGGTCAAGAGGTAATCAGGAGCTTTAGTTCCTTATCTCTAAAATGGTTATGGAAGTGTTGTGGTCAAATCTATGAAATTGAGTCCCAGGTTGAACTTGGACAATACACCTTGCTTACATGTTGACCCTTTTCAAATGTAGGCTTGAGTAATGTGGAAGGTGCCCCTTTTCATGTGCCTCACATCTATTTCCATCTACATTGACTATTGGATAAGTTTCATGAAGTTTGGAGCCAAGAAGTCACATGAAAGGCTAAGTTATAATCTTTCTCGAATTGCTTCATCCGGTGAATGGGAACATGGGATGTTTACCAAACCTTGCTACCTTTCTCAAATGACTCTAATTGGACTCTACAACAAAAGCTATGAAGGTTTCATGTTGAGCTAATGCCCACAAAATGCTTCAATGGATCAAAAAGGATGATTTAACCATATTTAAGATGTTGTTTGGACCAAAGTAGAACTATAAGTTTTGTACTTATTTTGGTGTTTGACTGTAAATGAAAGTTGTAGTTTGGCCGTTTGGCCTCTGGGAAACAAACTTTGTTTAAAGGTCAAGATATAGTTTGGCCCCTAACTTAGTCAAACTGAGGCCTCAAAACTAAACCCAGTGCTGTTTCAGATCTCAAAAATTTGGCTAAGTCTGAGATTACAATGTTGATGATGTTTGGCATCTCGCGTTCTTAGATTTTTGTTAAGCAACTCAAGTTGAGCCAAATATAAAAGTTGGAGTTTACCTCTTGGAGAAGAGCATGTAAAAAGTTGGACTTAGTTTGACCTCCCAAAACCAACAAAACCGAGCTCAACCTTAAACCTCGTTAAGTCATTGACGGTGTGAACTTAGGGCTTATTTAACCGCTAATCTACTGCCCTAATGACCATGGACCCTAACTGAAATTTGTAGAATTGTTCTTGGGTTGCAACTTTGCTTTTGGGACCAAGGTCCAAATCAGCTCGTAGCCGGCCCAATTCGGCTCCCACCTTGCCCACTTCACCGTACGCCACAAGCTTGACGCAATGCCCCGTGGCTACCATGCTCAGCGCCGCGTGTCCTCCTCCATGCCATGCGCCCCTTCCCTCTCCTCGCCTCCATTTGAAGCTACCTGAGCCCCCTCTCAGTCTCTCCCTCACTCTCTCCACTCCCTCTATGCTCTCCCTTGCCCCTGCTTACGTCGGAGCTTGCGCCGCCATGGTCGAGGCGAGCCGAGCTCGCCGCTGCCGCGTTTCCTACCCTCCGAGCCTTCTCCGCCCTAGTTGCGTGCATCATCACCTCCGTCTCCTTCTCCTCTCGAACCGGCACTCCTCGGCCGAGTGGGAGACCACCAGAGCAGCACAGCCATTGGAGCTGCTCCCGTCGGTGCACGTGGCCCAGCCTTTGCGAGCCACCTCCTAGGCATCCTCGCTGACCCGTGGGTGTGCGCGGCCCCCCTGGCTCCAGCGCGTGTCGAGCCTTCCTCCGCTGCCGGCTAGCCAGACCACGGGGCGCCTTGGGCCATGCTGCGAGCTCATCTTGGTAGCGCCTCGTGCCCAGCAGCAGCCAGTCCGCCCTTCTCCTTCCGCCGCCCGCTTCTTCTCCAAGCGAAATCCGGCCTCCTGATGACCCCCCCTTTCAACTCGCATGGAGGACCTCGCGCAAGAATGCGAAGAAAGGGAAGGGCCTAACTGTGAACCCTAGACTCATATGAATAGTGCCTAGAAGGACCTGTTCGCTGGAATCGGTATTTGAGGAAAGTTCAGGATCTCCAATGCAAAATGTGTTTCTCCATTATTGCTTTTAATTTAGCTTAAATTTTAAAAAATCATAATAAATCGTACAAAAATCATAAAATAGCAAATGAATACTTTTTGGAATCGTTGAAAGTAGATCTATGCATTAGAGTCATAATATGACATGTGTTAGTAGAAGGTTTTTGTTGTTTTTATTTATCTATGTTAATTAGGGTTTTCTAGAAATAAATTTGTATCTAAAGTTGTGGTGCTCCATTGCTATGAAATTTTTATGGTAGGCTGCTGATCCTATACGTGCCCTGTGGTAAAAATTTCATGCTTATTGGATGCAGTATGGTTGAGTTATTGATTTAACTTATTTAGTTCTTGATAAATAATTTTAAATGATTTATATTTTTTTATGAAGGTGTAAAAATGGAAAATTTTGTTCCATTACCTTAGTAGGAGGTTGTTGTGTCATGTTGATACATAATATGGCCATGTGTTTGTAGAAAATCGTCTGTTTTAGATTTATCTTGCTCTCACATGTTTTCTTGCAATATAATTTGTCTTTTTTGTAATAATTAATCTATAAAACCTGAGCATGTAAGATTTGTACAGTAATCATGTTTTGTCATCATCTATCTCTTATAAAAATTTGAGATCAAAATGAGATGTTTGCAACATCACCTATAATTAATATATGGGTTTTTATATATGGAAAAGCTAATGAAAGTTTGTTAGTAGATGTTTGTGTTTATGCCATGTAATACCTATAATAATTGGTGCTAGGTAATTTGATTGCTTGGTTATAGTTAGGAGTTCATGGAGCTTCATATATAGCAACAAAATGTTAGTTGTTAACAACATAAATGGTAAATGCATGTAGTTGTATCTTTGCTGTTATGGCTGCATGTACAATTTCATGGTTCTGATATTTTCATGATGCAAATGATGTTTTATGTAGATATATTGAATACAAAAGTTGTAGACAATTTTGTATCTTGCTTGTCCTAAAATTTCATGATTTCAGGCCTGCTGGTGTAGGAGTTATATATTTTACATGTTTGCTGTCAGCTTTTGCATGTTCTCTAGACAGATCTGAATAATTATATTGTTTGGCTTATTTAAATATGGAATCATGTATTGGTGATAATAGGAGAGTTATAGTTATTTTCCTAAGCTTTCTAAAATGTCTAAGATCACTGCTTTTGGTGGTCTAGAACTCAAGTTTTTGTTGTTCAAAGTGGAATGGTAGGTTTTGTTCAAATCTGGACAGAGATGTCCTCATTGGGTTGTTTAACCTTGTTAGTTGTAGAATCATCTTTAGATATTAATAAGAAAGTCATAAGTAACTTAATAACATTTCTATAAAGTTAAGAATCATGTTTGTTGGATGATTAAAACTCTAGTTATGCATTTCTGAAGTTCTTGTCAGTTTTCTATCCTAGTTTGAGTAGATTGGCTTGTTAGTGTTTTTCACCCTTGTTAACCTTTGAATCAGCTCTAGGTGTAAATAACAAAGTTGTAGACAATTTCCTAAGATTTCCAGAAAGTCAAGGTTCACCTTTGTTTGATGCCTATAACTCCAGCTATGGTTGAAACAAGTGACTGCTATGCTTCTGCCCAAAATCTAAGCATGTACCTAAAATTATTTGCTTCACTTTGTATTGCTTTGTATGCTTGTTAGTGTTAGCTCATGACACAACTAGAGTTAAATTGATCTACCTCAGGTATCTTATAAATATGTTATATAATGTCGGTCAAGCATGTAACTAATAAATGATCTTAATGCATGTTTTGCTATAGCTTTAATTATGTCGGTGTCGTTCACCGCAGCCCTAGTTCTTATGTGATGCTAGGCTTAATTAGTTCTTGATGGCTAAATGCTTGTAATAGTTTGACTTGAGTTAACTGGTGTGCCATGCTTGTTATGCTTGCTATCCCTATGCTAGACTTGAGTGATAGTTAGTTAAATGACTTGCTCTCTAAGTGCATATGTCTTGAGGTGTAACCTTATACTTGTCTTGAATGCTTTATATGATGCATCTCATGTTACCATTCTTTGCATTCATGCACTTGCATTGTTGCATCTCATCTAGGTACGCTAAATGCACAACATGTGGACGTGAAACAGGTGATGATGGAGTCAAACCAGAAGATGGTGTTGGTGGACCTATCCCGAAGATGGAAGGACCCCTGGAGTGCAGGCCTAGAGTGGAAGATGTTCCCCAAGACGGTGTAAGTTAACTAAACTGACTTTGTGTCAGATCCCAGGCAAGCCCCAGAGCATTCTAAATCTCCTATGTTTTACAAATATCAATTTGAGTCCTTTTTTATGTTTGATGCATTAGGTTAAAGGAGTTGATTGGAAACTCTTGATGCATATAATTTCCTTGTCTAGACATATACCTTGAACCCTGTGTAGGTCCAAGATCGAATATATGCTTAGCCATGCTTAGTCTGGTAGAAGTCGGGTGATTTCCTATCACCTGCGAGATATAGGTGGATACCGGAGCATGGTTGGCTATATTTGCTATCGTGGAAAATAACCATGGGGTGTTATTAAGTGGAGACCGGGCAGGAACTTATATGCAATGGTGTTGGGTTGGCTATGTTGGTCCTGTCCATGTCGATTAAGGACCGTACCATTTTTGGCACTTCTGTCGAGGTTGAACGCATGCCTTTCACTTAGCTGGCCGGATAACTCATTTTGACCGTGAAGCTGAGTAGCTCAACTCAGGCCGGGCCTCATTCTGTCAAAGTGTGCACTCTAGATGGTAGTAAGGATGTGCGGGAGCCAGAAGTGAGCCCAAGGGTAGGGTAGTCCTGATCGTCCTGGCAGCTGGTTGTCCCTTATTGTGCAGTGCTGATCGAACCCACGAAATGTGTACCTGAGTTGTACCAAAGGTGACCTAAGGCTATCATGGCTGGTAGACCTGGGTTTTTGTTAGGAATACTGCCCAGCTGGTTGTAACCGATTCGAATCACCATCTCTCCTGGATAGTGAGAAACTCGACTAGCTTCAGCATCGTACTAATTGGATTATCGAATATGATGGTTCTGATAAATATGAAAATCTTACACCGGTTATGGTTACTATTGTTATGCTACTAAATGATATACCACATGTTTGGCACATGTTACTTGCTAATCTAGAGATGAATATCTATAATTAACTAGATGACCGAATTATAAAATGTATAGCTGAATTAGTGGCTTTTTATGCAAAATATTGTCAAGCTAGCTCCACCTATAATCGGTTTTTAAAGCTATGTTGTTTTCACTATTCGATTTTGAAACCCAAACTTGTATTATTATTTGTGAACTCATTGTAAACATTATTTCTGCTGCAACTTCATGTATATAATGTGTATTTGCTTAATCGTGCGATCTTAGTTGTGATGTTGATTTACCGAGGTCCTTCATGACACTCGGCGGAATACCGGGTTTCTATAAGTAAAAGTATGTGCGCGTCAACGTGTTAAATGGGGGCAGCCATACTTGCGATTGTATGAATTGGGCGGTTCTATCACAGCTGGCATCAGAGCAAGATTAAGCATAATACTGTCATGTACATAGTTTTAAAAACAAAGTTTTGATTTTAAAAGCCTATTTGGACTAAAACTTTAGCTACAGGCAAATTTATCAAATTAAATTTGCAAAACTATGCTAGCGACAACCTCTGGTTAAGCCCAATTAAGGACTACTAGGTGGCTAAGTAAACTAATACTAACTATGGGGTGCTTTACTTAAGTGCAATTTTTATTTCATCGTCCATACGACGTGCTATTGTATGGATGCCATTTGCTTGAATGGTAATGTATGGATCAATATACCTCTATGCCTAGGTAAGTTGGTGAGTGGCATGACCGCAAGATGTGAATGTGCGGTCAAAGGGGAGAGGTAGTTTTGATACTTAAGTATATATATCTCATATATATACGGAAGTATTTAATTGTGGGTTAGTTTTGGTACGGTTGTACATGCATATTCTGTATGTATGTATAGACGTATTTATATATGGGTTGCTTTGATACAAAAGTATATAAATATTCTATATATATGGAAGTATTTAGAATGAAACCTAGAGACCAAACTTTCATTTCTGTTTATATAGAATTGTGGGTTCAGCTGAAATGAAATTCTTCTGCAGGTAAGCTAACCAGGAATGCGTAGATTGAATGTAGCTGACAACTAGCTATATGTCGAGAGAGTATGTGTTATGCCACCGAAATAGAACGGGATTGCCACCTTAGGCTGGCAATTTTGTGAGGATGAATAGGACGTTCATGCATCATGATTGTGCTTGTGCATAAATATGCTTCCCTCACTTTTGTTCTAACAATAAGTAACTTGTGATCAGTGTGATGTTACTATCTTCCCTGTGTGAAGCTAGGCAAAATGCCTTGTTCCATGCTGCTTGAATAGCTGTGCTTGAGGAAGGTTGTGTTTGTAATTAATGCCAAGATTAGAAACATGGTCAATGTTTTGCCATTAGATAATTCTTTAGATGGCCTAGAGAAGACTCCTTGCACCCCTTTGTACCTTGCTTTTGCCCTCTCATATCAACAATGTTGGAGTAGTCAAGGTGTTCTACATGTCAATTTGTACCATTGCGAGTCAAAAACAACTTGAAAGGTGTAAAAGAATAGATTTCATATTATGATTTTTTGATTGACATTAGAAAGGAAGCTTCAATGCCAAAAGTAGTTCAACAAGTAAGCTTTATTGGATTGTAATTATACCATGAACGAAAGTTGTACTCAAGCTACTTTGTTAGAGGACTGCTTTTCAAATTTTATGAATAAATCTTCAACCATTGTTGTCCTCCGAGCATCACTATTCTCCTTTTTAGTAGCAATCTTTAACATCGGTTCATCCTTGGGCACTCGCTGGGTGTTTTTACCCAAGAGGATGCCTCTACAACAAAGTAGATAACTATTACTGCTTGAAAATGAGGACCCCTTAAATAATGATCGTCGAAAACGCTGAGCCGATAGAGTAAACTATCACATTCACCGCTCTCTCAACTGACTCAGATAATACAGTGTTGTTATTAGAGAAAGAGAACTGCACACATGGAACTTTATGTAGCATTTCATCAATTGGCATATGAGTGATTTGATAGTCTCCAGCGACACAAACACCTTCTGCTAGTAGGCCAGTTTCCTGACAAGAAGGGGTTTTGTGGAACATGATTGTTCATATACATGCTATATCCACTAGAGAAGTAGATATTGGTAAGCGGTTAGTTTATGATCCGGAACACCCTGCATGCACCGAGAACAAGTACTCAGAGCAATGTTGTCTTGGATTCCTCCCAAAGTAACAATGCTTCATGGAAGTCAATGAAGGAAATTATTTAGACAAAATCTACTATGAAGAACAAGTATTAGAGAGTGTATTGACCAAATTAGCCTCTCTGATGCTTGAAGCTAAGTAGCCTAAAGCTATTCCTACTATTGGAAAATGGATGACACGCTTCTCTTCCCTTAAAAGTCTTTCGCACCGAATCTCTGGGCGAGATTCTCGTAAGGGGGGAAGGCTGTAACACCCTAGGTGTTAGCCACTTGCTAGGCAGTGAGTTTGAGCTCAAACATGACAGAACAAGAGGTAATCAGGAGCTTTAGTTCCTTATCTCTGAAATGGTGATGAAAGTGTTGAGATCAAATCTATGAAATTGAGTCCCAACTTCAACTTGGACCATACACCATGCTTACATGTTGACCCTTTTCAAATGTAGGCTTGAGTAATGTGGAAGGTGCCCCTTTTCATGTGCCTCACATCTATTTCCATCTACATTGACTATTGGATAAATTTCAAGAAGTTTGGAGCCAAGAAGTCACATGAAATGATAAGTTATAATCTTTCTTGAATTGCTTCATCTGGTGAATGGGAACATGGGATGTCTACCAAACCTTGCTACCTTACCCAAATGACTCTAATTGGACTCTACAACAAAAGGTATGAAGGGTTCATGTTGAGCAAATGCCCAGAAAATGCATCAATGGATCAAAAAGGATGATTTAAGCATATTTAAGATGCTGTTTGGACCAAAGTAGAACTATAAGTTCTATACTTATTTTGGTGTCTGACCCTAAATGAAAGTTGTAGTTTGGCCTCTAGGGAATAAACATTGTTTAAATGTCAAGAGCTAGTTTGGCCCCTAACTTAGTCAAACTGAGGCCTCAAAACTAAACCAGTGATGTTTTGGATCTCGAAAATTTGGCCAAGTCTGAGATTACAATGTTGATGATGTTTGGCATCTCGCGTTCTCAGATTTTTGTTAAACAACTTAGGTTGAGCCAAATATAAAAGTCAGAGTTTACCTCTTGGAGAAAAGCATGTAAAAAGTTGGACTTAGTTTGACCAAATTTGACCTCCCAAAACCAACAAAACCGAGCTCTACCTTAAACCTCGTTAAGTCGTTGATGGTGTGAACTTAGGGCTTATTTAACCGCTAATCTACTACCCTAATGACCCTGGCCCCAAAATGAAATTTGTAGAGTTGTTCTTGGGTTGCAACTTTGCTTTGGGGCCCAAGGTCCAAATCGGTCCATAGACGGCCCAATTCGGCTCCCAACTTGCCCACTTCACCGCACGCCATGTGCTCGACACAATGCCTCGTGGCTGCCATCCTCAGCACCGCACGTCCTCCTCCATGCCACATGCCCCTGCCCTCTCCTTGCCTCGATTTGGAGCTGCCCAAGCCCCCTCTCAATCTCTCCCTCACTCTCTCCACTCCCTCTGCGCTCTCCCTCACCCCTGCTCATGCCGGAGCATGCAACGCCCTGGTCGAGGCGAGCCGAGCTCACCGCTACCGCGTTCCCTGCCCTTTGAGCCTTCTCCACCCTAGCTACATGCACCATTGCCTTTGCCTCCTCCTCTCCGACCAGCGCTCCTTGGCCGAGCGGGAGACCACTGGAGCAGCCTAGCCATCGGAGCCGCTACTGTCGCCACCGTCGGTGCATGTGGCCCGGCCTCTGTGAACCACCTCCCGGCCGTCCTCGCCCACCTGCGGTTGCGTGTGGGCCCCCTAGCACTCCAGCATGGGTCGAGCCTTCCTCTACCGCTAGCTAGCCAGGCCACCGGAGGCAGCTGCCGCTTGCTTCCGTGGCCAGCAGGCCACGGGCCGCCTTGGGCCATGCTGCAAGCGCGTGCGGGTGTGCCTTGTAGCCGCACAGCCTGGCTGGCCCTTCTCCGCCACCGCTGGCCCTTCTCTGGCTGAAATCCCGGCCTCCCTGATGACCCCCTCTGTTCAATTCGCGTGGAGGACCTTGTGCAAGAATTCAAAGAAAGGGAAGGGCCTAACTGTGAACCCTAGACTCATATGAATTGTGCCTAGAAAGACCTGTTTGCTGGAATCAGAATTTGAGGAAAGTTCAGGGTCTCCGATGCAAATGTGTTTTTCCTTTATTGCTTTTAATTTAGCTGAAACTTTGGAAAATCACAATAAATCGTAGACAAATCGTAAAATAGCAAATTAATCCTTGAAAGTAGATCTATGCATTAGAGTCATAATATGATATGTGTTAGTAGAAGGTTTTTGCTATTTTTATTTATCTATGTTAATTAGGGTTTTCTACAAATAAATTTATATCTAAAGTTGTGGTGCTCCAATTACTATGAAATTTTTATGGTACGCTCCTGATGTTGTATGTGTGCTGTTGTAAAAATTTCATGCTCATTGGATGCAGTATGGTTGAGTTATTGATTTAACTTGTTTAGTGCTAGATAAATAATTTTAAATGAGTTATAATTTTTTATGATGGTGTAAAAATGGAAAATGTTGTTCCATTACCTTGGTAGGAGGTTGTTGTGTCATGTTGATACTTAATATGGCCATGTGTTTGTAGAAAATCATGTGTTTTAGATTTATCTTGCTCTCACACGTTTTCTTGCAGTAGCAATTTGTCTTTTTTGTAATAATTAATCTATAAAATCTGAGCATGTAAGATTTGTACAATAATCATATTTTGTCATCATCTATCTCTCATTAAAATTTGAGATCCATATAAGATGTTTGCAACATCACCTATAATTAATATATAGGTTTTTATATATGGAAAAGCTAATGAAAGTTTATTAGTAGATGCTTGTTTTTATGCCATGTAATACTTCTAATAATTCATTCTAGGTAATGTGATTGCTTGGTTATAGTTAAGAGTTGCATGGAGCTGCATATATATCAACAAAATGTTAGTTGTTAACAACATAAATGGTAAATGCATATCGTTTTATCTTTACTGTTATGGCTGCATATATAGTTTTGTGGTGGTGATATTTTTGTGATTCAAATGATGTTTTCTGTAGATATGTTGAATACAAAAGTTGTAGATAATTTCTGTATCTTGCTTGTCCTAAAATTTCATGATTTTAGGCCTACTGGTGTAGGAGTTATTGATTTTACAATTTTGCTATCAGCTTTTGCATGTCCTGTGGACAGATCTGAATGATTGTATTGTTTGGATTATTTAAACATGGAATCGTATATTGGTGATAATAGGAGAGTTGTAGTTCTTTTCCTAATCTTTCTAAAATGTCTAAGATCACTGCTTTTGGTGGTCTAGAACTCTAATTATTGTTGTTCAAAGTGGAATGGCAGGTATTGTTCAAATCTGGACATAGATGTCTTCATTTGGTTGGTTAACCTTGTTAGATGTAGAATCATCTTAAGATAATAATAATAAATCTATAAGTAACTTAATAAGATTACTATAAAGTAAAGAATCATGTTTGTTGGATGATTAAAACTCCAGTTATGCATTTTTCAAGTTCATGTCAGTTTTCTGTCCTAGTTTGAGCAGATCAGCTTGTTAGTGTTTTTCACCCTTGTTAACCTTTGAATCAGCTCTAGGTGTAAATAACAAAGTTGTAGACAATTTCCTAATCTTTCCATAAAGTCTAGTATAACCTTTGTTTGATGCCTATAACTCCAGTTATGGTTGATACAAATGACCGCTATGCTGCTGCCTAGAATCCGAGCATGTACCTAAATTTGTTTGCTCACTTTGCAATGCTTTGTATGCTTGTTAGTGTTAGCTCATGACACTACTAGAGTTAAATTCATCTACCTGAGGTATCTTATAAATATGTTATATAATGTTGGTCAAGCACATAACTAATAAATGATCTTAATGCATGTTTTGCTAGAGCTTGAATTATGTTTGTGTCATTCACCGCACCCTAGTTCTTATGTGATGCTAGGCTTAATTAGTTCTTGATGGTTAAATGCTTGTAATAGTTTGACTTGATTTAACTAGTGTGCCATGCTTGTTATGGTTGCTATCCCTTTGCTAGACTTGAGTGATAGTTAGTTAAATGACTTGCTCTCTAAGTGCATATGTCTTGAGGTGTAACCTTATACTTGTCTTGAATGCATTTATATGATGCATCTCATGTTACCATTCTTCGCCTTCATGAACTTGCATTGTTGCATCTCATCTAGGTACGCTAGATGCACAACGCGTGGACATGAAGCAAGTGATGATGTAGTCAAACCAGAAGACGGTGTTGGTGGACCTGTCCCGAAGATGGAAGGACCCCTGGAGTGCATTCCTAGAGTGGAAGATGTTCCCCAAGACATTGCAAGTTAACTAAACTGACTTTGTGTCACATCCTAGGTAAGCCACGGAGCATTCTAAACCTCCTATGTTTTACAAATATCAATTTGAGTCCTTTTATATTTGATGCATTAGGTTAAAGGAGTTGATTGAAAACTCTTGATGCATATAGTTTCCTTGTCCAGACATATACCTTTAACCCTGTGTAGGCCCAGGATCAAATATATGCTTAGCCATGCTTAGACCAGTAGAAGTTGGGTGATTTCCTGTCACCTGCGAGAAATAGGTGGATACCGAAGCATGGTTGGCTATATTTGCTGTCGTGGAAAGTACCCATGGCGTGTTATTAAGTGGGGACCGGGCGGGAACTTATATGCAATGATGTTGGGTTGGCTATGTTGGTCCCATCCGTGTCGATTAAGCACCGTACCATTGTTGGCACTTCTGTCGAGATTGAACGCATGCCTCTCACTTAGCGGGCCAGATAACTTGTTCTGACCGTGAAGCCGAGTAGCTCAACTCAGGCCAGGCCTTGCTCTATCAAATTGTGCACTCTAGATGCTAGTAAGGATGTGCGGGGAGCTAGAAGTGAGCCCAAGGGCAGGGTAGTCCTGATCGTACTGGCAGCTGGTTGTCCCTGATTGTGAGGCGCTAATCGAACCCACGAAATGTGTACCTGAGTTGTACCAAAGGTGACTTAAGGCTACCGTAGCTGGTAGACATAGGTTTGTGTTAGGAATACTGCCCAGCTGGTTGCAACCGATTCAAATCGCTGTCTCTCCCGGATAGTCAGAAACTCGACTAGCTCTAGCATCGTAGTAATTGGATTATGGAATATGATGGTTCTGATGAATATGAAAATCTTACACCGGTTATGGTTACTATTGTTATGTTACTAAATGATATACCACATGTTAGTTGCTAATCTAGAGAAGAATAGCTATAATTAACTTGATGACCAAATTATAAAATGTATAGCTGAATTAGTGGCTTTTTATGCAAAATGTTGTCAAGCTAGCTCCACTTATAAAGCCTTGCATAATCCTTGGTGTAACTTTATTTTTGGTTTATGATAGGTAAGTCTAGCTGAGTACATTCGAGTACTCAGGGTTTATCCCGCCATGTTGCAGGTGAAGTTCTCAGCCTGCTGAAGATGGTGGCTAACCGCCGGTAAGCTTGGTGACTCTATATAGTGTTCTTATCTATATGCTTTTGTCAGAGGATGTCATGTATGCTAGCAATGTATTTGGAACTTATATTATTGTAATCATTTGAAAGCTATGATGTGTATTATTATTTCTGAACTCATTGTAAACATTATTTTCGTTGCAACTTCATGTATATGATGTGTATTTGCTTAATCGTGCGATCTTGGTTGTGATGTTGATTTACCAAGGTCCTTCGTGACACTTGGTAGACTACTAGGTTTATATAAGTAAAAGTACGTGCGCGTCAACGTGTTAAACGGGGGCAGCCATACTTGCGCTTGTATGAATTGGGCTCGACGGTGCTTAGATGGGGACGCGACGAGAGAGCAAGAGTGAAAGGTATGCCCACTTACTCCCCTGTCCAGCCTTTTCTACAACCCGAGCCTATAGGAATGGACGCGGGCCAGCCCGAGCGCACCGCCCACTCTGCGCACACCTCCTCGTGGGACTTGGGGGGATCCAGCTCCCCCGAGCCCACCAGCTATCATCAATGGCTTGGATCCACATGCAGCAAGTGCGATGGCTCCTCCTCCGCCGGATCTGCTCCATGTGGCCCCGACATCTAATCTCCCAGATGAGGTGGGACGGCACGGGGGTTGCGCACCATAACTCCTCCACTAGGCACGACGGCCCAGACGCCATCAACTGCCTATGCAAGGCATGAGTGGATGGGAAGCGCTCAGAGGCCGCCCCTTCCATAGGCAAGGAGGCCCCACCATGGCCTCGGGTGCTACGCCGGCTCCCCAGATGGAGTAGCCTACCCCCCCCCAAACAATGGGCGCTCGGGTGGCGCATCCCCCAAAGAACCAACCAACTACCTAGAGTTGGGTTAGGAGCCGCTGAGTAGTGGGTGTTGATAGTAGTTAACACTCATCACAAACCATTAATGTAACTTGTATAATTGGCTAAAATAGATCACCAACATAGACTTAGGGGTTTAAACTGACAAATTCCATAAGTTTTGGTGAATCTGTGTTTTCAGCAGGATTTAATCAGAAAACCATCAAGAGGGGACCTATTCGCCAAAGGAAATCACGGAATTCTACAGGGGAATCAACGTGGGAAGGTTCTAGAAGACTCTAGGAGGTTCTCCACCAAAGCAGGGCTCGACCCACTACCTGGCCACCCAGCCCCAGTGGGCCCCACCTATCAACCTCTTTGTTATGTCGGTTCTCCACCACCTCCTAGGATGCATCGCAACCGTTATTTGAAGTCAATTTGATCCAAGGGTTGAGGATTGATGCTTCGAGCTATATATACCTACCTGCACATCCCCGCAAAAACGCTAATTCATTACCATGTTCGAATCCTGAGAGCTGAGAAGCCAGAAACCCTAATTCATATGTCCACTAGGATCAGGTCTAGCAATCAAGAGAAGATTAGTCCTCGATAGGATCTGTTTACACCAAAATTTGGGAGAAAGAACGTGGGAACTCGCAAGCTTCCAAGATTGTGCCAATCAAGGAGGATCGATGTTAGCCGATTCAGATACGACCCTAGAATCGGGTCTCTTGTGATGACGCCAGTAGATAGCGATGATGAACTACAGTTGGCGCTAGGGAACTACATATCGGACTCTGCAAAAAAGGCAAAGATTAGAGTCCAAGTTATCTTAAATTAGGAATATTTTCGTTTATGCCAAGGATTGTAACGAATCATGCTCGAGTAGGATTCATGTTTAGACTCCGGGTATAAATATCAGACCCCGGCTATTGTAAGAGAACATCAATCAATCCAATATACAAGTTATTTACTTTTTTTGGCTCTGGCCACCCCTTAGGAGTAGGAGTAGAGTGGATCTCGGTGAGTTCTTCAGCAAGTATGGCTGCATCGATCCGGTTGACCTCCATAGCTTGTTGTAAGTACCGTCATGGCTTATACCTCTGTTCGTACAGCTGCACCGATCCGGTCGACCTCCACTGCGACTCTGGTATAAGTTAGTTATCGATTCTTGCCTAGTTCAAGTATGGCTGCATCGATCCGGTCAACTCCCACTACATGAACTAGATCAAGGTCAAGTTATCGGCTCTACCTTAGGATGACAGTCTTTGGTAGATTCATTAAGTTACCGATATTGCTTATTGCTTTCATTATTTATCTAATTACAGCAATATCATTCTGCCCGATTGGGATTGATCTAGATCAGCATTAAATCTTGTTTAGTCCATCGTTTGCTAACCTCAAATTGATCTAATCTACACCTTAAATGATGAGTTATGTTTTATCGATTGTTTTATGTCAATCCTGATCGTGCATAGTGTGTGGTTAAGGCGTGTTGCGTCTTGAGTAGATTTATTGGCTAGCGAGAACCATTCCATGCCCTATTATCACGGCCTATGTGATTCTGCCTCACACCCCACTGTTAGTACCATAGAGTGGGGACCGTTATCTGGTAGATCTATTCCTGATAAGGCATGACTTTAACTATGCGTTATGCTTGAATTGGCTATTTTAGCCGATATCGAGCGCTTTCACGAACAGTTCGCATCACAAGACCATTGAAGTAAAGATAGGTTGAAAGATATGTTAGCCCCATGATCTTATTATTGTATTATGGCCTACATGATTCTGTCTCATGCCTCACTGATATTAGTTATGAGTTAGGGTCGTAATCTATTGTTATTTCTATGGCATGCATGATTCTGCCTCATGCCCCACTGGTCATAGTGATGGATGAGATCTAACATGTTCATTAGATTTATCTTTATTAAACGGTTAAGTGATGTTGAATTATTTCTTTATATAAAAAGGGGTTTGGTTACTTATAATCATTGGCTCAGCACAAACCGATCATTGATGACATCTTATTGCCATTGATTAATATCTGTTCGATTAATGATATTTTCCCTGAATGATAACTGATTCTTCTTATCCAACCCAATGTGCTTTAATCGATTTATTCTCATGAATATGCTGGAACCGACTATTTAGTCGATCTCCTTTCATATCGGCTCTCATAGCCGCACATTCGAGACTGTCTGGCAACACCAACAAGTTCTGCCCTTAATTACTGATGAACTTTCTCTCCTTGTCAATTACATGGTCAAATTGACTCACACATCTCGAGAGGAGTGCGTAGGATCGACCACCCCAGCGCTGAAGCTAGGCGGATCTATAGTTCCATTGAGCAGACCCTTCCGGCTTGCTGCATGTGTCCTCAGCATGAGACGAAAATTATGTGTCGACACATGTTTCTGGCATGCTCGGTGGGACACCACAATCGTCATGGCAGTTCACAACAACAACGACATCCTTATGTTGCATTATGAAGATCTACCTGATGGGGATAAGGGTATCATCAACAAAGCTACAGAAGAGATTCAAAACAAATGTTTATTGTCCTACACCAAAACACGTGACAACACAGTTGTTTAGAAATTTCCACTACCAAGAGTTCTATTACACGGGTAGACTTACATAAATGAAGCTGAAGACAGGCGTTTCTTTAAAGAAGCTGTGGACAACTCTATTCGTGATGCCATATCAAGCCATAATGAAGCTTTCATGGACGTATTCCATAATGCCTTGAAAGAGGCGATTCATGGATTTCCAGTTGGTCAAGGCGGACTGGCTTATTACAACATTCTAGATCCATCGACCCAAGGAACCAATCAAGTCAGTACCAGCCATCAAGAAGCAGCACCAGCTGGTACTGGTGATGTCTAGATAGTTCAGGGTTCATCTGAGCAAACTCAAGAAACTACTGCAAATCAAACTAGTACAATCCTGGACCATCAGTACAGCATGTGCAACAGCCGGTGGGGCAAATTCAGAACCAGTTGATCAATTTTGGCACATCAGGCCACATACCGTCATCGGCTCAAAAAATAGCATCGTCAATTCAAAGGATCCATAGAGATATAGATCCTTATGTCTATAATCAGAAACTTCAAGCAGCGAGCCAGCAAAGGACCCAGCAGGTTGAGATTCCACAAGGGTATCACTATGGCACAAATTATAATACCCTCCACATGATGCAAAATCTAGGATATCAAGGCACATGAGATTTCAATCCACAGATGGGCCAGTAGGTGCAGAGGAATCCAAATCCGCAAGCTGATGAATTATTGCTGAAGGTGACTGAGATGATGAAGAATCAGTTCGGTATGAAACCAAAAGGGTTGACCTTTTCGTACAAACGCCCATATCTAGAATGGTATGATTTGGTCGCTCTTCCAAAAAATTATAGGTTCCCAGAATTCGCTAAGTTCACTGGCCAAGACAGTACAAGCACGATAGAAGATATGAGTCGGTATCTTACACAATTGGGCGAAGCATTAGTTAAGGATGCCCATCGAGTTTGTTTCTTCTCTCTATCCTTATCAAGGCCAGCTTTCACTTGATTTTCATCATTGCCAGTCAATTCCATTACCAATTGGGCTGACCTGGAGAAGTTTCATACATATTTTTACAATGGGGCTGGAGAAAAGAAGATTACCGATCTGACAACTATAAGACAGAAGACTAATGAATCAGGCACTAAATTTTTTCAGAGATTCTGAGAAACCAGAAACTTGTGCTTCTCCTTAAACTTGGCCGATGATCAACTAGCTGCTTTAGCTGTTCAAGGAATGTTGCCGATGTGGAAAGAAAAGCTACTGGGACAAGAATTTGACAACTTGGGACAATTGGCTCAACGAGTAGCAGCGCTAAATAGCCAATTCCAAAATATGCGCAGAGATACTCGGTTCCAGAAGAATACCACAGTAGTCGAAGCTTATGATCCATACTCAGTCGATGATGACTATGAAGATGAAGAAGAAGAGGTTGCTGCGGCTGAATGGAATTGGGGCAAGAAGACAATAATGGTGTCCAATTCTTGGGGAAGAGGAGTCGAGGAAAGCTATGACTTTGATATCACCAAATCAGATAAGCTCTTCGATTTCTTGCTGGAGAAAGGGCAGATCAAGTTGTCCGATGGTCATGTCATGTTGCCTCCTTAATCAGTTGAAGAATAAGAAGTTCTGCAAGTTCCATAATGCTACTTCTCATTCCACTAATGAATGCAGAATGTTTAGGCAGCATATACAGAGAGCTATTCAGCAGGGGAGGCTCAAATTTGATACACCTAGGAAAATGAAAGTTGATGATAATCCTTTCCCAGGAGATCAAAACATGGTTGATGCTAGGCTATTCAAAGGAAAAACTAAGGTCCTAACATCAACCAAATCAAAAGAAACTGGAACAGTTGATCCCAAGATGCAAATATCGGCTGACGAGTACAAAGAGATTAGAAGACATCGTGCTGAGCAGAAGAGACGATACGAGCAGGGGAAGACGTCAAAAGTAGAAATGACAAAGCCGCGGGTCACATCCCGGATTCTGTTGAATAAATGGCAGCGGCAGAAAGAAAAGGATTATCAGCGATGGTTGAAAGATCAAGTGCACCAACATCAACTAAAACAAGAGAGGTATGAAAGGGAACATACTGAATTACATTGGAATTGTCCCTTCTTCAGACATTGCTGGAATGAAGGTTTGAAATTACCTACCAGACATGGCTGTCTAGAATGCAGCAATCAATATCGAGAGTATAGGCAGTCTCAAACCAACCACTGGTCTATCCATGCTTAAGATGCATATCATCATAATAACATGGATCGGCGCTTAAAAAATAAAAGTGTTCATGATCGGCTTGGAAAAAGAGTCGTTGATCAAAACTGGGCTGATCATGAAGAGGGAGACACTGAAAGAAGATACATGTGGCAGGAAGGCCAGTGGTGCCCAGGAGGTTTAACAAGAAGCCAGAAGAGAAGGGTGCAATGCCTAAGGAATAAAGAGATCGAACAGGCTCAGGCATCCAGTAAGACTCAAGTGTGGCATACCAAGCAAATAGCCAATAGAAAGCAACCATCGACTAATATCCAAATGGCTTTTCTGTTGCATCAGAATTCAAAGCTCCGACAGATCAAGAAGTTTATTCGGATTTCGATGAATCAGAGTATGAGATGATGGTGGCCAAGTTGATGGTTGTACAGCAAGCAATATTTGACAAACCAGTCAAACATCGGCACTTAAAGGCGTTATATATGAAAGGTCTTGTCGATGGGAAGCCGATGAACAAGATGTTTGTGGACGGAGGTGCTTCTGTCAATCTTATGCCTTACACTACTTTTCATAAACTTGGCAAAGGACCAGAAGATCTAATGGAGACTGACATGATGCTTAAGGATTTCGGAGGTAATACGTCTAAGACTCGGGGGGCAATAAACGTCGAACTAACAATTGGAAGTAAGACTCTGCTCACTACATTCTTCGTCATCGATGGGAAAGGGTCGTACAGTTTGCTCCTCGGTCGGGATTGGATTCATGTGAATTGCTGCATACCATCAACCATGCATCAGTGTTTTGTTCAATGGCATGGAGATGACGTTGAACTGGTTCGCGCTGATGAGTCCATAAGCATCGCAACAGCCGATCCACTCTTTTGGGAACTAGGAGACTTCGAATGTTTTTCTGGCAAGTCATGGGAAGGAGGCTTCATTAAGACAAGCAATGAAAGCCAACAGCCGATACAAGCGATCGACTCTGAGAGTTTGTTTTAATAGAAAAAATCACGGCTTCACATCGGCCATTGGATTAAAGGAAAAATAAGCGTTGAGTCTTGAAGATGGGTTTAGGCCGACGTATGTGAATGCTGAGTCGAAGTGTGATTCAGAGTTAATGGATTTCTTAAAGAAGTTCTGTCTCGCTTAATAGGACGCTTGACCTGAGTTGATTAATCAGTTGACCTTTGATATGAAAAGTTCTACGAAGGTGTTACCCCAACATTTAATCAACACTTGATAGCCGATTCGTTCTCGGCTCTAATAGCCAGTACCAGGAGGGTATCGCCTCTAGTTCAAAAAAATGAAAATATTCAAAAAACAATAAAAGCCGATACGATATGTACACCTATAGAGCAAAAACAAAAGATAAAAACAGTCATACGCAAGAGCATTGTACTGAGGTACATTCACGGAAAGAACAAGAGTCTTTGTTCATCGGATAACCCTAGATACAATCTAACCAAAGATCTTGTTCACCACATCCTAGGTGGATGTAATGTCTACTATGGCCTCCGCTGCCAAGACAAATTCTTCGAGCAGGTCCTCATGCTCCTCAGGGTCGTCACCCATTGGGAAACCAGTCTCCATGGCATGGAGCTCGTACCCAATCTGGACTTGTGCCACGATTAGCGCCACTGTCACACCATGACGAACGCCATGGAGGGCGATCTCCTGAATGTGGACCGGGACGTCTTGGAGACGAGCGGCGATAGGGGAACCCCGAGCATTGACGGCGTCTACAGCCATGTTCGCCGCTAGTTGGAGAGACTCCAACTGCGCTGTCAGGGCTGACAATCACAAAAACAAGAAGACCATTAGGATGAAGATAATAGAAGTTGGAGTAAAAAGTCTTCATGGAGTTCATCTTACCCGCCACCGTGGTGTTGGATTCGGCCAGCCGTGTTTGGACAGTGCTGGCCTCCTCCTTGCTGCATGAGGAGCGGCCTAGGAAACCCCAAGGTGGATCTCGAGCTGACCATTCTCTCGAGTCACCTCGGAGTAGCGGTTTTGAACCACCCTCCACTCCCGAAGGAAGCGCCAGGCATCGTCGTCGTTGTACGAGTTGGAGGAGTCTGACGATGAAGCTGGAGCAGAAGATACAATGTTAGCGGGCTCACCGGCCCTAGGAAGAGGACGAAGGCTGTCATTCACGACAAACCTAAAAACAAAGTAAAAGAGTTCATCACTGTGAATAGAAGATTTGCAGATCGTCGCCATGAACAAAAGTATTCAATCTCACCTCATACATCGAAGGCGCTGACTCACTGGCATGTTCTCCTCTGGGATCTCCTCCACCACTCGCTTGCCATGGTTATCCTCGCTAGCCATGGATTTGATTGGATCTACAAGAAGGGAAGGGAACTGCTATAGGGTTTTGGAAGGCAGAGAAGTGCAAAGGAATAGTTGCTAGTGGAGATGCGTTTGAGGCTGAAACCACCAGCTTGTATTTGAAGACCTGAAGCGAAAAGGCAGACGCCTCGGGACGTGTAAAAGGCAACCGCAATTAATAGAAGGCGAAGCACCACTTCACTAATACTGATGGGAGTATGACATCAAGCAACTGAAGGTAGAAAATCGAAGGGTTCTCTTAATAAAAGCCATGTTTTCAGACTCAAATGGATTGAGGTCAAAAGTCTGGGATCGGTTGTTTTAAATCGGCTCTTTAGCCTAAATGAGAGATACAATGAGATAGCAGGAAAGTATGTTAGTTTTATGCAAGATACATGTGTTAACCTATGGATTACAAGTTCAAAACATCCTAGATAATTTTCAATATTTCTAGCCGGACGACATCAGCTTCTTCAATCTTTTGCTCGTATTCTTCGGTTGTTCCAGGAGTGTTCTCAAGACTAGTACGAATGGCTCTGCTTCTTTTCACTTTGGCCAATAGTTCCTGTTTCTTCTGTTTGATGGCATTGGGTATTTGGGCCAGAGTAAACTTGCGACGGTCAATAGCATCCTTCACGTTTTCCAGTTCCTTCTCAAGTTCACACATCTGATTTCCAGTTGGGAAAGCTCTGGATCGGTTCTGGGGGAAGAATTTTTCAAATCATCAATTAGCCACATCAACTCTTTAGCCTCTTGCCTGTTAGAGTTATCCTAGGCCATCAAAGCTTCATGATTGGACAGGTTCCTCTGAATCTTTTTCACCTTCAAAGCTTGATCTTCAAAGGCAGACAAATATGACAAGACTCTAGAGAGGGCTAGAGATGGATTGCCCTTTATAGCCAAGAAGACTCTCTGCATTGAGTCAGTGTCTCGAACCAAATCGGCTATGTTCTTCTCAAGCATTGGCAATATGTGTCTTAGCCGATTTTTGGTCTCTTCGGACAGGGCTTCACTAGAAGAAGTAGCTGACGATCTGATTTCATCCTCATCAAGATATTCCTCAAAATTGAGAGAGTAGCTCTGGGCTAGAAGACTAAGTGCTTGTGTACAAGGGAAAACACGATTAGGAGGTTTGAATTGGTTTTTATCAAAAAGCGGATGGCAAAGAAGGTATAGTACCTTCTCTGTAATAGCCTCTATCGGAAGAGGGGGAACAGCTGATGATGCATCGATGACATCTGGTGGAATCGGCTCTGAGCTTCCAACATTGGTGTCTGTAATAACAAGGAAAGATTTTTAATTCATGTTTGTTGTAAAGGAACAAATGGAGCAAGTAACTCCCTCACCGTCAGTTATTTGCCGAGTTAGGGAATCAACAGCCTGAGTATGGACGGCAACATGACCATCTTCAACGCCGGTAGGATCGCTAAGCGGACTGTCAAGTGTTTCCTCGAGAAGTATCTAGCACAAGTAAAAAGTCAGGTGGATGGTAAAAGACTAAGTAAATCAAAGAGTTAAAGAAAATGCTTCGATAGGCGTGAAGGAAAAATTCACATTTTCTGCCATTGTGGAAGCATCGGTTACTTCCACTAAAATCGACTCCTGTTGAGGATTGGCCGACAAAGGTTTGGTTGGTGATGAATCAAGTGCCTGAGATAGTTGTCCCGCACCCAAAGCAGACTGGGATGTAATGCTCGATAACTGTGAGACAATGGGATCAGAAAGTTGAACACCAGTTTGAGGAAAGTATGAATCGTTCACCTGAGCAGCTGATGGCCTTGTTCTATGGAGTCTTTTTCTAGTAGTAGCCTTATGGGTTACCCCTGGAACCACCTTGCACTTTGGGGATTAACGTGTCATGATTGTAGGAGCGGCAGGGGTTCTCATCAACTTCTTCAAGGAAGGTGTAGTTGATCCCATTCTTGAAACTGGGCATGACGGTTGATAATATATAGGATGCCCTCTCCTATCTAGGCTTGGAGGATCGAATTCAATGTCCTAAAAGATCGGTTAGAACGGTTGGCAAGAAAATTCGCCAAGTAATCTCACTGAAAAGAGGATGAAAGATCACCTCACTATCAGAAGCAAATTCCCCATCCAGAGCTATACACAGAGGTTGGACTAGCCCACAAAAGAGATGGGAACGCCATTCTTGCCACCAAGAGTCAAAGAGGTTGGAAGAAAAACTGGCTCTGACCCAGTCATGCAAGGAAAAGAAAGGAAGGTCCGATCCCAATTGAAAGGCTCTAGAAGCTTCTAGCACATCACTAATATCCTCTCTCGGCTTCAGGATGTTCTTGAAGAATAGGCAAGGGGGAAGTTGACCTAGGCAAAACTGATGGGACACAAAAGAAGGGTTGTAAAAATCATAGGTTGGAGGATTGCCTAGAATGGAGGAACCTTTAACCATTTTGCCACGACCATGACAAAATTTGGCTGGGAGAATGTAGGGCTTAACAAAGGAGTTGAAGATCGCAGCCGCTGTCTCATCTGAACAGCCGGATTCAAATCAGAATTTGAATGGAAAAGTTAGTTCATCATCCTCATTATAAGGTAGCCAAGTCAGGACGGCTGCATCAAACCCTCTGTAAAACTTTTTGAAGAGGTGGCCAACATCGAAGTCAATTATTATGGTTGATGCAGCCTCGCCATAACTTGTACACTGTCGAGCTCTTCCTTCTTTGCCTCTATATTCCTCATCAAAATTAGAGGAAGGGAAGATCAGGTCTCTAATATCAGGCCTCGCCATCTTGTGCATGTACAAATTGAGCCACAATTGTATCAGCCACTAGGGGCCGCTAATAGTCTGTATTGGTTCATTCTTCAGTAATTGGGTAGCCACCTGGTACATTAGATGATAAGCAGCTCCTAGTAGATATTTTCCAAGAGGGATATATCCTTGCCAAATGCTAGGTGCTCCGCCATGAGTTTGTGATTGTAAGTCGGACCACAAGATATCCCACAAAAGATGAATCTCTCCAACCACATATTCAGAAAAGCCACAAATTCTCATTCGCTGACAGATGATTCGTCTTCGACGTGATTCAGAATGTAACTTGCCCATCCGGTGCAGTCTACTATCTTGGCCAATCTTTTAGAGCCAGCACTCAAGTACTCATAGGGTTGCACTGATCTAGTAATTCTAAGGCCGGTCAACATATATACATCGGCCAGAGTAATGGTCATTGGGCCATGGCCAAAAATAAAAGCATTCAGAGCATTAGACTAGAAATAAGAAGAAGAGATCAAGAGTGAATCATTCCTCTCCATTTCGGAGAACGAAAGTGTCAGGCATTGGTTCATATCATAAAGCTCCTAGTCTCTGCCCTTTTTCACGGATACCCTACAAAACCAATCTCTCCATCCCTTAGGCGCTTTAGGCCTGTTTCTAAAGGGAGTTTTGTCCCAAGAAGACGAATCCACTACAAACTGTTTAAAGGGGATCTGGTTGGTTTCTTGGTAGATGAAATCAGATGGATCAGGATCACCCATAGGCCCAAGAAAATAAACATTAGGAACGATAGCTGATGGAATCAAGATCTCGTTCCTCATTTCCTAGAAATCGAATAAAATAAATTTAAGAAGAGAAGAAATATAGGGTAATGGCCGACACTTGGATAATGGAAACTTGGAAACATACCTCAGGAACGTGGTTGTTGGTCACCATCACGGCCAAAGCAGGTTTAGATCTAATCAAGGTAGCTTGAATGATGGTTCGATGGAACGGCGGATCTGCTAGGGATTGAGGCCTTGGTGATGACGGCATCGACTGTTGGAGTTGGCTCAAGAAAAGAGGAGAAAGCAAAAAGGCCGAGTGCGTCAGAAGAGATACTATTGAGATGTTATATGAGACTTAGGCTGGGAAGTCAGGAGTTCTGTGTATATCTCAGGATAAAGCGGTTACGACACAGTAAACCAATAAGCTGGAATTTTGGAATAAAACCATTTTATCCCAAAATTGGGGGGCATGTGTTTACACCAAAATTTGGGAAAAAGAACACGAGAACTCGCAAGCTTCCAAGATTGTGCCAATCAAGGAGGATCGATGTCAGCCAATTCAGATACGACTCTGGAATCGAGTCTCTTGGGATGACGTCAGTAGATAGCGATGATGAACTACGGTTGGCGCCAGGGAACTACATATCGAACTCTACAAAAAGGGAAAGATTAGAGTCCAAGTTATCTTAAATTAGGAATATTTTTGTTTATGCCAAGGATTGTAATGAATCATGCTCGAGTAGGATTCATGTTTAGACTCCGGGTATAAATATCAGACCTCGGCTATTGTAAGACAACATCAATCAATCCAATATACAAATTATTTACTTTTTTGGCTCGGGCCACCCCTTAGGAGTAGGAGTAGAGTAGATCTCAGTGAGTTCTTCTGCAAGTATGGCTGCATCAATCCGGTCGACCTCCACTGCTTGTTGTAAGTACCATCATGGCTTATACCTCTGTTCGTACGGCAGCATCGATCCGGTCGACCTCCACTGCGACTCTGGTATAAGTTAGTTATCGATTCTTGCCTAGTTCAAGTATGGCTGCATCGATCCGGTCGACCCCCACTGCATGAACTAGATCAAGGTCAAGTTATCGGCTCTACCTTAGGATGACAGTCTTTGGTAGATTCATTAAGTTACTGATATTGCTTATTGCTTTCATTATTTATTTAATTACAACAATATCATTCTGTCCGATTGGGATTGATCTAGATCGGCCTTATATCTTGCTTAGCCCATCGTTTGCTAACCTCAAATTGATCTAATCTACACCATAAATGATGAGTTATGTTTTATCGGCTGTTTTATGTGAATCCTGATCGTGCATAGCGTGCGGTTAAGGCGTGTTGTGTCTTGAGTAGATTTATTGGCTAGCGAGAACCGTTCCATGGCCCGTTATCATGGCCTGTGTGATTCTGCCTCACACCCCACTGTTAGCACCGTGGAGTGGGAACTGTTATCTGGTAGATCTATTCCTGATATGGCATGACTTTAACTGTGCGCTATGCCTGAATCGGCTGTTTTAGCCGATATCGAGCGCTTTCACAAACAGTTCGCATCACGAGACCGTTGAAGTAAAGATAGGTTGAAAAATATGTTAGCCCCATGATCTTATTATTGTATTACGGCCTACATGATTCTGCCTCATGCCCCACTGATACTAGTAATGAGTTAGGGTCGTCGAATCTATTGTTATTTCTATGGCCTGCATGATTCTGCCTCATGCCCCACTGGTCATAGTGATGGATGAGATCTAACATGTTCATTAGATTTTTCTTTATTAAACAGTTAAGTGATGTTGAATTGTTTCTTTATATAAAAAGGGGTTCGGTTACTTATAATCATTGGCTCAGCACAAACCGATCATTGTTGACATCTTATTGCTATTGATTAATATATATTCGATTAATGATATTTGCCCTGAATGATAACCGATTCTTCTTATACAACCCAATGAGCTTTAATCGATTTATTCTCATGAATATGCTAGAATCGACTATTTAGTCTATCTCCTTTCATATCGGCTCTCATAGCCGCACATTCGGGACTGTCTGGCAACACTGGCAAGTTCCGCCCTTAATTACTGATGAACTTTCTCTCCTTGTCAATTACAGGGTCAAATTGACTGGCATGTCTTGGGAGGAGTGCGCAGGATCGACCACCTCTACGCTAGAGCTAGGTGGATCTACAGCTCCATCGAGCAGACCCTTCCGGCTTGCTGTGTGTGTCCTCGGCATGGGATGAAAATTCTATGTCGACAGGATCTAATCTTGTATTAGAGATTGAGAGTTAGAGTGAGAAGGAAGTGTTTTGGAGGAGTCATGGCCTGTAGGTGCTCTCCCTATGGCTTGTACCCTGGCAAAATCAAGTTCTTTTTTAACCTGTTTCTGAGATTTCTCTGGTAATCGACTTATAATTCAAGTAAGCATTTTGTTCATATTATTCTTCAGGTGTGCAACTCTCTTTTGAGTACTTTAATCCTTGTTGCTCCTAGGTTCAAGTAGTATTTATAGTGTAAGCGTGGTGCTTAGACTCGATTACTCATGGATGTACCCTATTTTCTGGATCGGTGGTAGCTCGCGAGGGTGACTCTTATAGCATCGTTGAATCCTCTATAGTCCACCTCCTGTTAGTAGGCCTATCAGGACTTTGTTACTATAAAAAAACATACTCTGCCTGTGTTTTCTATAGTAATATCCCTAGAATTGAATAATAGAAGACAAAGGTTACCGAAGTTAGATCTAGAAGACCTTAGCAGTCTCCTCTATGCTCCTATTATCTAGTCTTGATTGCGAAGTTGGGTTAAGTTCGAATTGGATATTCTCACCTTCGTTCCTTTGGGTTCGATATAAAACTAGGTTACTCACGGTGAAGTGCTACAACAATATAATATCTATGCGCTTGCGTATTATTCTATATGCATTAATTTATACCAACAAGCATTTCCAGCGCCGTTGCCGGGGAACAGTTGTTGAGTTAACTTCGAGTCTAGCCTAACCTTGTATTATACTTTTATCCTTTTATCTTTTCTTTCCATTTTACCATGGATCAAGAATCCACCCCTATCTATCAATATGGTGCACCCATGGGCACAAACCTATAGCCACAACAATCTTCAAAGCCTATCCTAACACCTGGCTATGAGCTGCGCCCGCGGTTAATCAATATGGTTCAGGATCAACCCTTTCTAGGCAAAGTTGATGAAAACCCCTATTCTCACTAAAATGAGTTTAAGCAAACCTGTGCATGGCAATGCATTGAGGGCATGTCAGATGAAACCTTACGATGGAAGCTCTTTCCCTTCTCTTTGACGAAAAAAGCTAAATGTTGGTACAATCTCACCATTGAGAGTAGACAAGGAGATTGGGAAGCCTAGTGCTCTAGCTTTTGCTTGCAATTCTTTCCCATCTCCAGGGTAGTCAAACTTTGTTTAGAGGTTCTATCTTTTAGACAAAAGAAAAAAGAATCTTTAGGCATGGCATGGGAACGTTTTAATACTCTCATTAAAACTGGCCCTAACCTTGCCATTCAAGACCCTATTCTTCTTCAATACTTTTATATGGGTCTTAATAAGAAAACCTCGAGATGTCTTAATACGGCCTCAGAAGGTAGCCTCTAGCCTAGACACCATGTCTACGCTATCGGCTACTACTCTAGCATCGATTAGGGTTATCCATCTTTATCAGGGCCCTTTACTAGAGTATTCATCACAGGGACGAACGACGAACCCGCAAGTAAATAATAAACAAGACTAACTTAAAGTAGAACTCACCACCGAAGATAAACATGAACCTTATACTCCAATTAGTCTTCAGAACATTGAGGTACAAGTGTAGAAGAGCCAACGATTCCTGGCATTCCTTCCGCTAGAAGCTAACAACTTCGGTACTTCTCTACTCTTACTCTCTCACTCCCTACACTAGAACTAGCTAGAAGCTCAGCTAAGAGTGTGGCTCTTCTTCTCTTCTTGCTACATTGTGCTCTCTTGTGTTGTGTTTCTTCCTTGATGATACAATGTGAGAGGGTGGCCTCCTCCTTTTATAGCTCAAGTAGGACCGTTTGGAGGAGATAAATTAGGAAACCACCACAAACCTGCCTCTAGGTGCATTGATGGCACTGCCTGCCGAAGGTGCGCCCAAGGAATGCCAATGGCTATGCAGACGGACCCAGGGTACGACCGCACCCTGGCTAGGCCGCCTCAGCACAGCCTTCACCAAGTGGGTTAGTTGATGGATCTGGAACATAGCCACGTAGGTGTTTGGCCCAAGTTTGCAAGGTAAGTGGGATTTCTTCTTATTCCTTTGTGTAGAGCCTGCGTTTACGCTTTCCTATTTCCGCATTTTGACTATTTTTCATAAGTATTCCATGGATGTAACACCTCTGGTGTTTTGACCTAGAACTAAAACTTGACATGTCATCATATGCATTGCAAAGCATTCATAAAGAAGAAAATTTGGAATGCATTCACTAAATAAGATTTTGTTTCATAAGTTGTTATTTTATGTGATGCAATGTGATTCAAAACGTTAAACAAAGATCATGACCACAAGGGTCAAATTTCATGTGATCATGTGAGACCATGTGTCATTTGATTCAAATAACCCTAATGGGCCATGTTACTGGTCAAAATTCAAATTTAAGACAAAAGGAAAACAAATCAAATTTGAATTCAACTTTAAATTATAAAAGTCCTTTTTGCCCCTTTTGGATATTTCAAAATCCATTTGGAATTTGGGGTTGTGACAAAAAGCAAAGTTGGAGCTTATTTTATAAGGATCAACTTTGGTATTCAAAGTTTTCAAAGTTTACATATAAAATTTGGAGTAATTTTGAAATGATTCAAATACACAAATGCACCCCAAATTCAAATTTTAAAATGGAGGCAGAATTTGAAAATGTTCCTTGAAGCAAAGTTGTAGAGCTTGAAAAGTTGAGCAACTTTCATTTTTGGAGATTTTCAACTTCTTTAGAATATTTGTGAGTAATTTGCAAATTAAACTCAGTGTCAATTCTGTAATTCTCATGAACAGTGTCACGATCGCCGCCCCACGCCGACGTACCTTCTCCGGCCTTCCAGGCTCGCCCTCGGCCGCCCTTGGCTTCGCGCTGGCACTGCATGCACGCTGCGTGTCGATTCCACGCGTTCCTGGATGCACTATAAAGCCCAGAACGTCGCCGTCGCCCTTTCTTTCCCTGCTCTGTTTCCCGACGTCGCCGCCTCAACTTCGGCGAGTTCCCCTCGCTTCCTCAGCCCAAACCAGCCTCGAAAAAGCGGTGTTACCACTCCGTCTTGTCCTTCTAAACCCATCCCAACCACTGTGGTTGTCTGGGATCGCCGAGAACCTCCGCTTGCGACTCTTCTTCCTCGCGGCCGGCGATCTCGACCGAAGCTCCGGTTCACCGCGGCCAGCATCATCTGGTGAGTCGTTGTCCTTGTTTGTAGGTTCTATAGCTTCATCTTGATGCTGTGGTCCTTATTCCACTCTTGCTTGGTCATTTTGCCCACTGTAGTCGCTGGAACTACGTCATCGACGAAGTTTTCTCCGCCGTGAGCACTGTCACCATCGACCCGCTTCACCGTAGTGTCTCCGGTCTCGTTCTTTGCTTCATCACGTCCGGGGTGAGCTACTGATCCTTTCTGAGCATTTTGTTTGATCTCAACCGGCCTTGTTTCGCCAGCGTACTGCTGCCGTGGCACCACGTCCGCCATGGACGGTGTGAGCCTGGTTCTGTGTCGTAATCCACCTCTGAAATCCCATAGATCGACGCGGCTAGTCTTTGTGAGTGTTTAGGTACCATGGTCGTCGCAGTTGAGCTCACCGTCGGTGAGCTAGCATCGGTCAGCGCCGTCGAGGCACGGTCAAAGCCCGAGGTTAGGGATGACATGTGGGGGCCGGCTGTCAGTGAGAGCAAGAGAGAGAATAGTGACTTTTGTTATTTTCTGATTTTGAATAGTGCTGAATCTTTAGAAATTTGTAGGAAAATAATCATAGCTCCAAAAATTCTGAAAAATTTTGTGTAGCTTCTGTACATGCTCTAGTATGGTTTAAAAATTTGAAACTTGAAATTTGAATAAATTTTTAATGTTCAAATATTCAGTCCATTAATTAATAAATGTAATTTCCATGATTTTTGTAGGCCACTGTATAGCTCCAAAAATTATGAACTTTATTTTGGTACACTAATTTGTTATGAGGAAGCTTACATAAAATTTTGAGGTCATTTGGGACAAGTTTATTTTTGGGCTTATTTTAAATTAATTAAAAATTTAATAAAAGCAACCCTAATTGTTAGGGTTAGGGTTTAATTTTTGTTTGGGTCATGTTGTGTGACCAGTAGGGTTTCAAGATCAGTTTGGTCAAGTCACATGTGTGGTTCTTGCTGGTAGGATTGCAAGTTGGTTCTGTTGGCTTGCAACTGTACCGTGAAATAAAATCATTTGCGGGGTGTTGTTACATTTTATGTACCGTGAAAGCATCATGTTTACATTATCATCATGTTAAAGCATATGTTATCATTTTGTGTAGAACCCGAGAGTGAAACGATTCTATTTGAGCAAGTACTGGAAGAATCCCGGTTGTCGCGGGATTTGGTAATTGTGGTACTGATCCGGAACCTGAGATCGTCAACGAAGGCAAGCCTCGATTTATGCATTAAACCATTACCTTGTTTACTTTGAAAAGTTTATCACTTATGTTACTTATTGCATTAAGTTGATTTACTTCAAATGTTACCTACTTGATGCATTGCCTACCTTGTTAATTGTTTACCATCCTTGGAGATGATTTCATTTACAAAGGCGTAGAAAGCTTAGTATGCTTTATGGTAGGTTTTCAAAGTAAAAGTTTCGATACAATCAAAGATGGCATACTGGCCAAAGAAAGAAAGAAAGAAAGAAGATAGAATGAACTAGAGACTAGTCGGGTGGCTTATCTTGAATGTTGGGTAATGTTGTCGACTATGTCGCTTAAAGGCCACTCATTGTGGACCTTCTGAACGAGACACTTTGTAGTACTGGTCACATACTCCGGTAAGCCTACTTCGGCTAATTCGATACCAAGACGAATGCCCACGCACTGGGAGTGGTGAGATGGCGGGAGTAGCATGTACCCTCGTGGCTTGAATGTGGCCGGATTGGAGGTGTGCTGTGCTCTCGGGTGGCGTGGAGATGGCTTAGTACGGGAGGATTCGGTAGCGAGGTTGATATATGCAAGATTAAGTTCTACATATGTCGTGTGATAAGGAATCCCCAGCTGGGACTTGAATCAATTCGAATTGCTGGTGCTCCACGAATATGGAGATTCGATTCATTACAGAAGCAATGCAGGACTGGTGAATTACTAAAACTTGAAAAAAGTAATGGAATGAGAAGGATTGGAACATGGGATATGAACACTTAGTGTGAGATATTGAACTAAAGTACTTAGGGGTAAAACTTGAAACTAGGATCAAGAATAGTAAGCTTTTAGCAAAGAACTTTTGAATCTTTCTACATCCTTACCTTGACCCAACACCTGCATCCCTAAGACCTTCACCCTTTTTGGTCGGGTCAGTCTTGTTGAGTACTTTTGTACTCAGGGTTTGTTAACCCTTGTTGCAGGTGAGTCACATGCACAGGCTTGTTTTGGTCCCTGCTGCATGTCAGTGTATGAAGTCGATGACGATGAGGAATGATGAATGGCCTTTGGACAAGGCACTAGTTTGTGTGAAATAAATAATGTTAATGTAATATTATCCCGCTACTATGGTTGTATGACACTTATGGTTATGTAAGTTTGAAATAACTGGTTTGTAATATTAAACTTAAGTCTTCCACTTTATTATCTCTGGTATGTGTATTGAAAATTGTTGTAATCTACAATGACTATGATTGGGATCCTGTTTGAAAAAGATTCGTGGATGATTCGGGTTTCCCGAGGACACCCGACAGACCTGTTAAGTTGTTGGGAACTTGTGTACGCTATCTGAGGTCTGTTGAGACATCGATAGGTGCACGTGGGCCCGATTTCTTAGGAGGTTCTGCCACAGCTGGTATCAGAGCAGGTCCTATCTAAGATCATTGTAGGTTGCTTTTGAAAACCTTCAAACTGATTTGGATCAAAGAAATTAAACTGGATATTTTGAGTTCAAATTTCTTTCTTCTTCTCTCTAATCTAGCCTCAATCTTATCTTATTTGAAAGTTTGTGGCGGATAATATGGTTAGGTTTGTCCTATGTATTAAAAATCTAGTACTTATGATTATATAAATCTTTTATACTCGGATTCGTAAGATCGATTCATGCATCATACTTGAGCACCTTGCATAATAATTCCCCTTAAAAGTGGTTGGGTAAGTAATGTCAATCCCATTCTTGCTAACCTCCATTATCCTCAAGCTATCCTTATAGTCCTCTCCTAAATTCTACAGGCTATGGCAAAGACCAAGATAACTGCACGCAAGTCCACTGGACCTCACGGAGTCCCTCGTCACCAGTTGGCACCGCGTAACCGTGAGCTTGGTGAAGGAAGTTCTAAGACCCTAGGAGATGAAGAATCTTCAAGCAATCTCGCCAACATTGAGAACCTTACCAAGAAGCTCAACACTCTTCGTCGAGCTCATGCCAAAGATCAAGAGAAGCTAGCGGAAATGGAAAGGGACATCACCAAGAATACCGAGTTGAGGAATGAAGCTTGGACACGAGAGGATGCGGCCAATGAACGCATCCATGAGTTGGAGTTCTATGTAGAAGATCTGGAGATGGACAATGCCATTCTTCATGAGAATGTGCACATGATGTACGCTCAACTTCATCCTCCTCATGGGGATGGTGAAGTTACAGATGAAGAAATGATAGTAGATCCAGGAGAAGTCGAGAATGATGAAGAGGAGGAGGATCCTGAGGAGTTAGTGTACTTCTCAGATGAAGATGAGGTTTCAGCCGATATGGGCACGGATGCCGATGACTGAAAGCTCAGAGTAGTAATAGTTCCTTTACTGCTTTCCTAGTAAACCAGGGTTGTCTTGTGGGATACAAGACATGTAACATAAATAAGAAACCCTTTGTAGCATGAAACCTTTTAACTGCTTTCAATAAAATAATAATGTAAATAAACATGTCTCTCTAACAGATGCCTCGCATTAACACCCGAACTGGTGCTGGTACTTTGCAAGACAATGATGAAGCCCCAAATCCTCCACCAATGCCTCCAAGTATGGCAGATGCCATAACTGCACTCGTCTATGCAACGGCCGAGAATGCTAGGTTGTTAAGGGAAATAGCTCAGAACCAACAAGCACCACACCCTAATCATGGCCGTCGTAATAATGGAATTGATGAGACAACCTATATTGATTTTACTGACACGCGTCCGCCTGTGTTCTCGAAGGCAGAAGAGCCTTTAGAAGCTAACGATTGGCTTCGAACAATGGAGCAAAAGTTTGAGCTGATTCGCTGTACCGAGATTCAGAAACCAAGGTTTGAGGCAGAGCAACTCCGAGGAGCTGCTGGTGCCTGGTGGGCAAATTTGGTAGCTGTACAACCCGCTGGTCACCAAATCACCTGGATGGAGTTTAAGGATGCCTTCAGGGCACACTATATTCTAGATGGTGTGATGACCATGAAGTTAGAAGAGTTCCTGGCTATTAAGAAAGGGGAGCACCCGGTGATGCACTATGTTGGGCGTTTCAATCACCTGTCGCAGTATGCTATAGAGTATGTGAATACTGATAGGAAAAAGAAGAATCATTTCATGAGAGGTCTGAACACCAAACTTCAGACCATGATGGCAACTTGTGGTAACACAACTTATCATGAGACTGTCAACATTGCTATCGCTTCAGAGGAGAATTACCGCCGACACAAGGAGGCGAAGAAAAAGAGGTCATTTGCTTCCGGATCGTCGAGTGGAAAGCGTCAAAAGGTGATCTACCATCCTCAGAATCATGGCCGTGCACCATTCCGCCCACAACAAAGCCAAAGCAGGCAGCAAATCTTTATTCGCCCTGCAACTAATATGCCTTATACTCATCAAGCACCGCAGCAGCAAAACAATACAAATAATGCAAACCACAATGCTACTCCCTAGAATTACAATTATCCATGCTATAATTGTGGTAAAACCGGACACTTTTCCTGAGAATGTCCATATTCTAGGAAGAACAATCCTGATGCACCCAAAGCCCCTGTTACTCAAGCTCAGAATCAGTACAAGGGCAATGCTCAGAATAGTCAAAAAGGTCAGGCTGAGAAGAAATCTGGAAGGGTCTTCTATACTCAGGTGGAATCTATTACAGAAGGAGAACCAGTAATGATTGGTATGTTTCCCGTTGCTAAGCACCTTGCAATTACCTTATTTGATTCCGGTGCATCCCATACATTCATCAATCGTACATTTGTTGTGAAGCATGGGATAACTATTGGGGAAACAAAAGAACCATATCATATACAGTCACCCGGGGGACGACTCTGTACAAGGGAGATAGTGCAGCATGTACCTATTGATTTGGGAGGACATGAGTTCCCTACTAGCATGCTGATATTAAAGGATCAAGATATAGATGTGATCCTTGGTATGAACTGGTTAACTCAACACGGGGCTGTCATAGATGTCCTGCGTAGAACCATAAGAGTAAATGTACCTGGAAGCAAAACCCAACTTCTCATCCAACTTCCCTTTCCTAAGAGTACAGTTGGAACCGTCTGTGCAACTACGGTTGAAGAAGTCGAGAACATTCATGTGGTATGTGAATTTACGGATGTTTTTCCCAATGATCTGCCTAGACTGCCACCAGACCGAGATGTGGAGTTTAGAATTGACCTGAAACCAGGAACGGCACCTGTGTCCAGAAGAGCATATAGGATGCCACCCAAAGAACTAGCAGAATTAAAAATGCAACTACAAGAGTTGTTAGACAAGGGTTTCATTCAACCCAGTTCATCACCTTGGGGATGCCCTGCTATCTTCGTGAAGAAGAAGGACCAAACCTTAAGGTTATGTGTGGACTATCGGCCATTAAATGAAGTCACCATAAAGAACAAATACCCCTTACCCCGAATTGATTTGCTTTTTGATCAACTTTGCGGGAGCTAAGGTGTTCTCGAAGATAGACTTGAGATCAGGCTATCACCAGATTAAGATCAGACGAGAAGATGTGCCAAAGACAGCGTTTACTACCCGATATGGTCTATATGAGTATTTAGTCATGTCTTTTGGGCTGACCAATGCCCCGGCTCATTTCATGTACCTGATGAACTCAGTTTTCATGCCCGAGTTGGATAAGTTTGTAGTGGTATTCATTGATGACATTCTTATCTATTCTAAGAGCAAAGAAGAACATGCGGAACATCTCTGCATTGTTCTACAACGATTAAGAGATCACCAATTATATGCCAAATTCAGCAAATGTGAATTCTGGTTAGAGGAAGTACAATTTCTAGGTCATGTGTTATCTGCTGAAGGTATAGCTGTTGATCTAAGCAAGGTAGAAGAAGTCCTTAACTGGAAAGCACCTACCACTGTTCATCAAGTTCGTAGTTTTCTGGGGTTGGCAGGTTATTACCGTCGGTTCATCCCTGACTTCTCTAGAATTGCGAAGCCAATTACTGGACTGCTGAAAAATCAAACTAAGTTTGTATGGTCAACTAGATGTGAGGAGGCCTTTCAGACATTGAAGAAGTTGCTGACAACTGCACCAGTATTAGCACAACCGGATATCGAAAGGCCATTTGATATCTATTGTGATGCATCTGGAATTGGTATTGGTTGTGTTCTTATGCAAGAAGGCAGAGTCATAGCATATGCTTCCAAACAACTCAAGAAGCATGAAGAACATTATCCCACCCATGATCTTGAATTAGCCGCTGTTGTTCATGCACTCAAGATTTGGCGACATTATTTATTGGGCAATATATGTCATATCTATACGGATCACAAAAGTTTGAAATATATCTTTACTCAGTCAGAGTTGAATATGAGGCAAAGAAGATGGTTAGAACTTATCAAAGATTATGACTTAGAAGTGCATTATCATCCGGGCAAGGCTAATGTGGTTGCCGATGCCCTGAGTCGCAAGAGTCATTGCCATTGTCTGACTGTGAAACCTATGCAACGAACATTGTGTCAAGAGATGGGGCATCTGAATTTACAAATCATAGAACAAGGTTCCCTGTCCAATATTGCAGTTGAGTCCACTATCAAAGATCAGATCATTGCTGCTCAACAGAAAAGTAAGGGCATAGCCCATATCAAGGATAAAGTTAGATCTGGAAGATCAACATGTTTCAAGATTGATGAATCAGATGTCGTATGGTTCAAGGATAGATTGGTAGTACCCAAAAATCCGGAGCTACGAAAGCAGATTCTTGATGAAGCTCATTCTACAAGATACTCCATTCATCCAGGTAGCAGCAAAATGTATCATGATCTGAGAACGAGATATTGGTGGACCAAAATGAAAATAGAAATAGCTCAATATGTGGCCAAATGTGATACTTGTCAGAGAGTCAAAGCGGTTCACATGAAGACTACAGGTCCATTACATTCCTTGCAAGTTCCATCTTGGAAGTGGGAAGATATCTGTATGGACTTCATAGTAGGGTTGCCTAGGACATCTGTAGGTTACAATTCAATATGGGTTATTGTTGATCGCCTAACCAAGATAGCTCATTTCTTACCAGTCAGAGATAAATATCGAGCGAAGTAGTATGCAAAGCTTTATCTAGATAGAATCTTCAGTCTGCATGGGGCACCCAAGACCATTGTCTCTGACAGAGGGTCATTGTTTATATCCAAGTTTTGGAAAAGTCTACATGAGTCTTTGGGAACTAAACTTATCCATAGTTCTGCTTATCATCCGCAAATAGATGGACAGATGGAAAGGGTAAATCAAATTCTTGAAGATATGTTAAGAGCATGTGTTCTCTCCTATGGTGCTATATGGGATGAATGCCTTCCCTTAGCTGAATTCTCATATAACAATAGCTATCAAGAGAGCATTAAAATGGCACCATTTGAAGCATCGTATGGTCGTAGATGCCAAACACCTTTACATTGGTCAGATGTTGGAGAACGTTGGTTCTTTGGACCGGATGTGGTCAAGGAAGCAGAAGAGAAGGTTAAACTCATACAAGCTAATATGAAGGTAGCTCAATCCCGACAGAAAAGCTATGCTGATAAGAGGAGGCGACCTCTAGAATTCATAGTGGGAGATCATGTCTACCTCAAGGTATCGCCAATGAAAGGAGTTCATCGTTTTGGGATTCGGGGAAAATTGGCGCCCCGTTATGTCGGTCCGTTTCAAATCCAACAAAGATGTGGACCAGTCGCTTATCGCATTAGGCTACCAGATCACATGTCAGTTGTGCATGATATTTTCCATGTATCCCAGTTGAAGAAGTGTCTTCAAGTACCTGACCAAGTGATTGACTTTGGTGATGTAGAACTAGCACCTGATTTGACTTATGCCGAGTACCCCATTAGAGTCTTAGATCAGAAGGATCGAGTCACTCGAAGGCGTACAATCAAGTTCTACAAAGTACAATGGAACCAGCACACTAAAGAAGAAGCTACTTGGGAGTGTTTAGGTACCATGGTCGTCGCAGTTGAGCTCACCGTCGGTGAGCTAGCATCGGTCAGCGCCGTCGAGGCACGGTCAAAGCCTAAGGTTAGGGATGACATGTGGGGGCCGGCTGTCAGTGAGAGCAAGAGAGAGAATAGTGACTTTTGTTATTTTCTGATTTTGAATAGTGCTAAATCTTTGGAAATTTGTAGGAAAATAATCATAGCTCCAAAAATTCTAAAAAATTTTGGGTAGCTTCTGTACATGCTCTAGTATGGTTTAAAAAGTTGAAACTTGAAATTTGAATAAATTTTTAATGTTCAAATATTTAGTCCATTAATTAATAAATGCAATTTCCATGATTTTTGTAGGCCACTGTATAGCTCCAAAAATTATGAAATTTATTTTGGTACACTAATTTGTTATGAGGAAGCTTAAATAAAATTTTGAGGTCATTTGGGACAAGTTTATTTTTGGGCTTATTTTAAATTAATTAAAAATTTAATAAAAGCAACCCTAATTGTTAGGGTTAGGGTTTAATTTTTGTTTGTGTCATGTTGTGTGACCAGTAGGGTTTCAAGATCAGTTTGGTCAAGTCACATGTGTGGTTCTTGCCGGTAGGATTGCAAGTTGGTTTTGTTGGCTTGCAACTGTACCGTGAAATAAAATCATTTGCGGGGTGTTGTTACATTTTATGTACCGTGAAAGCATCATGTTTACATTATCATCATGTTAAAGCATATGTTATCATTTTGTGTAGAACCCGGGAGTGAAACGATTCTATTTGAGCAAGTACTGGAAGAATCCCCGGTTGTCGTGGGATTTGGTAATTGTGGTACTGATCCGGAACCTGAGATCGTCAACGAAGGCAAGCCCCGGTTTATGCATTAAACCATTACCTTGTTTACTTTGAAAAGTTTATCACTTATGTTACTTATTGCATTAAGTTGATTTACTTCAAATGTTACCTACTTGATGCATTGCCTACCTTGTTAATAGTTTACCATCCTTGGAGATGATTTCATTTACAAAGGCGTAGAATGCTTAGTATGCTTTATGGTAGGTTTTCAAAGTAAAAGTTTCGATACAATCAAAGATGGCATACTGGCCAAAGAAAGAAAGAAAGAAAGAAGATAGAATGAACTAGAGACTAGTCGGGTGGCTTATCTTGAATGTTGGGTAATGTTGCCGACTATGTCGCTTAAAGGCCACTCATTGTGGATCTTCTGAATGAGACACTTTGTAGTACTGGTCACATACTCCGGTAAGCCTACTTTGGCTAATCCGATACTAAGATGAATGCCCACGCACTGGGAGTGGTGAGATGGCGGGAGTAGCGTGTACCCTCGTGGCTTGAATGTGGCCGGATTTGAGGTGTGCTGTGCTCTCGGGTGGCGTGGAGACGGCTTAGTACGGGAGGATCCGGTAGTGAGGTTGATATATGCAAGATTAAGTTCTACATATGTCGTGTGATAAGGAATCCCCAGCTAGGACTTGAATCAAATTCGAATTGTCGGTGCTCCGCGGATATGGAGACTCGATTCATTACAGAAGCAATGCAGGACTGGTGAATTACTAAAACTTGAAAAAATGAATGGAATGAGAAGGATTGGAACATGGGATATGAACACTTAGTGTGAGATATTGACCTAAAGTACTTAGTGGTAAAACTTGAAACTAGGATCAAGAATAGTAAGCTTTTGGCAAAGAACTTTTGAATCTTTCTACATCCTTACCTTGACCCAACACCTGCATCCCTAAGACCTTCACCCTTTTTGGTCGGGTCAGTCTTGTTGAGTACTTTTGTACTCAGGGTTTGTTAACCCTTGTTGTAGGTGAGTCACATGCGCAGGCTTGTTATGGTCCCTGCTGCATGTCAGTGTATGAAGTCGATGATGATGAGGAATGATGAATGGCCTTTGGACAAGGCACTAGTTTATGTGAAATAAATAATGTTAATGTAATATTATCCCGCTACTATGGTTGTATGACACTTATGGTTATGTAAGTTTGAAACAACTGGTTTGTAATATTAAACTTAAGTCTTCCGCTTTATTATCTCTGGTATGTATATTGAAAATTGTTGTAATCTGCAATGACTGTGATTGGGATCCTGTTTGAAAAAGATTCGTGGATGATTCGGGTTTCTCGAGGACACCCGATAGACCTGTTAAGTTGTTGGGAACTTGTGTACGCTATCTGAGGTCTGTTGAGACATCGATAGGTGCACGTGGGCCTGATTTCTTAGGAGGTTCTGCCACAATGGATGTGTCCTGCAAATGCACAATTCACCAAAACCTATGGAAATCAATAGTTTAAAGCCCTATCACTAGGTTTGATTTTCATTTGAGTGAATTTTATACAGATGTTGGCGGTTAAAATTATGAGTTAAGAACCGCCAATAGGTGCTTAGGCTATAAATTACCTATGGATATAGCTAGGCCTCCGAATAGATTGTGGTATAGTTGGCAGGTGGTGACAGCCTTGTCCATTGTCTGTATTCTGCCATGTTACGTCTGATTATTAAATCATAGGGCTCGTGCCAGACCTTCTCTACTTAACTCTCCTAGTTGGTAGGTAGGCTGTGCCCCAAAGTACTACACATTTCTTCTAATCATTTGTTTACCCTTTGTTACTTAAGATAAATTGCTTGCTCTCCTACCTAGCTATCCTACCTCTAGTTTAGCTTTATTATTAGTGTACTCAATCGTTCAATCACAACCACCTTTGTCGTTCAACTACTTAGGCTAAGATCACGCTTTTCCTTTAGCAATACTAACAATCATATAAAAACTAGCCTCCCGCCTTCCTTTGGGAAAATATAAATTCGACACTCGGTACTCACCGAACAAAGTGCTATACGATAGTTCTATGCGCTCGTGGAATCTCTCCACTAGTCATTAAGAAATATCAACAGTATCCTTTAGGGCCTGCTCATAGACCTCTTCCCCACTAAAATGTCTTGGAGCAAACCCTGTCTCCCTTGTCTCAACAACCTGGCATTTCATTTCCTGGTATGTATGAGACCTAGGAAGGAAATGTCGGTGCCTTACATAAACCCTCTTCTTTGAGTTATTTAGCCAAACAGTCTCGGTGTCATCTAAGCACTAAAAGTAGTGTTTTTCTGCTTTACTCTGCCCAGACATGCTATGATGTCCTGGAATATTAGTCATGGTGGTGAACAGCATGGCACATAAGTTGAAACGTTGTCTCCTAAAACCATCATACACTCTGATACCCTCTTCTTTCCAAAGTTTTTTTGAAATCATCAATAAGCGGCCTTAGAAACACACCGATGTTAACACTTGTTTGATGCGAGCAAGAGATCAAAACTGATATCATCATGTACCTTTGCTTGTTACACAGCCAGGATGGAAGGTTGTAGATAGTTAATAGCATAGGCCAGACACTATGTGAGCTAATCATGTTACCAAATGGGTCCATGCCATCTGTGCTCAGTGCAAAATGGAGTTTCCTTGGCTCATCAGCAAAAAATTTATGTTTCAAATCAATGACCCACCACTGAATACCATCTGCTAGGTGCCGTATATAATCATAAACCATCCGCCCATTCGAGTGCCAGCTCAATAGTCGTGCGTCCTTGGAGGTTGCAAACAACCATTTTAGGTGAGGAATTGTAGGGAAGTACCATGTGACCTTCCTAGGAACACTATAGCTCACACTACTACAGATTGATTTATCATTGTAGCCACTTTCACTGCCGTAGCGATAGAAGCGAAGTTGTTATACTTCCACTGCCGGTTGGACCAATAGCGAGGACTCCTGAGGAAGGAAACCAGCAGTTGAAACTTCTACCACCAATGGGTTAACAATAGATGCGGTAGTGGCATTTTCTCAGTCGCATGAAAAGCTGAGCCGACTGGGATACGTATTATGGCCGCCGGCCCTCCACGACCGTTTGGTCTTCCAGCGGTAAAGTCAGCATGAGTTATTTCTAAACTACCCACAACACAATTGCATCACCATTACTTACACTTCTCCATCTTCAAGGTTGGCCTATTTAACCAAGGTCTGGATGCACCTCTTGGGCTCAATCTGCACACTCTTGAATCCACACACTCATGAGCTACTGTATCTTTCCTCATCGTGAAGAAGTGCTTTGTCTTCATCCTTGCACCTCTCACGACCTCCTGGCCATGAGAGGTGCAAGATGGAGATAAAGCACCTCACAGGGATGCTAACAGGGATGCTAGTGTTTGGAGAAGGCCTTCAAGATTAGCTGCTTTAAATTCCATAATCTTATTCCATTTCAGGATCAAGATGTAGATTTGCATCCCTCGATCCTCAAAGGTAGCAAGATTATGGAATATAAAGCACCTCACTGAGATGTTGGTGCAAGCTTTGAGAGGTGCTCCTTCTCCATCCTTTGTGAGGTGCTACTGTTGAACAGGAGCTTGACCTTGATGATTGTAGATCTTGTTAACAGAATATCTACAATCATCTAGTTCTCTCTTGTTCAGGGCCTCCATACTCGATTGAGGGTGCTTCAAGTTTGTGAGGTGCTCATTCTTCAAGATTGGGTGCTTCATATTCCATCTTGTAGCTCTCACGGTCAAGAAGCAGATCACATCCCTTGACTGTGAGGGTTGCAAGATGGAAGGTAGAGAACCTCACTGAGGGTGAAGTTTTGTGATGTGCTACGTCGTTCTTTAGATTCCATACTCTTTATACCTCGAAGGATCTGTTGCTTTGTATGTGCAAACTACCATATGATACGGATTTGTTATCGTGTAGACCTCAATGGAAAATACGTAAAGAAGTACTACCAAATTATTTAATTTGGGTTGATGCTTGATAGCCGAGTCTCATCGGCTCAAAATAGCTGACACCTAGAGTATTGCCTTTAGAACAAAAAACACAATAAAAGACATCGGATCAAAAGTGATATTCAAACAGTATATTGTTTACTTATAACTTATAAGACCCTAGATATAATCTATGGTCCTAAGAAAACATTGTTTACAACATCTTGTGCATGGATGGTCACTGCGATAGCCTCGGCAGCATTAGTGAAGTCTCCAATCAGGTCGTCTTGATCTTCTAGCCAGCCAGTGTCTGGAAAACTAGGTTCTAGGTGACGAAGCTCATGCCCTGAATGCAGTTGCGCTACAGCAAGAGCAGCACTGGCACCATGGCGGACGCCATGAGTTGCCACTTCTTTGGCATGAACTGGGATATCTTGTAGGTGATCTTCAATAGAAACACCCCTGTCATTGACTGCTGCAACTACGCCAAGTGCTGCACGTTGGAGGGGCTCATGGTGATTCTCTAGGTCGATCTCCTAGCGACGAGCCTCCTCAATCTCGCGATGAGAAGCAGCCAATTGTTCCTCAAGATCTAATGAAAATGAAGGATTGTCGGATAAGTAAAGACTCTTCAAAGAAATTTTACCAACTGCCCTAGCTTGAGCTTCATCAGCCCTCATCTAAGCAACATTGGTCTCTTCTTGAGATACAGAGAGGGTTGTTTTAATGGCATCGAGACATTGCTCGAGCCAACCAACCTCAAGCGTGGCTTCAGAATACCGGTTTCTAGCCTCCCTCCTTTCATGGATAAGATTCTAGATATCCTGACCTGACTCAGAGGATGAAGATGAAGATGAAGGTGAAGATAAAGATGAAGATGAAGATACCATGGACCCACCAAGATGTACAATCCATTGTTGTCCAACCTCCACTAGAGTTGGTACCACAACACGAGAGGTAGCCCTGCATATTCAAAGGATTAATGCAAGGCAGCCATAGAGATAAGAAATCATTCCCTCTCACCCTTGGCGATGAAGAGGGACACAAAGGTGTAGAGGCAGATCTGTGGCTTCTGGAGTTTCCTCCCTTGGATGCTTGCCATGGGCCATTATTCAGAAGAAGACTCGAAGGAGAAAAGAAAAAAGAAAAGATATGTGTCACAGCATAACAAATGAACACAAGCAGTATTTCTTCTACTCCGCCTTGCCTCCAAATTTTTATAGCCCTAGGGGACAGTGGGTTCATAAAAAATTTAGGGGCATGTGTTCACACCAAAATTTATTCCAAAATTGGCCGCATGTGTTCACACCAAAATCTAGGAAGATGCATAGAAAGCCCAAAACTAAGGGAAGCGTGCATGAGTGTTGAATGTCGTCCTAACTTCCAACACCATCCCCACCAGTTATTACTCCAAGAACTGTCATATACCTTGTCTTCCCTGTTGCATGCTCCCTAGATCATGCATCTTAACTGCACTGAATCTGGGTGCATCTTCAAGGTTGGCGTATTTAAGTGCGTGAGTGTTGAATGTCCCAACTTCGATTCCAATACCATCCCCACCACTTATTACGCTGGGAACCATCATATACCTTGTCTTCCCTAATGTGTGATCCCTAGATCATGCATCTTAACTGCACTGGGTTTGGGGCATCTTCAAGACTAGCCTGACTCCAAGACAGGGGCATCTTCAAGAAAAGCCGGGTCTAGGTGCACTGAGTCTCTTGCCCATCCCCTCCCTCCAAATCCCTTAGCATTAGACTAAGAGAGCGGTAACTCCTTTCGTCTATCATGGTTCATGGCGGACTTCGGTGGCTTCGCCATTGCTGGGAGATGGCTTTCCAGATTGGGTTCTGCAGCAGCCTACTAGTGGCCATTCATCTTGGGTGCTAGAGGAAGTTCTGCAAAGAGATGGGGAAGAACAATACCATCTTCCATGGCCTGGGTCGCTAATGACATGGTGGCTAGGCTTGTTGATGGTCGGCGTGCGGGAGATTTCTAGGTCAGAATATCTGTAGCAAATCTTGGAGGGCAGAGAAAGGTGCCTTGCTATTGCCAGGAAACCTTTTGAGCCCATAGATCTTGACCTAGGATCTCTCGATGTCATGGCGTGTGTTCCTCCCCGACGTTGACGAAGACAACGCGGACAAGGCTCCTCACGAGGCTCCTCATCCTCTCGAATGTTAGAGGGAGTTTCGTGAGGTGGTTCTTCCCTAGGCTTCTTCTAGGCATCGTCCCTACTCATGGCAAAGATTCAGAGGTGCGGTGGAGGTTACTTACTCCTGCGTACAACTTCTACTCTTCATGAGATGTCCTTCGCTCAGTGCGGGGATAAACCTACGGTCATCGCTAAAATTTGGCTTATGACGATGCTTATGCTAATTCGTTGTGAGAGGAAAACACACTTCGTTCGCTGAAAAGTACTGCTGAAGTAGTGCTGAAGAACAGTGCCAATGTTTTTGTCATCATAACTGTAGTTGCTAATAGATCCGTGTTATTGTACGCCTAGTGAATGAAAAATGTAACAGAGTTAATCGAAAAAGAATATCTTTTATTGATATTGAACATTGTTACCTCACTGTGATGCTGGTGGGGTGTTGCTTTGTATGTGCAAACCACCATATGGTATGCCTTTGTAATTGCGTCCATTGTTATTGTAGAGATCAGTACCTTTATTTTGTAATATCAGCTAACGAACTTTGTCATGTTAGCTTTCATTGTTATTGTAAAAAGTACGTTGTGTGTTCAGTAAACTACTAAGTCCTAGCAAAATTAGTATCAACGTTGTACAATTATGTCACCGTCGGATATAAGCGTCATCGAAAAAATTGTATGACCGCCACTATTCGCCGTTAGGTGCTACCATCTTTTTGCTATAACCTACAAAAATAATGTTCATAATATTTTGTTCCTTTCCAATGTTCAATTTTTGGACACGCCCGTCTTTAGGTGCTATGTACCATCTTATTTAAGACCCAATCACCACCGCCAGTAGCCTTCACCGCCGATATCGTCAAAATTTGCAAGCCAACGCGAGACTCCCACACATTTTTAGAATATTTGGTGCGTTTGTAGTTAGCTTACAAAGACTGCTACCCACCCTGCCGCCCCCTATCCATCTCCTCCTCAAGTGCTGCTATTCCTCACCTACTCATCGGCGCTCAAGCCGCCACTCACCGCTAACAAGGTAGTGCTCTATGATGGTACGCCTCTCCAGCACGCCCGCATAGATCCACAGGTGACTAGGCTGGTACTCATCACCACCGTGGCCGCTCAAGCTCACTGCCGCAAGATCCAAAGGCAAGGGTAATGCTTTCTTGCACTTCCCTTATCCATGTTTCTTGGCTTTTTATTCTCTTCTTATCTCATCTGAGTACGAATCAAGCATTCATCTGATCATTAAGGAGCTCATGAGCACATCCCTGCAGGTGCTTCTACTATGATTTAGGTGACAGCGTTGCCACTTCCATCACCAGCCTCGCTCCACCACATCCTAGTCAAGATGGAGGAGGAGCCCACCAACAAGGGGAACGAAGTAGACATCCTAATAGATGATGTCTTGGTCCTTATCCTCCTCTGCCTCACCGCACACACCTTGTGCAGCTGCAAGTCTGTGTGTCTCTCCTGGTACCACCTCATCTCCAAATTCGAGCACCGTAAGGTGTTGCCCCAGTTTGTCGCCGGATTTATGTATGGCAACTGGAAAGGCAAATGCTGATTCGCCAACTCCACCGGTGAATACCCCTCCTTTTCCTTCTTGCCCTTCCCCATTCAGGATTTAGTCATCTCAGATTGTTGTAGATGCCTCTTCCTCTACTGGTGCTTTGGGCTTCACTATGTTGTCTGCAATCCAGTGACTAGCAAATAGTGGTACAGTTCCATAGCAACCTTTGTTATGGTTAAGCTCGCTTGGGGTTCGATCCCACAATCTCCTCGCACTTCCATGTGGTAGAACTATGGGTAAGGTCGCCTAGGGTGTTAGTTGTCAGCATCTACTCATCCAAAATTGGAGCATGGATGTGTAAAGAATCTAAATGGGGAGAGGATATTCTAGTATGCAAATTTTTAGGAACTGTGTTTCTTAATGGTTTTATGCACATGCTCGAGGTGTCCCACATAGTTGCTGTTGATATGGAGGGAAAGACATGGAGGAAAATTCTTAGGCCACTAGGTCTTGCAATGTCCATCCATGGAGATCAGGGTCTATTGTGTCTATGTATTGATGATATTTTCAATAAGTCTGACCTTTCAATCTGGATCCTTGAAAACCATGGTACTAGTAAATGGACATTGAAGCATACGATGAACACGCTATAGCTATTTGGGGTGAACAATATTGGACTCGGTTTCGAGGCTGCCAATGTGGACTATAGAGTGATTGCAATTCACCTGGAATATAATTTGATTTTCCTTGTTGGGGAGGACAGAACACTGATGGCATATGACATGAGCCATAGAAAAGTTCATGTCTTCCCTGCCCGGGTCATCTGCTATCCTAAATGTACCTAGAGTATTTATTTGAACAGACCTCACTATCTGCCTTATGTTCCCTTGTTTATGGAGCCATTAGCAGAGCAGTAAAGGTGCATATGCTGTATTTTGTTGTTAGGACATGTCTTTGTTCAGGTAGGGAGTTGTTTTGAGTCTATATATAGTCTAATTTTGGCTTTAACTAAACCAATGGTATGTTGAATATTATTAAGTCTGCTACTTTGCATTACGTAGATTTTGGAGTCTCTGTGCTTTTGAACGATTTTCCTGCAATGGCTATGGGAGGAAGAAGAGGGGTTTCATGCTGCATTGGCTGCCAAGCTGATGAAGGAGTGGAGCACATCTACCTTGTTTTAGTTACGTAAGTCTATAGGGAGCAGAACCTTTATTATGCTATCTATGTACCGGTTGTGTTAATTCATCAGTTGACACAGTTATTATGTTAGTGTCAAGCATTGTTATTACAACAAGTACTCTTCATTGTGGACATGATGAGTGATGTGTAATGATTATATCTGTATGGTGTGTGTTTAGTAAGTTATTAAGGCCTAGCTAAATTAGTAAATACATTGTGAAAACCGGATGCAATTCTGTCACCGTCGGATGTAAGGGCCGTTGGTTGTTTTGTCATCACCGCTGTACCACTCAACTTTGGTGAAGCAGAAGGCCATCACCATTGCTATTCATCTAGTACAGTAGGGGTCAATAGTGCATCACCACCGAATTGTTTAGTAACCTAACACTGACTCAAGGATCATCATGGGCGGATCATACTATAATGCGATGGTGACCATGCCCTATGACCAGACAGTTCATATGCTGAAGTGATGGTGATATTCGCCTTGACATAGGCATGTCATGCTCCAATGCGATGGAATAAGGATCTGATCACAGACAGATCATAAGCCATGCGGCGGTGTTAGTGCATACCCATACAAGCGGGTCGTACTCCAATGCAACATAAGTAATGACCTTATCACGGACGGATGATAAGCCAGTATAGCGGTGTAGTGTACACCCTTGTCGGTCTGAGATATCGATGGTGCTGGCTATGAGTATCACTGCCGATAGCTTACTGTCGAGGCCAAAATTAGACTGCGATGTGGGTTACGACGCGGCTGTGAAAGGTGCGAGTGTAGTAGTGTCATCTCCTCCTCATCATCACCCTCATCATTTCTTTGTTTGTAACGAGAGGTTCCACACTTGGGGCATTCATTTAGAGCTTCATTATCACCACGGAACAGGATGCAGTCATTCTTGCAAAGCATGAATTTTCTCAAACTTTAATCCCTTGGACAAACACACTTCTTGGCCTTATGTGTAGTCCTGGGTATCTCATTCCCCTAGGGAAGCATATCCATAAGTAGTTCTAGCAATTCTCTAAAGCCTTTGTCAGTCCAATGATGTGCGGCTTTCAATTAGAGAAGCTTTAGTGAAGCAGACAACTTTGCTTATCCCTCCTTGCAACTCGAATAGAGTGGGGTCTTCATATCTTTCAATAGTTGTTTTAGCTTCTTAAACTCTGAACAAGTGTACTCCTCAAAGCCAAAGGCATCATGCACCATCTCCTCTAGATTCTTAGCAAGATGGACTGGTTCATAGTTGGTAGGAATATCTGCTACATCATCATCATAGAGATCCTGATTGCCAAAGGGTGCTTCCTTGCCACTAGCATGACTTTCATGGATGCCTTCCTCGCCATCCTGCTGACCAGCAGCCTATGCCTGGTCTCAACCATTGACACCTTCTTCTCTATGTTTGTTCCAACATCTGTAGTCATCCATGAATCCTCGAATTATTTGGTGGGCATTGAGTGTCAATGAATTCGAGTATTGCTTTTCATGGTTACAGTCAACGCATGGACAACACATAGATGACTTCTGTCCATTCAACATATCTGCCTCTACCACAGTTAGGAAAGATTTTAAGACCATACAAGTAGTCATCACAAGCATGGTTCCAAAGATATATCTAGCGTCTTTGATCCTCCATAGTTTATAGAAGAAAATTAAAAATGGAAGAATATGTAATCAATTCAAGAAATTACCACAACGCGACAATTTTGGCACAATTCATCAGTTGTTTCATTATCATTGTTTCACACAAGCTCATCAAAGTTTAGAATGCAAGTTAATTAGTTGCACAAGTTCTAGCTAAGCTCACCTCTGGCCACAACTGGGCGGCGAAGCACTACTAGAGGATGGCTATGGGGAAGCACTATAGAGATTGTGAAGAGTAAGTACGAGCGCACCCTACTGCAGATATCGAGATAGAATTAAGCACACGGATTCCATCTAGCAGTTGAGGTTCATGCTCACACAAAAATTATGATGCTATTATTAGGAATGAATTTGGTCACCTACCTGAGCTGAGCTGAGCTAAGCTTAGCACAGTGGGGACCAAGAAGGAGATGGTCATCGGTGGATGGACGTACGGATGGATGGATGGATTGAGCAAAGCAGAGGTGAAGGGGAATGGTCGATCGATGGGTAGAGCACGCCTGGCATGCCCCCGGCTAGGGAAACCACCACCTATGTCGCGCTCACACTACTAGAAATATCCACTTCTATGACAAAAATCTTAATGACGAATCTGAAACCGTCATGGAACAATGCTTTTTATGATGAATATTTACTTTTCATCATAAATCAGTGGTGACGATCCTCCAACCCTCACTATCTATGATGAAATCAGATATCGTCACAAGAAGCGTCATAGAAGAGCACACAGTTTCATCACAGATCATTCGTGCCACTCATTTGTGATGATCCTCTTTAGAATTATGACAACTAGGGCTTCATCATTGAACTAATTACACATATGTGACAAAGTTTTTGATCTATAATGAATGGCACTTCATCATAAATTTGCACACTGTCCTTTCTCCATCCGATGTGTGCCTATGCGACCTATAGTTAGTCATCCATGATGCTTACAATTCATCATAAAGTCTCCCGCTCAGTCCTTTCTCCATACGATGTGTAGTTGTGGGACCATTCTCCATCCAATGTGTACCTGTGGGACCTACAGTTACTCATTCGTGACGATAGCAATTCGTGATAAAAGTCTCCACTCAGTCCTTTCTCCATCTGATGTGTACCTATGGGACCCTTCTCCATCCGATTAGTGGGACCCAATGGCTTATGTGTCATGTGTACCTGTGGAACCATTCTCCATCTCCATTTGACCTGTGGGACCCAAAGGTTGGCATGTCACATGTACCTATGGGACCATCTATCCTTTGGGACCCGATGGCTTACATGTCACATGGACCTATGGGACCTTTCTCAATCTCCATCCGACATATGGGACCCGACGACGTGCGTGTCACTTGTTGTCGCTGGGGTTTAATAAATTCAAACTCAAAAAAACATGAGACCTGGGAGTCGAACCCGGGACCAAGATCAGGGATAGACCGTCTTCACCATTGTGCTAGATGCCATGTTGTGTTGACATGCTTTTGGAGTCCTAATAGTAGTATATGTCCTCTGTGTGGATAGGTTGACTTATATATTGGATTTATCCCCTACAATTGGAAACAAATCTATGCTCGTTGGACTTGCGGTGGCGGCGGCAGCGGGGGATCCCCGCTGTGCTATGGTGGTTCAGGCGTCCTTTTGGAGGCTAGGCGGTAGGTCTTCCTGGTGGAGCACGGCGGCATTGGTGTCCGTGTCTATCATGTGCCATGACAGAGGTGATAGATCCGATCTGCAGATCTCCTTTCTCGCCTTTTCCTATTCACATCGTTGTTTTGGTCCTTGCTTGAACATGAGGTATACAAGAAACATTGTAGCGTTGCAGATCTGGTTAGGCCAATACTGATGAAAAGAACTAGGAGGTGGCACTGGTTGATTTTCTGCTGGTGTCTTGGTTTTCTGCATATGTTTAGTGTTCTTACTGCAAATGCCTATGTGCAACTAGGCCTATTAATTGTCAAGTGCTTGCTTGATTATACCTGTATGTCTAATTAAACATACAGGCCCTTCTCTTCTTCCTTAAACTATTTTTTCTATCCAGTGCTTGCTTGATTCTACATTTTTGTTTCATATTCTCTAGTGCCACCAGTGAGTCCTTATGGTATTTTGAACTTGTAACATATCTGAGGCCACATTTTGGTGCCAATGATGTCTACATGGCTATTGGATGTACTAGGATCTAGCTCATATGTTTGCTTTCTGTGTCTTCTCCTTGTTGACAACCAAGTTATCCATTTGGGTCCAAACAAGAGGAAGGCATCGAAAGCAAATCAATGCTTTGTGTCCATCATTCACATCGCTAAGGCCAATAAAGTTTAAGCTGCACATGTTGCTATTGATGCCAATGATGATCACTACCACTTGTTCACTGACATTCTACTTGTGAAAACTGAGGAAGCTCAATTATCTGCTACTCTAGTTTGAGTTATATATATCTATGTGGTGCTACTCTAAATTTACTTGAGGTCGTACCATGAAAATTGTTAATGGTTGTTAAAGTGCACTTTGGTATGAGTTGTGGACTTCACTGATGGATCTTTGTTGGATTATTTTCCTCTTCAGTGATCTTATTACTGAGAAAGCTCTCATCGTACTGCACACAGACAAAATGGAGGAGCCCCCCAACAATAGGAACACATTGGCCAGCCTCATGGACGATGTCGTTTTTAAGATCCTATGCCACCTCCTCGCTCGCTCCTTGTTCTATTGCAAATGTATTTGTCTCTCCTGGAAAAACCTCATCTCAGAGCCCAACAACCATAAGAAGCTGTCCCAGACTGTGGCAGCTTCTTCTACGATAGGGAGGACGGTAATCGAAACTTCACCAGCATCGTCCGTGGTATATGGCCCGGCTCCTTGGAATTCTTGCCCTTCTACATTGAAAATGTAGATATCTTAGATTGCTGCAATGGCCTTATCCTATGTTGGTGCCTTGGGGCTGATGGATACCGCTACATTGTCTGCAATCCAATGACCCAGAAGTTTAAATTATGCCACCTAGCACCCATGATGTTGGCCATGCTATTGGTGAGGCTCGCTTGGCGTTTGATCCAATAACCTGCTCGCACTTCCATGTGATTGAATATATGGACATCAATGTTGTGTGCACAGGTGTGGAGATCTACTCATCTCAAACTATAGCATGGATCTATAAGGAATCTGAATGGGGCAAGCATACTAATGTGACATTTTATAGACAACCAAGTGTGTTTCTTAACGGTTGTCTACACATTATGGGGCACTTTGGGAGTACCCTATGATACTTGCTATGGATATATGTTGGCATTTCTTAGCGCAATCACCAAGTGTGGAGGTTTTAAGTCCATCCCCGGCACCGGCGCCAGAAATGCTTGTTGGCATTTCTTAGCGCAATCACCAAGTGTGGAAGTTTTAAGTCAATCCTCGGCAATGGCGCCAGAAATGCCTGCTGGTATTTCTTAACACCATCACTAAGATTGAGTTAACCTTAGCGACGCTGCCAAGAAACAGCAACTACGATAGTTCTTAACGATTATAGAAAATATCCTCAAGCGCACGGATCTATCGTTGTAACATTTCCCCAGAAGTATTCAGGGTATCGTTATTTATATTTTCCCAAAGGAGGGCAAGGTATAAGAGTCTAGCATGAGCATGAACAAGATTACATACTTGCACTAGTAAACTAGTAGTTCATGACAGGTGTAAAAACAGTATTTTAAGGATAGTGGACACACATCTGAGCCAACCTCAAGGATAAGAGGAAAACAAAGAATAAAAGAATGTTCCTACGTGAAGCCGGCATGTTCTAATATAGCCGTGCAAAGAACAAATGATGATCATACAAACTATATGGTTAGAGCTAGAACTAAGTGCAAGATAGGTCGGGAGGCCACCGAGTACTGGTCTGCCAGCAACCTCATGTGACAATTTAGACTCCTACACCCTACCCGAACATGGGGGATTACAAGGGATGGATAGGGCTGTCACCACCTACCGCCTACCTCTCAACTGGAGAGTAGGAAATGTATTCACCTGTCTCTCCATACCCAAGCACCATGCTTGCGTACACAGAAACTACCCAAATTCCCCCATATCCCTGGCCCTATGGATCGACAGGTAAAGAACTTGGGCACACCCAAAGGCATGATGAACCAAAACCTCAACTAGCTCTAATTCTACTCATATAAGTTATATGAATGATTAAGCATGAAGTTCTACATGTCAAGATCATAACACACAAACTATATGCTACTTTATATATCATGATTATAACATGAGAACTATAGTCTAGTTCATATGCATTGCTATATTGATAATATGAGAACAAGGCTATGGAAGTACTCTTCATAGTATTCATACCAAAGTTGCTCTTCTTCCAAGGAGCCAAGCCCTCCTTGATAGCTTTTTCCTTGCTCACAAAACTACTACTAAAAGCTAAAACATTACAAGAGTAGGGTAATGAGGTAGAGGCTCCAAATGATGTGTGCTGAGTACGAGCACTACCCCTCTCTTTATACTAGTGAGGTGGTTGGTTTGGCACTGAAAAATAAGGAAACTGGCCAAAACTACCTCAGCATGGCGGCATGCAACCACCGTAGGAAGATGGGCCTAGGCCACGCCGCCAAGGGTCCAGGCGCACCTAGGGTGCGGCCATACCCTGGCTGGCTCACTTGGCCACTGCCTTTGCCAGGTGGGCTGGTTGCTGGGCCTGAGCCTCTCCTACATTGGTGTTCTGTCCAGGTAAGTTGCGTAGGTGGGCTTCTCTATTTATTCCTTTTGTGCATTTCTACATTACATTCACCAAATTGCGCCTCTTGTTTGGTTTTCCACTTGTATTCGAATGTATGTCTTGCAAAACATGTTTTCTCCATTACAAGTGGAACTAGGTTAATAGTAAAGGCATATGTGTCAAGAGATTGTTTATTTCTCCCATTTTGGACTTTAATTGGTGGTCGGATTTGATCGTTAGTGACTGCCAAGAAATCCTCCAAGCTTAACCTTTGCTCATCCCAAGCAAATAGCTAAGTACTTGGTTGTTGATCAGGAGTTGCTACCATGCCAAATATATCTCACAAGTGCCATGCCTATAACAAAGTATTCTTCCATAATTCAAATAAGTGGGCATTTTTATCCACCCTTTACCTTGATCCCTGTGGGGCGTATAGCTTTTCCTAGTTCTTGGGTGGTTGCAAGATAGAACGATTATAACAGAATCATGAAACATTCATTCCTTGATTAACCATCTATCCGGAGGTTTTATGAATTTGGCAAAATAAAAGTAAGTTCCTCAAATGATTCTCTCGATCGCTCAATGTGTATGAAACCTCACCAAAGCATTTTGCCTTCTTTTCATATCCTACCACTAATGGCTTTTGAGTGGAGTTTTTGGCAGGTATGAAAAGTGGGGCATACTTGCATCAAATATTTTGCTAAGTCAAAAACCAGATCTCAAGGAGATGCAAGTCATACACTTTGATCAAGACGTGCAAGTGTGTGGAATTTTTATTACTTCCTAATTCTAAATATTTTTGTACTCCTTTGGATCATGAATCTCTCTTTTTAGATGAATGCCTTTTATTTGAAAGTATGGGCTATCTTTATTTCTTTCTTTTCTTTTTTTCTTTTCTTCATGCTCTTTGCATGCATTTTTTTCTCTCATGCCTTTTGGCATGGACATTTTTCTTTTCTCTCTTTTTTAGCATAGCCCATACTATTCTTTTTGGCACCTGAAATTTTTGAGAGAGAGACACATGATACATGAATGGAGTAATTATTTGGTGGATGGAAAAAACATGTTTTTGCGTAACTCTCAGTGTAAGAGTCAGCAGTTTATTTGTGGGTGTATGTGTGTCTTTATCATGGGTGCATGACGAGAATCTCAACAAGGGTCACAACAATTTGACAAAGCTCAATGCTCAAACAAGTAGCATATGACTAAGGTTTGAATTTGAATCATGTCATATGGCCTTAGTAGGTATTCATAATCATTGAGGAACTTTTGATTTTAGCATTTTTGAAAATGAAATCTCCGGATGTCAAGTTTCTCATAGAACAAAGTCATAACAAATTCTATTTATACCATATCATAACTCACAACAACTTAGAAAAGGAGCAAGCATTTGCAACCCATAAGTTTTCAAGTTTTAGGATGAGACATTATTAGCCAACAAACTTAAATCTTGGGGAGTACTAAGTTACAGCCTAGGCATAGATGAATTATAGACAGAGCAACTATTCATCATTTCAACCTAGGAGAAACTAAGCATTCCTAAAACACATATGAGAGTAGAATTCATATTTTTGGTGTTTTATCATATTTTTGGTATTTTTAATTTTTTAGATATTTTTTTATACGCTAATAATAAATGCAAAAAATAAATGCGAAAAATTAAAAATATGGAAAATAAAAGATACAAGTTACCTCTGCGAGGGCCCTCCCCAAAGCTAGCCCTAGTCCTGTGCTTCCTGTTGTTGTCTCAGCAGCGAGTTGATGTCCGCAAACTGTTGCTGCTACTGTAGGTGCCACTATTTCATATCCTGCACATGAGTGTTAAGTGTGTTTTGAATTTCACCTGTGCGGATTTCCAATCCTTCGAGGTGAGTATTGATGCCATCCAACTCCTGACGGTCCGAAGTAGACTGTCGTGGATGGATGGGTGGTGGTAGCCCCTTGGAGTCAGATGAGTGATGCGCTCATGCTACGTCAGCGGCCTCATGCCATCTCGATCCACCAGCCTCGTGTAGTTGTGGGGGGTGTCCCCATCCAGGCTGATACCCGGGGGTGAACCCAAGTGTATATATGACCGGAAACCACTCCATATGGAACAACTGAGGCATAGGTGGTGTCAGTGTCAGTGGTTGTTGAGAGCTGCCAGCTTCGTCCCTAGCCCTGCTCCTTGTTCCCTTGCGAGAAATAGAACTGCGCGCTTCCTCTTGTTTGAGAAGAGTGAAGGTGAGTGACGGGGATTTATACAATGAGAGTCTCGGGTTAGGGAGCGGTATCACATTTGTATACCCCAGAAAGAAAAATACAAGGTTCCCTGCATCATCATACTTCAAATGATGCCCTTGCATCAAGTAGTGCTCATCAATATCAATGCGTGGAGTAGAGATGTATGTCACATCTTGTCCATCCAATGCACCAATATTAGCGGCAATACGAGTCACAAGGGATGTGCATGAGATAGATGTAGAAGCCTTGAATGTTTCTAACCAATGTTTAAACATTTCTTTCATAGGAGCAATTTTAGTCTTTTTAAGCATGGTATAGAGAATTTGCAATTCGGCATGGTAAACAAATCTTATTTCTTGCCTAACAAACAAAGTCATGGCAATCCAACGATGCATGAACCTCAAAGTAGGATGATGAATATTCATATTTCGAGGTTGAAACTTGCCAACTATGTTTTGACTAGAAATCATTCTCCAAAATTCTTGGCGATTAAAACATTTGAGAGCATGATTTAAGTCAATTGAGCATTTTGTACTAAAGCCTATTTGAGAGCTGAGATTTCTCCATGTAACATAGTATTCTTTCACAAAAAGACAGAAGTAATCCCACCCTCAACTTCTTGTAAAGAGCATAAGAATTGAATTGTTAAGAGGCGAGAACCAAGCTCATTGATGGGAGCAATGTTCTCCCATCCAACGGCTTTCTAGATGGTGGCAAATTTGGTGTCCATACCTATCTTTTGGAGAAGGTCGGGTTCATATGCCAGTGTGTGGATGAACTCATGATTCTTGATGAGATTTTACGCTTGCATCTCTCGGTCTCCCTACAAATCAAGGTGTGGATCATCGTTGCCTTCCTCCACTAGTTGCTCTTGTTCTTGCTCTTCTTGTTCTTCCAATGGCTCGGTTTCTTCATCTTCATGCATCAGGCTCTCTTCGGGCTCAGTGTAGCGCACGCTTGAGCTTCCATGGGAGTGACTCGAGCTCACTCCCATGGATTTCTTGAAAGCGCCATCGAGCTTCCTCCCGAACTTGCCCATGGTGAAAAAGACAACAACAAAACTCGCAAACGAGGTTACGTTAGTGAAAACAAATCAAACAACCCATGAGCTTGGCTTCAAGGTGATGAGCTTGGGAAATTTCTGCAGAGTTTCCTTGCTCTTGAGCTTTGTGGAAAAATATTTTTGCAAGTGGTGGAGCAAGTGAGAGTGAGAGGGAGTGAAAAATGGAGAGTGGTGTGTGAGTGAGGGCTTGTTGACGGTAGTTAAGAACCATTATAAACCATCAATAAAACATGCATAAGGGCACAATTGAGATCACCAACAAAGGTTTAGGGGTTTAAACTAACAAATTCCATGAGTTTTGGTGAATTTGTGATTTCTACAGGGTTTATTCAGAAAACCATCAAGGTGGACCTACATGTCAGATTTAATTGTGCTTATCCACCACGAAATGGACACTAGAAGGTTCTAGTGGAGACCAGAGGACACCACGCCAAGGTAGAGAGGCAGAGGTTGCCAAGGCCCCACCTGCAGGCCGCTTAGCCCCTAGACCCACCTGTCAGCCTCTGTGTTGCAATGTTGGTTCTCCACCGCCTCCAAGGTTGCTTCTACACCGTTCCTTAAGTCGATTTGATCCAAGGGCTCACGTTGGATGCTCTGGCCTATATATACCAGCCCCTACCACCCCTCCTAGGAATAACCCATCATCAAGTCATTTGAGAAGACAGAAACCCTAACCATCCTTAGAGCTCCACCATATTCTATGGTATCGCTAGTTAGGCTAGGACTAGAGGGAAGCAAGCAGTCTTCGCTTGGATTCTCGAACATGTCAAGAGTGTGGTTCGGTATAATCTTTGTACCCCCTCTCTCTTTTGTATCTCCATTACTTTTATATGCTTGCTACAATTGTTATGACAACATTAGTATTCATCTTATTCATGTTCTTCATTATAATGTTGATTGTCTACTTTGATTATATATGTAGTATAGTTGGATTATCATCATATTCAAGCATATGTTCGTATAACACTCACGCTAAGGATCCATGGGTGGTTGGTTGACATTGTGTAAGCATGGTGCTTATACGTTGTTTACTTGCGGATACACCCTATATTTCGGGTCATGTGGTAGATCACGGGCGTGACACTCCCATTGAGTCCTTTGTAGTCCACTCCCGTTGTAGGTAGCACATTGGATCTGGTTACGAAGGGGGACAAACTCTGTTCTTAATCTCCCTTAATAATATCCTTTATGTGTAGATATGAAGATGATCTTAGCAATGACTATTAGGTGTAATTGCACTAATCAATGTATGCTTTGACTTGTAATTAAGAATGACTTAGGAATTATTCCTCTAATATTCTACCTGACCATGCTAATGCCATAGAAAGGAGTACTCTGAGTGATTTATCATTATCATTGATCAATACTTATCATATATATATCTTATCCTATGACTTACCCCAGTTATGAGTAGAATATTGGTTATGGTTTACTTCTCCATCAATAGTATAAGTTATCAATACTTGTCCATGATAGACCTTCCCTATGGTAAAAATATAAATAACGATACCTAGAATACTCCCGGGTAAAGTGCTACAATGGTATATTATCTGTGCGCTTGCAAATCCCTTTTCATTCATATATATTCTTTCTAGTCACATAAATTAATAAAGAACTACTTAGAGTTATTCTAATAGTAATGCTAAGTAGTACCAACAAGTATCTCTGGCATCATCACTAGGAATGACAACCTAGTAAAGTAATGTCAGGAGATATAGGTTTATAATAGGTGGCTATTAAAACAAGTGACAAGTTAATAAATACCAACAAGCATTTCTGGCGCTGTTGTCGGGGAAGGTAGCAAGACAAAGGAGTATTGATAAACTTATACTTATTGATGTGATCGAAATAACCATTGAGCTACTCAAACAGGCTTACTCTTGTTTTGTCTACTTATATATCTTATGTAGGGTAATGTATGACTAGTTTTGACCTTCTGACAAACTACGTTGACGATCTAGAAGCACTACTTAAGAGGACTACGGCTAAACTCAAAAAAGTTTCAGCTTTAGAGTCGGAAGACAACCATATAAGGCGAAGCTTAATAACAGAATTTGAAGCCATGGCTGACAGGACTCTCCGCAAATTCTCTACTCGAACCACTGCCAACATCCAGACTGGACCCACAGTCAATGTGGGAGACAATGGATTCGAGCTCAAGCCGGCTCTCATCGACATGGTGCAAGCGAGCCAATCTTGTGGAAAGGCACATGAAGATGCTAGTGCTCATCTCAAACACTTCCTAGAGATCTGATATGGACATCACTCCTTTGGATGTACCCGCTGATCCTCCAACCGTTATGCAAGGTCCAATGACCCGAGCTCGAATGCGTCAACTCAATTTAGAGGTGAGCTCGTTCTTAAGTGATCCTTTTCATACTTTGGAGAATAGACTACTACCTAATGATGTTATCTTGCTTAGGAACATTGGAGAGGGTCATGGGGGACTTAAAGGAAGTGGTGGAGGCAATGATGACCAGCAAGGACGTCCAACAGAAACCGGAGGCCCGGTCCAACATGATTTTGAGTCTGCCTTGGCCTCCAGGACCAGTCTATCTTAAACTGGTCACCTAGGACGCATCCAGACTCCGTTTTCGACGATCCACATATGGTTGAAAAGCTAATTTAATAAGGAAGCCAATGCAAGTGTTCTCACATCAAAAGTTCTTCAGAATCCATGGGAATTGTCGAAACAAGTCAGCATCTAGAATCTGTGTAGGTGTTGCATCACCGTATTTGGTCCAATGGGCCATGTATCATCTTTGAGCCCATTAGGGGGGGCACGTCCAGGGTGGGTGACGACCCTAAGACCTTTATAATCATACGCCGCCACTATCATTAGGTTTTGGGTTTTGCTTAGATTAATCTGTCAAGAACAGTTTCGCCATTCATTGGTTTGTGAGACCCCAACTTCGTGAGATTAATCATTCATCTGCAATTTGGTTGTTTTCTTTCTTGTTCTTGCTTGTGTTCTTCATTGCGCAGGCAGGGATTAGCCTTCTTGGCGAGGTCAACCAGATCCGTGTCTTGGTTGATAACCAGAGGAGTTGTGGTGCTAAGATTGCAGGGTTCGATCTTTTGATCTGAAGCCGGATCGGTGTGTCATTCTCTGCCACAATGATTGTTACCTCTACCTGATGGAAGATCGGGATCCCCATTCCCATTAAGATCTTTAACACTTTCACCATCAAGGGAGTAACCAAGGATTCCATAGTACTTCGTCTCTTCCCATTTTCACTTTTGGAGAAGGTGAAGCAGTGGTTCTACGCCAACAAACATAGAAACACTACATGGGATAACTGCTCCACTGCCTTCCTAGCAAAGTTCTTTCCCACGGGTAATACCAATGCTCTGTGTGGGAGAATTTTAAGTTTTCAGCAGCAACATGATGAATCTATCCCCGAGGCCTAGGAATGCTTTCAAGACTATATATCAAAATGTCCTCATCATGGGATGGAGAATTGGCTACTCATGTAGACATTCTACCACAGGTTGACCAATAGTGCCCGTGAGACCATGGATGCTGCTGCTGGAGGTGCATTCTTGTCACTTACACTTCTAGCTATGACCACCCTTGTGGAGAAGATGGCCTCCAACCAAAGCTGGAATGAAGAACGTGTTCAGACCTGCAAGAGAGGTGGAGGTATGCATCAACTCAAGAAAGTAGACATGTTGTCTACCAAGATGGACCTACTGATGAAGCAGCTCAAAGACCGAGCTAATGAAAAGCAAGAGGTCATGCACATTCATGATTCACGCGTGATGTGTGAAGTATGTGGCAACACTGGGCATTCACGGAACAGCTGTCCTAAAACCCAAGAGGATGTGAACTTTGTTAACAACTAATATCATCCTCAATAGAATTAAAGATGGAACCAACAACAGAGGCCGAACTACCAAGGTAACTGCCAAGGTAACCCTCAAGGTAATAATTATAATAACTTCAATCAACCATCCTTGAGAGAATTAATTGCTGGCCAATCTAGACTTATGGAAGGATTATCTAAGATGGTAGCTACCAATGATAAAGTTCTTGAAAATATAAGTAACAGAATGGATAGCTTTGCTTCTGCCATTAAGAACTAGCATAGCTTTAATAAAATGGTAGAATCACAAATAGCTCAGCTGGCGGCTGCTGTTCCTCCGTCTGACAAAGGTAAGATTCTAGGGTAGCCGGAAGATTTAGAAACTACAAATCTTATTGATATTCATAATGCAGCTTTCTACTACACGCAACCATCAGATGGAAGGTGGATAGATTACACCCTACCTGACAAGAAAGGTGATCCAGGGAGACCGGTCATCTCTATCGCCATTGGACTCATATCTTCCGGGAAGCTGTCTATGACTTTGGAGCAAGTGTCAACATCATGCCTAAGGTAATCTATGATAAAATTGGTAACACCCTAGGTTTTTGTCACCAGTTAAGCAATGGGTTTGAACTCAAACATGACATGTTAAGTGGTGATGAAGGTGTCAAGATCAAATCTACAAGAGTGAGCTCCAACTTAAACTTGGACAACGCACCTTTGCTTACATGTGGACCCTTGTTAAGATTATGCAAGAGTAAGGTTAAACATGCTTATTTCATGTACATTACATCAACATGCATCCATCTTGACCAGTGGAAAAGTTTCATGAAGTTTGGAATCAAGAAGTCACATGAAATGATAAGTTATAATCTTTCTTGGATTGCTTTATTAAGTGAATGGAATTATAGGTCATCAACCAAACCTTGCTACCTTGCCCAAATGACTCTAATTGAGCTCTACAACAAAAGTCATGAAGGGTTCGTGTTGAGCACATGTCAAGAAATGGCCTCAATTGGTCGAAAACCCAAATTCTAGGGTTAACGAGACACTGCTTTGACCAAGATGAAGAATTGGTTCATGTACCAGATATGAAGTTTGACCTTTAATAAAAGTTGAAGTTTGAGTGAAGTAGAACAAACTTTGTGTTTGGACCAAGAGCCAGATCAACTTGGAACTAAGTCAAACCGAGGCTGAAACTTTGAATGTGCAGCTGTTTTCAGTACTTAAATTTTTGGTAAGTGTTGACACCGTTTTTTGCATGTGTCAAAATGATCAGAGTGGGCTAATCGGCAGGAGGAGAGTTACTGTATACGCTGACAGCCGTGAAAATCAGCTTGTAAAGATGGTTGCCGATGAATGGTGGTGATCGATGGAAAGGTTGATTTAGACTCGGGTGTTGCCGATAAGGTTGGAGATATTAGTGTCGATGCCGATGAAGGAAGGCTTGAAAATTACTGCCAATGAAACAGGAAGTATGCCGATGGAAAGGAGGTCGGTGAGAATTCCATCGTAATCGAGGCGGATAGGGAAATAGATAGGAGTTGATTTCCTTTTCTATATTTGTTAGAGTATGATTCATGTAAGAGTCACGTGTTTCCTTAGATATGGACTTGGTGTCCTAGTCGTATTTGGTTTTGTCTCTTTAGATCAGGGTATAAATATAGATTGAGGGGCAATGTAATAGATATATAAAATCAATATCAAAAACCAATTTTTACTCCTATTTGCATCTACTTACTTTTCAGCGACTTCGTCAATTTGCATATTTTTCCTTTTTACGAGTTCTCATTGATTCGGCGAGTTGCATCATTTCAGTGCAACCTTCGGCGATTCTCGAGTTCCGCGTGAGTACCTCTTGGCCATGACTTCCGGGCGTATCGCTGTTGTCAGGACCAAAGTGCTCGTATCTTCATCCTTGTCGATTAATAGGTCAAATCGACTGGCACGCTTTGGATATCGATTCGGGTATTAGCCCTTTGTGTTTGCAGATTCACTTTTGCATCAACACATCTTTTGGCACGCCTCGTGGGACTCATCAATCCGATCAATATGATCAATCCGAGATCGATTCGTGGAACATTATTGCGGTATCGAAAGAAGATCTTAAGGAAGAAGCGGAGGCGGGCTATGGAAAAGGCTATAGAAGAATATAGGCGACTTTATCTCGAGATCGTTTAGCTTTGAGCAAGAGTGGGCAAGTCATCTAGAAGCAAGATTTGCCATTGCCTCGGCGGGTTACCTTTGACTCAATCTGGTAAACTTCAAGAGATGGTTAATTCTGCGATAAATCATGCTTTGATTAATCATTCCAATGTGCTGTCCAATCTCGCTTCATAATCTTTGTGGTTCGAACTCTCAAAGAAGGACAAGCGTCACCGCATTACGTTGGGCACCGCCTATCACCAACCGAGCCGGCATCATCAATACTCCATCGGCTCCCTCGGCCGTTGTGGATGCAAGTTACTTCTCCTCCAATGATCGGCGAGGCTTGCCTAATATTCAATCTACACCGATACGATCGGATCCGGTACTACCGGAGGGACGAGTTCAACTTAATACGAGATCTATCAAAGATCAGCTATGTCGGGCCCTCGTGTCTCGTAATAGCCGATTCCTCGCTAATTGGTGGGGATATGGTATGCCTCCTGAGTCATCTGCTTTCAATCTTGGGTTACCTCAAGTGTTTGATGCGATGGGAAAAGCTCCTATACCATCGGTTTGTTTTTACCATGATGGCTCAAGTGCCTCAATATGCCACAAAGCAACTCATCAGCAACCAACTCCGGGAGGTTTCCAGATGCCTTTGGTTCAAACACCCAATTCAAGTCCATCGGCAAGCTTATCGCCGATGCAAAGAAAAGCCTCTACTATGAGTCAAACTGGGGTTCATTCATGCCTCAAGCTAGTTATAATTATCCAACAATGTCACAGAATTACCACCATCGGTAAGTTTTGTACCGATGAGTTCCAATAATGGTTGGTCGGATGCGAGTTACTGCTTCAACATACTGATTCAAAAAAATCGATGAGGTTGCGAGGATTCAACAAGGTCATATGCAAGCTGGTTTCCAGAATCAAGCATCGGCAGCTCAGCCGATGAATCCTTTCCAGCAGGTTAATGGACAATAAGTAACAGCAAATATGCCGATTGCTGGAGATCGTGGGCCACAAAGATATGTGGAAGGATATCAGCAGGTACCTCCTGTTGAAATTCAGCCAGTTCATCAGCAGGAGGCTGATGTTTTTTGGGCCGATAAGATAGCAGAAATTATGAAGGATCAGTTTGGGATAAAGCCCAAGGTCAATACTTATTCTTATCGGACTCCATACCCTCCTGCATATGATTTAATTCCTCTCCCAAATCGGTATAAGGTACCAGATTTCACTAAATTCTCTGGGCAAGATGATACATCAACAATGGAACACGTCAATCGCTTCATTATTCAATGTGGAGAGGCAGCTAGCAGAGATGAATTAAGAGTTCGATTATTTTCATCATCTTTGTCTGGATCGGCATTTACATGGTTCATTTCATTATCACCAAATTCTATTATTGCTTGGGCTGATCTAGAAAAACAATATCATAAGTATTTCTTTGCTGGAATCCATGAAAAGAAGCTTACCGATTTAGTAAAATTGAGACAGCGTAATGATGAATCGGTAGAAAGCTTTGTGCAAAGGCTACGAGATGTAAAAAAAATAAGTGCTACTGACTGGTCTTTGGATGATCGGCAGACTTGCCGATCCGGCTTTCCAAGGGTTATTGCCACATCTTAAAGATGAGATATGCTTCTCAGGAGTTTGAAAGCCTCGGTCATCTTGTGCAAAGGATCTCGATCAAGATACTAGGGTTTTTGAACCTAAAAAATTGGAGTAAAAAAGTATCATTTGTTGAAGAAGTAGGAGATTACGATTACGATGAAGAACCGATTATCGGCTTAGCTGAGTGGGTTAAGAATAAAAACCGATATCTTGTCCCTTTGGTCGAAAAGAGCGTAAAAGTTTACCTTTGATATCACCAAGGCCGACAAGATATTTGATCTTCTCGCTTCAAGAGGGCCAAATTAAGTCGTCACCTAATCATGTGATCCCATCGGCGGAAGAGTTGAAGAAGATCTTGTCTCGCAAATGGCACAATGCAACTTCACACAAGTACAAATGAGTGCAAGGTGTTCAGCAACAGATTATAATCGGCTATTGAATCTGGAGAATTAAGTTTGGTACTTCCAAGGCCCGTAAACCGATGAAAATTGATCAACACCCTTTTCCAACGAAATATGTTGGAGGCCAAAGGAAGACCAAGGTATTGATGTCGAGGGCTGCTGAGAAAAACGCATCAGTGGATCCCCAACATCGGATAACTACCGATGATGCAAAAAGTAAGGGTTTGCTGGGAGAAAGCAGTAGTTCCAAAAACCCTCCTCGACCTGGCATTGTGATTACCCATCGAAGGCAGCAGGAGGGTTGGCATTAGCGTAAGGACCGATATCGACAACAGCAAGAAGAGAGACGTCGGGAAGAATGGAATCGGCATAAAGATCATTGGAGGTGTCCGTTTTTCATCCATTGCTAGGAAGAAGGTATTAAATTGCCAACTGTTGAAAATTGCCCTGAGTGCAATGATTATTATGGGGTCAATCGGTCAGAAAGGAGGTTTCAACCTGACAATCAGGGTTTATTTATCAATGAGCCGATCAGAGGCAGAGCATCATTGCATGATCGGCTGGGGGGCAGACTTAGTGTACATGAGAGGCTTGGTAAACGCGCTGGATATTTTCCAAGGAATCAAGAGGAGCTTGAGGAGATGGCAAACGCAAGAGTTCCCGATGAAGAAATATTCTACAGGGACCCTAATATACGCCGTGTAGAATCAATCGGGATCTGTTATCACCGGGTTGGAAGACCAAGTTTCCTCGATGGTGCCCGAGGGTCTGACAAAGACACAAAAAAGGAGGATGCAACGTGAGCATCAGGAAGATTTATACCGAGAGGAAAATTCCTCCAATGAGAGGTCTGGTCATCAGCAGTGGCAGGTAAAACACAAAAATAAGGGTTCATCGGCAGATGTTAATATGGTATTCATGTTGCCAATGGAGTTTTTGGCACTATCTGATAATGAGGAAGAAGTTGTTCTCTCTGATCAAGTAGCTCAGTTGACACTAGATCCAATGATGGCTGTTTTTGAGAAACCTACCGATGACGAGAGACAGCATCTTAAGGCTTTGTTTGTGAAAGGCAGAGTTGATGGGCAGCCTGTATCTAAGATACTTATCGACGGAGGGGCTGCGATTAATATTATGCCTTATGTGATGTATCGGAAACTTGGTAAGGGAGATCAAGACTTGACCAAAACCGATATGATGCTGAAGGATTTTGAAGGCAATGTTTCACCGGCTAAAGGGGCAGTATGCATTGAATTGACCATCGGCAGCAAAACATTGCCGGCGACGTTCTTTGTTATTAATGGTAAGGGTGCATATAATCTGCTTATAGGGAGGGATTGGATTCATGCTAATTGTTGTGTTCCTTCTACAATGCATCAATGCCCCGTACAGTGGATTGGGGATAAGATTGAGGTTGTCCCTGGTGATTCTTCTTATATCATCGCATCGGCAGAATCAGATACTTATGAGCGAACTAAATGCATATCAGGAGAAGTTTGGGAAAAAGAGTTCCTTAGAGTTGCTGATTATGAAATTCCGCCGATCCAAGCAGTCAGTTCTGAAGAAGAGTTTTAATGGATAGGTTTGCCGATGATGGAAAATTAGGTCAAGGGTTCACCTCGGTAGATGATTTAGTAGAAGTAGATATTGGTGATGGCGGTAGGCCAAGACCTACTTTTATTAGTGCTAAGTTAGATTCCAAGTGTAAGCAGCAAATAACTGATTTGTTAAAAGAATATAAAGATTGTTTTGCTTGGGATTATACTGAGATGCCTGGATTAGACCGATCGATAGTTGAACATCGGTTACCTATCAAATCTGGATTTCGGCCACATCAGCAGTCAGCGCGCTGATGCAACCCTAATACACTTCCTGACATTAAGGCCGAAATAACTAAATTAATTGAGGCAAAGTTTATTCGGTAGTGTCGATATGCAGAGTGGATCTCTAATGTGGTTCCTGTTTATAAGAAAAATGGAAAACTTCGTGTTTATATTGATTTCAGGAATCTCAACAAAGCCACACCGATGGATGGCTATCCAAAGCCGATTGCTGATTTGTTGATTGATGCTGCAGCCGGACATCAAATTATCAGCTTCATGGATGGTAATGCAGGTTACAATCAAATATTGATGGCTAAAGAAGATATTCCCAAGACTGCTTTTAGATGTCCAGGTCATGTAGGGTTGTTTGAGTGGATAGTCATGACGTTTGGTTTGAAAAATGCCGGCGCTACTTATCAAAGAGCTATGAACTTTATTTTTCATGAATACATCAGCACATTAGTGGAGATCTATATTGATGATGTAGTAATTAAGTCTGGAGATATCACAAAACATCTAGCCGATCTATAAAAAATACTAGAGTGCACAAGGAAACATGGATTGAAGATGAATCCTAATAAATGTGCATTTGGTGTATCGGCAGGTCAATTCTTGGGTTTTATGGTGCATCAGCGGGGCATCGAAATCAGTAGGAAGTCTATTGATGCAATTAACAAGGTGGTTGCTCCTGCCAATAAAACTAAATTGCAATCTTTGATCGGTAAGATTAATTTCATTAGAAGATTCATATCTAATCTGTCGGGCAAGATCAAGGCTTTCAGTCCATTACTTAAATTAAAAGCCGATCAGGAATTTGTATGGGGAGCTGAGCAGTAGTTAGCCCTAGATGAAATTAAGAAATATTTAACAAATCCTCCAGTGCTAGTTCCACCTCAACACGGGAAACCTTTCAGGTTGTATTTGTCAACTGATGATACCGTTATCGGTTCAGCTCTTATTCAAGAATTTGAAGGGAAAGAACGTGTTATTTATTATTTGAGTAGAAGATTAGTGGATGCTGAGACAAGGTATTCGGCCATCGAGAAATTATGTCTGTGCTTATACTTTTCTTGTGTTAAATTAAGACATTATTTGTTATCTGCCGAATGTACGGTCATATACAAAGACGACGTAGTCAAGTATATGCTGTCGATGCCGATATTAAGTGGTAGAATCGACAAGTGAATTTTAGCATTATCAGAATTTGAACTACGTTACGAATCGACTAAAGGCGCTTAAGGGGCAAGTTATGGCTGATTTTGTCACTCAAGATTGTAATACAAAGGACTCTCTGGAAGTTGCCCTTGGACACTTTTCTTCGATGGGTCCACATGTGGTGAAGGAGCAGTATCGGCATTGTGTTGATTTCACCTCAAGGAAAGAAGTATGAGTTTTCATTGCCGATTGTTGCTACATCGATAAACAATCAGTGAATACCAAGCCTTGATAAAAGGGTTAAATTGCTTGAAGGAGATACGTGCGATCTTTGTTGAAATCTTTGGTGATTCTATGCTAGTTATAAATCAATTGGCTGGGATTTATGAATGCCGAAGTGAAGTTTTAATTTCAGTATTATGAAAGATGTTTGCAATTGTTGAAAGGGTTTAGAGATTTTCGTCTCAAACATATTTCTCATCGCATAATGAAGAGGCTAATCGACTAGCTCAAAGATGCTTTAGGGTATCGAGCCTATTCAGAAGTGCTAACATCGACAGTTGATACCGATGGACCGGAGAAAGGAGATTGTCGATTATTTAAAGGATCCATATAAAAAGGTTGAAAGGCGTATAAGGTTCCAAGCTACCAAGTATGTGCTCCTCGATGATGAATTATATTATCGAACTATAGATGGAGTTTTACTCGATGTGTTAGCGATGATGAATCGAAAAGTTTGATGGGTGAAATTCATGAAGGAGTGTGTGAGCGCATCAATCGGCTTTCACGATGAAGTGGATGATCGAAGGAATGGATACTATTGGCCGACTATTCTTGAAGATTGTTTTAAATATTTTAAGGATGTCGGGGGTGTCAAAAGTTTGGTAATATTCAAAGAGCGCTGCAGATCGACTATGAACCCTATAATTAAACCTTGGCCGTTCGGGATGGGCTATCGATCTCATCGGTCGATTATCCGCCATCGAGCAAAGGACATAAATTTATTCTGGTTGCTACCGATTATTTCACAAAATGGGTTGAGGCAATTCCTTTAAAAAGGTGACATCGGCTAATATGATCGATTTTGTGAAAGAGCATATTGTTTACCGATTTGGTATTCCTCAAACTATCACTACCGATCGTGGTACTATGTTTACATCGGGAGAATTTGATGAGTTTGCTGTAGGTATGGGAATTAAAGTTTTAAATTCTTCTCCATATTATGCTCAAGCTAATGGTCAGTGAGGCTTCTAACAAAGGGATCATCAAACTCATTAAGCGCAAAATTGAAGAAAATCCTAGGAGGTGGCATACACAGATTAAATGAAGCCTTGTGGTCATATTGGATGTCATGTCATGGTACAACCAAAGTAACGCCTTTATCGGTTAGTATATGGACACGACGCAAAGATTGCCTTGGGAAATTAAAAAGCTGCTCTAGGCGAATCGTTCTCAAAATCAAATGACGACCGATGATTATGATACTCTTATGAAGGATGAGTTGGAAGATGTGGCGGGTCATCGGTTAAGGGCTTTAGTTAGCATCGAAGAAAATAAGAAAAGAGTAGCCGATGGTATGACAAGAAGGTGAAGATAAAGGAGTTTGCCGAGGAGATCTAGTCTGAAAATTGATTTTACCGATTGGGACTAAAAGTTCAAAGTTTGGAAAGTGGTCTCCTAATTGGGAAGGTCCATATCGGATAAATCGATCTGTTCTCAGTAACGATATATTCTAGAAACCCTCGAAGGGGTTGTGTTTCCTAGAGCATTAAATGGAAAATATTTAAAGAAATATTACCCTAGTATTTGGATGGATGCATGAAAGTATAAGTGCCGATAACAAATCCTATCGGTAAAAATTATACAAGGATGTCAATGTCTCATAAAGTGCCAATGCAATAGACAAGATTTACAAGTTTAACAAGGATTGGATAGCCAATATCGCACGCAGGCGAATCTGGTCGGCTTCCTTCATTTCTTTGATGTCTTCATCGGCAAAGACACCCTCCACAGTTTTGAGTTTTTTTCTTCATGGCCAAGGCTTTGCGAGCTGGATGTCTCTTTCTTGCTGAAGGGCCTTGATGGCATCGGTAGCTGGCTTTCTTCTTGTTGGGCATGAATTAAGGCTGCCTCGACTTCTTTCAATTCAGCCAATAAAGCCATCCTCTTTGCCGATAAATCTAAGATTTTCTCGCTTAAGTTCGGCCACCAAGTCTCGCAAGTTGTTGATGCCCTTGTGCTTCTCATCCGCAACTGTTTCGTGTAGCATCTCTTCTTTGAGTTGAGCTTTGAGTTTGCTCTATCGGCGATCGTTGAGCAGCCCGTTGATATTGCAGTTGGCGGCTTTCTAAATGGGCTCTTTGGAAAGAGTGCTTCTTCAACATCGGCGAGGACCCGGCCATGGATTGTTTTGAAAATTGCCTTTATGGGTCTCGAGTCATCTACCGGTTAGGCGGTATCCTGCTTGTAACAAGTCCGTGAGAGCTTCCAACTTGGACTTAATTTCTACCGATATTTTTCCGGTGCAAGGAAGGAAGAACTTGTTTCCTCTCCATCATCGTCGAAACGTCAATGGCAAAGGAAAATAGGCTGTTTGGGGAGTCTTGTTCTGAGAAAAAAAAAAAAAAAAGAGGTCGATTAAGGATAAGTATGAATATTATAAATCGACTAGGTCAATCGACTTACCTGCTTCAAGGCAATTTCACATACTTGGTTTGGAAGAAGCGATCTGGAGTATCTTCAGTGGAGGATCGGTGAGAGCTTGCCGATGGGATATCCTCTGTGGCCTCATCGGTGGTTGGCTCTTGGGGTATGATGACCGATGGTATGTCCAGACAGAGGATCAACCGCTTGCTCGGTTGCATCGATTGATTCTGGCCGCTTTGCGGACGTTAGGGGCGAATGTGGGGATCGGCATGGACTTCGTCGTTTTGGTCGTGCCTCGGCATCTGTTAAGGCTTTGCGCTTTGCTTGGGCCTCGAAGAACGGTTGGTCGGGGGCATCGGCACTTGTTGGTTGTGGAGCTTGAACATCCGATACGCTTGCCGATGTACCCATTTGTTGCTTTGCAAAAACAAGTGTAAGGTATGATATTTAACAGATAAAATGTAAAATCAAAGGAATACCTCTCGAAGGTTTGTCGAGGTAGTGGTGGTGCTGATGTCGAAGGAATTGCCGATGACGATCCAAAGCCAGCTCTTACACCGATGATTAATGTTAATACGGTTTGTGATCGGCATGAGTAGAAATAAACAGGTTGTTACCTTGAATGCCTTGATCGGGGTTGTAGCAACAACCAATGGAGTGGCCCTAGTGTAGCCAATTTGGACTTGGAAGTGATGGTCTTGGCACGGGTCTTCCGTGAGTCAAAGCAGCTAAAGGTGGGGGGCGTTAGTAGCCGATCGGTGATATCGGGAAACAGTCAAGATCGAAGGGTTTCCACTTTTGCTCATAGATGGTGCTTTGGGTTGTTAACTTTGTCACGAAAAGTTAGTTACCGATATATGAAAGGAAAAAGCGTAAGGAGTTAAAATAAACTTATCGCATCATCGGGAATAGTGTATTCGTGGTCGATCATGTGCCGATATGTGTGAGCGAGATATTGCAAATAGTTGTTCCCTCCGGTCTCGCCACCATTGCTTATATGATTCGGTGATGAAAGATGTTGCGCCCGTGATGGATATATCGACATCTGTAGTATCGGCATCGGGGAGAGTAGCACTACCGCTCCAATCTGTTCCGCAGGTAATTGTTTCTCTGGGTTTGATCACATCGGCAAAACAAAGTTTGATTGGCAGTTGCCCAAAAACCAATTGACGGAATACTGCCGATGGATTGTAAAATTCATACGTGATATTGGTGTTTTTCCTGCTACCGAATGTGTTTACTGGGATTGCCCTGGGAGTAATGATGGCCATCATGAGTTCATTATCTTGATTCAGAGTGTCATCGGCAAAGTTAAAGAGAAGGGGGAATCTGTTTTCTTCGTCAATATAAGGTACCCAGGCCCTATGATCACGAGAAAGACCATTGTAGAAGTTTTGGAAGAATCTACCGATCTGGTGTTCATTGGCCTCTGTTCTAGGGAGGACAATTATGGCTTCACCAAAATTGAGGGGTGAGCGTGTTGCCGATTCCTCATCCCCAAGCACGTGGTCTTCAGCAATTTCTCATGGGAATTGTTGGGCAAAGAAGTCCCATTGCAGACGTTTTTGCATATGGGCATTCAGCCACATGTTGATAAACCACCACGGGCCTCCTAAATTGCCGATGGGTTCGCCAAGCAAAAGTTTCTGAGACACTTGATGAAGAAGATGATAAGTGGAGCTCAGAAGGTATCGGCCAAGAGGAAACCTTACACCATTGGCCAAGAGTTCAGCCGCGGGGAGGAAGGTGTTGGTTGGTCCTACTGATCGACCACAGAAGATAAATTTTTCTAACCACATATTCAAGAATGTGGCATGTTCCCTCTGGTTAACTGTCCCGGTCCTCTGGCATTCTTGAATATATCCCGTCCAACCGCCGATGTTGCGGGTATTCACCCTATGTTGAGATTTTCTGCCATAGATGGAGCCTTCATCGGTAGTTGAAATGTCCAAGCCGGTGAGCATGTAGACATCAACAAGTGTGGGGGTGGCTGGGCCATGTCCAAACATAAAAGTATTTGTTGTGTCTGACCAGAAGTAAGCAGCTGCAATCATCATTGACTCGTTCTTTTGCATATCGGCAATGGATAGCCTAATGCATTGGTCTAGCTTCTGTTCTGCCCAGTGTACTTGCATCGACCTGTTGACCCTCAAGTACCAATCTTTCCACCCTTTGGTGGTTTTGGGCCAAGATCGGAATGTATCTTTCCATAAATTCAGAGAGAAATTTTGGGCTCTAAAAGGGATTCTGTTAACCTCTGCATTAATCAGATCTGTTGGATCTGGGTTGCCCATTGGTCCTAGGCATTGGAAATGCGGCTGATCGGTTGGAATAACTAATTTGTTGCGAAGTTCCTAAGTTTAGAGGATCCGAAGAACAAAGAAAAAGAGAAAAAATTACCAACTGTATAAACTCGCCAAGACCAGAGGAATCGAGGTAAAAAGTAACGGAAGTGGAACGAACCGCAGGGACTTCGAAGTTGATTGCCATTATCTTGAGGTAGATGGGGGCACGAGCTGGAGACTCGAGGTTGACGCTGGAGAAAAGTTCTTGTTGGTTGAGGTCGCGCAGTTGTTCATCGGAGTCGCCGCCAGAAAGAGAGAATGCCAAAGGTTGGAGTCTGAGGGTAGAAGACGAGCGTTCTGGAGAAATCTATTTATAAGCCGCTTGGAGTAGGGGTATTCTAGACTTATCTCTATGCCGTGCGCATGTGGGTCGAGGTGGTTCAGATGGATATGGTAACTGTTCGCACGATAATCAAGGGATTGTACAGATGATTTGATGGCAAGTAATCATGACTTGGAAGAGATCTCGGTACAGGATATTTTAATTCTGAAAATGGCGGCATTATTATGTTAGGATCTTACCGATGGATTATTGTTTTGGTATCTTAACCATAATCAGGGCAAGAGTGGTTGGAAATTGTGCGATATTTACTGAGGTGCGTGAATCAGGACTAGATTTGATTAGATTTGATAACAGATCAAGTTTTGGCTTGGAGGATGAGTTACGGTAATTGGGCGAAGGCAAACGTTATCTGGAGTAAATTTCGGAGCATTAATGGTTTTATACTCCAAAATTGGGGGGCATGTGTTGACACTGTTTTTTGCACGTGTCAAAATGATCAGAGTGGGCTAATCGGCAGGAGGAGAGTTACTGTATACGCTGACAGCCATGAAAATCAGCTTGTAAAGATGGTTGCCGATGAATGGTGGTGATCGATGGAAAGGTTGATTTAGACTCGGGTGTTGCCGATAAGGTTGGAGATATTAGTGTCGATGCCGATGAAGGAAGGCTTGAAAACTACTGCCGATGAAACAGGAAGTATGCCGATGGAAAGGAGGTCGGTGAGAATTCCATCGTAATCGAGGCGGACAGGGAAATAGATAGGAGTTGATTTCCTTTTCTATATTTGTTAGAATATGATTCATGTAAGAGTCACGTGTTTCCTTAGATATGGACTTTGTGTCCTAGTCGTATTTGGTTTTGTCTCTTTAGATCAGGGTATAAATATAGATTGAGGGGCAATGTAATAGATATATAAAATCAATATCAAAAACCAATTTTTACTCCTATTTGCATCTACTTACTTTTCGGTGACTTTGTCAATTTGCATATTTTTCCTTTTTACGAGTTCTCTTTGATTCGGCGAGTTGCATCGTTTCAGTGCAACCTTCGGTGATTCTCGAGTTCCGCGTGAGTACCTCTTGGCTATGACTTCCGGGCGTATCGCTGTTGTCAGGACCAAAGTGCTCGTATCTTCATCCTTGTCGATTAATAGGTCAAATCGACTGGCACGCTTTGGATATCGATTCGGGTATTAGCCCTTTGTGTTTGCAGATTCACTTTTGCATCAACAGTAAGTCTGGAATTCATCATCGTCGACCTTGGCATCTCACGTTCTCATGATTTTGTTAAACAACTCGATTTGGTCCAAAGATAGAAGTTGAAATATACATTGTGGCGAAGAGCGTGCAAAAAGATGGCACTCGTTTGACCTTATTTTGACCAACAATTTTGGAGTTTGTTAATCGCCGTCAATGCGTTGGCAATGCCATGTTAGAGCTTAATTACCTAGGGATGTAGAACTCAAATGACCATGGCGCCTTAAGTAATGTTGTAGTGTAGTCTGAGAGTAACAAATTTGCTTCAAGCACCCAGGGACGAATATGCTCCGAAGATGCCAAAATCTAGATAGAAAGCCGGCCTCATTCACGCAAGCCACCTGTTCGGCAGAAAGCCGTGTGGCCGCCATGCACCGCAGTGCACCCCACCTCCATTGCCACGTGCCGCCCTACTCCCTATGCCTCCAAATGCGGATGCCCAAGCTACCCTGGCATCCCGCACTCGCTCTTCACTCCCTCTCGCGCTTGCCCAGGCTCTCGCTCGCCCTCTGGCCGCACCAGGGCGAAGCCACCATGGACGCCGGCGCTGAGCTCATAGCACCGTCGTGCCCCCTCGCCTCTTCACTTCACCACTCCCCGCTGATCGTGGCACCTTCTGCCTCTAGCTCTCCAAGACCGGTGCTGATGGCCGCTGCTGCTCCACGCTGCCGGAGCAGTTGCCGGCGCTCCGCCTGCTCACGCGGCCAGTAGGCCATAGGCCACCTTAGGCCATGCCGCGGTCACCTAGTGGCGCGCTGGGATCCAGGACAGCCGGAGCCTGCATCATCTCACCACTGGCGCCGCCTCAGCCGGCCGGAGCCACGATCCTAGCCACCCCCTGCGCTGCCGTCGAGAGGAAGGAGAAGGGGGACCACGCGCGAGAATAGGAAGTTTTCTAGGGTGTTAAGTGAAGAATCCGTGACTCGAATGAATAGTACCTTAATGGATCTGTTTGTTCAAGTTTAATTTCTAGAAACTGCAGGGTCCCCGATGCAAGATCTACATCCCTTTTCTTTGGTTTTTGCAGATTTGGGTGATCAACTTTGCAAATTCATAGTAAATTGTAGAAAAATCCAAAAATAGCAAATGAGGACTTTTTGGAATCCTTGTGAAATTTTCTATGTAGTAGATCTATAATATGGCATGATTTAGTTCAAGTTTTTGTTGTAAAAATCAATTTATGCAGTTTGGTCTTCAATACTAGTTGTGTCTTGTCTTTTTCATAACTGCAGTTGTTTTGCTCAAATAAATGTGAAATTTTTATGGAGTGCTACTAAGGTGATGGTTGATGTTTGGTAAAAATTTCAGGAGTTTAGGTTTGATGATTTAAGAGTTATAAAAATAACAAATGCTCTGTGTTGCTTTGCCCCTATTATGAATAGGCCTACATGTTCGAATTAATTGGCTCAGTTAAGTTATGAATTTCCTAAACTTTCTAAAAAGTCTAGAACCACATTATTGGACATGTATAACTCTAGTTATAGCTATTAAAAGTGGCATGTAAGATTCTGTCCATGTTTTGGACAGAGATGCATTCAATGGATTAATCGACCTTGTTAACTGTAGAATCATCTTAAGATGAGAATAAGAAAGTTGTAGGTAACTTTGTAATCCTTTCAAAAAGTTATGATTCATGTTTGTTGGAGGTCTAGAACTCCAGTTATGCTTCTCTGAAGTTCCTATTAGTTTTCTGTACCACTACTATTCGAGCTGCATGTGCAGTTTTGCTTGTGCAATTATTTTCATAGTGTAAATGATGTTTCCTATGGTTGTAGTAAATACCAAAGTTGTAGCTAATTTCATAATCTAGCTGGTGATAAATTGTCATGACCATAGGCCTGATAATTTAGGAACTATAGATTTTACAATTTCAATGTCAGATTTTCCATGCTCTCTGTACAGATCTGAATGATTGTGTTGTTTGACTTAGCTAAGCTTTGAATCATGTCTTGGAGATAATATAAGAGGTGTAGTTATTTTCATGAGCTTTCGAAATTATTAAAGATCACACCTTTTGGTGGTCTAAATCTCTAGTTATAAGCTTGAGAAGTTGCATGGTAGAATCTGTCCAAGTCTGGATAGCGGTTCTCAATTGTGCTTGATTGACCTTGTTAATTGTTGAATCACCTTGTGATGATAATAAACATGCTTTATATAGTTTAATAAAATTTCTAGAAAGTTAACGTTCATGCTTGTTTGATGTCCATAGCTCTAGTTATGCATTGTTGAAATTACTACTACTTTTCTGTCCTAGTTTTGTGCAGATCTAAAACATTGGCATGTTTGACCAAGTTAGCTTTGGAATCAGCTTTTGGTGATAATAACAATGTTGTAGGCAATTTCATTAGCTTTCCATAAAGTCTAGGGTCACCCTTGTTGGATGCTTATGTGTCTAGTTATGGTTAAAACAAATGACTGCTGTGTTGCTGTCCAGATTTCTATACATGTGCTAGGTGATTGTTTTAGCTTGCTCTTGTTTTGGCTAAACATGTTGGTTAGTTCTTGATCGATGCATGTGTGCAATATCTGAACTTAAGTTCACTTGTGTGCCATGCCTAATATGCTTGCTATCTATAATAGGTTGTGTGATGTTTAGCTAAATAATTCTAGTTGCCTATGTCTTGCATGATCTTATGTTTGCCTTGAATGCTATTATGTGATTCATCTCATATTACAATTCTTCATATTCATGCACTTGCATCTTGCATCTCATCTAGGTATGCTAGATGAACCACATGAAGGACATAATGTTGGAACCAAACCCAAAGACGGTGTATGGTGGACCTATCCCAAAGATGGAAGGACTGGACAAGTGCTAGGATGGGAGATGCTCACCAAGCGAGTGTCATCTAACAAACACTAACCTTGTGTTGGATCACAAGCAAGCCCCAGAGCATTCTAAGCCTCCTATGTTTTTACAAATATCACTTGAGTTCTTTATGTTTGATGCATTAGGTTATAAGAGTTGATTGGAACCACTTGATGCATACAACTACCTTGTCCAGAAATATACCTGGAACCTTGTGTAGGTCTAGGATCTAATGTATGCTTAGCAATGCTTAGACCGGTAGAAGTCGGGTGATTCCTATCACCTGTGAGATATAGGTGGCTACCAAAGCACGGTTGGCTATATTTGCTATCATGAAAATAACCATGTGTTAATAATGAATGGAGACCAGGCGGGATGTCGATAGAAAAGAAACAATACATGGAGGTCTTGGGTGTGGATCTATCCCCGTCTGTGTCGATAAAGGACCGTACCGTTGTTGGCGCTTCTAACAAGATTGAACGTATGCCTATCACTTAGCTGGCTGGATAACTCGTTCCAACCGCGAAGACGAGTAACTCAACTCAGGGCGGGCCCTGCTCTATCAAAGTGCGCACTCTGGATGGTAGTAAGGATGTGCGGGGAGCCAGACGTGAGCCCTAGGGTAGGGTAGTCCTAATCGTCCTGGCAGCTGGTCGTCCCTGATTGTGCGGCGCTGGGCGAACCCGTGAAATGTGGACCTGAGTTGTACCAAAGGTGACCTAAGGCTACCATGGCTGGTAGACCAGGGTTTGTGTTAGGAATAAATTCCCAGCTGGTTGAAATCGATATGAATCACCATCTCTCCTGGACAGTGAGAAACTAGGCTAGTCCCAACATCGTAGTAACCAGATTATGGAATATGATGGTTATGATGAACATGGAATTATTACACTGGCTATGGTTACTATTGTTATGCTAGTAAAGGCTATACCACACGTTTGGCACAGGTTAGTTGCTAATCTAGAGATGAATAGCTATAATTAACTTGATGACCGAATTATAAAATGTATAGCTGAATTAGTGGCTTTTTATGCAAAATTTTGTCAAGCTAGCTCCACTTATAAAGCCTTGCATGATCCTTGGAGTCATTTTATTTCTGGTTTATGACGGGTAAGTCTAGCTGAGTACATTCGAGTACTCTGGGTTTATCCCACCATGTTGCAGGTGAAGTTATCGACCTGCTGACGATGGTGGCTAACCGCCGGTGGGCTCGGTGACTCGATATTTATTTCTCATCTATATGCTTTTATCTGAGGATGTCACTTATGCTAGCAATGTATTTGGAACTTATATTAATGTAATCATTTGAAAGCTATGTTGTTTTCACTAATCGGTTTTGAAACCCCAAACTTGTACTATTATTTGTGAACCTATTTGTAATATTATTTCCACTACAACTCTATGTATGTGATGTGTATTTGCTTAATCATACGATCTTGGTTGTGATGTTGATTTACTGAGGTCCTTCGTGACACTCAGCGGACTACCGGTTTATATAAGTGAAAGTATGCGCGTGTCAACGTGTTAGCGGGGACAGCCGTACTTGATCTTCTATAAATTGGGCGGTTCTGTCACAGCTGGTATCATAGCAAGATTAAGCATAATACTGTCATGTACATAGTTTTAAAAAAAAGTTTTGTTTTAAAAAGCCTATTTTGACCAAAACTTTAGCTACAGGCAAATTTGTCAAAACTAATTTGCAACACTATGCTAGCGACATCCTCCTTTATGCCCAATTAAGGGCTACTAGGTTGCAATAAGTAAACTAACACTAACTATGGGGGGGTTACTTCTTGCAATTTTTATTTCGTCGTCCATACGACGTGCTATTGTATGGATGCCATTCGCTTGAATGGTAATGTATGGATCACTATACCTCTATGCCCAGGTAACAAGGTAAGTTGATGAGTGGCATGACCGCAAGTGTGAGCATGCGGCTGGGGAGAGCTAGCCTTGATATGACTGTATATGCATGCTTGTGTGTGTATAGTGCGTATTTAATTGTGGGTAGCAAATTTAATGATCGGGTAGCTTTGATACGAAAGTATATATATATATATGGGTATATATATATATGGAAGTATTTAGCTTGCAACCTAGAGCCCAGACTTTCATTTCTACATATATAATTGTGGGGTTGGGCTGAAATGAAATCCTTCTGTAGGTACGCTAACCACGAATGCGTAGATTGAATGTAGCTGACGACTAGCTATATGTGGAGAGAGTACATGTTATGCCACCGATATAGAACGTGATTGCCACCTTTGGCTGACAATTTTGTGAGGACAAATAGGATGGTCATGCATCATGATTGTGCTTGTGCATAAATATGCTTCCCTCACTTTGTTCTAATACTAAGTAACTTGTGATCATGTGATGTTACTATCTTCCCTGTGTGAAGCTGGACAAAATGCCTTGTTAAATGCCGCTTGAATAGCTGTGCTTAAAGGTAGTGTGTGATTAGCTTTGCCTTGTATGCTTGCTTCCAAAGGAAATAGATGAGAAGTTAATAGTTAGTAAAAACTTCACCCTTTTGAAAACTAAATTGCTAAAGGTAAGTAAAACTTGTTTGGTAGAGATATCCACCTATTCAGTAAAAAGGAAATAAAAGATAATAGTACCTTATCACCATGCTTTGCATGATATGTGTAGTGGTGTTGCTATAGGTGACTACTTGTTAGGTGCGAGCTTTGTGCTTAGTAATAGTCGCTTAAGCTCATTGGATTGAGTGTTTCGAAATGCTCGCTTAAGACCATGATTTAGGTGTGAATGCTCGTTATCTAGGTAGTGCCATAGCTGTCACCTCTTTTGTCCTCGGTAAACATACGAGTGTTGAAGAGCGCTATCCTAGAACAATCTCCAAGTTTTGTTAATCTCATGGTTGTTGTCTCCAATTAAGTTCTCTCTTAGGAGCCTGAGCCTATACATGTGGTTGCTAGCCCTTGAACGTTGCGCTACAGAGACCTTTATCTATGCCTTAGCTTGACCTTTAGCCCAAGCTTAGTTCCCTTGAATGCTTGCGTGTGTCGTGGTTGTTCCGCTCCTGTGTGGGAGGACCTTGCTCAAAAATCCTTGTTGGGCGTCATTGCTCCTTCTCCTACTAATGATCTAGTGCAATGCTAATCGCTATCTACCCTGGCTTTGGAACCTTTTCCTCGTAGATCATGTCATTGCTTTATCAACTGAATTCCTAGTCAGTGCATTGGCTCTGTCACTCGAATCTCATTTGCTTAATCTCCAACTCTTTCAGATCTCTAAACGTTCATTAGTGTTCATCTCATGTAGCTGCTCGGCTAGACCAAATCTTATGTTAATCTTTATCTTGTAATCACTTTGGTGGACACAAGGCGTATATGGAAATTAGGCAAGAGTCCCCTGCTCAGTTGTCTTTGGCAATTAGGCTATGTTCTCTTGCACTATGTTTTAATCTTTGGATTGCCTCCTTGTTGATTCCTAACCTTGTGACTAGCTTTGTTTGCTATCCCTCCTTCTCATGGTGCTTGCTCCTATGCAACCAAATTTGTGCCACATGAGAATTCTTGTGGGTTGTATGTTTAGTAATGGTGCCATGATTAGTGATCTATGGTGTCGCGATGAAACTGAGAGCCCCTATGGGTGCACACACAAGGTTGTGCGGCTCGACATGCGCTGGTATCGAGGTTCCTAGTCATGATCCATTGCCAAACTGCACCGATGTGTTATTTTCATGTGAGCTCTTCCTTGGTTATCTCTCCTTATCTTGTTAGAAGATCTATACATCGAACCAGATACAATAGGACTTCCTTCTAGAGTCGTCCAAAGGATAACCTTTGAAGAACAGCTCACCGATGTGAACTTAACAGACTGCAAGAGATGGTAGACAAGTGACTCTACTTGACTGTCCCTGTAATGACATCGGTGATCTAGTGAGCAACTTATGTCATCCCCGTAGGATCAAAAGGGCACACCACACTTAAAGTGGGACAAGTTATCAGTTGGATGATAAATGGACCAGGATATTATGTGTTGTAATAGGTCACCTGGTGCTCATGAGCTTCCTGTCCAAGTCTTGACATTTATGTGCAGGATGATTAACCGACCTTCTTCGGTGTGACCCCTTTTTGCTGACTTCAATGGCGACCATCTGTTTATGCTTCGACAACAATTCTTATTGTCAAGAGTGAAGATTTGGAACCTTTTTAGTGTTGAGAAATAACTGATTAGTTACCAGTAGGAAGGTTAATCTCTAGCTAGGTAGCGACTCTTTGGTAACTATGAAGACCAGATCTCACAGAACAATGTTAAGCAAAGAAACAACAAAGCCGGTCAGTGATGCCAGTACTACTTTCTTCTCTAGGCCCTATGTCGTCAAGTCAATTCCATCTTGGATAATCACACAGATAGTGCAGGATGCTGTACTAGCTAAGTAAAGAGCTAGAGAAAGCACGTCCCTAGTCTCGGTCAGCATCATTATGTATATGGTGCTATCAAAGGATTTGTTCAGGACCCTATTGGAGGAAGTACAGAAGGATAATCAGAGATGTTCCCTTATCTATGTACGACTGTCACTCCACGTGAAGTATGCATTGTGCCCTACAAGAACATCCCACCAGTTCAATGCTTGTGCATCGTGGAGTTGGTGTCTAAATCAACGGTTGAGGTTGTTTCCTAAGAGGCATGTAAGGAAAACCCTAGCCTCCATCATCAGCGAGAAAGCTACCGCTGTCATAAAGAGAATTAGAGAGTGCATAACACACTTCCCAATGGGTAAATCCTAGGAAAAGAAGAGCGGGAAATCTGTCGAGATTTCATAGCACTCAACCGGTTATCTTTAAGCCGGTGATTAGAGGATCAAACATGGTTGGATTGTCCCAAAACTTGTCAAGCTCATTCCTCGCTTAAGGTACTTCAATGTCTTAAGTTGATTTGAGGATTGGTTGAGTAAAGCATTGGATTTGAGAGATGTTTTGATAGTTTGGTCCCAAAATTTCAGAACAAAGCAGTTTTCATAGATGATTTGTTTGGATAGTCAAACGGTGTACATTTGAGCTAAATTTTGGTCAGTAGTTAAAGAACTCTTGGATCTAAATGCCTACCAAAATGTGTGCATAGTGGAGCAGTAGTTTGCAGGGTATGAACTGATTACCGAGGGGAATAGAATCTATAATTTTCCTGTTTGACTACTATCATTCTTCGTATTGGATGATTGTGTTTGTAGTTTAGGTCATGTTGGCAATGTGATGATTGTAATATTTTAGATACCCTAGAGAAGACTCCTTGCACCCCTTTGTGGCTTGCTTTTGCCCTCTCATATCAACAATGCGTGAGTAGTCAAGGTGTTCTACAAGTCAATTTGTGCCTTTACGAGTCGAAAACAATTTGAAAAGTGTCGAACAACAGATTTTAGAATTTTGCATATGAGTTGTTGATTGACATTAAAAAGGAAGCCTCAATGTCAAAAGTTGTCCCACAAAACTAATTTTATGATAGTGCAAGTCAACCCCAACGTACTGCGCCACTGCACCATGAAGGCAAATTGTGCTCAACCTGCTGAGTAGTGTACTGTTTTTCCAGTCGGTATATACTTGCAACTTTTGTGACCTTCAAACCTAGCTGTCATCCTTCGTCAGCAAGGATTTCCAAGGCAGACTTATTCCTTGGTACCTTCCATGTGTTTTTACCCACGAGGTTGCCTCAGATTCAACCTAGATAACTATTGCCGCTTGGATACAAGGATTCCCTTAAATGATGATCGTCGAAAACGAAGGGTCAACAAATCAGCTACCACATTCACCGCTCACTCAACGGACTCATATAATACAGTGTTATCATTAGAGAAAGAGAATTGCATACATGGAATATTATGTAGTTTTCCATCGATTGGCATCTGAGTGGTTGAACAGTTACGACTAGCATAGATATGGTATGTTGGTTACTCGGTTTCTTACAACCTCAGAGGATGTTTACCCCGTCTATGATCTCATCCCTTATGAAAGGTTGGACTCAAGATACTTTGGTAGAGAACTACTTTTTGAACTTTGTGAATGAACCTAGAACCATTGTAATGAGTAGTTTTCAGAAGCTTGCAGTCTAATGAAAGGTTCCCATGGTCCATGCTATATTCACTAGGGAAATAGATATTATGGGTAGTTAGTTTATGCTCCATAGTACTCGCTGTATCCCAAGAACGAAGTGATGTGCTGTCTTGGATTCCTCCCAAACTAACAATGCTTCATGGAAGTTAACGAAGGAAATTCTTCAAACAAAACTTACTGCGAAGAGCAAGTATTAGAAAAGTGTCTTGACCAAATTAGCCTATCTGATACTCCAAAGTTAAGTAGCCTAACGCTATCACTGATGTTGGAAAATTGATGACATGCTTCTCTTCCCTTAAAAGTCTTTCACATAGAATCTCGGGGCGAGATTCCTATAAGGGGGGAGGGCTGTAACACCCAGGTGTTTGTCACTAGTTAAGCAATGGGTTTGAACTCAAACATCACATGTTATATGGTGATGAAGGTGTCAAGATCAAATCTACAAGAGTGAGCTCCAACTTAAACTTGGACAACGCACCTTTGCTTAAATGTGGTCCCTTGTTAAGATTATGCAAGAGTAAGGTTAAACATGCTTATTTCATGTACATTACATCAACATGCATCCATCTTGACTAGTGGAAAAGTTTCATGAAGTTTAGAATCAAGAAGTCACATGAAATGATAAGTTATAATCTTTCTTGGATTGCTTTATTAAGTGAATGGAATTATAGGTCATCAACCAAACCTTCCTACCTTGCCCAAACGACTCTAATTGAGCTCTACAACAAAAGTCATGAAGGGTTCGTGTTGAGCACATGTCAAGAAAAGGTGATTGTTTTAGCTTGCTCTTGTTTTGGCTAAACATGTTGGTTAGTTCTTGATCGATGCATGTGTGCAATATCTAAACTTAAGTTCGCTTGTGTGTCATGCCTAATATGCTTGCTATCCCTCTATAATAGGTTGTGTGATGTTTAGTTAAATAACTCTAGGTGCCTATGTCTTGCATGATCTTATGCTTGCCTTGAATGCTATTATGTGATGCATCTCATATTACCATTCTTCATATTCATGCACTTGCATCTCATCTAGGTACGCTAGATGAACCACGTGAAGGACATGATGTTGGAGCCGAACCCGAAGACGGTGTATGGTGGACCTATCCTGAAGATGGAAGGAATGGACAAGTTCTAGGATGGGAGATGCTCACCAAGCAAGTGTCATCTAACAAAGACTGACCTAGTGTTGGATCATAGGCAAGCCCCGGAACATTCTAAGCCTCCTATGTTTTTACAAATATCACTTGAGTTCTTGAACTTTGATGCATTAGGTTATAAGCGTTGATTGGAACCACTTGATGCATAGAACTACCTTGTCTAGAAATATACCTTGAACCCTGTGTAGGTCCAAGATCGAATGTATGCTTAGCAATGCTTGGACCGGTAGAAGTCGAGTGATTTCCAATCACCTATGAGATATAGGTGGATACCAAAGCACGGTTGGCTATATTTACTATCGTGAAAATAACCATGTGTTAATAATGAATGAAGACTTGGCAGGATGTCGATAGAGAAGCAACAAGACATGGAGGTCTTAGGTGTCGATCTATCCCCGTCTATGTCGATAAAGGACCGTACCGTTGTTGGCGCTTCTAACAAGATTGAACGTATGCCTATCACTTAGCTGGCTAGATAACTCGTTCCAACCGCGAAGCCGAGTAACTCAACTCAGGCCAGGCCCCGCTCTATCAAAGTGCGCACTTTGGATGGTAGTAAGGATGTGTGGGGAGCCAGACGTGAGCCCAAGGGTAGGGTAGCCCTAATCGTCCTGGCAGCTGGTCATCCCTGATTGTGCGGCGTTGGGCAAACTCGTGAAATGTGGACCTGAGTTGTACCAAAGATGACCTAAGGCTACCATGGCTGGTAGACCTGGGTTTGTATTAGGAATAAATTCCCAGTTGGTTGAAATCGATATGAATCGCCGTCTCTCCCGGACAGTGAGAAACTAGGCTAGTCCCAACATCATAGTAACTGGATTATGGAATATGATGGTTATGATGAACATGGAATTATTACACCGGCTATGGTTACTATTGTTATGCTAGTAAAGGCTGTACCACATGTTTGGCACAAGTTAGTTGCTAATCTAGAGATGAATAGCTATAATTAACTTGATGACCGAATTATAAAATGTATAGCTGAATTAGTGGCTTTTTATGCAAAATTTAGTCAAGCTAGCTCCACTTATAAAGCCTTGCATGATCCTTGGAGTCATTTTATTTCTGCTTTATGATGGGTAAGTCTAGCTGAGTACATTCGAGTACTCTGGGTTTATCCCACCATGTTGCAGGTGAAGTTCTCAGCCTACTGACGATGGTGGCTAACTGCCGGTGGGCTCAGTGACTCGATATTTATTTCTCATCTATATGCTTTTATCTGAGGATGTCACTTATGCTAGCAATGTATTTGGAACTTATATTAATGTAATCATTTGAAAGCTATGTTGTTTTCACTAATCAGTTTTGAAACCCCAAACTTGTACTATTATTTGTGAACCCATTTGTAATATTATTTCCACTGCAACTCTATGTATGTGATGTGTATTTGCTTAATCATATGATCTTGGTTGTGATATTGATTTACCAAGGTCCTTCTTGACACTCAACGGACTACCGGGTTTATATAAGTGAAAGTATGCGCGTGTCAACGTCTCAGCGGGGACAGTCGTACTTGATCTTATATAAATTGGGCGGTTCTATCACAAAATTAATGGAGATTCTTTGTTGTATACAAATATGCGTTTGTAGCTTGCAGATCAGTCATGATGCTACCCCAGGGGAGTTCTTGAAGATGCCATCATCCGAGTGGGACAATCAAATGTTCCTGTAGACTTTATAGTTTTGGAAACAGGTGGAGATGAAAGGGCACCCATCATCCTGGGCCGACCTTTCTTGAGCACCGCAAAAGCCATCATCTATGCAGACAGTGCCAAGATCTATTTCACAATCAAGGATAAAAAGGAGTAGTTCTCTTTCAAGAACCGCATCTTGCAATCTCCCGAACATCCACAAAAGGCATACCTGCCCGAAGGGACAACAGTGACCAAGAACAAGAATAATCGAAGAAGGAGGAAGAACAAGACCAGTCAGCCACAAGAAGAAATGGTTAACATGATCAACACACTCTGTTCTGAGTACGACCACCCCATCGCTTCACCATTCCTTGCTAAGAAGGATGATCCTAACGTACCGATAATCGAGTGTACCATTGGAAAAAAGAATCTTCCACAAGACCTTCTGCGACATTGGATTGGGCATCAATATCATGTCCAAGGTAATGTATGAATATTTATTCGGTAATGAACCTTTGTTCCCTACATATATGCAGTTGCAGATGGTGGACCAATCAATCTGATTCCCTAAGGGAATATCGAGGGATGTTATGGTAAGAATACAAGATCACTATGCCCCTACTGATTTCATGGTCCTGGACATGGGAGAAGAACAAGATGATACACCCATCATCCTTGCAAGACCGTTCCTCAACACCACCAATGCAATCATCTACGTTGGATCTAGACAAGTCCAATTTCAATTTCTTTGAGAAAAGGTACACTGTTATTTCAATAGTTATACTACTTATGAATAGCCGAAGAAGAGCCACTCTGGGAGGAGATGTCGATCATTCCAACATCAAAGGAACCAATCCCGATGGAATGAATGGAAAGATGAAGAACCTGAAGCGCCTGTGAAAGATGAACCTACTCCACCTAAGACAAGTCCACAGTCCAAGCAGGTACGGAAGGAAAAGGTGATGATATCTATGTCAACATCATAAGATGTGCAGCCATCTGGGTCTCCACTGCTGAGACCGGATGATGCACCCAAGGAATGAAGGACTTCTCTCTAGTCAAGTCCTATCCAGAGGACTTAAAAATCCGAACCCTCACCGTGAGGTAACAACGGTAGTTATCCATATTTACTTTCTAGCATTGCATAAATTATTTTTCACTTTAGCATATTTACTTTTCTATATTTGCCTTGCACTAATAAAAGAAAAAGAAAAAAGTTTCATTACTGTATATCAAATCTTAAAGCCCCATGTGAATAAATCTATGGTATGTAAACACCTACGGAAGTATTCACTATGGTGGCATAAAAATAAAAATACTGAGCATGCATATTTTTTTCATCTGCATTGTAAAAAAATATATATTAAATGGACATCATGCTAAAATTCTGCCAAAAGAAAATCTATCTAAACCCACAAGGACAACAAATCTTTGAATGGCTGACCGCTAACCCCTTATCCTAATCTGTGCCATGAGTTTTGGTGTTCTTGTTGGAGTATTTTGTAGGATGACACATAAGATTAAGAGCAAGTTTACCTGACTGTCCTCATCCACCCAAAGAACATCTTCCTGAACCATTGCTGTACTCGCTACACATAAGGAACCCAACTTCTAGATGAATCAAAAGGACATTAGCTAGCAAACCCGCTCAGAAAAGGATCACTCAACATTCAACAATCGACCACAGCAACATCTAGCTTGGGGGAGGAGCATCTCTAGTGTATCTAGCTAAGTATTACTTTCCTTTAGTTTTACTATTTTTGAGTTTGCTTTATGCTAGATATAATAAAATAAAAAGATGTATAACAAACTAAAACAAAATAAAAATTTATCTTAGCTAGTTATATATATTAATAAGGTGTGATCTTAAATTTTGAAAACAAAATAAAAAAAGTACGCATCTAGTTTTCTATTTTTTAAGAGCTGAATAAATAAAATGGACTCTAAGGATAATCTCTTGCTATGGAAATGATGAATAGTTGCTCTATTGTAATTCCTTTCAAGTACCTAGTTTTCAGCCTTGAATTCTCCCGAGTTTTGGATACAACTGTTTTGATATAAGGATTTACTCTGAACTTAAAACTCATGGGTAGCATATGGTTGATCTAAGTCTAGGTAATTGACGAATATGATATGAGAAGGTTTGAGCTGTTGTTTATCTTGTTCCTAGTGATACTAGAGTTCCAGGGATTTATCTTTTGAAAAAACATAAAAATGCTTCATGATGAGTTCCTTGTATGACAAAGCTTGAATTCCCACCAGAGCCATATATGATATTTAGATTAGGAAAACTTCCACTCTTATATGCTGCTTGTATTGCATTGAGTTTAGTCAAGCTTTGTTAACCCTTATTAGAGGTTTGTCATGCTCTTAAAATGAAGATCACGTACACACCACCCACATATGCACTACCCCTACACTAGGGGTAGGCGGAACAACATGCCATTCCATCTAGATTCACCTAAAAATATTTTACTCTTACAATGGGAGTGAACACCAAAAATATACCCTATAGGATGTCCACCAAATAAATGCTCCAAATTCTTATTGCTATCTCTCAAAAGTTTTGTTGCAGTCAAAAGAAGCATGAGGCTATGCAAAAGTTATTCATGAAAAGAGGAAAAAATAGAGAAAAAGTGTTGAAAAAAATGAACAAGTGTTCGAGATATATAAAATAATGGGTACTCCGATGCCCGCCTGAAAAAAAAATGAATAAGATATCCCATGTTTTCTTACAAAGTTGTTTCCAAGTTTCAAAAGAGAGATATGTTTCCAAGGAGCAAAATAGAATTAGGTTAGCCACCATTTACATCCACCATATACATCCACACACACGTACATCTTGATTTGATTGTATGACTTAACTCTCTTTGGATCTGAGGTTTGACTTTACAATATATGTATTGTAAGTATGCTCTTTCATGTTTTTTCCACTCCTATGTGCTCCACATAAGCCTTAGTTGTAGGAAAAGAAAGGCATAACATTATTATTGCCTTGGTGAGGATCCACAAATACCACATATATTGAGAGACTTGAGAGTGTCATACAATGGAATCTCTGAGTTTTATTTTGAAAACCTATGAAAACTCTGAAATAATGGTTGAGCAAGAACTTGAGATATAGTGCTTGACTTGATTGTTCTATCTTTCAATTACTCAAGACCCAAGTGAAGGCTAAGGAGCCCCATAGTTGAAGGTAATATGGATAAGTTTGAAAGTCAGATAAGTCTATTCTAATCTGGAAGAGAATTCTTGTTTGAATGCATGTGCACTTTTGAGGAGTGAAAGCATTGACGCAACTCTTGATCCATTTTGCTGAGTTTAGCTTTGCTAAGGGACTAGCAAAGGTTAAGCTTGGGGGAGCTTGTTGATGGTAGTTAACAACCATTATAAACCATCAATAAAACATGCATAACGGCACAATTGAGATCACCAACAAAGGTTTAGGGGTTTAAACTAACAAATTCCATGAGTTTTGGTGAATCTGTGATTTCTGTAGGGTTTATTCAGAAAACCATCAATTTTGGACCTACATGTCAAATTTAATTGCACTTATCTGCCATGAAACAGACACTAGAAGGTTCTAGAGGACACCACACCGAGGCAGAGAGGCAGAGGATGCCAGGTGGGCCCCCTAGGTCCACCTGTTAGCCTCTGCGTTGCAATGTTGGTTCTCCACCACCTCCTAGGTTGCATCTACGCCGTTCCTTAAGTCGGTTTGATCTAAGGGCTCATGTTGGATGCTCCGGCCTATATATACCAGCCCCTGCCACCCCCTAGGAATAACCCATCATCAAGTCATTTGAGAAGACAGAAACCCTAATGATTATCAGAGCTCCACCATATTCTAGGGTATATCTAGTTAGGCTAGGTCTAGAGGGAGGCAAGCAGGCTTCGCTTGGATTCTCGATCGTGTCAAGAGCGTGGTTCGTTATAATCTTTGTACCCCCTCTCTCTTTTGTATCTCCATTACTTTTATATGCTTGCTACAATTGTTATGAGAATATTAGTATTCTTATCCATGTTCTTCATTATAATGTTCATCGTCTACTTTGATTATATACCTAGTATAGATGGATTATCATCATATTCATGCATATGTTCGTATAGCGCTCACCCCAAGGATCCATGGGTGGGTGGTCGACATTGTGTAAGCGTGGTGCTTATATGTTGTTTACCTGTGGATACACCCTATATTCCGGGTCATGTGGTAGATCGCAGACGTGACACTCCCGTTGAGTCCTTTGTAGTCCACTCCCCGATGTAGGAAGCACGTAGGATCTGGTTATGAAGGGTGACAAGCTCTGTTCTTAATCTCCCTTAGTAATATCCCTTATGTGTAGATATAAAGAAGATCTTAGCAATGACTATTAGGTGTAATTGCACTAATCAATATATGCTTTGACTTGTAATTAAGAATGACTTAAGAATTATTCCTCTAATATTCTACCTGACCATGCTAATGCCATAGAAAGGAGTACTCTAAGTGATTTATCATTATCATTGATCAATACTTGTAATATATATATATATTATCCTATGACTTACCCATATTATAAGTAGAATATTGGATATGGTTTACTTCTCCATCAATAGTATAAGTTGTCAATACTTGTCCATGCTAGACCTTCCCTGTGGTAAAAATATAAATAACAATACCTGGAATACTCCCGGGTGAAGTGCTATAATGGTATATTATCTATGCGCTTGCAGATCCCTTTTCATTCATATATATTCTTTCTAGTCACATAAATTAATAGAGAACTACTTAGAGTTATTCTAATAGTAATGCTAAGTAGTACCAACAAGTATCTCTGGCATCATCACTACGAATGACAACCTAGTAAAGTAATGTCAAGAGATATAGGTTTATAATAGGTGGCTATTAAAACAAGTGACAAGTTAATAAATACCAATAGGGCTCACACCCGAGCTTTCCTATTTATAGAGCAGAGCACCAGCCGAGAGGGGGTCAGGGCAACAGCTAGGAGCCATTGGCAAAGTAGCAGCGCTAGGGGCACCGGGCAGGGTGTGGCCGCACCCCTGGTGCATGCACACCAGTGGTGGGCCCGCTACTACCCCCTTTGGCCATTAGCTCCCAACGACCGTTTTTAACCTGTGACCGTTGGTGCTCTCCTCTGTTTCGAAATTTTGCTCCCGAAATTGATTTTCCACAGAACTTTTATTATATTTTGAATTTTCATAAATAATTTTAAAAAATGAGAAATGATAATAGAAAACTTTATACTATCATAAAATGATTTTTATTTTATTTTTCTAAAATTTTTATTTTGAAGCAAATTTAAATTCTCAATTTTTAAATTTTTAAATTTTGAATTTTTAAAACATAACTACCAATTTACCCCTGGCAACGGCACCAGAAATGCTTGTTGGCATTTCTTAGCGCAATCACCAAGTGTGGAGGTTTTAAGTCCATCCTCGGCAATGGCGCCAGAAATGCCTATTGGTATTTGTTCACACCATCACTAGGATTGAGTTAACCTTAGCAATGCCACCAAGAAACACCAACTACGATAGTTCTTAACGATTATAGAAAATATTTGCAAGCGCACGGATCTATCATTGTAGCATTTCACCTGGAAGTATTCAGGGTATCATTATTTATATTTTCCCAAAGGAGGGCAAGGTATAAGAGTCTAGCATGAGCATGAACAAGATTACATGCTTGCACTAGTAAACCAGTAGTTCGTGACAGGGGTAAGAGGAAAATAAAGAATAAAAGAATGTTCCTACATGGAGCCTCATGTTCTAATATAGTCATGCAAAGAACAAGTGATGATCATACAAATTACAAGGTTAGAGCAAGAACTAAGTGCAAGATTGGTCGGGAAGCCACCGAGTATTGGTCTACCAGCAATAGGGCTGTCACCACCTGCCACCTACCCCTCAACCGGAGAGTAGGACATGTATTCACCTGTCTCTCCATACCCAAGCACCATGCTTGCGTACACAGAAACTACGCAAATTCCCCTAGGTCCCCGACCCTACTGATCGATAGGTAAAGAACTTGGGCACACCCAAAGGCACGATGAACCACCACCTCAACTTAGCTCTAATTTTACTCATATAAGTTATATGAATGATTAAGCATGAAGTTCTACATGTCAAGATCATAACACACAAACTATATGCTACTTTATATATCATGATTATAACATGAGAACTATAGTCTAGTTCATATGCATTGCTATATTGATAATATGAGAACAAGGCTATGGAAGAAATCTTCATAGTATTCATACCAAAGTTGCTCTTCTTCCAAGGAGCCAAGCCCTCCTTGATAGTTGTTCCCTTGCTCACAAAACTACTACTAAAAGCTAAAAGATTACAAGAGTAGGGTGGTGAGGTAGAGGCTCCAAATGATGTGTGTTGAGTATGTGCACTACCCCTCTCTTTATAATAGTGAGGTGGTCGGTTTGGTGCTGAAAAATAAGAAAACCGGCCAAAACCGCCTCAGCATGGCGGCATGCAATCGCCCTAGGTGCGGCCACACCCTAGCTAGCTTGCCTAGCCACTGCCATTGCTAGGTGGGCTGGTGGCTGGGCCTGGGCCTCTCCTACATCAGTGTTCTATCGAGGTAAGTTGCGTAGGTGGGCTTCTCTATTTATTCCTTTTGCACATTTCTGCATTACGTTTCCTGAATTGCACCTTTTGCTTGGTTTTCCACTTGTATTCGAATGTATGTCTACAAAACATGTTTTCTCCAATTCAAGTGGAATTAGGTTAATAGTAAAGGCATATGTGTCAAAAGATAGTTTATTTCTCCTGTTTTGGACTTTAATTGGCTGTCGGATTTGATCATTAGTGACCGCCAACAATATGGAGGGAAACACATGGAGGAAAATTGATGGGCCTAGTGGTCTTCAACACTGCATGCATCAAGCTCAGGGTCACTTGTTTGTATGTACTGTTAGTCGTCCCAATGATTCCAAGCTTTCAATCTAGATCCTTAAAGATTATGGTACTGATAATTCGACACTGAAACATACGACCACCTCGTGGATCCTGTTTGGAAGGATTAATATTAGATTTGGTTTCCCAGATTTGGTTAATGAGGACATAGTAATTACAGTTCTCCCATAATGGAATATGATTTTCTTTGATGGGGAGGACGGAACAATCATCGCAAATGACATGGATTGCATAAGTGTTCGTGTCATCTCTGCCCGTGTCTTTCGGTATGGTAGATGTACCGTTAAAAAAGAGTTCATCTGCAAACCATTTTATCTTCCTTATATTCCCTTGTTCTTGGATTCATTAGCAGTGCAGTAAATAAAGTTGCATTTGATGTATCTCTCTGTCATGCATTTTAAATGGACCAATGTTGTTTGCTTGTCTATGGACATGTTAATTTCCTTGTCATTATTTCAACTAAACTAGTGTGCCATCTTTTTTGTTTACAAATTGAATTATTTGTTTGGTGCGCACATGTGTTACGGTGGTGTTACAGCTCCCGTCACTGTTTCATTCATTAATTCAGCTGTAGTAGAATACTTATATTGATTTCTAATATCATGGGTACATAGGGTATGCTGATGAGGGCACTCCAAAATACACAAAAATGACACTTCAAAAGCACTACAATCCACCTGCCACATTATACTACTAGGCCATGCTACTAATAAGTTAGCCAAACTTAAAATCATAAATGACACAGTAACAAGCATCACAGAAAGACGAGGAAAACTATGGAGGATACTGTCAGACGCATTCAAATGTATAGAGGTTGGACTTTCTTATGTGTGCAATAACATTTCAACACCAATGCCTCCTCTGCTTTGCTAGACTGAGGCAATACTTGCGGTCGTACTTTCTTATGTGTGCAATAACATTTCAACAACAATGGCTCCTCTGTTCTACATTAGACTATGGCGAGACTTGCTCCTCGCTGCAAGGTTCTTTCAAGTTCAACAAATTTTATCAAAGACACGAGTTGGCTTCAACAGAGATCAAAGGCACTCATGAATGTTTAGCATATTATAGATCAGATCAAAGACAACTAGAAAGAAATCTGTAGCGAAAAGCAACCAACACGGGCTACAAACCAGCTACAAAATGACCAAAGGACCTAAGCTACACCACGCTCAACAAAGTTTAACTCACCTAAGGCCTTGTTTGGATGCGCATGTATTTATCTCAATCCATATGTGTTGAAGTGGATTGGAGTGGAATTAAACTAAATTCCATTCCATTCCACTCCAACACAGGTGAATTGAAGTGGATACACAAGCATCCAAACAAGGATGTCCATGTATTCGTCTCAATCCACATGTGTTGAAGTGGATTGGAGTGGAATTAAACTAAATTCCATTCCATTCCACTCCAACACATGTGGATTGATGTGGATACACATGCATCCAAACAAGGCCTGATACAAAGTTCAACAAAAGTTAACACCAACATGCAAATAAGAGTTCACATATTTTGCAAGGGCGTCCCGTAGATCAAACTTATTCATGACTACTAATACTACTAATATGTTCCATAGATCAAGGGTCGTGGTTGGCACGCAGGATCTCGTCCACGTCCACCTTCGGTAAGACGGCGTTGGCAGCCGGCTCGAAACTCTTGATCAGATATGAGATGTCATCGTCCATCAAACGTGATGGAAAACCCTACTCCACCACTCCGAGGTTCACTGCTGTGCCAATCTGGAGCACCATGGCAGCCCCATGACGAATGGCTTCGGTCACCATGGCTCGAAGGCAGACCGGCATGGCTCAAAGGTGCTCCTCTGCGGTGAATAGATTAGCCACTTTTCCAAGGGGGAAGGCCGCGTTACAGGCGGCTAGCACAAACTGCTACAGGGTGCTGACCCGCGTGCTCAGTACTACAGTAAGGTTCATCATGTGTTGGGCATACTCATTGGGTGATCGCCAATTTGCCTCATGCTTGGGAGACCAGATTCTTGGAAGCTTGAAGTGCCTCACGCGTGGCATCCAGCTCACCACACAGCATCTCAGCGTTCAGCCTAGTCGATGACAAAACTGCTTGGACCTCATGGTAATCCTTCAATAATTGATGGTAGTCTACGTCATCTAAGGATTCGTGTTCTTCTGAGGATTCGCCCACTTCAGAACTAGAGGGCTGTGTGGGGGCAAATGAGCTCGATGGTGGCAAGCGGTGACGAGACAACTCTCCCGCACCACCGGGGGAAAGCCCAATGTCTAGGTATGGCACCACCATGGAGAAAGCGCTGCACAATGCAAGCCAAGTCAAGCCCATATAGGATAAGGGGGAGAGCAATATGATTGAGAAGTCAAACGACTTTTATCGAACTGACAGGCGTAGCATGGCATGGAATCGTGGGTGGCTACCTCCATCAGGGGATGCCTCGCGGGGCCACTTTCTGAGTGCGACTACGGACGAAGAACCCAACAGGGATTGGGACGCCGTCATGCCCATGATCACCTATTGAGATAGTAGGCAAATTTCAAATACTAGTTAAATTAAACAGCATGAACACAAATACTAGTGTGAGCATTGCTCGCATAACTAGTTAAATTAACATAAACAACAAGAAGAGCAGTGATGATCCACCTCCAAAGGCTGAACTGGCAGGTTACAGAGTAGGCCGATGAGAGATCCATCTATTGGTGGAAGATTGCCAGCGTTGAAGGCCTCCAGGGACTCCACATCGACATACGACCTCGTCCACTCTAGCATGGTCCTAGCAGGAGGCGTCGACGGCGCAGTAGGGTGGAAGGCAAAAGCTTTGGGATGGAATCAGGAGCTCTAGAGAGAGAAGGCAGCAGGTGTAACCTTCCCTCTCGCCCCTTGTCTCTGCTACTATAGTTTGGGGCCATCGACCACCCCATGACCGAGACATTTGCGTGAGTGGGTGGTGGGGCTTCGCCCCATCATGTCAATGTGATGGGCCAGGAGGCGACGTCCCCTGCTGCAATACGCTGCTGACGCCACCCACTCTTGCACACCTACTTGGGAATGCAGGAGCACATCGTCTGGGTAGTCAAGATTTTAGATAGTCAGACCTTGTGTGATCCTATAAGTATAAAATTTCTAAATAAAAACAATCCTTGACGCATGGTTCTTGCAAGTTCAACAAATCTTATCGAATACATGAAAATAAGACGAGTTGGGTTCAACATAGATCAAAGCCACTCATGACTACTACTACTACTACTGATACAAATGTTGTGACCAAGTGCACTACAAAGGCAATAGTTTTACTCACAGCTCTATACTGTATTGTGTCCAACGAGATCAAATGTGTCGTATTTCGGACTTTCTTGTGAGAGCAATAAAATATGAGAGTGAAGCGAATGTGTCAGGAAAGCTAGACATAAGAAGTGATTCAAGAAAAAGAGCCTTTGACACGCTTGAGACTTGAGTGCCTGGTGCGGTTGTGATAGGTCTTTTCTGTACTTATTTGATTTCAATCCAACAGTCACAGCAGTCGAGGGGCAGGCTGAAGGCATGTCCCGCTCGATCACATTTACAATGCTCGGACCATCATAGGGCTTCTAGGGCAAGGCAAGATAAAGAATTTTTTTCCAACCGGTGTGCTTCGCCTCGGGTACCATAGCTCTCCCTAGGGAATCACAACCTATCATACCACAGAAGGCGTGTTCGACCGGAGATGCAGGAGCATTGATGTTCCCAACCGTACACTAATCAAAACATAGCACATCTCCATTTACGCCGATGAGACAACGTGAGCCTCGGCTCTGGTTTTTACTACATGTTAGCTCCCCCACTGATGCCCCTTCAGTGCGTGAACTCCTTGCATTTGTGACAACACTAGAAACATAGAAAAAGAAAGCCCCCCACGAGAGGAGAACGAGAACAGAGATATATCAGCAAGGATTCCTCATGATTGTCAAGTTCCCTAGTTGGCACGGCAGCGCTACAAGAAGACATGGCAGGACCGAGCCAGAGTGACCTGGAGTGCTTGAAGATCCTTCGTCCTGGAATGTATGCAGAAAAATTGGTAAGTGCCCGTTTTCTATTTACTGAATCCGATCTGCTGGGGTTTGCTATTGGGAATGAACTTGTCCCTCTATCTGGCTATGTCGATCTTTGTGAATGCAGACGCTGCCGACTGCAATTGCCCGGGCCATCGAAGGTCTTTGGAAACACGAGCTTTGTCTGGATGACGAGCAGAGCCTAGCCTGGTGGAAGGTGGTGGCGTTCCCCAACGTCACCAATGGTGGCCACTTGTACCTCCATTGGGGATGGAGTCACTTCGCCCACACCCTCAACCTTTGTGATGGGTACTCTCTTGTATTGTGGTATGGCGGCTGGTCATAGATTAACGTCAAGGTCTTCAACATTACAAACTGTTGCAAGCAGTACCTGCACGACTTTGAGGCCGGCGGTAATTAGCTCTCCCTGCACATCGCGGAGCCAAGGAGTTTTGTAGTGATCCTAAAGAAGTACAACCTCAAAGCGAAGTATCTTGTGAGCACTCACACAAAAACACAGAATGTACCGACGATGTCTCAAGTTACCATTGTCCTCTTTGTCATCAGTCTTTTTTTGTGCGAGGTGAAGAACATGCCAGTGGACTTCGAGCGAGTGCACAACTACAAGCAGCAGTGCATCATCAAGCTGAAGATGGCTAGGTAGTCCTGGTTCATGGGCTTGGAGAGGACCTTCATGAACAAAGTCTGGTGAGTGTCGTTCAAGTATGGGTGGGTGCCTTCTACGCTGACAACAACCTCAATGTCGACAACAATTGCTTCTTTAGCATGATCCGCAAGGCCACCTGCAGCAATGATGATGACAATGAAGCTAAGCTCAAGGTGGAGATGCGCAAGACAAACGATGGATGGAGGTGGTGAACTCGGCGCAAGAGTTGACACCTGTCGACATAGAATTTTCATCCTGTGCCGAGGACACACGCAGCAAGCTGGAAGGGTCTACTCGATGGAGCTGTAGATCCGCCTAACTTCAGCGTAGGGATAGTCGATCCTGCGCACTCCTCCTGAGACATGCCAGTCAATTTGACCCTGTAATTGACAAGAAGAGAAAGTTTATCAGCAATTAAGGGCGGAACATGCCGGTGTTGCCAAACAGTCCCAAATGTGCAGCTCTGAGAGCCGATATGAAAGGAGATCGACTAAACAGTCAATTCTAGCATATTCGCAAGAATAAATTGGTTAAAGCTCATTGGGTTGTATAAGAAGAATCGGTCATCATTCAGGATAAATGTCGTTATTTGAACAAATATTAATCAATGGCACTAAGATGTCAACAATGATTGATTTATGCTAAGCCAATGATTACAGCTAATCTAACCCCTTTTTATATAAGGAAACAACTCAACACCATTTAACTGTTTAATAAAGGTAAATCTAATGAACATGTTAGATCTCATCTATCGCTATGACCAGTGGGGCATGAGGCAGAATCATGCAGGCCGTAGAAATAACAATAGACTCGACGACCCAAACTCATTACTAATATTAGTGGGGCATGAGGTAGAATTATGCAGGCCGTAATACAATAATAAGATCATGGGGCTAACATATCTTTCAATCTATCTTTACTTCAATGGTCTCGTGATGCGAACTGTTCGTGAAAGCACTCGATATCGGCTAAAACAGCTGACTCAGGCATAACACACAACTAAAGTCGTGCCTTATCAGGAATAGATCTATCAAATAACGATCCCCACTCCACGGTGCTAACAATGGGGTGTGAGGCAGAATCACACAGGCCATGATAACGGGCCATGGAATGGTTCTCGCTAGCCAATAAATCTACTCAAGACGCAACATGCCTTAACCGCACACTATGCACGATCAAGATTGAAGTAAAACAACCGATAAAACGTAACTCATCGTTTAACGTGTAGATTAGATCAGTTTCATTTTAACAAACGATGGGATAAACAAGATATAAGGCCGATCTAGATCAATCCCAATCGGGCAGAGTGATATTGCTGTAATATAGATAAATAATGAAAGCAATAAGCAATATCGGTAACTTAATGAATCTACCAAAGATTGCCATTCTAAGCTAGAGCCGATAACTTGACCTTGATCTAGTTCATGCAGTGGGGGTCGACCGGATCGATGCAGCCATACTTGAACTAGGCAAGAATCGATAACTAACTTATACTAGAGTCACAGTGGAGGTCGACCGAATCGATGCAACCGTACGAACAGAGGTATAAGCCATGACGGTACTTACAACAAGTAGTGGAGGTCGACCGGATCGATGCAGCCATACTTGCTGAAGAACTCGCCGAAATCTACTCTACTCCTACTTCTAAGGGTGGCCAGAGCCAAAAAAGTAAATGACTTGTATATTGGATTGATTGTGTGTTTTTACAGTAGCCGGGGTTTGATATTTATACCAGGAGTCTAAACATGAATCCTACTCGATCACGATTCATTACAATCTTAGGTATAAAGAAAAACATTCCTAATTTAAGATAACTTGGACTCTAATTTTTCCCTTTTTGCAGAGTCCATCATGTCCCGTCCTAGCGCTGATCGTAGCCTTTGTCCTTATCTGTCGGCGCTGCCTAAAGAAAGCCGATTCCAGTGCTGCATTCGAACCAGCTGATTTTGATCTGTATGCAATTGATTCCCTACTGACATGATTTTGGGAGCTCTCGAGTCCCTAAGACCCATCTTCGAAATTTTAGTGTAAACACATGCCCCCCAATTTTGGGATAAAAGTAATTTTATTCCAAAATTATCATGTCTGTATCCTTGATTGGTCCACAACCATGGGTAGGGAACCTTGATCTGGGGTCCATTGTTTGTCGCCGCACCGGCACATTCCACCCTTAATTACTGATAAACTTTCTCTCCTTGTCAATTACAGGGTCAAATTGACTCGCACGTCTCGGGAGGAGTGCGTAGGATCGACTATCCACCCTTAATTACTGATAAACTTTCTCTCCTTGTCAATTACAGGGTCAAATTGACTCGCACGTCTCGGGAGGAGTGCGTAGGATTGACTATCCCTGTGCTGAAGCTAGGCGGATCTATAGCTCCATCGACCAGACCCTTCCGGCTTGCTACGTATCCTCGGCACGGGATGAAAATTCTGTGTCGACACATGTTTCTGGCATGCCTGGTGGGACCCCACAATCATCATGGTGGTTCACAACAACAATGACATCCTTATGCTGCATTATGAAGATCTACTTGATGGGAATAAGGGTATCATCAGCAAAGCTACAGAAGACTTTCAGAACAATTGTTTGTTGTCCTACACCAAAACACATGAGAACACAATTGTTCAGAAATTTCCACTACCAAGAGTTCTACTACACGGGCAGACAGATACAACTGAAGTTGAAGACAGGCATTTCTTTAAGGAAGTTGTAGACAAATCTCTTTGTGATGCCATATCAAGCCATAACGAAGCTTTTGTGGACATATTCCACAACGCCATGAGAGAGGCGATTCATAGATTTCTAGTTGGTCAAGGTGGACCAACTTATTACAACATTCCAGATTCGTCGACCCAAGGGACTAATCAAGTCAGTACCAGCCACCAAGAAGCAGCACCAGCTGGTAATGGTGATGTCCAGGCAGTTCAGGGTTCATCTGAACAAACTCAAGGGACTACTGCAAATCAGATATAGTACAATCCTGGACCATCAGTACAACATGTGTAACAGCTGGCGGGGCAAAGTCAGAACCAGGTGATCAATTTTGGCACATCAGGCCACATACCATCGTTAGCTCAAAAAATAGCACCATGAATTCAAAGGATCCGTAGAGATATAGATCCTTATGTCTACAATCAGAGACTTCAAGCAGCAAGCCAGCAAAGAACCCAATAGAATGGTATGATTTGGTCTGAATCCAAAAGGGCTGACCTTTTTGTATAAAGATCCATATCTAGAATGGTATGATTTGGTCGTACTTCCCACAAATTATAGGCTCCTAGAATTCGCTAAGTTCATTGGCCAAGACAGTACAAGCACGATAGAACATATCAGTCGGTATCTTACACAATTGGGCGAAGCATCAGTTGAGGATGCCCATCAAGTTCATTTCTTCTCTCTGTCCTTATCAGGGCCAGCCTTCACTTGGTTTTCATCATTGCCAGTCAATTCCATTGCCAATTGGGTTGATCTAGAGAAGAAGTTTCATACATATTTTTACATTGGGATTGGAGAAAAGAAGATTGCCGATCTGACAACTATAAGACAGAAGACTAATGAATCGGTCACTGAATTTCTTCAGAGGTTCCGAGAGACCAGGAACTTGTGCTTCTCCTTAAGCTTGGCTGATGATCAATTAGTTGCTTTAGCTATTCAAGGAATGCTGCCGATGTGGAAAGAAAAGCTGCTGGGACAAGAATTTGACAACCTGGGTCAATTGGCTCAATGAGTAGTAGCGCACAACAGCCAATTCCAGAGTATGCGCGGAGATACCCAGTTCTAGAAGAGTACCACAGTAGCCGAAGCTTATGATCCATACTAAGTCGATGACTGCTATGAAGATGAAGAAGAAGAGGTTGCTGCGACTGAATGGAATTGGGGCAAGAAGACAGTGATGGTGCTGAATCCTTGGGGAAGAGGAGTCAAGGAGAGCTCTGACTTTGATGTCACCAAATCAGACAAGCTCTTCAATTTTATTACTCAAGAAAGGGCAGATCAAGTTGCCCAATGGTCATGTCATGTTGCCCCCTGATCAATTGAAGAATAAGAAGTTCTGCTAGTTCCATAATGCTACTTCTTGTTCCACCAACGAATGCAAAATTTTCCGGCAGCATATACAGAGGGCTATTCAGCAGGGGAGGCTCAAATTTGATACGCCTCAGAAATGAAAGTTCATGATAATCCTTTCCCAGGAGATCAAAACATGGTTGATGCTGGGTTACTCAGAGGAAAGACTAAGGTTCTAACATCAGCCAAATCAAAAGAAGCTGGAACAGTCGATCCCAAGATGCAAATATTGGTTGACGAATACAAAGAGATTAGAAGACATCGTGCCGAGCAAAAGAGCCGATACGAGCAGGGGGAGACATCAAAAGCAGGGATGACAAAGCTGTGGGTCACATATCGGATTCTGTTGAATAAATGACAACGGCAGAAGGAAAAGGATTATCAGCGTTGGTTAAAGGATCAAGCGTACCAGCATCAACTGAAAGAAGAGAGGTATGAAAGGAAACACGCCTGAATTACATTGGAATTGTCCTTTCTTCAGACATTGCTGGAATGAAGGTTTGAAATTGCCCACCAGACATGACTGTCCAGAATGTAGCAATCAATATCGGGAGTATAGGCAGTCTCAAACCAGCCACCGGTCTATCCATGCTCAAGATGCATATCATCATAATAACATGAATCGGCGCTTAAAAAATAAAAGTGTTCATGATCGGCTTGGAAAAAGAGTTGTTGACCAGGACTGGGCTGATCATGAAGAGGAAAGCAACGAAAGAAAGTATGTTTGGTAGGAAGGCCAATGGTGTCTAGGAGGTTTAACAAGAAGCTAGAAGAGAAGGGTGCAACGCCTAAGGAATAAAGAGATGGAACAGGCTCAGGCATCTGGTAAACCTCAAGTATGGCATACCAAACAAACAACCGATAGAAAGCAACCATCGGCTAATATCCAAATGGCTTTTCTGTTGCCATCGAAATTTAGAGCTCCAGTAGATCAAGAAGTTTATTCGGATTTTGATGAATCGGAGTATGAGGAGATAGTTGCCAAGTTAACGGTTGTACAACAAGCAATATTTGACAAGCCAGTCAAATATCGGCACTTAAAAGCATTATATATGAAAGGTCTTGTTGATGGGAAGCCGATGAACAAGATGTTGGTGGACGGAGGTGCTTCTGTCAATCTTATGCCCTACACCACTTTTCGTAAACTTGGCAAAGGACCAGGAGATCTGATGGAGACTAACATGATGCTTAAGGATTTTGGAGATAATACATCCAAGACCCGGGGGGCAATAAATATTGAACTAACAATCAGGAGTAAGACTCTGCTCACCACATTCTTTGTCATCGATGGAAAAGGGTCATATAGTTTGCTCCTCGGTCGTGATTGGATTCATGCGAACTACTTTATACCATCAACCACGCATCAATGTTTGATTCAATAGCATGGAGATGATGTCGAACTGGTTCACGCAAATGAGTTCATGAGCATCGCAACAGCCGATCTAGTCTTTTGGGAATTAGGAGATTTTGAATGTTTTTCTAGCAAGTCATGGGAAGGAGGCTTCATTAAGATCAACAATGAAAGCCAACAGCCGATGAAAGTGATCGGCTCTGAGAGTTTGTTTTAGTGGAAAGTCATGGCTTCATGTCGGCCGTTGGATCAAAGGAAAAATAAGCATTGAGTCTTGGAGATGGGTTTAGGCCGACGTATGTGAATGTTGAGTCCAAGTGTAAGTGTGATTTAGAGTTAATGGATTTCTTAAAGAAGTTCTGTTTCGCTTAATAGGACGCTTGACCTGGGTTGATTACTCATCTGACCTTTGATTTGAAAAGTTCTGCGGGACGTTATCCTAACATCTAGTCAACATTTGATAGCCGATTCGTTCTCGGCTCTAATAGCCGGTACCAGGAGGGTATCGTCTCTAGTTAAAAAAATGAAAATCTTCAAAGACAATAAAAGCCAGTACGATATGTATCGCCTATAGAACAAAAACAAAAAGATAAAAAACAGTCATACACAAGAGCATTACACTGGGGCGCATTCATGAAAGAGGAGTCTTTGTTCATTGGTTCCCCTAAGTACAATCTAGTCGAAGACTTTGTTCACCACATCCTGAGCGGATGTGATATCCACTATGGCCTCCGCTGCCATGATGAATTCTTCGAGCAAGTCTTCATGTTCCTCTGGGCCGTCGCCCATTGGGAAGCCAGTCTCCATGGCATGGAGCTCGTACCCAGTCTAGACTTGCGCCGCAGTCAGCGCCACCACTGCACCATGACGAACGCCATGGAGGGCAATCTCCTAAACATGGGCCAGGATGTCTTGGAGACGAGCAGCGATGGGGGAACCCCGCACATTGACAGTGTCTACGGCCGCGTTCGCCGCTAGTTGGAGAGACTCCAACTGCACCGTCAGGGCTGACAGTCACAGGAATAAAAGACTATCAAGATAAAGATAATGAAAATTGGAATGAGGCGTTCCTAGAATTTATCTTACCCACCACCATGGCATCAGACTTGGCCAATCACGCTCGGACGGCGCTGGCCTCCTCCTCAGCCACATGAAGGGTGGCCTAAGAGACCTCGAGGCGAATCTCTAGTTGGTCATTCTCCCAAGTCGCCTCGGAATAACGATTCTGAGCCATCCTCCACTCATGAAGGTAGCACCGGGCGTCGTCGCCATTGTAGGAGTCGGAAGAATCCGACGACGAGGCTGGCACAGAAGATGCGGCGTTAGAAGGCCCACCGGCCCTAGGAAGAGGACGGAGACTGTCATTCACAACAAGCCTGTAGGCGAGTCAGAACTATTCATCATCATAAACAAGAAATGTCAATCTCACCTCATGCGTCGAAGACACTGGTTCATCGGCATGTTCTCTTCCAGGATTTCCTCCGTCGTGCGCTTGCCTCGGTTGTCTTCGTCGTCCATGAAGGATGATTGGATCTATGAAAGGGAGAAGGAAAACTGCTATAGGGTTTCGGTAGGCGGAGAAGAGCAAAGGAATAGTTGCGAGTGGAGATGTGTTTGAGGCCGAAACCACCGGCTGGTATTTGAACACCTGAAGCGAAGAGGCGGACACCTCGGGACGCGTAGAAGGCAACCGCAATTAATGGAAGGCGAAGCACCACTTCACTAATGTCGATGGGAGTACGGCGTGGAGCAACTAAAGGCAAAAAATCAAAGGGTTCTCTTAATAAAAGCCGTGTTTTCAGACTTGATTGGATTAGAATTTTGGGATCGGCTGTATCAAATCAGCTCTTTAGCCGAAAAAAGAAGCGTAATTAAATAACGGTGAGTATGATCGATTCTACACAAGATACGCATTGACATGCATATTTCAAGTCTAGAACGTCATGGGTCGCTCCCAATATTTCTAGCTGAATAGCATCGGCTCCCGCTATCTGTTTGACTTCTTCGGCTGATCTAGGGATGCTCTCGAATATGTACTTATGACGATCAATGGAAATGAGACTCTAGAGAAAGCTAGGGATGGATTACCCTTGATGGCCAAAAGCGAGATAGCTGGTATGGTCACCTAATCGGGAGAAACCTTATCGGATCAAGCGTTGTGTGCTTGGTGATATTTACATTTTGGAAACACTGAGAGGAGAAGAGAAATTTGGCAGAGCAATCGAATGGGGAATATTTAAAGGAATATTACCCTAACATTTGGAGTAATACTTGACAACCAAATTGCTCAGTTGTCAGTTCTAATAACCGATACCAGAAAGGTATCGCTTCTAGTGCGAAGATAAACCTAGAAGGGTAAAAGCCGGTACGATATGTGTCGCCTGCAGGAGCGAGGCAAACACGGACAAAGTGGTGCATGAAGTAAAAAAAATCATTGGAGATGAGGGAATTGTTTGCTTGATGTCACTTATTATAAGCTATAGACCAGAAAACACTTTGTTCACTATATCATCGGCCTAGGAGGTCAGGGTTATAGAGTTGGCGGCGTTGGAGAAATCCTTGACTAGGCACTCATAATCTCTAGGGTATCCGGTGGCTAGAGCTCCACGGGGAAGAAGCTGAAGATCCTGGCCGGAGTGAACTTGCGCAGCAGCCAGCGCCATGGCAGCGCCATGACGAACGCCATGAAGAGCAACTTCTCTGACATGGTTTGGGATGTCATGCAAGCGAACCCCCAGAACGGTGCCCCTGGCATTGATGAATCCCGCCGCATGGTCCGTACCTAAACGGAGGCTTTCCAGTTGAGCCAATTGATCTAAAGGATTTAAGGAAGAGGTGATCAGGATCTTGGAGGTAAAAGTTAAGAAGAGACAGAAAATTATGGTAAATCTCTCACTAGCGATTCTGGCTTCAGCCTTGGCCAGCCTCTCTCGCACCGGGTTGGCCTTAGGGGGTGATCAGCCCTGAACTATTGCCAGAGCCGACTCTGCAATAGCAATGCAGTTGGCAAGTTTCTCACCGGTCCAGTCAATGGAAGCAATCAAGTCATTGTTATCTCTTGACCTCCTCAGATAGTGGGGAAGCTGGCAACAAATTGGTGCTGAGGATAACCCCAAAGGCTGAGCAGAGTCAACCCTTTGCTCTGGAATGATAGGAACATCGCGAGGTGCACCCTCTTGACGAAGGATGCGCTGGTGCGATGAAGTAGATCCATCGAGAGCCTCCTCAGCAGATCTATTGCTGTTCTCCATAATCTCAAGCCTACGGAAAAAGCAGAAACTATACTAAGGATACAGGAGGTTTGAGACGAAGTGGGTAGTTTTTCGATCTCGAGCCATGGCCCGTATATATAACCCAGGAAGGCGAGAAGATAGACTTCGCCGGGGGTGTAAAAAGAAATCAGGAACAGAAACGGATCGACGCTCCAGAAATTCAGGGGACAGATAATGAAGAGATAACAAATTCGGACTTATTGCTTCCCCGAATTACAAAATATCATGGGGCGGATACAAAAATTTACATTGACCAGAGACCAACCCACCGAGATTTCTTCGGATTGAAGGGAGTCCGAACCCTCACAAGGCCGAAGGTCATCTGAACCGAGTCACATCGGTCTGTTGATAGAATTGTGCCAGGAAAAGGGGAAAGGCCGCCCAACAGATGCCCAACTGATTTCTTGGTGAACTGTGGGAAAGAAGCATGTGGCTTTCATGGTGGGCATTTGGTGGAACGAACAAGGGGAAGGTATCCACACATTTTAGCCCTTGCAAACACTAGAATAGCTCTACGAGCATGATGAGAAGACGTAGGTGATATCATAAGACTTCTTCTAGCCACAGTAGCTGATCCTCTTGCTCAACAAGGAGCTAGAATGAGCAACACAATCACCCTATGCACAAGAATTCTTCTAACCACTCAAGATCTTCATAGCAAGAGAATGGACCATGGAGGGTCCAGCAGAACTAGAGGTGCTCGAGGGAGCAGATGGAAGAAAAACATGGCTGAATTGTTGAGTTGCTCCCGCCAGGGTCGGATAGACATTTTATAGCCGGCCCAGAAAGATGAATCCAAGTGCCCGTGAAGCAGTGACGCTCTTGTAGAAGTTTTGAGGCATAGGCTCATGAGTTGACGCAAGCGGCGACAAACAATGGACCCCAGATCAAGGTTCTCTACCCATGGTTGTGGACCAATCAGGGATACATATATGATAATTTTGGAATAAAATTACTTTTATCCCAAAATTGGGGGGGCATGTGTTTACACTAAAAATTCAAAGATGGGTCTTAGGGACTCGAGAGCTCCCAAAATCATGTCAGTAGGGAATTTTCATCCCGTGCCGAGGATACGTAGCAAGCCGGAAGGGTCTAGTCGATGGAGCTGTAGATCCGCCTAGCTTCAGCACAGGGATAGTCGATCCTACGCACTCCTCCCGAGACGTGCGAGTCAATTTGACCCTGTAATTGACAAGGAGAGAAAGTTTATCAGTAATTAAGGGTGGAATGTGCCGGTGTTGCCAGACAGTCCTGAATGTGCGGCTCTGAGAGCCGATATGAAAGGAGATCGACTAAACAGTCGATTCCAGCATATTCGTAAGAATAAATTGGTTAAAGCTCATTGGGTTGTATAAGAAGAATCGGTCATCATTCAGGATAAATGTTGTTATTTGAACAAATATTAATCAATGGTAATAAGATGTCAACAATGATTGGTTTATGCTAAGCCAATGATTACAGGTAACTGAACCCCTTTTTATATAAGGAAACAACTCAACACCACTTAACCGGTTAATAAAGGTACATCTAATGAACAAGTTAGATCTCATCTACCGCTATGACCAGTGGGGCATGAGGCAAAATCATGCTGGCCATAGAAATAACAATAGACTCGACGACTCTAACTCATTACTAATATCAGTGGGGCATGAGGCAGAATCATGTAGGCCGTAATACAATAATAAGATCATTTGGCTAACATATATTTCAATCTATCTTTACTTCAATGGTCTCGTGATGCGAACTGTTCGTGAAAGCACTCGATATCAACTAAAATAGCCGATTCAAGCATAACGCACAATTAAGGTCATGCCTTACCAGGAATAGATCTATCAAATAACGATCCCCACTCCACGGTGCTAATAGTGGGGTGTGAGGCAGAATCACATAGGCCATGATAACGGGCCATGGAACGGTTCTCGCTAGCCAATAAATCTACTCATGATGCAGCATGCTTTAACCACATGCTATGCACAATCAAGATTGAAGTAAAACAACCGATAAAACATAACTCATCGTCTAACATGTAGATTAGATCAGTTTTAGATTAACAAACGATGGGCTAAAAACGATATAAGGCCAATCTAGATCAATCCCAATCGGGTAGAGTGATTTTACTGTAATTTAGATAAATAATGAAAGCAATAAGCAATATCGGTAACTTAATGAATCTACCAAAGACTGCCATTCTAAGTTAGAGCCGATAACTTGACCTTGATCTAGTTCATGCAGTGGGGGTCGATCGGATCGTTGCAGCCATACTTGAACTTGGCAAGAATCGATAACTAACTTATACCAGAGTCGCAGTGGAGGTCGACCGGATTAATGCAGCCATACGAACAAAGGTATAAGCCATGACGGTACTTACAACAAGCAGTGGAGGTCGACCAGATCGATGCAGCCATACTTGCTGAAGAACTCACTGAGATCTACTCTACTCCTACTCCTAAGTGTGGCCGGAGCCGAAAAAGTAAATGACTTGTATATTGGATTGATTGTGTGTTTTTACAATAGCCGGTGTTTGATATTTATACTCAGAGTCTAAACATGAATCCTACTCGATCATGATTCGTTACAATCTTAGGTATAAAGGAAAACATTCCTAATTTAAGATAACTTGGACTCTAATCTTTCCCTTTTTGCATAGTCCATCATGTCCCGTCCTGGCGCTGATCGTAGCCTTTGTCCTTATCTGCCGGCATTGCTTGAAGAAAGCCGATTCTAGTGCTGCATTCGAACCAGCTGATTTTGTTCTGTACGCAATTGATTCCCTGCTGACATGATTTTGGGAGCTCTCGAGTCCCGGAGACCCTTCTTCTAAATTTTGGTGTAAACAACACCATCTGTATTTTGTTGTTTCATCAAAAGTTTTATCCGGCCTGTCAAGATTTCTTAGTATCGGACTATCTTAGGCCCTGTTTGGATGGACTGTGACTAGTTAGCCATGGCTAAAAATTAGCCAATTAGTTGTTTTATTAGTCCATACTTGTTTGTATCATAAACTAATTGTTGGGTTCTATGGACTAGTAGGATGGCCCCTAATAGTTGCCATCACTGTATTTCATTGTTCATCGACTCACAGTGATCCGAACCATCTATATTTCCTAGGGTCAGACTGTCTTAGGCTCTAGAAAATTTCAACATCTATATGCCCACATCCTCCGATCAGAAAGGGTGAACACCATTAGTATACTACACATTAGAAAGAGACCTGCAGGCAAAAGCAACCAACAGGGGCTAGACAGAGTTTAACCCACCTAATACAAAGTTCAACAAAAGTTAACACAGACATAGCGATTGTGTGGGTTCAACTCTGTTGAGCGTGGTGTAGATCAGGTCCTTTAGTCATTTGGTAGCCGTTTTCTAGACCCTATTGGTTGGTTTTGCCTACTGATTTCTTTCGGGTTCCCTTTCTGATCTGTAGTATGGTAAATATGCATAACAGAATTCATCCAATCAAGTCTCCCATCGATCTAATGCCTAATGGAGGAGCCACATAGCTATTCAAAGTTTACTGCACACATAAGAAAGTCCGATCATTGTAAATCTAACTAGGCTGAACACATCTCACGTTATATAGGGAAACCTATTTCGTACTAGTACTTTCGTTGAATCCCTAAAGAAAACAAATATAATTGAAGCAAAACAACAGAAAAGCAAAAGCAATAGGAAATCAAAAGCTGCAGAATACACTATATTTGAGGACAAATTTCAAATGCTAGAATACACTACATTCAAAAAGAGTGAATTACTAGTTTCTTATTCTAATTTCCCATTCAAAAAATGGATTTCTTAGCTTATCCTACAGTCGTCATCGCTGTAATACAGAGCCCTTCTTTCCCATCCATCTACATAGCCGCAGACGCTACCTACGCACGGAAGATCACCGTGCACCTATGCTGGCGTCGGTAGCGATAACTTGCCTCACGTCGTTCGGAGGACCACCTTAGTGGCCGGAAGACGCCATAGCACACACCCCTTGTTGCTTAGCCACCTACTCGTTGGTCCACCACCGCCGCCCGCTGTCGCCGCCCGCGATACTTCCTCGCCCTTGACCCGTCTAATGTACCACCATGCAGTGTCATCGTTGTCAGCATCGCCATTGTGCCTATAGAGCAATAGGGCGACCAGATAGGCCACCAGATTGTGCCTACCATCAGTGGCGTGAGCGAGATCATTAAGGAATGGCCGGGGCCTATGCTTTTCCATGAATATAGTTTGTATCATGATGAGGAAGCAAGGAGGGCTTCATAGTCGACGGGGTCATCCCACGTCCTCCCACGTCTGAATCAATCCAGTGCCAGATCCCAACCGATGGTGGGGTCACCGCAGATGCGGTGCATGGATGAGCAGTTCGCCTGTAGGCTGCAGAGGTTGTCCATGGGCCGCTCTATGGTCACAGCGAGGTGGCCAGCGATCACAATTTGCACCTCTATAGGGAGCGCCATCAACGACATGATTGCCAGCGTGGATCGAGTTACGGCGCGTGGATGGTGGTGAGCTAGAGGGCTGGAGAGGCAGAATGGCATGACATAGGTTGATTGAGGAGGATGCGAGGGAGGCCACCGAGCGGGGGCTACAACAGGAGTTCTTGAAATACCCTCTACGAACTGGCGTGGGAACTCGCAACGACTTTTGCGCAATGTAAGGGGAGAGTCAAACAATGGGAGTGAGGCCAGGCTTTGTGCACACAGGGATGCTAGGGCTAGAATAGGCTTCTAATGCGAGTGCACCATGTTCATCATTACTACTATTCAAGTAGTGAAATTTTAGATGGGTCGGACCTTCTGTCATCCGGTGAAGTATATAGTGGCATAGTGTAGTCCAATCCAAGCAGCCGTAGGCTCACAGCCGAGGGGTAGCAACTAGCTAGAGATGGCTACATGGTTTCATAGGTTTTGATCATCTACACTCCCTCGGCTATGTTTGAAGCTGCTACTATTTGTAGCACAGCCGATCAGGCAAAAGTTCTACTCATAGCTGTTCAAGAGTTACATGTTCGGCCTGTTCAAATTTATGCTGCTCGGACTATCAGGCGAGCATACGGTTTACAAGAAATAGATAAACATCATTTCATCTAATATACTAGAGGGACATGGTCAGGGGAAAAGTTGTGATCATTTGTTGTAGTGTAGAAATCCGTGGTATGGTAACTAGTTGTAATCTGTAAGCATGATTTCGGTTAGAATAAATGTCAACTGAGATCCTCAAACCACCATAACACGCTTGACACTTGAATGTCTGGTGCAGTTGTGAGGGGTCTTTTCTATACTTATTTCACTCTAATCCAAGCAGTCATAGTAGTCGAGGTGCAGACTGATTGCTACGACAATTTATACTGTCCTACGAAATCAAATACACAGCGGGTGGACTTTCTTGCATTCACAGTAAAAGTCAATAGCTATGGCTCATCCATTCTACATTAGATCGAGGCGAGACTTGTTTAGATCAACTCCTCACTGCATGGTTCTTTCAAGTTCAACAAATTTTATCAAAGAAAATTTCAACATCTATACACCCACGTCCTCCGATCGGAAAGGGCGAACACCGTTAGTATATTACAGATCAGAAAGAGAACCAGAAAGAAATCTGCAGGCAAAAGCAACTAACAAGGGCTAGAAACCAATTACCAAATGCCCAAAGGAACTGAGCTACACCATGCTCAATAGAGTTTAACCGAACTAATACAAAGTTTAACAAAAGTTAACACAGACATGCATCCATATAATTATAACTCTACATACGGTCGTCCCACGAACCAAACTTAGTCATGACTTGTACTACTAATACATCCCATAGATCAAGGGTTGAGGTGGGCGTGCAGTATCCCATCCACATTCACCTTTGCTAAGACGGCGTTGGTGGCTAGCTCGACCCTCGCGAATAGATCATCCATAAAATCTTGATCATCCGGTACTAGCGGAAAAGCCTGGTGCACCACCAGGACTTTCACCTCTACGCCAAAGTAAAGCTGGGCAGCGGTCAGCATCGTGGTAGCACCTTGACGAATGGCTTCGAACACCATAGCCCAAAGGTGGGCCAGCAAGGCTCGAAGGTGCTCCTTTGTGGCGACCGGATTATCCATAGCCTGCACGGGGAAGGCAGTGTCATAGGCAACAGTAGCGTCGACAAGCAGGTTCTAGACCTCTGCCTCAGCGGCATCACCAAATGGCCCAGTACAGTGCATGCAGCTTTTAGCTCATCGCGCAACTTGTCGGCGTCTAGATTGGCCCCTGAGTTCAATTCTGTGGCCTTGCGGCAAGCCTCCTTTAACTTAAAGTATTCTTCGTCATCTAACGATGTATCACCAGAAGACTATCCGGTGTCAGACGGGATTGGCGATGGCGTGCGGCGACGTTCTGTCTCTCTACACAATGCAAGCCAAGTTCAAACCCATAGGATAAGGGGGAGAGCGATCTGATTGAGAAGGCAAATGACTGACCGGACTGTCTAGAGCAGCAGGGGACGGAATCATTGCTAGTTGCTGCCCCCACCGATGGATGGTTCCTGGGTCTGCTTTCCGAGCATGACCGCAGATGAAGAACCTAGCTCTAGGGCCAACGATCCACGGGATGCCATCACGACCACATCCACCTGTTGATAATGTAGCCAATTTCCAAATACTAGTTAAATTAATAAGAAGCATGAACACAAATACTAGCGTGGGCATTGCTTGCATACTCTAGTTAATTTAATGAAGAGAAACAACATGAACAATGCGGTACATGAAAAAATCACCCCGTCAAGAGGAACTGGCAGCGTGTGTGAGACCATGCCGATAAGAGGTCCATCTGTCGGTGGAGGATGGCCAGTGTTGAAGGCCTCCGGGGACTCCCCCTACCATGATCCAACATGTACTCTCCCATAACCTTCATCACCCGTTGGTCTAGGTCATCCTCATGGATGGTGACCCTCGACTTGATTGTAGGGTCCATTGGGCCTCGGAACTCCCACTAGTGGTGGTGCCTCATCTTCAAGGGGAAGACCCGACCACCGATGAAGGTATGGATCACCCTTGTCCTTGTCAGGCTGTGGCCCTTTAGGTCCTTGATCGCATCCAACAAGTAGGACACACACTGTGTGCCCTCCTGGGGTGGTAGTTCCTCCCACGACACCGGGAGGTCACCACATAGCCGGTCAGGAGAATAAGATGGCAGTGGTAGGCTCTCATTAGGGAGGTACAACAACCACTTTTGCCACCCCAAGTCCACAGAAGGGTAGCGGTCAAGGCTCAAGTACCTGTCGTCCATTCTAGGACAAAGTTGGATCAAGGCGCCCCCCATCCGAGGAAGATGGACCCCCTAGGCACTAAGTGAACCACCTAGAATAAATATCACCATAGGTCATAGTGGGCAGGGACTCCTAGGAAGCCCTCACATAGCATGATAAAGATGGAGAGGTGGAGGATCTCCTATGGGGTCAAGTCGTGGAGGTGGAGCCCGTAGTAGTACAGCAACCACCAGAGAAAGGGGTGCGTCGGCACCCCAAACCCAAAAGAGTGGAAATGGGCGAAAGAGACAACCACATTCTCCTTTGGCCTTGGCTCCACTTCGGTTCTCAGTAGGACACTCCATCCAATCGCATCGGTGGCATTCGTGATCACCGCGTTAAGTCGCATCTCGTCGAACACCTTGCGGTCGATAGATGACTTCGTCCACTGCGTTGTCATGGTCCTCGTAGGAGGCACCGGTAGCGCAAAGGGTGCAGTAGGGTGGAGGGCAAACGATTTGGGATGGAAGGAGATTTGGGGAGGGAAGGTAGATGATCATAGAAGACAGCAGATAACATTCCCTCTCGCAACCTTGTGTCTTCTATAGTTTGGGGCATGAAACCACCCCACACCCCCTAACCACTAACACATTTGCGTGGGTGGGCGGTTAGGATTCACCCTATCACATCAATGCGATGGGCCACGAGGCAATGTCCTTGCTTGTCAGGGTCATAACCCTAGGGTGTCTCAGGGCACCGATTAAGTTATCAGGCCGCATGGCCTACAATGCAATAGTCAGTAAGGGCTGAAATGATCGAGGCCCAACAAAAGCTGAGCAGAGCAAGTCAGCCACTGAAGCTAGGGGTGTCCACAACCCCTTCCTCTAGCACAGGGCATGTGGCGCTCAGGTGCACAACCTCTGCCCCATCATGACCCCTCAAAAGGATAGGGAGCTGTCGAGCTGACCCTCCAAGGACCAATGTGATAGCAGTCACCTTGGTCTGGTCAGACACCAACCCTGTGCCATGCCACACCAATGAGACAACACCGCATGACGGTGGCACCGGGTACAAAACCCACTGTCCGAATACGGTCCGACAAGACGTGTGCATGATCCCACCCACTATGGGATGGGATCCATGGCATGGGTCTTGACCATATGACCTCCTTGGCTGGAGAAATGCCCTGACCCCAACAATCAGGGTCATGTCCCTCATCCTCATGAAGTGACCAGGCAAACAACGACCCAGGGCGGCTACCTACTTTGGGTACGACACTCCGGGGAACCTGGAGACAATGGCGAAGACCATGGCAGATGCCGTGTTGCTTAGGACGACTGATGAACCACCAATGTGCCTATAGTGCCCACCATGGTTGGTACAATAGCACCACATCTCGCTCTACCGCAATGTGGACAAAGACCATGACGATGGCCACGCCCGGACGAACACCAGAAGACGGCGTAGCTTGCAAGCCAAGTTAGTTAGGACCTCCCTTAGGCTCATGACCCTTCGGTCAGGGGAACCTCTGTAACACCTATTGTTAAGCATTACATTTGGCATCTGCATTTCATGAGGACAAGCATCATCCAAGCATTCATGAACATGAGCATATGAAATTTCATCTTATTCTTATACATTATCACATGAAATGTTGATTTTTTATATATGCTTATGCTTGCAATCATGTATGACCAATGTATGAGATGGTTGTGAGGTCATGAAAACACCATAGACACATCTAGAATGATAAATGGAACAATGTTTGTATTGATGACATGGGCCAATTTTGCTTCTAAATGTTGGTTTCATTTGAAATGCCATTTTCATGATACTAGTTTGACCAAAGTTGAACAGTAGCTTAGATTGTTTACATGGTTGTGTGACCAAAATAAAAGTTGTAGTAATTAACTAGGGTAAGAACTTTTATTTTTGGGTTAAGGTCTAATTCAGTGCATAGCTTGCTCAAAAATAGCTAACAAGTAGTAAGAAAATGTTGTTTTACACTTGGTGAAATTTTTCTAAGTGTTGGGCTGATTTTAGTTTGCAAGTAACCGACTTTGGGATGATTTAACTCACAAACCGTGGTGAATTAAGAATACTCCCTAAAGCAAAGTTGTAGATGGCATGTAGCTCTACAACTTTCCTTAATGGAGATTTTACAATGTACGAACGGATTAGGAGATATATGGGGTTGAAACGCGCTGTCAGTCGGTTTCAGAGGCACCTGAATTAGCGCCGCACGCACGTCATGGCCGACCGGCCACATGCCATGGCCGCCACATGGTAGCTGTACACCGGTGTTGGTCCAACCAATTAGGCCAGAGCGGGTACATAAGCGCCGCGCACTCGCCGCTCGCTCCACTCACTCGCTCTCGCCTTCTCCCGCTCGCTCTGCCTCACCAAAGCACTACGCCGAGCTCGCTGTGCGCCGCCGCAGCTTTGCTGTAGCCACTCACCACCGACGTAGCCTCACTGACTGATTCATCTTGGCCATAGCTGCTCCACCATTACCTCCACCTCCTCAAGCCACCCGCATCACCTATCGACCCAAGGTATAGCGGCATTTAGCCTCGTCATAGCCACCGTCGTCAGCGGAGCGCCGCCGCTCTCACGGCTCACCATGGCCCGGTCGTTCCACTGCACCACATGCCTCCGTCTTCTCTAGTCTAGCACCATGCTAGAGTCTAGATGCTTAGGGTGGATCTAGGAATGACGCCACCGCTTGACTGCGCCGAAACAAGTCACTGCTCCGCGTGCGACCGCCATGGCCACCGTGGCACTCGAGCTCGCCGCCACTGAGTTGGTTCACCGTCTCCCTCCTTTCTCTCGCGTCTTAGGTCAAGTAACCCTAGACCTATCTAGTGGCATGGCAAAGACCCACCTTTCGCCACCGTCTAGCCAGAACAGTGAGAGCACCACTGTGCTTCGTGTGCAGCCGCACGGCCATGCACGTGGCCAAGCTCACCCATGCCACCACGAGCCCTCACCTGCGCCGTGTTGCTTCGCTAGGTCACCTGGATGGAGTAGCCATCCTCGGCTGAGTGTGCCATAGATGGAGATGGCCGACATACCACCGCCCGACCTCCACCATCTGCCATGGCCGCCGTCAAGCTTGCTCTAGCGAGCCACCGAGCCAACTAAGCCTACTAGTCGATGCGGGGGGGGTGGTGAGAATAGTGCAACGGTGAGGACGCAACCGCCAGAGACCTCGCCGTCGGCGAGTTCTCGCCAGTCAGTGCCGTTCCCTGTCTTGGTCTCGCTGATGGGTGGGTCCTATTGACTCGCGGGCCCCAGCTGTTAGTCGGTTTTTGAATTGTTTTCTGGATTTATTTCACAGATTTGATTGCAAACTTCAAAAATTTATATCTAGAGCTTGGAGTGTCCAAATGGGGTGATCCACATGTTGTTGGTTTCATCTTGAAGTGTATTATTTGATAAAAATATGAAATCTACTATTTAGGGTATTTTTCTAGGATAATTAAGTTGAGTAAGATAAGTGCTTTTAAAGTAGTTTATATCTTGTAAAATGCATAACTTGAGCTAGGAAGCTGATAAACTTGTGATTCCAATTTTTCTGATCTTGTCTTGACATGCTCTAGCGAGGAAAAATATTAAACCTACAGTAAGCATACTTGAAATATGGTCTACTTATTTAATTCTAAGTATTTGCTAGTTTCTAGTGAAATTAATTGGGGTAAAAATACATAACTTGGGCTCATGCAAAAATTTGTACAGTGTTATTGTGTTATGGTGAAGCTAAGAAAAATAGTAAATCTATTGTTTGGCACTTTTCACTATGCTAAACTATTTTTGCTAAAATAAGCCTATATAACTTGTCATTTTTGTTGAGGTATCTACACTCATCAAAATGGCATGAAATTAGTACAGTGGACTATTAAGGTCATTGGTAGGCTACTATAATTTTCTCAAAATTTATTAAGCAATGGAAATATTTATCCTTTAAATCACCTTATTATCTAAAGAAATTAATAAATAAATATAAATAAATTAGTTATGTTTAACCATGATGTTTTCTGTGGTGCCTGTGATGCATATGATCTGTTGATGTTATTAGTTAGGCTTAGAAGTAATTGGTTGTTTGCAACTAATTAATTATTGCCTTATAATTCAACTAGGTTGGATGCAAGTATAGTTTCTGTTGTGGTGATGATTTCATGATGATAATGATCTTTTCTATAAAGATGGTTAATAACAAAGTTGTAGATAACTTAGTGATCTACCTTGTGTTAAATTTTCATAGTCATAGGCCTTATGGTTTAAGAATTATCGCAATTAGAAGTCTACTGTCAGAAATGCTTGCTCTCTGGATAGATCTGAATGATTGAATTGTTTGACCTAGATAACTACTGAATCACATTAAGAGAATTAAATGAAAGTTGTAGGAAATTTCATAAGATTTCTAGAATGTCTACAACCATATTAGTTTGATGTGTATAACTCCAGTTATGGTCAAAACAAGTGGCTACTGTCTTGTTGTCCAAAAAATGATTTACATAAGTGTTTGTTTAAATATGCACCTACTCAGTAAAAGTAAATATAACTTGTCATCACCTTAATGCAATGCTATTGAAAACACTTATGAGGATGCATTTATCACATCATATCATATTATACATGTCATCATATATGCATTCATGATATCATATTTCTTGCTCATGCATATAGGATCGTCCGAAGGGATAAGCCTTTTGTAGTTCAACAAAGAAGAGGAGGAGGATCAGCAGGAGAAGCCTTAGGACACTGCTCTAGGAGTGAAAGGTCCTAATATGGCTAGAGGGGGTGAATAGCCTATTTAAAATTCTACAAATCAACTAGAGCAATTTGATTAGTAAGACAAATAGCGAAATGCAAACTTTCTCTAGCTCTACGAGGGTTGCAAGCCACCTATCCAATAATTCTAGTTGCACTGATTACTAGGCACACAACTTGGTATGATACTACTCACTAAGAGCTCTCAATCTTACTACACTAAAGAGCTCCACTAGATGAACTTAAATAACAAATCAAGCTCTCAATTCTAATTACACTAAAGAGCTTGCCACAACTAGTTTGTAAGAATATAAAAGAGTGAGTAGGGTGATTATACCGCCGTGTAGAGGGATGAACCAATCATAAGATGAAGATGAAATCAATCACCGAGAGAATGCCAAATGGCAAGAGACAACTGATTTTCTCCCGAGGTTCACGTGCTTGCCAACACGCTACGTCCCTGTTGTGTCAACCAACACTTGGTGGTTCGGCGGCTAAGAGGTGTTGCACAAACCTCGTCCACACGATTGGACACTGCAAGAACCTACCCACAAGTGAGGTAACTCAATGACACGAGCAATCCACTAGAGTTACCTTTCGGCGCTCCGCCAGGGAAGGTACAAATCCCCTCACAATCACCGGAGATGGCCACGAACAATCACCAACTCATGCCAATCCTCCACCGCTGCACCAAGCCATCTAGGTGGTGGCAACCACCAAGAGCAACAAGAAAAATCCATAGCAAAACACGAATACCAAGTGCCTCTAGATGCAATCACTCAAGCAATGCACTTGGATTCTCTCCCAATCTCACAAAGATGATGAATCAATGATGGAGATGAGTGGGAGGGCTTTGGCTAAGCTCATAAGGTTGCTATGTCAATGCAAATGGCCAATAGAGTGAGCTTGAGCCGGCCATGGGGCTTAAATAGAAGCCCCCATGAAATAGAGCCATTGGGCTCCCCACTGCACTGAACACGGGCCGATCGGACGCTCCGGTCATATTGACCGGACGCTAGACCTTAGCGTCCGGTCGTGCGATGTGCGCCATGTGTCATCGGCTTCAAACACTGATCGCCCAATTTCAACGGTCAAGTGATGACCGGACGCTGGACCCCAACGTCCGGTCGTTTCGAGTAAGGTTCCAAACGCGAAATTTCACGACCAGACGCGTCCGGTCATGTCCGACTGGACTCACCCAACGTCCGGTTACTCAATGTCCCTCTGTGAGTCCCACGTCAGTGTACGTCAGCACTGACCGGACGCACCCTACCAGCGTCCGGTCAAAGACTGAGACCACGCGCTCATTGCTGCTACTGACCGGATGCGCTGGTCCAACTGAGACCAGCATCCGGTCACTTATAGTGACCTTTGTCTTTTCTGTCTAGGGCGCCGGTGACACTCCACCGGTGAAGTTTCCTACCCTTGCTCAAATGTGCTAACCACCAAGTGTATCACCTTGTGCACATGTGTTAGCTTATTTTCACAAACATTTTCAAGGGTGTTAGCACTCCACTAGATCCTAAATGCATATGCAATGAGTTAGAGCATCTAGTGACACTTTGATAACCGTATTTCAATACGAGTTTCACCCCTCTTAATAGTATGGCTATCAACCTAAATGTGATCACACTCGCTAAGTGTCTTGATCACCGAAACAAAATGGCTCCTACTATTTATACCTTTGCCTTGAGCCTTTTGTTTTTCTCTTTCTTCTTTTCCAAGTTTAAGCATTTGATCATCACCATGCCATCACCATCGTCATGACCTTCACCATTGCTTCATCACTTGGAGTAGTGCTACCTATCTCATAATCACTTTGATAAACTAGGTTAGCACTTAGGGTTTCATCAATTAACCAAAACCAAACTAGAGCTTTCAAGGAGAAGAGGAGCAAACTCTCGAGGACCTCCCTGAGTACCCAGATCACCAGCCAACCTCTTTCCTCAAAGGCAAGCCCTAGACCATTCTAAGTCTCCTATGTTTTACAAAATATCACTTGAGTCCTTTAAGTTTGATGCATTAGGTTATAATGGTTGATTGGAAACCCTTGATGCATAGAACTACCTTGTCTAGATATAATATACCTTTAACTCTGTGTAGGTCCAAGATCGAGTATATGCTTAGCCATACTTAGACCGGTAGAAGTCAGGTGATTTCCTGTCACCTACGAGATATAGGTGGATACCGAAGCACGGTTGGCTATATTTGCTATCGTGGAAAAGAACCATGGCGTAATGTAAATGGAGGCCGGGCGAAGTCTATGTGTAGGTTGACTCTTGTGATTCCATGTCGGTGTTTCGAACAAGCACCAGTTAGTAAATTTATAATTGATGCGCGTTAGGCCCGGATGGTGTGCTAAAGGACACAAGGTTTATACTGGTTTGGGCTGAATGTCCCTACGTCTAGTCTGTTGCTGCTTGTGTTATTAGCACCGAGAAAGGTTCATAGTAGGGGGTACAAACAGTCAAGAGAGGGACTAATCCCAGGTCTCTGATGGAAGGGTTGAAAGTATGCCAAGAGCCCGATGGTGGCCTGGCTGTGTGTGTGATGTGTCGAACCGACCTCTTTATGAGTTCGTCTGTATGTGTGTTGTCCGTCAAAGTTGGTCCCCCCTTTAGCGGGGAGCCCTGCCCTCCCTTTTATAGACCAAGGGGGTGCAGGGGTTACAGATGTGTGAAAGAGGAAAATACCATGGGTATAGAAGGTCCTTCGAAGGGTCCGGGTCTTCCTTTTCCTCCAATCCAGCCTTGCTGACATGGCCAGCTGGTGTCAGCGGTTGGCACATTCGCCGGGTGCTTGGGTGCTGACGACGCTGCGCCTTTACTCGATCTGCAAGTGGTCACGTTCCGTCCCACCCCCGCGAGCGGCATGTCGGGCTGAGATGTCGTCCCACGGTCGTATGGGGAGTGGATGGTGCGGTGACGGCTCATTCATCACTGCAGAGTATGGGAGTCCCCTCTTGGACTATAGTGGTTGTCATATGTTGGTGTTTGGTTCCTCACCCGAGGGCTGAAGGCGGTGCCTACAACACTGTAGGGAAAAAAGTACACGCCCACAACACTATTTAGCCCCCTGCCATGCCTGGAAGGGTCTAAAGTGCTCGTCCCGTCGTGCTCCGACAGTACTTTCCCACAGTGGCGCAGGGCATGGTACTCAATGCCGTGGTTGACTCGAACGTCTTATCATACCCTGTGCCTATCATCATGAGGGAGTGGGGTGCGGTTGTCAGGCGAGGTGGAGCCAGCCTTTGGACATCAGGCGAGGCGAGGTCCGTCTTCGGACGTTGGGCGAGGTGGAGCCTAGCTTTGATCCGTTGGGCAAGGTCGAGCCCAGCCCTCGGGGTTTTGCGAGGTGTAGCCCAGCCCTCGGGGGTCGGGCGAGGCGGAATTTATACCTTGGGTGTTGGGCGAGGCAGAGTGTAGCCCTCAGCCTTCCGGCGAGGTAGAGACATCCTCTAGCCATTGGGTGAGGCGGAGCTAGCCCACAGGCATCGGGCGAGGTGGAACCAAACTCCCGTCGTTCGGGCAAGAAGTGCAGTAGTGCTCTTGTTCATTCGGGAGTTTTTAACGTTCGACGGTTATTAGTTCCACCTCCTTGGGTACCCCTGGTATTAGGTCCCCGACAGTAGCCCCTGAGCCCCCGGGTGATTCGGACAGAATCGCCCGGGGGGTACTTTGATTTTGTCACCAAAGGGTGCGCGCGAACGCACCCGGTGGGTGTAGCCCCCGAGCCCCCGGGTGCCCAGGGGGTATTTTGATTTTGTCGCCAGAGGGTGCGCGCGAGCGCACCCGGTGGGTGTAGCCCCCGAGCCCCAAGTGATTCAAGTAGAATCGCCCGGGGGTAGTATCAGAGTCAATTCGCCAGAGGGTGCGCGCGAGCGCACCCGGTGGGTGTAGCCCCCGAGCCCCGGGTGATTCGAGTAGAATCGCCAGGGGTGTAGTATCGGAGTCAATTCACCAGAGGGTGCGCGCGAGCGCACCCGGTGGGTGTAGCCCCCGAGCCCCCATGTGAGTCGAGTAGAATCGCCCGGGGGGTAGTATCAGACCCTCCGCGGGTAAGGCCGTAAGACTTGGTTCTTCGTCAACTGGATATTTTTAAGGGGATCGCGGTATCCCGTTGCGCGGGGATTTTGTCCAGGGTCAGCCTGGCTGGGGCTCGACTTCAGATCGAGGCCCTACTAACGCTCGTCTACCTGGGTTCTGGTTGCTTATGGGCCCATCCCCTGTTGGGTTGGTCGTCAAGACCGTTGGGCTAATCCCTGGATGTTCCAGGCCCAGGTGGGCCAGAGACGAAGCATTCTGACCCATATCCCCTCTATGGGGAAAGAGTCCGGTCCACTTGGGAAGGCAAACCGTCCAGCGTGGTTTTGGTCGGAAAGGATAGAGATCGTGTGCGCGTATCCTACGAGGTGACGCGACGGTGCACGTGGTAGGCTCGGAGATCGAGGCGGACGGTTGCCCTTCTCGCATCTGTCACCCCTATAAAACCACGGGGTTCACCCCTAGGGTTCCGTATTTCCCCTCCTCGCCTTCGTGTCTGAATCTTCCATCGTCAATCGCCTTAGCCTCTTGATCCCGTACTACCGCCATTGTTAGGCCTGCATCCGCATCGTAGCTGCCGTCAAGCTCGCGCCCATGTCATGGCCGTCGTCGAGCTCACACCCACCTTTTTTCCTGACGCCTCAATGGAGCTATGGGGTAGATCCGGCATTACCCCTCGGTGTTTGGAGGGCCTCGTCCGCTGCGGCCTTCTCCACCCGTCGACTGCTGCCGAGGGGTGGCTGCTGCCTGGTGATGAGGACCAGCCATCGCCGCCCGAAGGGTATGTCGTGTCTTTTGCTATCTTTCATGAGCGGGGATTCACCGTACCTATGCATAGATTTCTTTGGGGGCTATTGGATTACTACCAGGTGGAGTTGCAGCATCTTACTCCCAATGGGGTCCAACATATGGCGGCGTTTGTTGCCCTGTGTGAGGGTTTCCTCGGGATCGATCCTCACTTCGATTTGTGGCGACACTTCTTCACCGTCAGTCTGTCGAAGAGGCAGATTGGGGGGAAGGAGGTGAGTATGCCAATGGGATGTGCCAGCATTCATCTACGCCATACTCGGGCGAGCGGCTACCCATTGATGCATTTGTCGTCCTCCAACAAGGGGTGGCATTCGTAGTGGTTTTACGTCAGGGATGACGTGAATGCCTCCCCTGTCGAAGTATTTAGGGCGCCTCATTGAAGAGGACCCGGAGTCGTGGAAGTGGGGCGTCCTGACTAAGGAGAAGAAGCATATCACCGATCTTCTCGCCACCCTCCATACTCTGAAGGACCAGGGCGTGAAGGGGTCAGGGATCATTGGTGCCTTCCATGCGAGGAGGGTGGCGCCGTTGATGGCGCGCGCTCTTCCCCTGCACCAAATGGTGCCTGGAGTGTCGTTTGAAGGGACGGTGCTCGTTGATGAAGCGCTTCCTCCCTCCGAGGTGGCATAGCGCACCAAGGAGGCGATGGAGCCTACGAAGGACTCCACCGACGACGTCCTCGATCATGTGTATCCGGTGCCGGGGCATCCCCAAATGCGGTCGAAACTAGGGTTTTTCGACTTCGTAAGCTTTTTTTCCCACGCTCCTCTTTTCGCTTGAATTTTTTGACCCCTTGATGCTAACTTTGGGATGGCGGGACCAGCCGAGGAGACTTTCTTTCAAGGAGAGTCCAGCCCCGGAGCTGAAGGACTGGGTTCTGATGGCGGTGAATCGCACCACGGCTGAGTGGGACAAGAGGACAAGGGATCTCAAGAAGAAGGAGTTGATATGGAAGCAGCAGGCACGGGACCAAGGAGAGGAGGTAAGAAGTGATGACGATGATGATGATGAGGCAGCAGCTACTGTGGATTGGGGTGACCTAGAGAACGAGGACTCGCTATCTATGTAGGGACCCCTTCCGTTCCATGCGGAGGGAAGCGAGTCCGTGAGGACAGTGGAGCCGGGCCTACCCCTGGGTCCGGTGGGAGCCGGTGGATCCATCGTCACCCTCGGGGTGCCGTCGGGGGATGGGTGGACAGGAAGGGATGGATCTGTGGCCGCCCCCGAGGTGCTGATGGAGGGGGGCGGCTCCGATGCCGTGCCCCATGAGCTGATGGAGGGGGACGCTCTGTTGCCGTGCTCATGAGCCGATGGAGGGGAGCGGTCCTGTCGCTGCGCCCTTGGAAACAAGGGAGATGAGCCCCCCTGCCTCAGAGCAGGGGGCAGGCTTGAAGCGGTCCCGCCCACATGAGTTGGAGCGGGGGTCCAGGGGTTCGTCCCCTAAACGTACCCGTCGCCCAAAAGCGCCAGAGTATGTCACCGATTCACCTCGTTTTTCCCTTTTTTATTGTTCTGTTCTGAGTTTATGTCTTTTTCCTTTTCGTAGATTCTTGCGACGGGGCCACCCTTTGGGACCGGCGCCCAAGGAGAGCCTTGCCCTTTAGGCAGGGTGGATGGCGCTGCCCGACATCACCCCTGTTTTGGGTAGGAGCGGTGCTGACGTTGCGGCCTCGTTGGCCGATCCAGTGGCACCTGCAGTGGCGCCCATGCCGTCGGTGGTTGTCGAGCAGGGGGCTGCGAGCACGCCAAGCTAGGAGCAGCTGGACACGACTGTGGTGGTGTCTGAGGGGGTGGCGCGATCCATGCCCCTGGCAGCCCAAGTGGCGCTGTCTGATGCAGACCGGGCGAAGTTGGATGCAGCCGCGGTGGCATCCGAGGGAGCAGCGCAGTCTGTGTCACCAGAGGCCCAGACGGAGGTAGCTATGACCGCGACAAGCCCGACATGGTCCGATGCTGCCATGGTGGCATCCGAGGAGATGGCGCAATCCGCGCCATTGGCGGTCCAGGCCGTGGCTCCTGAGGCGGGATGGATGGAGGAGGACACGGCCGGAGGGTCTTCGGGCATCGTGGCGGTGGTGGGGAGGACTCGTAGAAGGTCGTCCCTGGTCCTGTTGTCGGGGGACAGCCGCTCCCCCACAAGGGGCGAGCCGCCGCTCCAGTGGATGGCCGCTCAGGACCCAATGTCGGTTGTTTTCTTGATCGACGATGCTTCTGAGAGCATGGAGCAGGAGAATGTTGACATCAAGTTCTCGGCTGTGATGGATGCCTTGAACCAGGCCAGTGGTGCCCTGCATGAGATCCTCATTCCTTCTAGCTCGGTGCCCGCTTAATCTTCTCCCTTGTTTCCTTCTTCCTTCAGGTATTCTTGTGTTTTCGTATTTTTGATACCGGTCTTCTTCAGTGTATCATTGCTTGTAGCCGGGACAAATCCTAGTTCCTCCACGAGCAAACGACAGAGTGGGACCATCTTATTGAGGAGGCTCAGCTGCGAGGAGACGTGGGCGCGCAGCTTGCTATCGCCCAACAATGGGAGACCGCGGCGCGTTGGGACATGGAGGAGATCCATGGGATGTTCAAGGATTTGTTAGCGAGGGTGAAGGTGGACAAGGAGGAGAGCGCCAGGCTCCGAAAGGAGCGGGATGAGCTGCTACAGAAGGATGCCGTGGCCAGGGAGCGGGCCATCGAGCTCCTGGAGGAGCTGGAGATGGAGCAGAACCTCAGGCTGAAGGCTGAGGAGAGGTCCGCGGCATTGCAGTAGAGGGCAGACCAGGACGCCGAGGCGTTCACCCGGTTGTGCGAGGAGTGGGACGAGCTACGACGAACCAAGGAAAGACTTCGCTCGGAGCATGGCAAAGCCCGTGAGGATCGTGATCGGGCCATCCGAGAGCGCGATGAGGCGCGTGGGGTGGCCGAGTCCCTCCGGGCGGATCTTGGAGCCGCGGTGAACCGACGGTTGGATGTCGAGAGCGTCACTACCAGGCTGGACAAGGAGCTTACCGAAGTGCGAGGGATCCTAAAGACCGAGAGTGATAAGCATGACCTTCTGCAAGCCGCTGTCGGGGTGGTCATCGACGCCCTGAGGGTGGCGCAGCCAGAGGGAACCAACTCGCTCGCGGCTCATACCGCGGGTATCATGGCGCGGGTGGGCCAACTTGAGGAGGATGCCTTTCACGCTGGGATCACCCAAGCCTTCACTGTCGCCCATTCCCATTATGATCGGGAGATCAACCTGGAGGTGATGAGCCACGGCTTCGTTCCTATCTATGAAGATGTTGAGCTGGATGAGATGGAGAAGGCGGTGGCTCCCCTTGCACAGAACCTGGCGAACAGGCTGAAAGAAGAGGTTCTCCCTTCGCGGAAGTAGTTAGTTTGAATAAGTTTTATAAACACTTATCTGTAATATGTGAACAAGTGTCGGTACTTTCGTGTCCTGGAAACGGTTTCATGGATTCGTTTCATAATTTCATTTCATTTCGTTCGGTCTTATCTTCTTCCCTTTTTGTGATGAAAAGAAGTTTATGTGATCCGACTCTTTTGCTCGTTTTTAGACCATAAGGCCCGAGGTGTGTAGGGGAAGTTTTGATTGTGCTGGTGAGCAAAGATTACCGTAGCCATCTGGGCGTGGGTTTCTTGCAGTCTTACCTATCTGTTCCCCTGAGCCTTGCCATCAGTCTTGATGTGAGGAAAGGTCTGTTGTAATGACCATTACGAAAAAAGAAAAGGAGGTACCCGTACCTTTATCAGCCCCCGAGTGAGATCCAACCCCTTGCGGTTGCTGGAGTCGGATGTTACTGGAGACCGTAGTGAGGGAAGCGAACTTATGTTTTGTATTCACTCATTCCCTTTACTTAGGATTTCGTCGATCGCTTGGTGACCGTGCATTTGATTTTTTACCATTGGCTCGCCCTTCCCGAAGTCCCCGCGCATGGTGAGGATTTGGCTGAGGGCCGGCCTATTTTGTAACGTTCATCCCATCCACAATTCTTCGCAATCTGGAGGGATTGGGGCGGTGTCATTTGCCTCGGTGGCTCGAATGACATGCTCGATGAGCTCGCTAACGGAGGTGTTCGGGCATAATCCGATCCTGTTGCTTTGCGATAGAGTCGGCAAAGCCCCCAGGTGGCATTCTGTTGGTCCTTGCCCCGCCTTCCAACAGATTCCCTATCAATGGGGTTTCTATGGGCTCGGCTAGGGGCTGGTTTGAACTAGAAGGTTGAGATGACCCTATCCGCCTCAATGGGGGTGGGGTAAAGGCCACTGAGGCTCATCCTCGTTTTTCTCCCCTGGCTCTTGTTCGATGCGAGGCGGCCTCGGACCTTTTGCGGGTCAGCCTTCAAACTTCGGTCTTTTGATCTCGGATCAAGCGGCTCGAGCCCCCGAGCCCTATTAGGGTCTGATAGAGGTCAACCATGTCTCGCGCGTTACCGTGTCCTCGATCTTCGCAACCGAAGGGGCTGAGTTGACGACACTTGCCTCGATGGCTCGAGTGCCGCGCTCAATGAGCTTGCTAACGGGTACGTTCATGTGGAATCCGGGTCCATAATTTGCTGATGGGGTCGGCAGAGCCCTGAGGTGGCACTCCACTGCTTCTTAACCCACCTCCCAGCAGATGCCTGAGCCGTTCAATAGGCTCAGGTGGCCCGCTGGCCTCTCCTCAGTGGAGATTCTATGGGTTTGGCTCGGGGTTAGAATCGAACGAGAAAAGGTCGAGACGCCCCTGTCTGCTTCTGAGCGGGGTCAGACAAGGCCGCTGGGGCTCGTCTCAGTTTATTTCTCCCTAGCTCTGTTTGACGCGAGGCGGCCTCGAGCACTTTGCGGGCCGGCCTTCGAACCTCGGTCATTTGTCATTTCATATCGAACGAGGCGACTGCCACTTCATGACGCGACACGAAGCGTTTGGGATGCAGCAACTGCATGAGTTTAATGTATGATTTAATTTGAAATCAAAACAGGATTACCTTGGTGATATGAGCAATAGGAAGCTCCTACCAGATGTGTCTATACGGGGTTCGGGCCCTGATGTTTGCGACAAGGTTGGAGTAACCTGCATAAGAATTTCTATTCTTTGTTTTTGTCTCTCGGCGGTTATTTGAGCCGGTTGATTGATTTAGTCGACTTGACAGCTTCCCCCCAAAGGGGGCTCTGCAGGGGGCCCCTCCAAACCCTTCTTTGGGAAGGTGGGAGCTGAGGCTTGCGGTGCGGGGAACTGTGAGTTTGATTTATGCTGGTGAACAAAAAACACCATAGCCATCGAGGCGTAGGGTCTAGCGGTTCGTCCAGTTGTATTCAATGTTTTATACCCACACACCGCGCTTCCGGTTTTTAAATGTAAGCAGGGGTCAGGCGAAGAGGGTGTCCAAATGAATAGACACCCTCGGCAACCCCCGAGCAATGTCCGTGCCCTTGCTATTGCTGGGGTCGGTAGCTCAGTGAAGGAATTATCACCTAAAGTAGTAGATAGAGGTACTTATCTTTTTAGCAGTTGTCCGTTCGTTGTTTTACCTGGGCCGCCCGATCGGCCCAGGAGGCCCGCTGGGCTCTCTCTGGACGGAGGTTCCGTCGTTGGGTCGTTCCACGATCCTGCCTAGCGAAGCGGAGAGTCGCCTACATGTGGGCCTACCCTGGTTCTCGCGCCCAGGATGCATTAGTGGCGGGACATGCCCAGGCAACATCCTGTTTGACCAGGCGATGTCTTGTCGACCAGAGCGCGTCCCGCCGGTTCCATCGCATCCCCTCGGCTTTCTGTCAACATTGATTTCGCATTTGCATTGAATAGGGGAAGGCAGAGAGTTTTTTGTCCCAACCTTTCACCTTTCCTCAGCTGCTGAGCCCCTTCTTTAAATAGGGGGGGAGGGGAGTTCTCATCCCACTTCCTTGCCAGCCTCTATGCCGCCACTTCTTCTCCTTCCTTTCCACCGAATGTAGCGGTTCCTAAGTAGGAGAGGGTAATGCCAGGGAGAGAAGAACTCACAAATCCTCTCGTGAATCTAGGGTGTGATGTCGAGCTAGAGGTCATCCAACATTGATGAGATGGTGCGGGTCGCCTTTGCCGAGAAGGGGTCACTGCTGTTGAAGAAGGAGGGGCACTGGAGGGTGCCGAGCATCATTGGCCTCGCCGTCATCTGTTGTGGCCTTCCTTCGGTGGCAGGCGCCCCCTGTTCAAACGCCGTTGTCGGGGTTGCGGCTGATGATGATGGCGTAGTCCCCGGATGCCCCGGCGGAGGTGTTGTTGTTAGGGTTGCGGCTGATGACGATGGCGTAGTCCCTGGATGCCCCGGTGGAGGGGCACCACAGTCGCCGGCGTGGTGCCCGACATTGTAGATGATGGCGCCTTCAAGGATCCTACGGAGCGGCGGGACGTCGCCGATGGAGAGCGTGGCGCGGCGGCCGCAGTAGACGAACTAGCGCATGTACATGCCGGGACGTTGCCGATGGAGAGTATGGCACGGCGGTCGTAGTAGTACTTGTAGTAAAGCTAGGCAGAGACTGTAACTGAATAAGTTTGTGGGGGAGCCCCTAAGTGAACAGTCCTTTGGATTCTAAGAGTATATTAGTCCTTTTTGTGATGAAATCACTTTGTAAGCTGTGAATTTGTGCAAAAATGAACAAATTTTCATCTTTTGTTATGGCAAACAGCTTTTCAGCTTCCTCTTTTTGTAGAAGATGTTTCGGTGCCCTCTGACCCTTCCCATGGCTCAAGTTGTAAGAAACTAGGAGTGCAGGTGAATTAATTCTAATCATGCTGGTGAGCAAAGAGGTCGTAGCCGCTGGGGTATGGGTCTCCTGCAGTCCTACCAGTTGTACTCAGAATTTGTTCCCGAAATCTTAGTCCTTAGGATTTGTTATGAGAAGAACGAAAAGCTTAGAGAATGTTTACAAAGATAACACAGGAAGTGTTTGCAAGATAAACGTACTTGTATCATTTGTATCAGCCCCCGAGTGAGGTCTGACCCCTCGTGATTTGTAGGGGTCGGACGTCATTAAAGATCGGGGATTTGTAAAGACAAAAACTAATAAGGAAAAGTATGCGTTTATTTAAGGGTAAAAACGACGTAGCTGTTCGATGTTCTAGGCGTTGGTGAAGACCTTGTCGTCGATGGTTTTCAATTTGTAGGCACCTGGACGGAGTACTTCCGCGATGACGTATGGCCCTTCCCATGGTGGGGAGAGCTTGTGGCGGTCCTTATTGCCTTGTACGAGGCGGAGAACAAGGTCCCCGACGTTGAAGGCTCGGTCCCACACCCATTGGCTATGGTACCACCATAGCGCCTGCTGGTACTTGGCCGAATAGAAGAGGGCAATGTCGCGGGCTTCATCTAGTTGGTCCATGGCATCTGGGTGGGATGCCTCGGCTCCCTTTTCATCGTATGCTCTGACTCTTGGCACTCCATAGTCGAGGTCCATCGGGAGGACGGCCTCGGCACCGTAGACCATGAAGAAAGGCGTGTAGCCGGTGGCCCAGCTGGGAGTTGTTCTTAGGCTCTAGAGTACTGCGGGGACCTTGGCGACCCAGTGTGCGCCGAACTTGTTCAACCGATTGAAGATCATGGGCTTGAGGCCCTGTAGGAGCATGCCGTTTGTGCGCTCGACCTACCCATTCATCCGGGGGTGCACGACGGTTGCCCAATCGATCCGGATGGGTTGTTCATCGGAGAATCGAATGAATTTCCTACCGGTGAACTACGTGCCGTTGTCTGTGATGATGGAGTTTGGTAATCCAAAATGATGGAAGATGTCGAGGAAGAACAGCACAGCCTTCTCAGATTTGATCGTGGAGATCGGCCGAGCTTCGATCCATTTGGTAAACTTGTCTATGGTGACCAATAGGTGGGTGAAGCCCCCGGGCGCCTTTTTGAATGGGCCAACCAGGTCGAGCCCCTAGACCGTGAAGCGCCACGTGATGGGAATCGTCTGGAGTGACTAGGCTAGGAGGTGAGTTTGTCGAGCGTAGTACTGACACCCTTTGCAGGTGCATACGATTTGCTCAGTGTCGGCTACTGTAGTGGGCCAGTAGAAGCCCTGTCGGAATGTGTTTCCAACCAAGGTCCTCGGCGCGGCAAGGAGACCGCTGACCCCACCGTGGATATTGTTCAGCAGAAGTTTTCCCTGTTCACTAAGGATACAGAGCTGCAGGATCCCGGTGTGGCTCCATTTGTAGAGTTCGCCTTCTACAAGAACGAAGGACTTGGCACGACATGCGAGCCATCGAGCTTCCATCTTGTCCGTCGGTAGTGTGTTGCGGAGGAGGTAGTCGAGGTAAAGCGTTCTCTGGTCGTTTGGAGGGTCGGGCTCTACTGCTGGATCCTCTTCAAGCTCCATGACCTAAGGGTCAGACGGAGTAGTCGGTGGGTCGGCCCTCGGGGGCGGATCAGATGGGCCATCATCGGTACGTTCCGACCCCTCATAGCGCACCGAGGGCTTGTGTTGATCACTAGCGAAGACTCCAGTCGGCACTGGCTCTTGGCCGGACGCTGCTTTCGTGAGCGCGACAGCTGCCTCATTGAGGCGCCTTGGGATGTGATTGAGTTCGAGGCCATCGAATCTGTCCTCCAGGCATCGGACTTCTTGGTAGTATGCCACCATCTTGGCATCGTGGCAGCTTGACTCCTTCATGACTTGGTTGACGACCAGCTGGGAGTCGCCCCTGATGTTGAGGCATCGGATCCCCAACTCGATGGCGATTCATAGGTCGTTGATGAGCGCTTCGTGTTCGGTGACATTATTTGATGAGGGGAAATGGAGCCAAACCATGTACCTCATGCAGACCCCGAGGGGTGATACGAAGACTAGCCCCGCGCCGGCCCCCTTCTTCATCACCAACCCGTTGAAGTACATCGTCCAGTACTCTTGATCGACGATCGCCGGTGGCATTTGGACCTCGGTCCATTCCGCGATGAAGTCACCCAACACCTAGGACTTGATTACCACTCGGGGTGCATACGCGATGCCTTGGTCCATCAGCTCGAGTGCCCATTTTGCGGTTCTCCCCGTGGCGTCCTGGCTATGGACGACCTCGCGCGAGGGGGAACGATGTCATGACTGTCATGGTGTAACTTCCTGTTGGTGATGAGTACGGCGTACAGGAGTTTCTAGATTTGGGAGTAGCGGGTTTTGGAGTCGGACAATACCTCGCTGATGAAGTACACTAGGTGCTGTACTTTGAAGGCATGCCCTTCCTCTTCCCGCTCTACAACCAAGGCGGCGCTGACCACTTACGTGGTGGCTGCTATGTATAGTAGGAGGGGTTCTCTGTCGCTCGGAGGGACCAGGACCAGGGGCTTCATAAGAAGTAGCTTGACCATGTCGAGCGCCTCCTGGGCCTCGGCCGTCCACTCGAAGCGGTCGGCTTTCTTCAGGAGGTGATAAAGGGGGAGTCCTCATTCGCCGAGGCGCGAGATGAATCGACTGAGGGCGGTGAGGCACCCTGTGATCTACTGAACCCCCTTTATGTTCTGGATCGGGCCCATCTTCGTGATGGCTGAAATTTTCTTCGGGTTGGCTTCGATGCCGCGCTCGGAGATAATGAAGCCGAGCAGTATACCCCTCGGGACCTTAAAAACACATTTCTCGGGATTGAGTTTGATGCCATTTGCCCGGAGTTTAGCAAAGGTTTTTTCAAGATCGGCGACAAGGTGGTCAGCCCATTTGGACTTAACTACGATGTCGTCGACGTAGGCCTCAACGGTCCGCCCGATGAGGTCCCCGAAGCAGTTGAGCATACAGTGATGGTAAGTTTCCCTGGCGTTCTTTACACCGAACGACATTGAGATGTAGCAGAACGATCCAAAGGGGGTGATAAAAGACGTTGCGAGCTGGTCGGACTCTCTCATCGTGATTTGGTGGTAGCCGGAGTACGCATCAAGGAAGTAGAAGGTTTCGCACCCTGAGGTAGAATCGACTATTTGGTCTATGCATGGTAAAGGAAATGGGTCCTTTGGGCACGCCTTGTTGAGACCCGTGTAGTCGACACACATCCTCCATTTCCCGCTCTTCTTTCGTACAAGAACAGGATTTGCTAACCACTCTGGGTGGTGTACTTCCCTGATGAATCCGGCGGCCAATAGTTTTGCTATCTTCTCTCCGATGGCCCTGCACTTTTCCCCGTCGAAGCGACGCAGGCGTTGCTTCACCGGCTTGGAGCATGGGTGGATTTTCAAGGTATGCTCGGCGACCTCCCTCGGGATGCCTGGCATATTCGAGGGTTTCCACGCAAAGATGTCTTTGTTGTCGCGGAGGAAGTCGACGAGCGTGCTTTCCTATTTGGAGGAGAGCGTGGTACCAATGCGTACCGTTTTACCCTCGGAGCTACTAGGGTCTATGAGGATCTCCTTGGAGCCTTCTGCCGATTCGAATGACCCGGTCGATTTCTTCATGTTGGGTGTTTTTTCGGCAACCTCCTCCCTGAGGGTGTCTAGTTCCCTAGAGGCGATGACCGCGAGCATCATGGCCGCAGCATTCAACTTCGCACTTGTAAGCACGCTGGAAGGAGGTGCCGACGGTGATGACCCCGCGGGGACCCGGCATCTTTAGCTTGAGGTATGTGTAATTGGGGACGGCCATGAACTTTGCGTAGCACGGTCGTCCCAGGATGGCATGGAAGGTTCTGGGGAACCCCACCATATCGAAGGTGAGGGTCTCAGTCCTGTAATTGGAATGATCCTCAAAAGTGACGGGCAGTTCGATCTGACCCAGTGGCATGGCCTGCTTACCAGGCACAACTCCATGGAAAGGCGCTCGAATGGGGCGGAGGTTCGTCCGGTCGACGCCCATCTCATCGAGTGTCTTGGCGTACATGATGTTGAAGCTGCTGCCTCCGTCCATCAGTACTTTCATGAGTCACTTTGGGCCGACGATCAGATTGACAACAAGTGGTTACCTTCCCGGGTGTGGGACGGCATCTGGGTGGTCGGTCCAGTCGAAGGTTATGGTGGATTCTGACCACCAGAGGAAGGCAGGCATGGCTGGTCCGGCCATATAGACCTTACGGCGCGTGACCTTCTGGCGTTGTTTGGAGTCATAGGCCATTGATCCTCTGAATATCATGAGGGCGCCGTTCGGCGTCGGGAAGGCATCGTCTTTCTCCTCAGCATCGTCTGTGGTGGGAGCAGGCTCCTTCCCCTGCTCCCCTTTGTTGGCGCTTTCGAGCAAGAACTTCCACATGAGGTCGCAGTCTTTGAGCAGATGTTTTATAGGAAAGGCGTGGTTCGGGAACAGCCCTTCGAGCATTTTTTCGAAGTGGTTCGGAGTGCCCTCCGTGGGCTTTCGGCCACCCTTGCGGTCGGCAGCAGCCATGAGCGAGTTGTCGCGCCGTTGCTTCTTATTCTTTCTTTTGGCAGAACGGTTGGAGGCCCCTTCGCCGGCGCCCTCGTCCCGCATTGCCTTGCCGTTGGAATGGTCGAAGATTGATCCGACTGCCTCCTCTCCTGAGGTGCGGCTGGTGGCGATGTCTAGGAGTTCCTTGGTGGTCTGTGGGCCCTTGCGTCCTAGCTTATGGACCAAGGACTCGCAGGTGGTTTCGGACAGGAAGGCTCCAATCACGTCGGTGTTGGGGACGTTGGGGAGCTCGTTGCACTGCCGGGAGAAGCGCCAGATGTACCCGCGGAGGGTTTCATCGGCCTTCTAACGGCAGTTCTTGAGGTCCCATGGGTTCCCAGGGTGCTTGTATGTGCCATAGAAGTTCCCCCCAAAGATTTCCCTCAGATCTGCCAAAGTCGGCCAAGAACAGTGGGAGGTTGCGAATAATGAAATCATCATCATTCGTGCCACAGGCTTAATAGGCAAGCCGATAGTCTTCGAGCCAAAGCCTGGGGTTTGTTTCTCTAGAATATTTAGGGATATTGGTGGGCGGTCGGTACCTTGGCAGGAAAGCAGCATTGAGGATGTGCCGGCCGAAGGCCTGAGGGCCCGGCAAGCGTGAGCTCGGGCTCCGGTCCTCGCCACTGTCGTAGCGTCCGCTACGCTGAGGGTGGTAGCCGCGTTTGGCTCCTTCTCTTGAGTCGTTGTAGGCGTGTCTGCGGGCGTCGATGGTGCTACGTGCGTCACGGTTGTGGCCGAGACATTGATGCACCGGAACAACGGTGTGCTACTTGCCGCCTGGCAGTGTTCGGTGAACCGACACGTCCTTAGCGGGGCACACCAAGGGCGTGGGTTGGCTGGTGTCTAGCTCGCATCACTGAGACAATGAGCTTTCTGCCTGCTGCGTCGCCGCACGCTCGAACAACGTGCGAATTTCTCGGTGGGCCCAGCGATCCTCGGACGTCGCGGCCTCTGGAAGGCCGTGAAGCAAGGGCATCGTAGCGGCGATGTTCTGGCTTGCCCGAGCGAAGTGAGGGAGGGTCCCATTGTCGGTGAGGATCCTCTGGTGTACATCACGGGCCGTGGCGCGTGCGTGCCCACCATCTTCGCGACGCTTGATTTCCTCATCGATCTTCCGATACTCTCGGACAAGCTGCTGTCCGGCGTCATCGATCTCCAGCTTCCACGCTCTCAGCAGCTCCATCCTTACGTGAGATGGGGCCACCGCCTCCCCTCCAGTCCTAGCATGAGGGTTGCCTGTTGGGGTAGCCTCCTCCCTAGAGACGCTTTCGATGTGCCCCTCAGAGGTTTCCGCCATGAAGCATTCCAGGGAAGGGTGATGGCTCCCCCTACTGGAGTCAGAGCTAGAGGATGATCCTGGCTCCTCAGTGAGGAGCTTGTGGAGGGACTCCATGTCATGTTCAATTACCCCCACGAACTCGGTGTCCGTGGGTGGTTGAACCATGCGTAGTGCCACGAGGTGGACAGCAGTTGCCATGGCGTTGCGGAGACCGAACAGAAACGCTGTCGGGGCACTCTGCATGTGGTGCTCCGGAGAGAGGTGCCCCTCTCCGGAAGGTCATGCCACGTCATCATCGTTGGCAAGGGCGAGGCGACGTTGGTTCTCCCTGGACTGCTGGGGTCCAAGGGAGACGCCGTGTTGGCGCCCAAGACTTTCATGGTCGAGGCCGATGGAGGAGAGAGATTGGATGACGGTGTACGCCCGTACCAACTCTCCTCCCACCGTGATGACGAAATCTAGGCTCCCGAAGCACACGTGTGCGCCTGGGACCCAGCTGACATTGTGGTTAGCCATCCGTGGCCTGGTTTGGAAAGCACAAAGGCCCCTACCTGGCACGTCAACTATTAGTGTTTTGAACAAGCACCGGCTAGTAAATTTATAATTGATGTGTGTTAGGCCCGGATGGTGTGCTAAAGGACACAAGGTTTATACTGGTTCAGGCTGAATGTCCCTACGTCCAGTCTGTTGCTGCTCGTGTTATTAGCACTGGGAAAGGTTTGTAGTAGGGGGTACAAACATTCGAGAGAGGGACTGGTCCTAGGTCTCTGATGGAAGGGTTGAAAGGATGCCAAGAGCCCGGTGACGGCCTGGCTGTGTGTGTGATGTGTTGAACCGAACTCTCTTTGAGTTCGTCTGTGTGTGTGTTGTCCATCGAAGTCAGTCCCCCTTTAGTGGGGAGCCCTGCCCTCCCTTTAATAGACCAAGGGGGGCGCAGGGGTTATAGATGGGTGAAAGAGGAAAATACCATGGGTATAGAAGGTCCTTCGAAGGCTCCAGGTCTTCCTTTTCCTCCAATCCAGCCTTGCTGACATGGCCAGCTGGTGTCAGCGGTTGGCACATTCGCCGGGTGCTTGGGTGCTGATGACGATGTGCCTTTACTTGATCTGCAAGTGGTCACATTTCGTCCTGCCCCGCAGGTGGCGTGTCGGGCTAAGATGTCGTCCCACGGTCCTATGGGGAGCGGATGGTGCGGTCACCGCTTGTTCGTCACTGTAGAGTATGGGAGTCCCCTCTTAGACTGTAGTGGTTGTCATATGTTGGTGTCCGGTTCCTCACCCGAGGGCTAAAGGCGGCGCCTACAACACTGTAGGGAAAAAAGTATGCGCCCACAACACTATTCAGCCCCTGCCATGCCTGGAAGGGTCTAAAGCGCTCATCCCGTCGTGCTCCGACAGTACTTTCCCACAGTGGCGCAGGGCATGGTCCTCAATGCCGTGGTTGACCCGAACGTCTTATCATATCCTGCGCCTATCATCATGAGGGAGAGGGGTGCAGTTGTCAGGCGAGGCGGAGCTAGCCTTTGGACATCGGGCGATGCGAGGTCCGTCTTCGGACGTTGGGTGAGATGGAGCCTAGCTTTGATCCATTGGGCGAGGTTGAGCCCAGCCCTCGGTGGTCGGGTGAGGCGGAGTTTATACCTTGGGGGTGGGGGGAGGCGGAGTCTAGCCCTTAGCCCTCAGGCGAGGCGGAGCCAAGCCCTCAGCCTTCGGGCGAGGCAGAGCCATCCTCCAGCCGTTGGGTGAGGCGGAGCTAGCCCACGGGCGTTGGGCGAGGCGGAACCAAACTCCCGTCGTTCGGGTAAGAAGTGCAGTAGTGCTCTTGTCCATTCAGGAGTTTTTAATGTTCAATGGTTATTAGTCCCACCTCCTTGGGTACCCCGGTATTAGATCCCCAACATTCCATCTGTTCCGATTAAGGACCGTACCGTTGTTGGCGCTTTTGTTCAGATTGAACACATGCCTCTCACTTAGCTGGCCGGATAAATCATTCCGACCACGAAGCCAAGTAGCTCAACTCAGACCGGGCCCCGTTCTGTAAAAGTGCGCACTCTGGATGGTAGTAAGGATGTGTGGGGAGCCAGACGTGAGCCCAAGGGCATGGTAGTCCTGATTGTCCTGGCAGCTGGTTGTCCCTGATTGTGCGACGCTAGTCGAACCCGTGAAATGTGTACCTGAGTTATACCAAAGGTGACCGTTGATCTGGTCTGCTTGGGTTTACGTTAGGAATAAATTCCCAGCTAATTGAAATCGATTCGAATCGCTGTCTCTCCCTGACAGTGAGAAACTTGGCTAGTCCTTACATCGTAGTAACTGTATTATGGAATGATGGCTATGATGAACATGGAATTATTATACTGGCTATGGTTACTACTATATGCTACTAAATGATATATCACATGTTTGGCATAGGCTAGTTGCTAATCTAGAGATGAATAGTTATAATTAACTTGATGACCGAGTTATAACTATATACTTGAATTGGTAAGCTTTTATGCAAAATGTTGTCAAGCTAGCTCCACTTATAAAGCCTTGCATAATCCTTGGAGTCACTTTATTTTTGGTTTATGACGGGTAAGTCTAGCTAAGTGCCTTCTCATACTCAGGGTATTATTCCCATTGTTGTAGATGGTACAGTGTATCATGGCTATTGCAAGAACTACTTCTGTCCCGCTTTGGACGAGGAGTGAGCCCTGGGCAGGCATCTCTTATTAATCCTTCTTATATGCTTTTGTGGGAGTGTGATCATGGGCTGGCACTATGTTTAAACAATGATGGCAGATGTTAGTTTCAAACTTTAATTTGCTTCCGCTACTATTTTCCTAAACTTGGTTTGTAATAACCTAAATTCGTACTCTGATGGATGAACTGTATTTGTAAACTTTATGTAACGTGTGACATGTATGTCGAATCATGTACGATCTTGGTTGTATGTTGATGGATAATCGAGACCCTTTGTGGTACTCAACGGACTACCGGGTTTATATGGCTCAAGTATGACTGTGCGACCACTTGCAGGCTGCCATTGTACTTGTGCTCTTATAAATTGGTCAGTTATGCTACAGCAGGCATTAGAGCAAGATTCAACATTAATTGCCACATGTATATTTAAAACAAAGGTTTTTGTTTCCCAAAACCAGTTTTTAGCAACTTATAGCTATATATATAGGTGTTTAAAACCTAGAGTTTGAACCTAAAGAGTGCCAGTGATCACTTCCTTTATGCCTAGTTAAGGATTTCAGGTGGCTAATTAAGTACTAACTTGGGGGTTTTCCGTTTCATCGTCCATACGGCGTGGTATTGTATGGATGCCATTCAATTGAGTGGTAATGTATGGATCAAATGCCTCTACGCCCAAGGTAAGATGCCACTCATCATCATAGTGGCATGACCACAAGATGTGAGCGTGCGGTCTATGTTGGGAGTTAGCTTTGATACTGAAGTGTATATATGCCTCATTTATATACAGAAGTATTTAATTGTGGGTTAGCTTTGATACAACTGTATATGCATATTTATATGTATATATAGGACATATTTACTCTCGGGTAGCTTTGATATGAAAGTATATATATATATGGGTATATATATGAAAGTATTTAGATTGCAACCTAGAGCCCTGATTTACATTCTGCATATATAATTGTGGGGTTGGGCTAAAATGAAATTCTTGTGCATGTACACTAACAACAAAACGTGTAGCCGACTAGCTACGCTATATAAGAGAGAACGTATGTATGCCACCGTGTATGCCATTAGAAGTTTTAATTTTTCCTAAGTTTGTGAGGACGTACGGAACATGCATGCATCGTGATAAATCATTATTTCATACTTTCATTGTTCCTCCCCTTATAAATCTCTTACTCAGTTATGTAAGTCTTATCCATTATGACGTTGTCTCACGAGAGTTGCACCATGTTATTGGTACAGATGGCAGCACCGGCTGGAAGTGAGAATTTCCTGTTGATGTTTGGTACCCCTGCCCTACTTTGGAGAGTACTGCATTATCCGGGGTATTACGAACCGCCCCTCTATTACTAGAATGAAGTATACCTAGAGGTACAACCATGGTATGAAGTACAGCTGACCATACGAGCTCGTAACCAAGCACCCTTTTGGCAGGAATGGAGGGCAGAATCTAAAAAGAACTCCTTGGGAGGCTACCCAAGTAGTGGCTTTTGAGGTGCTGAGTCAGATATGTCAGCAGCACGGGGATGAGCTTACTGGTAGTGCCACTAGTACTTTTCCTCGGGTGGATCCATCCACAACAGTTTGGGCACAACGCAACTGCAATGCGTTGATCCGAGACTAGGATGAGTGAGCAGATAGCTCTAGTCCCGCTATGAGTGCAGTGTTTGTAGTGATGAAGATGTTCTATACTCGTCAGGACACCAGGGACTTCTGACAGGATACCTATACCACTTGCATGGATAAGCTCATGAGGGCCGAAGCTGCACAGCGTAAGCTAAAGAAGCGTGTGCGCAAGGACAAAAATGCAGCAAGTGAGGCTCGATGGGAAACTGATCAAGCTTATGTAGCATTGGGAAATCTCCACACCCAAATGGAGCAAGTTGATCAGCAGAGAGCTGCCGCCCAAGAGGCAAGAGAGGATGATCAGGTAGTGTTAGCAGGACTGCGGGAGCAGCTAGAGGCCTCTCGTGATGAGGCGCTCATAGCTACGTGCCAGCGGATCCTAGCAAACAACCATGCAGCTATGGAAGAAGCAGAATGAGACAGGACCCATGCCTTGAGCGTGCAGCAGGACCATGTCAAGAGGGACTTGTGCTAGTAGCTTGCACAGACCCAGAACATGGTGGTTGATCTTCAGCATGAGGTGTAGTTTCTGAACAACCAACTGCACCTGATCCTTGGTGAGGAAGAAGATCTAGAGATGTTGGTCGAAGATGACGGTTGGGAGGAAGAAGAAGTCGAGATAGAGGATGAGGATGATCCTATCTCCGACCTTGATAGTGAGCACGCTAAAGATTAGAGTCACCTAGTGACTAGTTAAAGTGCTAGATGTATCCCTGTTATTCTTGTAATGGACTTGTAGCATGAAGTTCAGTATTCATGAATTGACTTTTGTGTAATATTGGCACTTTGCACGTTGTTTCACTATGGGTTGAACTTTAATGAAATTCTAGTTTTGTTTTACTAGTGGATTATGACATGCATGCTAACGCGCTGTGAGCACGATAAGTGATCTAATTGGTGATGTCATGTTGCGAGAATGAATTATTATGCCTCTGTTTTATTGTATGAATTTAAGATTCTCTCTAGTAATTTTAGTTTGGCATGATTATACAATTCATCTGCAATCTCCTGACATCATCCAATAATCCCTTATTGTTGCAACTTTGCAGATGACTCGCACTCGCGCTAGAGCAGGCACCAGCCAAGGTGGCAATGACGGTGACTTACCACCACCGCCGTCACCGTCTGCGAATGAATTCTTCACATAGTTCTTGGGTAGTCAGAGAACAATGAAGGAAACACTACGCCTCATTGCGTAGAACATGGCTCACGCCCATCAACAACAACAAGGGCCTGAGCCGAATCAATACAGCTCTTTCAAGGATTTCCAAGACACCAAGCCTCCTATCTTCAAGGTGGCCGAAGAACCGCTCCAGACAGATGAATGGCTTAACACAATCGAGCAAAAATTCCATCTATTGAGGGTTACTAAGCATCAGAAGGTAGAATATGCGTCCTATCAACTACAGGGACCGACCGGGATATGGTGGACCCATTTCCTATCCACTCTACCTACCAACTCATAGGTCACATGGGAGCAATTCAAGTTAGCCTTTAAGGGACATCACATTCCCCCAGGGCTAATGTGCATGAAAGCCGCCAAGTTCATGCGACTCACATAAGGGACCAAGACCCTTATGGAGTACATGCATGCCTTCAATAATTTGTCCCGTTATGCCCCAGGATTCGTCGATACTGAGGAAAAGAAGATTGAAAGCTTCAAGAGAGGCCTTGGCACTAAGCTAATGAAGACTATGGCCAACTCAAGGTGTACCACATACAATGAGTTCATTAGTGATGCCTTGACCCAGGAGAACTAGAACAATTTGCACGCAGCAGCGAAGGGCCGTAAAATAGCAGTTGAGGCGGGCACCTCAGGATCTTCCTAGTCTAGAGCTCAAGTGGCAGCTAGGCCATAGTTCCGTCCACCAACACCTAAGTTTAGGCCTCCTCCTCCAAAAGCTCAAGCCAATCGCCCTAGAAGACATTCCATAGGGCGTTCACCACAGCCCTACCCAAGGGAAACGGAGGGCAAGGAAGCTTAGCAGGACCCAGGAGCAATCAGCCATGCTTCAACTATAATCAGTTGGGTCATTGGTCCAAGGAGTGCCCCCATCCTAAGAAGAACAGCAATCAAAACAAGGGTAATCAGAACCAGGTCAATCCTAAAGCACGTCCTAGATACGTGCATTACACAGCTATTGAAGAAGTTCATGCAGGAGAGGTTATCACCGTCGGTATGTTTCTTGTTAACAAACATCCTGCCATTGTTTTATTTGATTCTGGAGCTTCCCATTCATTTATGAGCCAAGCATTTGCATCGAAGTATGATCAGAAAATAATTGAGGTAAACAAGGGTGGCTACAGTATAAGTTGGGCTAGGGCTACTATCTCTGCAAATCAGATACTCAAAGATGTGCTCATCTCTATACAAGAGATGGAGTACACAGTTGATCTAATAGTATTGCCTGGATTAGCCATAGATGTGACCTTAGGCATAAAATGGATGAGCGATCTTGGGGTTCTCATTGATACTAGCACTAGGACAATTATGTTGAGAGAACCAAAGGGAGGTAATGCTTTTCTAGTACCACTTCCCTGAAGTTTTGATCTCCAAAACTTGTCTTGTGCTATCTAAGCCACTACCCTTTGTGATATTCCAGTGGTTTGTGAGTTTCCTAATGTATTTCTAGATGAGTTGCCATGTTTATCGCCTGATAGGGATGTGGAGTTTAAGATTGAGTTAGTGCCAGGTACGGCACCTATCTCAAGAAGACCCTATAGGATGCCACCAAATGAGTTAGCTAAACTTAAAATTCAGTTACAAGAACTGTTGGACAAAGGTCTCATTCAACCTAGTTTGTCTCCATGGTGATGTCCAGCTTTATTTGTAAAGAAGGAGCACAAGTCCTTAAGAATGTGTGTGGATTATAGGCCGTTTAATGCTATGACCATTAAGAACAAGTATCATTTGCCTCGTATCGATATCTTATTTGATCAACTGGCAAAAGCAAAGGTATTCTCTAAGATTGACTTGAGGTTAGGCTATCATTAGATTAAGATCAGGCTAGAGGATATACCTAAAACAGCTTTCTCCACAAGGTATGGCTTGTACGAGTATTTGGTCATGTCTTTTGGACTGACAAATGCTCCTACCTACTTCATGTACTTGATAAATTCGGTATTCATGACCGAGCTCGACAAGATCGTCATTGAGTTTATCGATGATATCTTGATTTATTCAGGCAGACCATGCAGAGCATCTGAGAGTTGTTTTGTCCAGATTGAGGGAACATAAGTTATATGCCAAGTTCAACAAGTGTAGATCCCACAGCCTATGGCGGACATGCTCTCGGAACTACCCTCAGGGGCCGCATCCCTAAGTTGACTCGCAAAGGTGGACCAACACCCCCTCTCACCACCGATGGTGAGCACGTTCATGGAATGGCCTACAATGGCCACATCCAAGAGCACACCATGATGGAAAAGCCACTATCTTCCTGCACCAAAGATCATGATTGAACCCCTCCAATCGTAAGCCTCAAGCTCTTAGGCCATGGCAGGCAAATTTATGGAACAGTTTTAAGGGCCGCGCCCGGGCATTCGACATAGCAAGAGGACCGATTCACCTGATCAACGAGCCATCAGATGACGAGTCAAAGCTAAAGTCAACCTCAGCGGGGAAGGAGGTCAATGTGACCGTAGCCCAGACCAAGACCGCCCTGGCCTACCTGACATGGTCAGAAATAGAGATCACCTTCGATAGGACCGATCACGACAACCACATTCAGCCGCCGGGACAATTTCCCCTCGTTGTTAGTGCAACGATCAGAGGAACATGACTCACCAATGTGTTGATGGATGAAGGAAGCGGACTCAATGTCCTCTACTCACGAGCATGTGATGCCATAGGCCTCTCTAGAACAATGATATAGCCCACGAATGACCCAATCTACGGGGTCGTACCCAGAGCACGAATATCACCCCTCGGACGGAGCACCTTACCCATCATGTTCGGAGGATGAACGAATTTCCAAACCAAGGTGCTCGACTTCAAGATAATCAACCTCCCTAGCTCTTACTAGGCCATTTTGGGCCGACCGTGCTACGCAAAATTCATGGCCACACCTAATTATGCCTACCTCAAGCTTAAGCTCCCCAGTCCCCATGGGGTCATCATGGTTGGCGGTGACCTGCACCAGGCGCATTCCTACAAGGAGGAAAACCTCAACATCATAGCAGCAGTGGTTCAAGCCTCAGAGCTGCGAAGTATCCTGGCCACCATGACTGAAGTCATGCCTGAATCCAGCATATGGAAGTAGTCTGTGGGAGCCTTCAAGACCACTGAAGACACCAAGGCGGTACAAGTCGACCCCAAAGATACCAACAAAACCATTCGAATCAGTTGTGGTCTTTCCGACCAGCAAGAGAGCTAGCTCACCAATTTCCTGCTCCAAAATCGGGACATCTTCACATGGAAACTGTCCAATATGGTAGGAATCCCGAGGCAGGTCACCAAGCACAGCCTCGATATTCTACTTGGTTCCAAACCAGTCAAACAGCGCCTTCACTGCTTCGATGATGAAAGGTAGAAGGCCATCAGGGAAGAGATCACCAGGCTCCTGGTAGCGGGATTCATCAAGGAAGTCTTCCATTTGGACTGGATCGCAAACCTAGTCCTGGTTTGGAAAAAGAACAAGACCTGGAGGATGTGCGTGGATTACACCAACTTGAACAAAGCATGCCCAAAGGTACCTTACCTGCTACCATGAATCGATCAAGTCATCGATTCAACCACGGTTGCGAAACCCTCTGCTTCCTGGATGTATATTTGGGGTACCATCAAATCATGATGAAGGCAGACGACCAGCTCACCACCTCCTTCATCACCCTATTCGGCTCTTACTGCTATGTCACAATGCCCTTTGGGCTTAATAACATGGGAGCCACTTACCAGAGGTGCATGAATCGGTGCCTTGGTGGCCTCATCGGAGACATCATGGAGGTCTACATTGACATCATTGTCGTAAAGTCCAAAAAAGCTGACCAACTAGTCAGCAACCTGGAAGCCTCCTTTGGTCGTCTTAGAGAATTCAGCATCAAGCTCATCCCTGAGAAATGCATATTCGGGGTCCCTAAGGGAAAGCTCCTCGGGTTCATTGTTTTTGATCGAGGCATCAAAGCCAACCCAGAGAAGATCATAGTGATTGAGAATCTAGGCCACATCATGAACCTAAAAGGAGTCCAAAAGCTAATGGGATGTTTAGCGTCCCTCAGTCACTTAATCTCGTGGCTGGGGGAGCGTGGCATGCCACTATACAAGCTCCTAAAAAAGGCCAACTAGTTCACCTAGATGGCTGAAGTGCAGGAGGCCTTCGAGAAGCTCAAGACATTCCTAGCGACGGCACCCATGCTGGTGTCGCCCGAGAAGGGAGAACCACTCCTCCTCTACATTGCCGCAACCACGCAGGTGGTCAGCGCAGCACTCGTCGTCAAGCGAGAAGAGAGCGGGTAATCCCATAAGATCTAGAGGCCAGTGTACTTCATTAGCTAGGTTCTCTTGGACACCAAGGTGCGTTACCCACAAATCTAGAAGCTCATCTACACCGTCCTCATTGCCAAATGAAAGTTACTACGCTACTTTGAGGGGCACCCCATTGTGGTAGTGGCATCCGCCTCGCTCAGCGACATGGTTTAGAACCATGATGCCTCTGGCTATGTGGCCAAATGGGCTACCGAGCTCATGGGCTGCCACATCACGTACGTCCCAAGAACAGCAATCAAATAGCAAATCCTCACGAACTTCATCGCCGGATGGACCGAAGTGCAAACACCCCCACCTCTAACCTACCAGGAGTATTGGACACTATATTTTGATGGGTCGCTAATGGCCATGGGCGTGGGGGCCAGGGTCATCCTAATCTCCATGATAGGAGGGCGCATGGAGTACTTCATTCGACTCCACTTCCGGCCAACCAACAATGTCGCGAAATACAAAGCCCTAATCCATGGACTTAGAATTGTCTTCGAGCTTGGTGCCCACCGCCTCTTCGTTAGGGGGGACTCAGAGCTGGTCATTCACTAGGTCATGAAAGAAGCGTCATGTCATGATAGCAAGATGGTGGCTTATTGCGGCGAAGTCTGGAAACTTGAAGAAAGATTCGACGGGCTAGAACTCCACCACATCCTCAGGTGGGACAATCTACCTACCGATTCCTTGGCCAAGATCACATCAAGTTGGGGACCGACCCCACTGGGAGTGTTCGTCAATGACGCGAACAAACCGTCGATGCAAGCCCATCGGCCACGCAACAAAACGAAGGCGGAACCCGCCCTATCGGTTAAACACCACCATGACCCGAAGGCCACGAGCCCTTCGGCCTGATGGCGATCGATCGAGCGGAGGCAGACACCAGGAAAGACTAGACAACACCTTTCATAGAATTTCTAGCACAGGGGAATTTGCCTGATGATCTAACGGAGGTGCAACATCTAGGGAGATGCTGCAAATCATACATGATCATAGGTAACGTCCTCTACAAACGTAGCACCTCAGGGATTCTTCAGAGGTGCATCTCCCAGGAGGAGGGGCAACAACTCCTTTGGGAAGCCCATGTAGGAATCTATGGACATCACGCAGCACCCAGAGCGCTGGTTGCGAAGGTTTTTCGACAAGTCTTTTATTGGCTCATAGTAGTTGCCAATGCTCAGCAAATCATGAAAACCTGTGAGGGATGTTAGTTCTACGCGCGTCAAATGCACCTACCTGCACAAGAGTTACAAACCATCCCGTTAACATGGCCCTTCACGACCTGGGGGCTTGACCTGCTTGGGCCATTCAGGAAAGCGCCCGGGGTTACACCCATCTACTGGTGACAATCGACAAGTTCACCAAGTGGATCAAAGCCAAGCCCATAGCGAGAGTAAGATCCAAAGACGTGGTGGAATTCTTCCTCGACATCATATATAGATTTGGAGTCCCAAACTCCATAATCACCGACAACGGCACACTCTTCACCGGGAAGAAATTCCTCCGATTCCACGACGACTACGGCATTCGAGTCGACTAGGCCTCTGTCTCTCACCCATGGACAAATGGCCAAGTGGAGCAAGCTAATGCCATGATACTTCAGGCCCTCAAACCCCACATCTTCGATAGGCTCGACAAATTCTTGGGGCGATGGGCGAGGGAGGTACCAGTCATGCTCTGGGGCTTGAGAAAAACTCCAAACCGGTCCACCGACTTCACACTGTTCTTCATGGTATATGGCGTCAAGGTCATCCTGCCGACCGACCTCAACTACGGAGCACCGCGAGTCCTGGTATATGATGAAGCCAAAGCGGAGAAAGATCGGTAAGATGCACTCAACTAACTTGATGAGGCCCGTGATACGGCGCTCCTCCAGTCTACCAAGTATCAGCAAGCGCTCAAGAGGTACCACAAAAAGAACGTTCGAGAGTGAGCATTCCAGGTCGGCGACCTCATCCTACGGCGGATCCAAACCACCAAAGACGTACACAAGCTAATGCCACCTTGGGAAGGACCCTACATCATTACCAAAGTTATTTGCCCAGGGTCCTACTGACTCATGAATGACACCGGCGAGATCTACACCAATTCCTAGAACATTGAGCAGCTACGCAGATTCTACCCTTAGTCTCTCTTCCCACATTTATATTAACCTTCCTGTCATTACAAACTAACCACTTTTATCAAAAAGACCCTAGACAGGAATGGCCCTAGTGGAACAAGGCAAGGGACAGGGAATGAAGAAGCGATAGGCAAAGCACACGTAAGACCTATACTGTAACACCCTAGGTGTTTGTCACTAGTTAAGCAATGGGTTTGAGCTCAAACATGACATGTCGAGTGGTAATGAAGGTGTTAAGATCAAATCTACATGATGGAGCTCCAGCTTAAACTTGGGCCACGCCCATTTGCTTACATATGGACCCTTGTTAAGATTATGCAAGAGTAATGTTAAACATGCTTATTCCATGTACATTACATCCCCATGCATCCATCTAGACCCGTGGAAAAGTTTCATGAAGTTTGGAATCAAAAAGTCACATGAAATGATAAGTCATATCTTTGCATGAATTGCTTTATCAATTGGATGGAAACCTATGAAGTCAACCAAACCTTGTAACCTTGCCCAAACAACTCTACTTGCACTCATGAACAAAAGTTATGAAGGGTTCGTGTTGAGCAGGTGGCCAGAAAATGCTCCAATGGATCAAAAAGGATAATTTAAGCTTCATCATGATCCTACTTTGGTCAAAGTAGAACAGTAGGTTCTATACTAGTTTTGAGGTTGGACCTTAAATGAAAGTTTCAGTCCATATCATGTAGAACAAAATTTGTTTTTGTACCAAGAGCCAGATCAACTTGGAACTAAGTCAAACAGAGGCTCGAAAATTGAATCAGCGGCTGATTTCAGACTTAGAATTTTTCTAAGTCTGGAATTCATCGTCGTCGCCATTGGCATTCCGCGTTCTCCGAAATTCGTTAAGCAACTTGAGTCGGTCCAAAAATAAAAGTGGAAGGTTATATTATGGAGAAGAGCATGCAAAAAGTTGGAACCCGTTTGGCTTCGTGTTGATGGTTAATTCTGAGTTTTTCCTAATCACCATTGTCACGCTGACAAACCAAAGTTTGGAGCATGTTATCTGCTAAACCATGACCCTAATGACCCTGAACCCTTAAGCGAAGTTGGAGAGCATCAGGTGTAGACCAAACTTCGTTTTGGGCCCATGAACCAAATCGGCCCGTAGCTGGCCCAAACCTGCGCTCCACCATGTTCAATCCGTTGCTCGCCAGGTGTTCGCGAAAATGCCCCAACGGATGACGCGTGGCCCGTGCGTGAAGGCCATGCACGAGCAGCGTTCCACCTCCATGCCGCGTGCACCAGTGCCCCTGTGCTCTCCCTGGTGGACACCAGAGGCTCCCCCTCCACTCCGCTCACTCTCTCTCGCCTCTCCATCGCCCCTCTCGCTCTCTGCCTCTCGCTCGCCGCGGCCGCCATGGAAGTCGCCGCAGAGCTCCGCGGCCACCGCCCTCCGCTCGTCTGCGGTGCGAGCCAAGAGCCTCAGCGCCCTCGCCTTCACCTACCGTGCACGTCGAACCCCTTAGCCACCTCCCTCCCTCGCCTGTGCTATTCGTCCTCGGTGCGCTGCCGTCGCCGCCGCTGGCTGCCGTGGCCGCACCGCCACAAGCCGCCTCGAGCTGAGCTGGGTAGCCCTATGGGTGCGCGCAGGCCCCCTAGTCCTCCCCACCACTCCACCGCCGCCGTCGACGACCATGGCCGCCGGAGCCACGAGCCGGCCGCTCCCCTGCGCTGCCGCCCTGAGGTGGAAGACGATGGACCTCACGCGGCAATAAGGGAAAAGGCAGGGGGTTATGTGAAGAACTAGTGACTCCAGTGAATAGTGCCTAGAAGGGTCGATTCGCTGACGTTTAATTTATGTTTTCGACAGGGACCCCGATGCAAGATTTCAATTTCCTTTTTCTCTGGTTTTTACAGATTTGAATGCTCCACTTTGAAAATTCGTAGTAATTTGTAGAAAACTCGTAAAATAGTAAATGAGGACTTTTCGGAATCCTTGTAAAATTATCTATGTACTAGATCTATAATATTACATGTTTAAGTTTAAATAGTTTGCTGTAAAAATAGATTTAGGCAGTTAGGTTCTTAATGCTAGTCATGTCTTGTCCTGTTTATAACTGCAGTTATCTTACTCAAATAAATGTGAAATTGAGTGTTACTGATGTGATTAGTGATGTCTGGTAAAAATCTTAGTATTTTAGGATTGATAGTTTAAGATCTATAAAAATAACAAATTACCTGTATTGCCTTACCCCTATTCTGAATAGGCCTGCAAGATTAAATTAATTGGCTTAGTTAGGTTATGAATCATGACTTTGTGATAATACATGAGTTGTAGTACTTTTATTAAGATTTTCAAAAAGCTAAATATCATGATTTTTGGTTAAGTAGATCTTGAGTTATATTTGCTTATATATCAGTGGCTGTTTTTGCCCAAACTCTGACAGGGTTACCTTGTTGGTATTATGGGGCCTTCTTAATAGTAGAATTAGCTTTAGGTGTTTACAACAAAGTTGTTTAGAATTTGATAAGATTTCTAAAAAGTCTAGAACCACATTTATTGGACATGTATAACTCCAGTTATAGCTGTTTAAAGTGGCATGCCAGTTTCTGTCTATGTTTTGGACAGAGATGCAATTATTGAATTAATTGACCCTTCTAACTGTAGAATCATCTTAATATGAGAATAAGAAAGATGTAGGTAACTTCCTAATATTTTCAAAAAGTTATGGTTCATGTTTGTTGGAGGTATAGAACTCCAGTTATGCTTCTCTGAAGTTCCTATCAGTTTTCTGTACCACTGCTGTTGGGTTGCATTTGCAGTTTTGCTTGTGCAATTATTTTCGTGGTGTAAATGATGTTTTCTATGGTTGTAGTGAATACAAAAGTTTTAGAAAATTTCATGATCTTGCTTGTGTTCAACTTATAAGGCCATAGGCCTGATAGTGTAGGAGTTACATGACTTTTAAGTCTTCTGTCAGGTTTTGATTGTATTCTGAGCAGGGCTGAAAGATGCTAGTGTTTGATCTAGTTAGGATTTGAATACGCTTTTGGCGCTAATAACAAAGTTGTAGATAATTCATGTATCTAGCTGCTGTTAAAATTTGGTGGTATTTGGCCTTGTGGTTTGTGAGTTATGCCTGTTTAAAGTTGGGTTCCAGAAATGGCTGCTCTCTGTCAATTGTGGACCAGTTTCTGTAAATGGGTATATTTGACTTAGTTAACTTGAGAATCATGCTAATATGATTAAACATGAATTGTAGAAAATTCCATAAGCTTTCCAGAATGTCTTGTTGCATGGCTATTGGATTTGTATAACTCTAGTTATGATCCGATCATGAAGCTGTTGTTTCCAGTCCAGAAATAGACATATGCTAGTTGTGGTTGTTTACTCCATGTGTTGCTAAGTGTGGCTTATGCCCTTGTTGATGGTCAAGTTATGATACTTGTGACCTTGTAAAACTTGTGTCATGCTTGGTATTGTCGTCTTCTTTGCTATCGTGGCATGATAAATTGTGCGATATTTAAAGTAAGCAATGTGAAGTGCTTGTGCATGTTAATGTAACCTTGTTTTTGTCTTACTTACTGCATGCGACACATTGTCTATTGCACTTCCATGTATTCATACACTTGCATCTTGCACCTCATCTAGGTACGCTAGATGCATCACGGAAAGGATGTGATGTTGGAGCCGAACCCAAAGACGGTGTATGGTGGATCTATCCCGAAGATGGAAGGACTAAGCAAGTGCTAGGACCTAAGACGTCACCAGGACGGTGCAAGCTAACTGAACTGACATGTGTCGGATCCCAGGCAAGCCCCGGAGCATTCTAAGCCTCCCATGTTTTTACAAATATCTTGAGTATCTTTTATTGTTGATGATTCATTAAGTATAGGAATTGCTTGGAACCAATTGTTGCATTATCTCCCTACCTTGTCCAGATAAAATCCTGTGAATCCTAATTAAGTGTAGGATCGAATGATGCTTAGCTATGCATAGACCGGTAGAAGTCGGGTGATTTCCTGTCACCTGCGAGATGTAGGATGAGCTCTGGTCACGGTTGGCTATATTTGTTATCATGAAAAAGAACCATGTGTTAATAATGAAAGGAGACCGGATGGGATGATGGTAGTGCAGCAACAAGGCATGGAGGTCTTGGGTGTGAATCTATCCCCGTCTGTGTCATTTAAGGACCGATACGCTGTACGTCCTCATGTCATGTTGAACGTAGCCTAACACTTAGCTGGCCGGATAAGTCATTCCAACCGCGAAGCCTAGTAGCTCGACTCAGGCTGGGGACGCGAGCAGTGGCGTGCATTCTGGAGGTAGTAAGGATGTGCGGAGAGCCATTGGCATAAGTCCAAGGCGGGTTAGAGTCCCGAACAACCTTGGCAGAGTGGTTCTCTAAGAATGTCGATCTGTTCAGACTCGCGACTCCTGAATCGTACCAAAGGTGACTCATTTGTGACCCTGACGGGGGAAGCAGGGTTTGTGTTTAGAAATACCCCTCCAGCTGGATAGGAATCGATTCAAATCACCGTCTCTCCCAGATGGTGAGAACTTGACTGAGCAGCGACAATGTAGATTCACTAAATATAAAGATATGGTTAAATGATGATGATAATGACAATGAGCCATGAAATACCCGATATGGTTATTATTGTTTGCAACTTAATCAAGTGATTGATTAGTACAGGTGCTAATATAGATGGTAGGTAATGGCTAAAAGTCACTGCTAGTATAGGTGAATAATGCTAATGGTTACTCAAGCTTTTATGCAAAAAGGTCATCCAGCCAGATCCACTAAATTAAGCTATGCATGATCCTTGGTGTCATTTGTTTTGGTTTCCGACAGGTAAGTCTGGCTGAGTACATTCGAGTACTCAGGGTTTATCCCACCATGTTGCAGGTGGAGTTCTCGTCCTGTTGAAGATGGTGGCTAACCGCCGGTGGGCTCGGTGATTCTATAGTTACTTCTCATCTATATGCTTTTGTCGGATGATGTCACTTATGCTAGCAATATATTTGGAACTTATATTAATGTAATCATTTGAAAGCTATGTTGTTTTCACTAAGCGGTTTTGAAACCCAAACTTGTACGTTTATTTGTGAACCCATATGTAATATTATTTCCGCTACAACCCTGTGTATGTGATGTGTATTTTCTTAATCACGCGATCTTGGTTGTGATGTTGATTTACTGAGGTCTTTCGGGACACTCGGCGGACTACCGGGTTTATATAAGTGAAAGTATGTGTGTGTCAACGTGTTAGCGGGGATAGCCATACTTGATCTTGCATAAATTGGGCGGTTCTGTTACATATACCCATTCTCTCACTTCTTTGATTTCCCACACAACTTTTCCTTGCTCCATAATCAAGCGGTCACCGTTAAGCCACGCAATGAATAGGGAAGCAACGTTCCCTCAAGTCCACTTGCAAAGCAACCCGCCGTGTCCATGACCCTGTGCCGTACATAGGAACTGTACCTTTCAGCCGGTCCTTAGAAGGACTTGAGGCCAAAAAAGGGATAGGGGCAGGGAGGAGATGGGCCCCTGTGGCTCTAATCAGTGGTGCGGAGCCACATGACCATCTCTCCCTATGTTCGAGTTGTCCGCTTCAAAGTTTCCTAGGTTGACCCCCTCTAGGGGGAGTCATCTTGCCCTTTGGCCGCTACAGAGGTAGGTGGGGACCAACGGGATTAATGGCTGATGAATTATGGGACGTCTCACGTGAAGCACAGCCGAACTCCATGTCGATTGGGGAGGATATCGGGTCCCGCTCGAATTACCCATTGACCCCGACGAGGCGCACCGCTCCTACCGCATGGTTACGGTAGACATGCCTATCCCTATATGGGGCAAAACCAAAGTTGACTGAAAACAGGTCACAATGACCCCTAAGGTCACCGAGAATCCCAAAGTAATCGGGGCTAAGTACCCATGACAAGCCCTTTCCGGGATCTCAAATCCACGACCAAAAACCGATTGACCAAGAGGGATCAGCGACCCCTCGTGGAAAAATCCCTCGGGTGCCCGGGGCTAGTGATGGTACCCTCCTCACAAGGCAGCGAACAAAAACCCATGCAAAAATGACCTTACCATGATTCCAGCGTGTATGATCCAGGCCCGCTCGAGCCTGAGTGTCTACTTTTGGCCAGAAGAAAACGCCCCATGATCACATTGCTTCTTAGGATGCAAGGTCATAACTTGTTCAGTGAACGGGGACGCAAAGGCTTTCGCACCGAAGGGTGACCTTCCCATCCCACAGGAACGGAGGACTACCTCCTGCACAAAAGGTCTGGCTTCAGAAACAAAACCACACAGCCAAAACTAGTGGCTCGGGGGCTTGGTGCGACTTCGACGGAGGAATGAAAAGTTCAAACAACACATTCCATGGGTACAAGCGTTACACGCGCGGGCAAACCATGAAATCAAGAAAGAAACCCAATGCCACCTCAATAGACGACACCACAGGGAGTGCGAACTGCAAGTATGGCTAGACAAGGTGGAAAAGAACACCTTGAAGGTCCCCTTGCAGCATCACAACCCCTCGAGATTAGAGAGCGCGTGGTGGAGAGAAGGGTAAAATGGCCTCCAGCGAGAAATATCTCACCGCATCGTCACGGTGCCACGACAGGGCATAGTGACAAACGCCACCCTAGGACCATCATCCAGCGGCCAGGGAGCGACGAACGTTCTCTCTAGGGAACCAACTTGATGCCTGCACACTTTGATGACCCGGGGCAGGAGGGCGAACCTTCCCCTAATCAACAGCCCTTACGGTTACCTGTGCTACTCAGGCATAGGTAAAACCAAGGCCGCATGATCATGGAGCTGACCTCCACGGCATCTCATCCTCCCATGCTCACAAGATCCCTTCTAGCAGCAGCTATCGGATAGGGTAAATTGTGTCTCTCTCCCTATCTATCTATCTCGCCCTATCTATCTGTCTCTCTTATTTCCACACTCACCCAAGAGGAGGAAGGAGCAATCCATGGTCACAGATACGATTGTTTCAAATAGAAGGCCCCCGCTTATAAAGTTTAGAAGTAGACTGAGGACCTCGAGACTCCCTCGTCGCGTGGCAAACCAAGGGAGGTCATGACCGGTGATGAATACCCGCCTGGGTCACAAACCCCGATGCGCAGCACACTGATGCGGTGAGGGACAGCGGTCATGTACCTCAACACTAGGACATCCTGACGAAATGGAACACAATGACCGCCTAGCGCATCAAATGCACCAAGCCCGCAAGGGGTCGAGCAGCGAAGCTCAGAAGAAGCCACGACTATGAACCTGTGGTCCAGCACACACACATGCATCAGCGCTTTCATGATGACTTCGTGATCATAAAAACACTTGGGGGCTACTATCAGGGTCATAACCTCGGGTGTCGCAAGGCACCGATCAAGTTAGCAGGCCACACAGCCTGCGACGCAATAGATAGCAAGGACCCAAATGACTGAGGCCCAGCAAAAGCCAAGCAGAGTAGGTCAGGCGCTGAAGCTAGGGGTGTTCACAACCCCTTCCTCTAGTACAGGGCATGCGGTGCTCAGGTGCGTGACCTCTCCCCCATCACGACACCTAAAAAGGACATGGAGAGGTTGAGCCTTGCTCAACATGCCCGCTCTGATGAAGGCAAGCGTGCCACACTGACCCCGCAAGGACCATTGTGACAGCGGTCACCTCCGTCCAGTCAGACACCATTCCTGTGCCATGCCGCACCAATGAGACAACACCGCACGACGGTGGCAATGGGTACGAAACCCACCATTCGAATATGGACCAATAGGACACGTGTATGATCCCACCCACTATGGGATAGGATCCATGGCAAGGGTCTCGACCACAAGACCTCCTTGGCTAGTGGAATGCCCCGACCCCAATGATCGGGGTCGTGGCCCTTAGACTCATGAAACGACCAGGCAAACAATGACCTAGGGCGGCTACCTACTGTGGGTATGACACTCTAGGGAACCTGTAGACAATGGCGAAGACCATGGCAGATGCCGTGTTGCATAGGATGGCTGACGAACCACCGATGTGCCTACAGTGCCCGCCATGGTCGGCATAGTAGCTCCATGTCTCACTCTACCGCAACATGGCCACAAGACCATGATGATGGCCATGCCCAGACAGTCACCAGAAGACGGCGTAGCTTGCAAGCCAAGTTAGTTAGGACCTCCCTCAGGCTCATGACTCTTCGGTTGGGGGAACCTCCTCTTTATATGATGCCCTGGCCCGGTACTCTATATAAGGGCAACCAGGGCACCCACCTCAAGAGATTCTCATTCCCCATGCTCTACCATTCCATCCATAGCAGTAGGGCTCCTGGAGCTTATCTTCGGGCTGCCCCTCGTCTAGCATAGGTTATACCACCTCTTTCACCATTCTTGCACCCCCCATTGTAAGAACTTCAGAGCATTCAAGCGAGGAACATGCACTCGTTCTTCTCTGAGACTAGACGTATGGCTCCGACTTGAACCAATATAAATCCTTATGTCTATTGGATGCCACCATCATCTTACTAGAGCAGCACGAAAATCATATAAATTTACTAGTTCGGTTTACGAAACACCTACATTGTTGGAACTACCTGCTGACGTCACCCCCGCGTAGTCATGATTTCAAACCACCGGACCTTCTGTGATAAACCTTATCGCTCCACTAGTGTCCAACTAGTGAAAATTTTAAAGGATCGTTCTATCTGTAGGGTGCAGAAACATTTCAACAGTTGTGCATCCTTTGACGGTTGCGATCAACCCAACATAAAAACTTCATTACATTATATACAAAAGTACATTATGTAGTATTTCTCTAATCTCTAATGTCTAAAAGGACTCATCTCCCCAAGGGGACTCATGTCAGACGGTTGACAAATTGCATTCAGTCGGTCAACATGAGTGAAGATGACAGAGTCTCCTCCCACAAACATAATAACACTACCAAGTCTTTTCATTTGCTCTAAATTCCTAACATGGATAAAAATCTCGCCACTATAATAGTCTTCAACAACTGTAACAAAGCAATCTTTACCAAGCATATAACGAACTGCAGCTTTAACAACGATCCGTCGAGGCTGTTGATGAACATGACGTCCCCAAGCAACAAGCACCCCTTGTATGATACCTGGCGACACTCCTAGCTGCTAAAGCGCAAGCTTGCTGATGGAGTAAACATGAGTGTTGTGGTACAACGACATCTCTCTATATACATATAGAACAAAAAAACACAAGGAAAAATTATTAAAAAAACACATATGAAACACTACATCTTGAACAAGCAAGAACCATCACAAAGCAACAGAATATTGCCTAGGCCATATCTTAGCCTCGATTGAGATCATGACTAGAATAAAATGACAAACAAACTAAAACTCACCTCAATAAGGATGGTCACTATGTTCTATGGGCAACAGCTGCTAACGAAGTTGTAACACTGCCTCCTTTCCTTGGCTAGCAACTTGCAAGTGAAAAGTAAAAGAGACCAGGAAGGATATTTATACTCAACGCAGACGCTAACAAATGTTATAAGACATGAGTCCCCATAGCGTTACTAATTACTAATAAAATAGATTCAGAATACGAGCAGTCAGAGTAGTAGTCGAGGGGTTGGCGTGTTTTCCTACTCTGATTACGAGAAAGTTCAGCGTGTTAAATACACAGAGCTACGGACTTTCTCATTATTAGAGCAGGAAAACGCGTCAACCCCTCGACTACTACACTAGCGATTCGAGTAGTAATGGCGACGAGCAATGGGAATGTACTCGAGCGATGGCATGTACAGCACCGACTATGACTACAGCGAGGAGGAGGATGATCCGGAGTACTAATACTCGTCCAGCGACGAGTCTAGTAAGTCAGCGAATCACCAGAGCACTAGCGAGAAGGAGGATGTTTTTTCTCTTTCTCTGGAAACTCAAATCCCCTTAGAATCCATGACTTTTTCCAGGTTGAGAAATCTATGGCGATATCAATAACCCATTTAGTTATTTATGGAAGGTTTTCCATCCCCGGCCCTGCCTTCCCCTTGCTTCCAAATTATAGGTCTTATTTCAAATAGCCGCAGATGCAGTCACACAAATAAAAAAAATCGGCAGATGCAGCGCAACAACCTCCAACGAGTAGGTTTATTTTTTTTGTAATTTTTATGTGTCAAATTCATGCATATTTTAATTATTTATTTATTATAATCCCCTTTTAGTTTTATGTTTATTTATATTATTATAAAAAAACCAAAAAGACAACAACTAACTCATCGGATATATAAACAGGTGCACAGGAGAAAAAATGAAAAGATGGATATTAGGTAAGTAACATTTTGTCGTGATCATTTCCGATTAAAACACAAAATAAATTCTGGTCTCTACTGAGCACCGCGCCAAGCAGTCCCACCAACATGCCCTGAAAATTTGATTTTGCACCGCGCCGAGCAGTCCCGCCAACACGCACTGAAAGTTAGACGTCTCTCTTTTACCCTCTGCATGGAAAATAGGTTTACCACGCCATCGATTTCAGACAAGGGCATTTGTGGTAATGTGATGGCCACATAAAAGTACAAAGAGTCACCGTATCCGCCTCCATCTCGATTCTCCAGTCGCACCGTCTCTCCTCTAGCTCTAAATCCTAGTCACATGGCCTCCCTCTCCACTCTCTAGCCGCCCCCTCTACCACCCCACTCAGGACTCTAGGTGCTATTGGCACAGCAGCTCAACTCCTTCTCCACTCTCCAGCCGCACCCTCTCTCATACATTTCCGAACCCTAGCCTCGATGATGGTACAAGCCAGGTTTGGATCCCCTACCTCGGCAGCTACCACGACCGACCGGATCTGAACCCTAGCCAGAGCCAAATCTGTTACCCCTTCATCAACATCGGTCGCACCAGCTCCGCGACCACGATGACAAGATTAGATCTGAACAAGGACATAGATGAAGAGGTATGCAAATTCCTTTTATGATGTGTGCTCTACTGTAGAGGCCGAACCAAGGATATGTAGATAGTGATGGGGTTACAAATTTCCTATAGTTGAGTGTAGCTGACATGTGCTTTATTAGATTAATGACTTCCGTATAAGCTATAGTTACTAGTTAGGCGCTTATTTGCATACTCTTACTCTGTTGTGTTGATATTCTATAGAAGCTTTAGTAAATAAATGCCTTTGTAATCTAGAAAGATGGAAGAACTTGGAATACGTGTGGGCCAAAAACCTGTGTCTCCAAAGGCAAAAAAGTCAAGCGCAAAGTGTAGACACGATGAAGATTTGGAATATATCCCTGAACTAGGGGAGATAGTTGAGGGATTTGATGTTACAGATGAAATATATTCAGATTTAGAAGATGCGCCAGTACCCCTATCAATTGAGGTACTTGTTCTATCTTGTATTTAGTTCAGAGGGGGGGTAGGTAGCAATGCAATGCTTTACTATTTGGATAGCAATGCAATTTGTGCATGCTTGCTACTTAAGTTTGTATCTCCAATTTTAGTGTCCAGGTCGAAGGAGCCATAGAGGAGGCTCTGCCAGTAGGACAAAAGGCAGTGCTGCCATGAGTCCTGGGTGAAGGCACTCCAAGCGAGTGAATTCAGCATGACCAGGAGAGTTTGCTCATGGAGTTCATATTTGGAGGGCTACCGCTTGTAAAAGGGTAGAGTTATCAACAGTAGGTGAACATAATTCTCCATCACCACGGACACATGTACCTAGGGATCAATTCAAACTTTATGAATTGACTGGAGACATTTGTCAGGACGGCACTCTACCGAGCCCTATGAGAGACTGCCCATGGCCAGATGATGATAGCCATGCCGAAGAGGAGCCCTCTGAGCTACCTAGCCCTATGAGAGAACCCATGGCCAGATGATGATAGTCATGCCAAAGAGGAACCCTTGCGCTACCTAGTCCTATGAGAGACTGCCCACAACTAGATGATGATAGCCATGCCAAAGAGGAGCCCTCTGAGCTACCTAGCCCTATGAGAGATTGCCCATGGCTAGATGATGATAGCCATGCCGAAGAAGTGCCCTCTGAGCAAGCTCCTGTATCCACCCACCTGCAAAACAATGAAAGTTGCCTAGGTTGGTAATACCTTATAGATCTCTATCAATCAATTTGCACTAGCTATTTGATATCCATGTTACTTTTCTAACAATCTGAATGTATGAAAACTTTATAGTACCATTGCCGAGAAGCGTGAAGAAGCCGAGGCTTCAAACGCGTGGAATTTCGCTTGACAAAATGAGAAAATCAATGGGAGGATTGAGGATGCCCATCTCTGTTGCCGAGGGGAACTGAAGGCCACATGATCCAGTGCAAGGTGCCAAGTTCACCTCAGAGGCAGGTGTAGTAATTAGGCATCAAATACCAATTTTGACACATTAGAAACATTACAAGAAGCCCTCTGGTGTCATCCATTACAAAAATTTTGTTGAGAGGCTAACTGTATGCATGGGTATCCTCTCTTGACATTCAACTCTACTTTGAGCAACTTTAAAGAATTTATTTTTCATTCACACTACTATGTGCAGTCAAGGCTGGACATTGACAAGGCTCACCCACCAACACAAGAAGCTTGCTAGAATGTATTGCAGTGTGGGGTACGGCAGGCATGCTACAGGTTGAAGCAAACCTACTTCAATTGTGTCCCTGCTGATTAGATCCGTACAACCTCTCATGTCCTCTCCATGAGCGATGAACAGTGGTGTGAACTTGTCGAGACTTGGTCTAGTGCTAAGAACAAGGTGTGTGTGAACCCATCAATTTCCTGTCTAGTCTTGCTATGGTCTACTTGTGCTATAGTCTAACAGAAATGAAGGTATAGGAAACATCTGAGATGAACAAGTGAAACTATGCAAAAGTGAAGTACCACCAGTCTATAGGATCTCATTCCTATGTTGTCCAGCTGCAAACATTTATAAGTGATGGTTGTGTTTTATTATTGCTCTTACCTTTGGATAAATATAAATAGAAACTCATGTGCAATGTGAACAGAAGAAGAACAAGAGGAAGGCTGCAGAACACAATCAAGGACTTGATGAACAGCATAATGATCTAGGACTTGAACAACATGGTCGACCTGATAAAGATGTTAATGCTATGGAAGTCTTCAAGGACTTCCATACCAGTACGAAAAATGGCCTGAGCGATGCTGCAAGAGTAGTAGTTGTAAGTACCTTCATTTGCTTTCCTTGAAATCTACTGAACCCATTGCCATAAAAGAAGGAAACACAGCAGGAGCCTAATATGGCAACATCATTTGATTTTGTAGTTGTAATTTTACACCAATCAATATGGTACCTGTACATTGTGTTTATGTAATCTCCATCGGTAGTAGGCTACAAAAGACATATGCATTGTGCTTATGTAATCTATATCAGCAGTAGGCTGAGGAAGTCCTATGCATTACTTGTTATGAATTAATCTCTTTGGTTTTCAATTGAAGTCCTCTTCCACTATCTGTAACCTAAAATTTTACTGATTGAATTTCGCAGGAAGCTATGCAAGTAGAACCTGTTGTTGATGGGCAGCAACCAATGACTAGTGCTGATGTTGTTTCCAAGGTCCTCTGTCTCTCCTAGGGCAAGCCCCCTCCCAAGCAAGCAGGAAAAACTTTTTTTTAAGAATGATGGTATCCTGAGAAGCAACACCAGAGGAGAGACATCGACGAAGATGACACTTTGGGAGTAGCTTGCTAGTGAACAGGAAAGTACCACTGCCCTTGTCGAACCAGTGGATGAACTAAAGAGGAAGACAAAAGACTCTAAAAGGGAATTTGGGGAATTCAAGAAACGGCAACCGAAGGAGTACAATAGGCTCTGTGAGCAAGTCATGCGCTTAAGCTCTCTTGGTAATTAACTATCAGTCTTCGACTCCTGCGGCTTGATGCGGTGAACATTTGTGGTCTGTTGTGCGGACTCATGTGATGGTTTGTTGTGGTGATACTCTGTCAGTGGCTTGCTGCTTACGTGTGAAATGTAAATTGTTGGTATTTGATTACCAGCTTGGATAATTATGTTGTCAATCTATGTAGTAGTGATGATCTTGAATTACTTTTCTGATGTAATTAGTGTTGCACGCGGTAGAACCAGGACAGGCTACGTGATCAAATAAAAATGCGACACGTGGACCAATCAGTGCATGACACGTGAATTGGCCAGGGCATGACATGTGGGCTATTAAAAATCCGACACGTGAAAAGAAATCGTCAAGCCATGTGGACGTGTAAAAATATGACACGTGGACGGACAGCATCGTGATGCGTGGTCAAATAAGAAATGGACACGTGGACCAATAATAATATGACACGTGGTCCAATGAAGAAGTGACACATGATCCAACAGCAACACGACACATGTGCCAGTAGAAAACTGACATGTGGAACAACAGGGAACCAACACGTGGTCCAGTAAGAACCTAAAACGTGCAAGAATCAGAGATGGTCACGTTGTGTAATAAGAAGGAGACACATACCCAAACCATCTCCAATGCAACCGGCTATAGCATGTACATGTGGAAAGCATCTCCAATGAAAGCACCTACCAGCGTGGCAGCTGCCCTGCCACGCATGCCAAAACAGTTTTATGACGTTCTATTTTTCATCACAGATCAAGCCACTACTATGATGATTTACGAAAACCGACATAAAAGTTCAAGTATGACGCAACTTCTATGACGAAACGTTTTCTGTCATAAATTCGTCATAGAAGTCGATATTTCTAGTAGTGCCACCATCGGCCGCCTGCGCCATGCATGCCTCCGGCCGTCGCTAGCCTACTGAGTGCCTCCCGCGCCCACGGCCTCCACTTGCCTATGTCGCAGGCTCCCCCAGCAGCCACACACCACCCGCCTGAGAGAGCAGCGCGCGCCCTCGGCCGCCACCCACCTATGCCGCACGAGCGCTCGGTGCCGCTGCCCCAAACTCGTGCCGCCTGAGCTAAGTGCAGTGTGTGAGAACCGGCCTGCCGGTTAACTAGCACGCACCAATGGCTGTCCACAAGACAAGTAGTATTATAGACGCGCGTCCACAACAAGCATCTGTCAGATAGCACAAACGTGTGTAGAGAAGGACACGTCTGCTCCAATTACCAATACTACAGACGCGTCTTCACTATACGCGTCTATAACAAAACACATGTCTGTAATATGGAAACTAACTACAGACGTGCCTTACCAACAAGCGTTTGTACCATAGCACATACTTATATAGTGAAGCACGCATCTGCTTCAATTACGAATGATACGAGTCTGTAACCCCTCACACGTCTGTGATTTGTCATCTAACTACAGACCTGTGCCTCGAACACCCGTCTATGGTCTTATTACAGACGTTTGTTAACACGTGTTGACCCCGTTGGTCCTAGCAACCCCGGTCGGCGACTTACTACATACACTTAATGGGAACGCGCGTCTATAAACTCATATCATAGACACGCGTTCGTCCGACGTCTGTAGGGGTCGCTGGTAGATATGATGTTTTGACATAGTGTTAGCTTAAATTTCACACCAATCTACCCCAACATATATGAATTGAGGTGGATACATGGGTATCCAAACGAGCCCTAATTCAGCTTTGTTCTGTGATGTATCCAGAGGAAAGTGTTTGCGTACATCTATGTTGACCAATAGAAGAAAAAAAATATATAAGGTACAGTACATTAACGTGCTATAGAAAATTCTTATGATTATTTTGGAGGGGAATGAAATTCCTGGTTACATGAAAGCACATTACTAGAATTGCATATCTGAGAATTAAATAAAGCAAACGGTTGGATAAACGGGTATATAGCGCACATGCTGGCACACATATATAAATGTAAAAAAAAAGGGTCTGATTAGCTGCTTGTGCGTTCGGACTCCACTCGACGCATGCTTGCTTGCGATGGGGGGCCTAGACCACGTGGACGGCGGGGCTGGGGCGGCTCACGAAGACGTCGACCACGTCCCTGTTGGGCAGCATCGCCGGCGCGGCTGCTTCAGCAGCGCAGCTCCTGGCGGGAACCGCCGCCACCACCATCTGGGTGGCTCGGTGCACCCCGGAGCTCCTCTCGGGGAGGGCGGGGCTGAGCTTGGCGATGTTGACAAGGACGTGGTCGTCTGCAGCAGAGGGAAGCTTGCCGCCGGCATCCTTGCCCTCGGCAACCGCCACCGGCGTCTTGTTCATGTACAACACGTAGAGCACCATCTGGACCACGCCAAAGCAGAACCCAAGGACGTTTGGAAGCTGCAGAGATATGATCATAGTTTATCATCAGTAAGACTCATCATCACGAGACACATGGTGGTTCCAATAAATTAAATTAAATGGTTACCGCGACATATTTGTCCTTGATGAGGAGGCCGTATAGGAACCAGACAACGGCGCTGAGGGTGAGCGAGAGGGAGAGCGAGAGGGGCGTGTACTCCACGCTCTTCGTCTGGATCACGCGCCTCTGCACGTAGCCACCAACACGCATGCAGTCCATCAGTGATACATCGATCAAAACTATTAATGCTACGGTGGCTGGGTTCATCTGTCCATGCTCAGCGGAGCCACAAAGACGCTGAGGGAGAAGCCGATGCAGATCCATCCGAGCATGACGACGCGCTTACCACCCTTGAAGAGGAGAAGGGTGAGGAGCGCTACTACAGAATAGCACTTCACTGTCGGCCTCATCACTGCTGAAATTTGGAGAACCGGCAGTGTTGACCCTTCACTACCAATTCTTGGCTCTTAAAACCAGAAATTGATTTGAGACGTGACCGAACCGGTAGTGATGACAACTATCACTGCCGGTTTGTGTCTCTAACCGGCAGTGGCTTGACGGCCATATATCACTGCCGGTTTAAGCCAAGAGCCGATAGTGATTGGGCTCTACCACTGTCGACTATAGCCAAGAACCGACAGTGATAAGCCTACAGCGCAAAAAGGCTGCAGCCATCCTCTTCTTCCTCCTCTCTTCCATCCCGAGAACAGAGGCGCACGTTTAGGCCCTTCCCTCTATTATTGCGGCTGCTCTTTACTATGAAGCTAACGCTTGGATTTTGAAGAATGACTTGATCTTTTTGCTTTAAGGTGAGTAACAAATATCGACTCCTTTGATTTTGTTGCTTAATTAGCTTCATTTGGATAGCTACATTACTTGTTCTCATTCTAGTTCTTTCTCCATTCTATAGAGCACTTTTCCAATTGGATATTTGTGCAAGGTTTAAATTGTGGTGAATCCATCATCAAAAGGTTGGTGTCTATGAACATATTTAAATTCCTAGCTGATTATTCCATGGTGGTCAAGATCATCATTGTTAGTATGTGATGCTATAATTAGTTCTTAGAAGTAGAGTAGATTCTTATACAATTTGTTGAGAAAATTAATCTATGTGTCACATAACAAGTCATTGTTTGGAGCTATATTGTTGTTCATGATCATGTCTCCAATTTTAGACTTTTTTTTAAAAAAAAATTAGTGTCTCCATTTTTATGTGGCATGGAGTAGGATAATTGTTCTTTATTATTATGCAATAATTTTTTATGGGGCTACATTTTTCAATTTATGTGGGCATTGTTTGGAGCTACATTGTTGTTCATGATCATGTCTCCAATTTTAGTATTTTTTAAAATAAGTGTCTCCATTTTTATGTGGCATGGCGTAGAATAGTTGTTCTTCATTATTGTGCAATAATTATTTTTTACTACGATTTTCAATTTATAGGGTCGGGGCTACCAATTTCAATTTTCCAATAATTAGTTTACAATAATGTTTTTGGTACTTTCGAGCTACAATTGTTGTTCTTGGAGCTCTATTTCTTATTAATTCTTTGTAATTACTATCTCAATATTTTTTTTGTGCAGAGATGGATCGAGAGTAGATGCATCTATCCCGAACAGATAAACGGTACATGCATGGCGTCAGCCAGTTTATCACTGATGCCAAAGCCCATGCTGGAAATGGGAATCCTGTCTTCTGCCCATACAAAGGTTGCAAGAATTAAAGAAACTTTTGTCAAATTGAGTTTATACTATCACAATTGATTACCTGGGGTTCATACCAAACTATACAATATGGAATATGCATGGCGAGGTTGGGGTGAATGTTCCACAAGAAAACGATGATGATGTGGACATGTCTGACGTAGCCATCCAAGATGCTGATGAGGAACCTGGTGTCAACACGTGTCACACCCCAAAATATCTGATTTTAGGTTTGCATAGACAACACTAAATAAAATGAATTATTTTAATATTTGGATAAAATTTACCAAGTTCAGTTTGAGCTAGCACAAATTTAGTTATAGAAAAAATATGAATTTTCAAAGTTTTCTAATTTTGACGGGCGTTTGGATGATGTGATGTTCACTTGTTGCTTCTTTGTGTGTCGTGAGTGAGTAAAGTTTTCAATACGCGCTTAGTAAGTCATTTATCTGTCCCTGGCTCGTCTCTATATTTTCCTATAATCAAATTCTTACTTTCTCGATCCAAATAATTTCATTCGGAGTTTCTCAAGATCCTCTTCTTCTGCTCCAAATCATTCATTTGAGTTCATCATCCATCTACATATCTCTAAAAACTTTTCAAAAATTATTTCAGTTTTTTCTTAAACTTTTTCTCCCTTTTCTATGACCATAATTTAATTTTTAGATGCTCTAAAATTATCTTATCATGAGCTCCATATATTTTATTTGAGTTCTTCATCCTTCAATCTGTCTCCAGGATCTTTTCAAGGGTTTTTCTAAGCTTCAAAGCATTTTTCGTGATATAAATGGTAATTCTAGACTTTCTAAAATTATTTTTATTTCATGATATTGATTAATTTCAAAATTTGGAAAATACATGCCCAATTTTCCGTAGTCCCTCGAAGTCCATATGCAATAATCCTAATAAGTCTCAAATCCCCATGCATTTATTTACTAATGGGCTTCAATGTTTATTTAGGTCCATTAGTAAATATGGAGGGTGCAACATCAATTAGTACCATATTGCTAGTTGATGTAGATGTGGGAAATTTTTCTCCCTATATATATGTCCAACCTCTTGGACAAAGCACACCAAAACTACCATAAGGGAAGCTCCTAGTTTGGGAAATCCCTCGTGTAGTAAATTAGATTTTTCTCCTCCTTCTCTCGCCGTCGTCGTCGCCGCCACGCTGCCTAGCCTGGCCATCCTCTCCTTTGTGCAACAAGTCGAGCCCACCCCTGCACAGCTGCTGTTGCCATGCCTGTGTGGTGGCTGTATGGGAGGCCAAAGGATGAAGACGAGGTAATTACGAAATTACCACCAGTTTGTAATATCGTCGTCGTATATTCGTTTTAAGTTCATTTCGAGTCGTTCCAATTGCGTTAGATTCATAATGATGTGATCTACATGCTAGTGTTGTCGTTTTTCATGTCAAGTGACTTTTATATATATGCTTAAATATTAATTTGATTAATATGTATGCAACTAGTTTTTATAAATAAAAGCAACATAATTATATACAATGCTGTTTTGCAAATAAGTTTTAACATGACTACTTGCTAACATAAATATGTTTCTAAATTATAATATGTTTAGTCTAAACACACATATCAAATTTGATTAGATGTTCTTACATGTCAGTTTGTATTTGCAAGTTAAAGTTGAATTGGCATAAATGATATCAAAATATTTATAAATAAAATATGATTAGCTTCAACTCAGTTTTTAAGTATAAATATGATTTGTTTAATCTAAATTAATGCTACTCACATAGTTTTTCCTAATTAACATAAATCAAGCTTATAGTCTTCTCTTTTCGTTTCTAATATAAAACCCTGTAGTCGTTTCTTTAAAACCGTAGTTTTGATTAGCGTGTTTTTTGTGTCTGTGTGTTCGTAGTGATGTGTAGAACATCTTTAAAACATTTTTACTTGTTGTTTCATATGTTTGGTGTACTGTTCTAATTTAGTTCTGTTGTTTGCTTTGTGTATGATTGCATGGATGCTTGTGTGGTGCTTTATGATCATGTCCAGTCGGTGAGCTTTACGTGTTGATCAAGAAGGAGTTCCATTGAAGGTTTGGACTAGAAGAAGGATCTGAGTCTAAGGAAAGTATAGCATGGGATCTTTCTTGTTGTTCTATACACCTTTAATTATTTAATTCATACTGCATGTGTCTACCTTGACTGCCACTAAGGATTTCCTAGTGCTTTGTACCTTGTGCCTTGATACCTATAGGGTATTGCATTGGGTAGTATGATGCTAGTGCTCAACTACAACCATAATCTTGTAACTTGACTAATGGAATATGCAATAAACATTAAAAGATACTTTTTAGTAACATGGAACAAGAAAGCTAGAGCATTGGGCTATTTTTATGGTGCTCTAGATTCCTCTCCCTAAGGACTTATCTATAAGTGATTATCTGAGACTTACAGTACAACGGTGAGGGCTATATGGCTCTAGCTTTAGCTTAGTATGAGAATCTTTTCTAGCTTGTTAGTGGTTACCTTTATGGTGCAAGAGGGGTGTGTTTCGGGTTGGATATAGTGTGGCCGCTGTCCATCAGTGTATAGGCTACGTGTCATTGTGCCTGTCAGAAGGGGAGCCCTACATTCGTAGGCCATAGAAACCTAGCGGTCCTAACTTGTTAGATGAACCTTTGAAAGGCTTCATAGTGAACCCTGCCGACCTTCCTTGGTAGTGGGTCAAGAGGCTGATCACCTCTAGCGAATGGGTAAATCACGACTCATAGTGAAAGTGTACAACCTCTGCAGAGTGTAAAACTAGTATATCAGCCGTGCTCATGGTCACGAGCAGCCTTGGAACATTTACGAAATAGATGATGAACATTGATTATACTGATGATAAAGATGCTCACTAATGATTACTGTTTATGCTATTCATTATTCATGTTTACCTGATCATGTGTTTATATGGGCTTGTGATAAACTTGTTGCCACCCAATTGCTAAAAGATGACTCATTAAAAGCTAATCACAGTTAAACCAGTGTCAGTCTTTTGAGCCTTTTGAACCCCATGTTATATTTGTTGAGTACGACATGTACTTATGCTTGCTTTATTTTTCACATATTTGGAAAAAATCCCAGATGGGTACCAAATTGCTAGAGTTTGGAGGAATTAGGCTTGTGATCAACCAGTCAGTTGTCCCTGTGGAATTGGAGTTTTCACCCAAAGATCAGAGTTGTCTTTCCGCTGTTTGCTTTCTAAGGTTATATCCTTTATACTAAGTATGTTATATATTGAGCATTGTCTTTTAATATTACCCTTATTTGTAGCTATATGTGAGATTTGACTTCCTAGACTCACATATGGTGCATATCTGGTTTTGTTCTTAAAACTGGGTGCTACAACACGAAACCTATGGCCACAGTTAAAAATGCGTTTAGGAACACAATAGTTGACGACACCGAGGATAACGATGACATTTCTCAGTTGCTACATAATGTAGAGACCGGATGTCTTAGTGAAAGACAGTTGAGAAAGCTAAAGAAAATGAGACAAGATGGCAAAACACCATTGTATAAGAATTGTCTAATGAGCAAACTGGAAGCCGACATCATGCTGCTAGAATTCAAATCGACAAACGGATTGAGCAATAAAGGCTTTGATCAGTTGTTAGGTATAATAAGTAAAATGCTCCCAGAAAAAAATGAGTTGCCAGAAAAGGCATACTTGGCCAAGCAAATGATCTGCCCCATCGGTCTCGAGGTTGAAAAAATCAACGCGTGTTCCAATGATTCCATATTGTACCGTGGAGAACAATACAAAGACTTGGATAAGTGCCCTAAGTTTGAAGCTCCATGGTACAAGGAAGGGCCGTTAGATGAGGGTACCAAGACTAGAGGAGGTCCTATAAAGGTCGTTTGGTATTTCCCTATAGCTCCCTGGGTGCATAGGTTGTTTGCATGTGCAAAGTTAGCCAAGCTGTTGCGCTGGCATGGCGAAGAGCATAAGAAAGATACAATAATGAGGCACCCCACCAATGGGCATGACTGGAGGACTGTCAATACAATGTTCTATAAGGACATCAGTGGAGAGGTAAGGCACCTTTGGTTTGCTTTGAGGACAGATGGGATGAATCCTTTCGACCAGGTTAGAAGCAATCATAGCACCTGGCCAGTGACACTCTACATATACAACCTTCCACTTTGGGTCTGTATGAAGCGGTCGTACATCCAGATGCCACTACTGATCCAAGGGCCAAGATACCTAGGAATAACATCGATGTGTTTCTAGAACTAGTGATCGATGAACTAGTGGAGATATTTGAAAAGGGTGTGCTGGATGTTTGAGACGAGTATAAAAAGGAACATATCACAATCAAGAGAGTACTTATCGCTACAATCACCGACCTGCCAGGTCAAGGTTCATTGTCCGGAGAGAAGACAAAAGGCTATACTAGATGTGTCGAGTGCTTGGATGACACCGATGCAGTAAATCTGCCAAATAACTCAAAGATAGTTTATATGGACACCGTAGGTTCCTACCTAAGGATCACCCTTACCGCAGGAATAGAAAAGATTTTAACGGTACTATTGAGAAACGCTTAGCTCCAAAATATCGAGACGGGCCTGTGATACTTCAAGAACTCAACAAATTGGAGGTTGTCCTTGGGAAGGGGGACAATGCAGTAGCAGCGCTTGATGGGAGCGTTTGGAAGAAAAAAATGGGTTTTCTAGAAACTAGCTTACTGGCCATTTATGTGTGCATGCTACTGTCTTGATCCCATGCACATCACTAAAAATGTGTGCGCTAACACACTTAACACCTTGATGGACATCGAGGGGACATCAAAGGATTCACTAGCTACATGCCTAAACATGCAACACTTGAGAATCAAGAAGGAGCTGCATCTTGTGGAGCTAGAGAATGGCCAATACGAACTTTCGGTTGCGTCATGGACATTGAAGAAGGAAGAAAAGCGTGCGCTTATTTCTTTCTTCAATGAACTCAAAGTCCCGACAGGCTACTATGCGAACCCGAAGAGGCTAGTGAACATGAGAGAACTCAAGTTCAACTATGGCCCTATGAAGGCCCATGACTATCATGTCATTATAACTTAGTTGCTCCCTGTTGCCCTGCATGGTATCCTCCCCCTAAAGGTCCACACCCCAATCATAAAGTTGTGCTCGTTCTTCAACACGATCTAAAAAAAGGGGGCATTTCCTGCTGACTTACTTTGATATCTCATTGCATCTGCTCATTCATCTTGTTGACCAAATTAGAGCCCTTGGCCCAATGTACCTGCATCAGATGTTCCCTTTCAAAAGATTGATGAAAGTTTTCAAAAGGTATGTTAGGAACATATTTAGGCCAGAAGGGGGCATGGTTGAAGGATGGTCAATGGAGAAGGCCATTGAGTTCTGTACATATTATCTGGACATCAAAAGGGTCAGAGTTCTAGAATCTCATCATGAGGGAAGACTACGTGGCAAAGGTACGATCGGGGAGAAATCTATTATAGTAGACGACCCTATTTCTTTTGGATAGGCACAGTTCGCTATTCTCCAGCAAGCCGAGGGTGTGATGCCATACATTGATGAGCATAGGCAATCGCTGCAAACTCTGCATTCGAGCAGGTCACAGGCTTGGCTGGATAAAAAACATAAGGAGGAATTTGTCAACTGGTTGCGACGCTGCTTGCTTGGAATAAAGTTGGGTAAACAGCTAGGTGCCTTAGCCAAGGGACCTTTGAGTACATATCTTAAGTACCAAGGGTATGAGATCAACGGATTCACATTTTAAACAAAAAAGCAAGATGGAAAGAGCACATAACAAAATTGTGGTGTTTGGTTTGATGCTTACGACAAAAACGGCAACGTGCAGGCGACATACTATGGTTTCATAGAAGAGATATGGGAGCTAGCCTACGGTCGGTTGAAGGCAGCTCTTTTTCGCTGCTAGTGCGTCCGGCTCGAGGAAATCAACACTGACAGCGAAGGGTTCACTACCGTTGATCTCACTAAGACTGCATACAGAGACGACCCCTTCGTCCTTATAAGAGATGTTATGCAAGTATTCTATGCAAGGGACAACAAGACAAAAGAAAGGCTAAAAGTAGTCCTAGAAGGGAAAAGGAAGATTGTCGGTGTCGATGGAGTGACGAACGAAGAAGACTACAGGGGCTATCAGGAAATGCCTCCATTCGAGGCGAACATACCCCTACCTATCCTTGAAGAGGGTGACGAACCTGCTTACGTATGGCTTGATCACACTGAGGCCCTCATTGTTGATGCATCTAAAGATAGTTAGATTATTGTTAACTATATAATCATTATTCAGACGTTGTTCACCAACTATGTAATCAAATTTCTATTTTGTGCGCTTCTCTAAAATTAAATAATTGACTATGTAATCAAATATTGAGATGATGTTCAGAAACACTATTATTTGATAATTATAGATCATTAATTAATTATCATGGAATTAAATAATCGAGACACAAATATTTGTATTATTTTACAATAAATTATATGTATTTACATGCACTAAACGGATAAAAGAAAAAACATAACGTAAACTAATGTAATCCCTAATGCTAATGCAGTGGTTAAGGCCCTATAATCCGGACCTCGAATTAATTAACTCCAGTTTAGAGGATAAAACAAAAAAGAAAACCTACCTTGACGTACTCCCTATCATAGCGCGGCGGTAAAAGCCAGCTACTGTGAAGCCCACGCCCTTGGTTTGAATCCTAGGTGCGGCAAACTTTCTTTTATATTTTTACAGAATTAAATGAACCTCAACTTAAACTATAAAAATGATAACAAAACGTTTCCTAACGTAAATCCTCCTTTAACGCAGCAGTTAAGCCACTAATCCCCCTTTCTCGCTCCCTCGGATCGAAACCCAGGCGGGACAAAAAATTTTTTTTTTTTTATCCAGAGCCCACGGTAGTGGCTCTGATTTAAAAAAAAAAAAATTTGAGTGCCTGCAGCAGCGGAAGCTGCTTTGGTAGGCCTATCACTATTGGTTTTTGCATAAAAACCAACAGTGATACATGAAATCACTGCCGGTTCTAAAAACTAGCACTAATGACACCTATCACTACCGGTTTTTTATCAAAACCGACAGTGATAAGAATATTCCCTCCATGGGCCAGTGCTCCCGCTGATCACCATAGCACGAGCACTGCTCCCACCTACCATGATAGCTAGCCTATAAAATGGTGCCCTGCTAGGGAGCCTCTCCACGTCTAGTACTTGTGTTTATTTTGCAACTCTATTTGTTTGCTGTTTATTTCTCCAGTTCGTTCTCTGTTTGCTAGTTTCCACATACATGGCCTCTCTGTGGGGTATCATTATGTGTCGTAATCCACCAAAATGGTGCACACAAGAGGTATTAGAAGAATGCTAATGAAGATAGAGCAACGCCAAAGATTGGAGACGCCACGAGGTTCACAGAGCCATCCACTGCGGTGCGCTCTAGTCTGTATGTCCAGAGAGACCTAGTGTGCTCTGGGCAAATTCCTGTCCTGGAGTGGCATTGGTTCATCGGTGCGGTGCCGAGCTCAATCCGGTGTGCTCTAGACTATACCGAGAAAAAGGCCATGTATAGCAGAGGCATGGATTCATCGATGCCACCTTGTCATCTCCAACCGGTATACCTCATAGACCACCTCGTCGCTACTGTTTGACCCTAGTTGGTGCTAGAAAAATGCTACTGAGGTGGTTAAATTACAATGTGTTGATACACCTTGATTGTAACATTGACCTATACGCAAATAGGTCTTTGTTATTGTATATGTAATTTTAGTGTAAGGTCTTTGTTATCATATATGTAATTTATTTCTAATATTTTTGCTATTTTTTGATGTATTTCTGTACTCTATCTAAATAAATATATCATTGTTGTTAAAACTTTCCCACGGGCCTTTACATTTATGCACCTTCACTGTTGGTTCTATTTAAAAATCGGCAGTGATAAAATAAACCGTCGGCCACATACATGGATCCCACCCACCCACGAACTCTCACAATTGTTGGGCAACTAGAAATCTACATTCCGTTGTCGCATTGGTCTCAAAATTATTCTTAGGCTTGCACGTACCACAGGTGAAGGAAACACCAAGTTTGGGATTTTCCGGAGATGCTTTGCTACTTTCTGAGGTTTAATTGAATTTCAGCGCGACGACATCGATTAATTATAGGTTGAACTCTACCCACGAAAAGATCCAGAATTGTGCCAAACTTTTACATAGGGTCTCATGTGCCCTATGGATCAGAATTTTGTTTAGATCAATGAAAAAATCTAGTGGGTCGAAAATGTAATTCACCCTCTTTTGTCTCATTCAGAGAAAAATATAATAATAAAAAATGAACAAAAAAACCTAAGATCTTGTGTGGGGCCTTAATTTGGGTATATATGCTTGCCAAAAAAATTTCAAGCTATTTTGACATAGGCAGAGTATACATGCTTCACAGAGGTACATGAGCCCTTTCATCGAATCATGACTACACATAGGATATCAAGGTTTCTGTAGTTCATATGCATTTCGGTGTCGTATTAGTCTCAAACTTTTTCTTAGGCTTGCACATGCCACGGGTGAAGGAAACACCAAGTTTGGGATTTTTTGGAGATGGTTTGCTACTTTCTAAGGTTTAATTGAATTTCCGCGCGACGTCACCTATTAAATATAGGTTGAATGGAGTCTACCCACGAAAAGATCCGGAATGGTGCCAAACTTTTACATAGGCTCTCATGTGCCCTTGGGATAAGAATTTTGTGGAGGTCGATCAAAAAATCTATTGGGTCCAAGATGGAATTCACCCTCTTTCGTCTCATTCAGCACATAGAAAAATATAATAAATAAATAAACTGATCAGAAAAACCTAAGATCCTCTGTGGGGTTACATGCTTGCCAAAAAAAATTTAAGCCACTTCGACATAGGAATACACATGCTTCTATTTATTCAGTATATAAAAGGATTTTTTTATAGATATAAACATCACTGTCGGTTTCAAAAAACCGGCAGTTATGAGACGAAATCGACAATGATGCTCGTTATCACTGCCAGTTCGTTTTGAAAACCGGCAGTGATTTATAAAAAATTTAAAAAATTGTGCCAGCCCTCTGGTTCGAGCTCAAGTCTCGAGGACCAGAGTTCTGAGTCTTAACCACTGCTCTAGTATAGGAGGTGTGCCAAGGCGTATTTTATTTTTTCTTTTTGACCTTTTAGAGCGCTTAATAATTTATAAAATTAAACCAAAAAATTGGGAAGCCTAGGACTCGAACACGGGTCTTGGGGGCTATATTACGCGGTGTTAATCGTTGCGCCAGTCAAAGGATTTCGAAAGAAAGGGACAAGATATGCTACTTAGCCCGTAACCGCTGCACCCCCATCACTATCGGGTCCAGGAATGGCCCGGTAGTGATCTTGCCTCATCACTATCGGTTTAGACCTTGCAACCGACAGTGATGAGCCATTGGGATAAAAGCAAGGCGCGGGGTGAAATTTTCAAAATTCATTTCAACCCCGCGCCAACCCCTCCCCTCGTGCCACCGGAGCACCACCCCGTGCCGACGGGCACCAGCGCCCCCCGCGCACCCGTCCACCGCCCCCCTTGTCGCCATTCCCAGCCTCGCGCTTCTCTTCTTCGACTCTGACGCCCGTGTGTCCCCTCGATGCGTCCCCATTAGTCCTGCGCCAGTGCCCACAATGCCATCCACCGCCCCACGCCGGAGCACCGCACCGTCCGTGCCCTCGTTCCTCGTTCACAACGCTGGTCGTGCCCCTCCTCCTCCATGCCTGCACTCCCACTGCCAAGGCCTTCAGGAGCGCACGGACAACTGCTTCCCCACCCTCTACGGTGAGTGCGTGGCTCACTGCCCGCTATGTGCTTGATGAAATGCTCGTTAGGTTAGCCGAGGCCAACCTGGGCTCTGCACCCCCCCCCCCCTTCCTTCTTGCATACATGCTTCAATTGCATATGAGAGTAGATTGTGGTGGAATGAATTGTGCGTGTTTTCATACCGTGGTGTGAATTGGAAGTAATAGTTTGTTAAAATTTGTTGCCCGGTTAACATGCATCGGAATTCGGGTACAACAGTTAAATCAAAACCGCTTGGTATAATATAGAAGGTGTAAAATTGCAGTACATGTATTAATTTGCAGTAGCGTGTGTTATCTCATGATGGTTTTGTTGATGTTGTATCCTAGTTGGTGTCATCAGAAGACTAGATAGGAACTGGTTTTGTACCTTTTTGTGAGTTGGGTAACCACTTGCAATGAATTAGTTTTCTGTGTAGCTTCCCTAACTAGGTTCCATCTCATTTTTGGAATTGTTGCATCATTTTGGTGTTTGTGTTTGATGCTAAGTTTCTGTTCTCTTTTTTTTGTATATGCCATTAGTAGTTGTCCATAGCCAAAACTAACCATGATTGTGTCACAGCCATGACTCATCGTCGCTTGTTACCCCATCGCCGAAGAACAGATCAGCAACAAGAAGCGGCTAATATCACTAGGACAGGAGAGCCGCATGATCCGATAAACGGTAACGGTGTCAATCAGGACGGTGATAACGAGCAGCCATGGACCCCGTCTGGCCTGCTCGAGCTGGGTCAAAATGACCAAGATGGCCAGGTAACTTTGGTACCATGTGACTATGTAGCCACATGTGACCATGTGACTAATCAATTGAGAGGGTCATAGCTTACTTGGAGTCTCCAGCAAGAGCCTTCACCAGCCGAGGAGCCAGAGGGTTCGGGTAGCAGGAAGGCCAGATCCAAGCGAGGCGTGTCAAAGCTTCCTATTGGTAGGAATGCACACTAGCACATCACTGAGTTTGATGAATTCGGGGATCCACTCTCACCGCCTATAGCTTTGACCAAATACAAGACTATACTTGGGTTACTTGTAAGGGACTTCATCCCGATTAGATACAGGAAGTGGATTGGGAAAGATAATGACCCATGGAGGGTTCCCAAAAGTGAGAACGATTACATATGGGATATCAAGATCCCAGAGTATTTCACTTTCCCAACGGAGTATGACAAGGAGGTAGTAAAGAAAAAAGCAAAAGAAATCATGGGGACATGCTTCAAGAATTTCAAGGGGACATTGTACAAGCATTTTGTCCTCCAAAATAAAGAGTCAGATTTCGATGGTGGATAGTTTAGCAAGTAGAAGGACTTCTGGCAGGATTTCAAGGAATATAGGTTATCTGAGGAGTACTTAGAACTGAGCAGGAAGAATAAGGAGAACTTGCAGAAAGCGATGAATCCTCATCATCTCAGCTCTCGTGGCTAAGCCAAAAAGATGCCAGAATTTGAAGCAGAACTTAAAAAGATGGATCGCCTTGCTGAGGAAGGCATTTAGGTTGAGACTGCCCATTGGGAGCCAAGATCAGTAATATACTGTATGGGGAGGAATGTACGCCACACTGAGGATAGGAGCTTTAGCTCCACAAATCCACCTTTGAGGGAACTCATCCAGAGGATCTCCTAGGTAACTAAGGAGGTGAGGCAAGGGACTCACACTTCTACTAGGGAGAAAGACGTGCTCACCCAAGCACATGGAACCAAGGAGCATCCTAGTTGCACTAGAGGAACTGGTGTTGTTCCTTGGAAACTAGCATTCCCTGAAGAATCTCACACTTACCGGAGCCACTCGAGGGGTACAGTAGAACAGGAGGCAGAGTGTTTGAGGCAACTAAAAGAGATGGAAGATAGAATGGATGCATGGATTGAAGCGACTATTGAAGCATGAGTCTAGCAATTTTTGTTGTCCAAGGGGTCAGGAGTACCACAAAACCCTACTCCTACTGCCTTTAGCCCACAGTTGAGGGGTCGCGGCAGCTATGGATCGATCCCGCTCGATGAAGAAGATGCGAATGTGCCTCATCCGATGGATGGCATCATTGAACACGTGAATGTCAAGATGTACATCCGTTAGGAATGAACAAAGGACAAGGTGGCGCTCGGCCAAGCTTGGCCTATGGGAGACGAGACCATTAATGGCTGTCTAATTCCACAAGGGTACGCTCGCGTCACCATTGACAGAATACTTGATAAGAAGTATAACAAGATACACATTGAGTACCCCGTAGCAAAAGACACGCCAAAAATTGGTCATAACAAGGGCTCTCAAGTGGCCTGGTGTAAGGGCTTCATTAAGCTTGACCACCAATTGTCCTCTCATGATGAGGATGACTGCGAGTCTTCGCCCACCCGCGATGATCACTCACCATCTCCCAACAGAGATCATTCCACTCCTCATCCCTTGCCATTACCCCTGAGAAGACAGAGGTCTCCTTCTATTCCTCCTCGTTCGACTCCATCTTCATCAGCCCTAAGAAAATAGAAGACTCCTCCTCCAGATTCATCAGCCCTAGGAAAACAGAATTCTCATCGTCATCCTCCTCCTCCTCCTCCACCTCAGCCCAAAACAAGATCAAAGACATCCTCGTAGTCGCAGAAAAGGTCCTTAGATTCGGTCGCTAATGCTCCCAAAGTGGATCAACAAAAAAAACAAAAGGCCGTTCAGGGCCGCATTACAAACTTGATGAAAGAAAAATTTAGAGCACACATCTCGAAGGAAGATTGTGTTAGTTTCTTCAATCTCTGTGCTTCACTGCCTTAGTGTTTGTTGAAGTCCGAATTCGAAAGACAAACACAGAATAAGTACGCTACAATAAGAGCCAAAAAAATACACAATAAAGATTTAAAAAAGATACAGAAGTACGTCGAAGACAACCCTGAATTAACCATGTAAGAGGCACCGAACATCTATTATGATGTACAAGGGACGAGAACACCGACAATGAAGTATGAAAGGGGCAATCTTTTAGTTCTCAATGACGAATATAAAAAATTAACAACATATATGCACCATTTGCATTAATCTTACATGGCTCAAGCAACAGAGACGGTGCACTTTGGTTTTGAGGTTATTATCCGTTCACCACATGTTTTTCATTATCTTGAAGAAGAGAAATTCGATATCGAGTGGGAGTGCTTGTTCCAGCTATACCAGAAACGCTCTCTCGATTCACAAATGTTGACGATGTGGACTATGTAAGTACCCTACACGTACGATATTATAATTAACTACTCTCTCGAGATACAAATTGTTAACTTTTGAGTACTTCCCATAATTTTATGTAGGTGTATAGTAAAATTTTGCATACTAAAAAGTAAATGAGATAACATAGGCTTCTTGGACTCTGGGCGAGTCAATGAGAAGACATGTTTAGGCCTCCATAGATGTGACATGGAAGACCTGAAAGAGAGATAGATTGTTGTTTTTGATGAATTCAAGATGAAGAACAAAAGCCACATGCTTGTAGCCTAGTACTACGAGTACGTGTTCTTGGCTTTTAATTTTATGCTTATTTTTTCGTTAAGATTATTCGATAATTAGGATTCTATGATTGCAGCAACTATTTCGTCTTCATTTGTGTCAATCTTGCTAAAAATCTGATCGAGGTGTGGGATCCGAAGAAAAAACCATTTCATCATCTGGATGCCCTGGTGGCAGTGCTGAATTAGTAAGCGATCGTAATAACATATTATTTTCTAATCTCATATACCGTTTTCTAATGTTTCTTCTTTTAATGTTGCACAGTGTCTGAAGAAAACATATCGGTGGAACGCAGGTCCCATTCAAGGTTGTCTAAATGGAGGGGAAGTACCTAAAACAGTTAGCGGGAAGCAATGAATGCGGGTTTTATGTAATGTGGGCAATGCTTCGCTACATCGGCGGAAAATCGGAAGAAGCAGATAAGTTAGTGTGTATAATCCCCATTTCATTTATGTCTGTTAATAATTCAACAAAATGATTTTTTGATTTCTCTTTGCATATCATCTTTTTTGAACGTTAGCGCAAAAAATATAACCACGAAAGACTGTTAGACATGGATATCGTCGCACTGCAATCGGAGCTGGTAAAATTCATCTTAGCCGAGGTATTGAAAAAAGATGGAGTATTTTCCATTGCACAATCCATGAAGTTCAAGGACCAGTATGGCCCAGAGCGGCTCGCTAGATTATTGTAAGAAGTCTAAGAAGCATGCTTCATCTTATCGAATAATTTCTTTTTTATTTTTAGGGATCGAGATCTTGATAACAACATTTGAACTATAACCGTAACATTTGTAATGTCTAATATTGATGGACCCGTCGTCTACATAGCGTATATAAAGCGAAACCTGATTCCACGAAAAAATATAAATTAAAATAAATTATAAAACAATAAAATACGAACGGGCCATTACTGCCGGTTAGCAACAAACCTGCAGTGATGGCCAAGATGGCACTGCTGGCTTGATCCACAAACCGGCAACGTTGGCTTAGACATCACTGCCGGATCTTGTCCCAAACTGGCAGTGCTGGTTACGACAACACTGCCGGCTAAAGACATAAACCGACAGTGATGTTAGAGGTTACACTGCCGGGTGGTTTCATGAACCGACAGTGTTGGTGGAACTGAACTATGCCGAGTTGTATAAAGGACCGACAGTGAAGTTGCAGAACACTGCCAGTTTGTAGGAACCGACAGTGATAGTTAACCCTATCACTGCTGGTTTGGTTGTGCCGGTTCAAAATCCGTCAGTGATGGAGTGTTTTGAACCGGCGACAGTATTGTCCTGATCTGGAGTAGTGGAGGAGGATGACCCCAAAGGCGCCGACATTGAGGAGAAGCATGATCTTGGCCGTGAACAACTTGGCTTTCTTGGGCGCGTAGACGAAGTACATGACCATGTAGATGGTCTCGATGAAGCAGCCGGCTGCGTGGATGGTGATGAGGAAGGTCTCGTTGGACTTGATCAGTGCGTAGAAGATCCACAGCATGGCGCTGAACAGGGCAACCACGTAGGGAACCGACTGGAAACCCTCCGTCGACTTGCTGTTTGTAGATGCGGTAGAACGTCGGTCTGTATAGCATGGGCGCAAGGATCATCATCAGACCCGAGCATATCAATTTTGAATCGAATAATTAAAATAACGGATGGAAATGGATAGCAGTGTTTCAATTTAATGATGAACATCTGAAGTAGTAGTGACAATTTAGGAAGTTATGTCACTTACATCGGGGCCAGGAAGGTCATGAAGGAGATGACGTTGCCTGCAAAGCAAACAAAAAAAAAGGCACCAAGATCAGCCATTTGAAAAAGTTGCCAAAGAGAGCCCAAATAAAGCTGGGATAAGTTGTGATAAGCTGACACTTTACATCTCTGGCCGGTCTAATTTGCCTTTTGTTGTGAGCAAAGATTGGCGAGGATTTACTGTTAATTTGCAAGACGAGGTTTTTGTGGTATATTGCAGTAGTGCACTATGACGTCATCAGACCCATCATGTGCTAGGATAACCCTAAATGTCTCAAAAGACCGGTTGCTATCTCGACACGTAGTCTATTACGAGAACTGTATAGGCCAACAAAAGCATTGATCAAAGATGACAGCGGTGATATAATCTAGTGATGCATGCTTCTCGTGCAACTAACTGAACTAAGTGATAGTGATTATGACCACAAGAAACGTGTTATTTTGGGAAACGCTTGGAAGGCAGCACAGGCTCCTCTACTATTGGTTGACGATCAACGACGGGCAAATCTCACTAAGTGGCTTCTATAGTACCAGGCACTAACAGCTAACGAATTATAAGATATTTCTGAATACACAATTATAGCAAAATGTGAAGTGCATGCTAATGTATGGAACATAATAGAAAAGATGAAAATTTGCAAAATTCATGGCCTTGCAGCTCTTGTTCAGTGAAAATGTAATATATATGTACCTAGAAGGCCAAAAGCGAATGCCCAGGGGTGCTGCAGAGATAGGCCTGCCATTGCGACACAGAAAGGGTGCTACAAATAATACGGTTGCAAGGCAGCTATACAACTGAACTAACAGTTGATGGTGTTGTTAGGCTTTTGAACAACTTCTCTTCCTCTCTTTCCCATTGGCAGTGGGGGAGCTACAGGGTATGCCCGGGCAAGTAAGCACGTATATATACGTATTTATATAAAAAAAGAAAAAACACTCATCTGATGTGTACCTGAGAGCCGAGGCCGAGCGTGCAAGCGCCGAGCGTGAGCGAGAGGCAGGACGCGAGCGAGCGTCAGGCCCACACGGGCACGCGGACCATGTGGCCAGCGACGACGAAGACGCCAATAGCCCAATACGGATCGAGGCAGCACCGCCGTATACTTCGAGTCTTCTACGCTTGACGGTTCGTCTAATCATCTTCATCACGATTCACGCGTCCTGTGTGGCTGCTCGCCTAGATCACTCACGTCGTCCACCGCCGTTGGCTGTAGCCCGTGGCCCATCATTGTCCAGTCGTCCTCATGACCTCATCCCGTTTGCCGTTCGGCACTTCAGCCTTCACCCTGCCCTACGACCGCACCGACATTTGTGATCGGAATTATTCAGCCGTTCAGGTCAGATTCAATCCTTGTTCTTCGGCTTTTTGTAAAAAAATCATATGTACTTTAATTGCTAATTGCTTAGCGCTAAAATCATAAAATCATCCATCACGCAGCGAGGTCGATGATTTGTCCCAACATCAGAGTCGATCTAGATTGATCTTTTGTTTAGTACTTGTATCATGTGAGTGATCCATAATCGCATATGCAAGCGCAATTTATTTAATTTGGAACTAAATTACATCAAGAGATGGGTTTGCCTAGGCCTGGAGATACTCGATGGGGATCTCATTACAAAGTTGTATGTAGCATCATTACTATGTATGAAGCAATCCATGATGTACTGGTTGATCTAGGGGATGATCCTGCATATAAGGATGATTGGACCAAAATACATTTTGTGACTGGAGCATTTGAGAACTTTGAATTTGTTTTCTTTGCACACTTAATGTATATTTTTCTTGGATATACAAATGAGTTATCTGAGTGTTTGCAAAGAAGGAACTAAGATATTCTTAATGCAATATCACTTTTTAATGTGGCAAAGAAAAGAATGCAATAATTGAGGTCTCATGGTTGGAATAATTTTCTTGAGAAGGTCACTTCATTTTGCGATAAACATGTTGTTGAAGTTCCTGCTATGGATGGTGATTATGTTCCTTATGAAAAATCAGCAAGGAAAGCTTGTGCCCAAAAGCAAACCAATGATGACCGCTTTATAAGAGAAGTATATATTGGTATCATTGATCAAACAAGTCAAGAACTTGATAACCGGTTTGACGAGATTAATATGGAGTTGTTGTCTTATATGTCGGCCTTCAGTCCTTCCATGTCATTTGCTTCTTTTGATGCACAGAAACTACGTAGACTAGCTGAGTTCTACCCAAAGGAGTTCTCAAATAATAAATTGCTCAAACTTGAATTGTAGCTACATAATTATATTGATGACATGAGACAGGATGATAGCTTTAAAGGTCTAGACAATATTGTTGATCTCTCAGTTAAGCTTGTTAAAACAAAGAGGTACAAAGTGTATGATATGGTTTATGAGCTCCTCAAATTGGTATTGCTTCTACCCATGGTAAGGACAAGTGTTGAAAGGGTATTTCTGCAATGGTTTTTGTGAAAACAAAGTTAAGAAATAAGATGAGAGATAGTCTTTTGGATGATTGTCTAGTCACTTTCATTGAGTGGGATATTTTCTTTGAAGTTGGTGAAGATGATATAATCAAGACATTTATGTCCCTTTGAAAACGTCGAATAAAATAGTTACAAGAATAGTATTGTAAATCTCCGGTTCTCTTTTATGCCTTATTTCAATTATCGGTATGGCATTTGAACTATTTATACTGTACTTATTGGATGGTTTGAACTTAATCCATGAATTTAAGCCTTATTGTGTTATTTAGTGCATATATACCAAATCATGTTGTCAATTTTACAATTATTACCAAATTGTTGAAATAGATTTACCGAATTGTATATAAAAATTTTTGGACCGCATACCTTTAGACAAAATCCTAGATTCGCCACTGTCCATTGGCCATTGCAGGAGGGGCACGAAGAGCTCTGAGGAGAGTTCTCTGTGTTGTTCTCAGAAACTCTGGCAATGATACGATGACTGTGGGGCGCTTCATATAGGAGGTGGCACGCATGCCTTGGTATACATCTGCAGCCAGCACTGGGCTCTCAATCACATCTAAACCCTAAACGATTGAGCATGGAATATAATTCAAAGACATTTTTCAATGATATATTTCTGGACATGAATAATTGATTTTAATAAATTGCAGCCTGGTTCGTTTTGTTGCTGGTTCGTGAAGAAGTATTGCTGGCTGGTTTGTGTCAGAGAAAAATACTGTTCCGGCTGGAAATTTACGATCATTTACGACAAGTCACAGCCAAACGAACAGGCTGTTGATCTATATTAATAGAGATAATCATGGTCGTTGCATAAAGAGTTAGCTTTGTGCAAGCTTTATGAGTATAATATATGGGCTAGTGCTTGAGTAGTACACTCCGAATTGTTCTGCACTGCCCGTGGAACTCTCCAACCTGCTTCGCATACAACAGTAACTAATTAGGATCGAGTAGAAGCTAGGCGCCACACAACAGCAAAATTTATCTTCACAACTTTCGTCTCTAAAGACAGATTTACTTCATTCTATTGTCAGTTTAGTACCAAGTAATATCTTGTAATTTAACAATAAAATAATTTATTCATGGTTTGGGGAAAATATTATACACGGTATACCACAGCCCATCTTTAGCATCTTCCCATGTGTCGTTATAAACCGTTTTAATGACCTACCATCGGTCATTATATATCTATACTAACTCTTCTGTGTGTCATTAATTAAAATAGTATTGCTCTTTTAAGTTATATTTATATTATATACTCAATAAAAAGTGTAAAGTGGTAAAATACGCGGTTGCACTTGTGTACTGTAATTCAACCATAGCAGATCCATGTCGTCATTTTTAAATAGTACTGGAATAATGGCTATGTTAGTGGATTGGTTCCCCCCAGCTTCTTTTTCTATATATGCATATTTCTTGGTTTCCAATCAACTCAGCTATTATATATAGACATATACTTGACATATTAAGGATTACTTGTGCTCCATATTACCATCTGATACACATGACAAACTAATTATTGTATGAAATAATAATCTTCCTCCTGTTCTAAGTTTAGGCCACCGTAAAATGCATTTATTACAACCTTATTATGCATGCTTCACTTTTTTTAAACAATTCTTCATGGAAACTAATTTCCACTGCTCAGCTTCAAAACACTTCACTTTTATGAAATAAAGCGGCCTCCGATGGACAACATAAAACTGTGTGTTTGATTCCTCACCGTGATTATATGAGGCAAAATAAAGTAAGCAGCTAGTACCTACTAAAGTGGATGTTGTATATTACTCCGTCCATTTTAATATGTGAGATGACTTATTAGTTCAAAATAATTAGTTAGAACTGATTATCTTGTCGTAAACGTTATATATAATTAAAAAAGAGGCGGGGGCACATGACTTCACGATACCATGTGCTTGATTATTCAAATTTTAGGTAACAAGTTGTCGCTGTTCAGTTTTACATGGTAAACTGCTAATAGCCTACTTTTCCACAATATTATACACGATTATCAAATAATCACCACAATCCAGGCCAAAAAAAAAAGATTTCAGTCACAGTGGCCACGTGCACTCAGTGTTGGGAATGTTCCAAATTGTAAGTCGTTTTGACCTTTTTTTTAGATACATTACTTTTACTATATATCTACATATAATATAGGTTTAAGTGCATAGTAAAACCTATATGTATCTAAAAAAGCCAGAACGGTACATACTGAAAACCATGTATCTAAAAAAGCTAAAACGTATTATAATTTAGAATGGAGGGAGTATGTCAATACCTTAATCAAAACAGATAAATTACAAGCAAGAAAACTTCTAATATTATGTTCTACAAAATTATGGATTGACACATGGAGGAAACGAACTTCAGCAGCCTATGGATATAACAACCAGAAATATTTGATATACTCTTTGAGTGACCAGCAGGCTCTTGCCGTTGTGGATATGACTGTTTTGTTTGCATAAGGTTCCTCTTTGTACTGAGTTTAATATGTAATAGTAGCTTTCATGGTAGCACTTTTGTTTTAATTAGCTTTGAGAATTTTACTACATTAAGCTTGCCAAAGAGAATGGACCATTATTTGAAGCAAACTTTTAGTTTGTTTTGTTACAATTAATCTTAATCCTCAAAAGGTGGTTCAGGTCTCCTCAATTTCTATTAAGGCGCCGTTCGGTTTGGCATTCCCGGCCATTCAAGGCCAGGATTAGTTCCTCTTTAGTACAAATTACTGAACTCACTACGTAAAAAACGATTTTTAGCAACGACTTGATTTTTTTGTAGGGGCAGCTGGTGATGGAGCCGCCCCTACAGTGCGTGCTGGGGTACCCAGACACCAGCCGCCCCTACAAATAGAACAGCATGGGCAGCTGGTGATACGAACCGCCCCTACAAATGGGGTCTGATTTGTAGGGGCGGCTCAATCACCAGCCGCCCCTGGAGTTTCTATTTGTAGGGGCGGCTGGTGATTGAGCCGCCTACAAATGCCCTGTATTTATAGCTCCAATTTGTAGGGGCGGCTCAATCACCAGCCGCCCCTACAAATGTCCTTCATATAAAACAGATGCAACATCGTCTTCTTCCTCGGCCCACTCACTCTAACCCGTGAAAGAAAGGTGGGGAGGCCTTGGGCACCTCCCAAAAATTGCTCTACTAAGGGGGAGAAGGTTTTGGTCTGAAATCCTTTGGTGGAGAGGTTGTTTTTCTCTCTCTTTTATGGTGCTTGAGCTACTTATGAAGCAAATTAGACCCAAGTTTTATATGTACTAGGGTAAATTAGGGAGGGAACAAGATCATACCCTTATTTGATCCATGTTTCTTGATTTTAGTGAACAATTAGTTAGTTTTATGGATGTTTCAAGTGCATGTGGATCTAGATCTAGGGTTTGATTTTTTTTTATTATTTTTGTTTTTATAAATTTATGTTTGATAAAATTGGACTAGGGTTTGTATGAAAGATATTGGGTAAAGTATAATTGTTGCTAATTGTTGCCTTTGAAATTGTTTATTGTAATCAATAAATATGTATTTTAATTATTTATGGATAAATGGGCCATTAATTAATTTTCCTTTACCATGGTGTGTTTGTATGCTTAATGTAATTATATTAGATTTATATTCATATATATCTGAAGTATATATAATTATTCTCAAGTAATTATTAATTTGTTTCATTTTTATATATATCTGAATAAGTAGTCCTTTAATGTTTGTTTTGTTGTTGTTGTAAAAGATGGAGTACAGGAACTCTTGGATGTATGGTTCGTTAAGGTTCAAGGTAGGTTTCCGTGAAGAGGTGGATAAATTTATTGAAGCCGCAAAGAAGCATGCAACGGCATTGAAAGAGAATAAGGATACAATTATTTGCCCATGTAAAGATTGCAAGAATCGTATGGCATGGACAGATGTGACTATCATCAGATCACATTTGATTATGCGAGGATTTATTGAGGACTACACAGTGTGGATTCATCATGGTGAAATGGTTATTGTTAACGACGAGGATGAGCAGGAATACGACGACGAAACCATAGAATCCCTGTCCCAGTATTCAGCAGAGCTTGATGCACAAATGGATTTCGAGTTTGGCAATGAACAAGGTGGTGATGCTGGTGGTTGGGATGGTAATGACGAAGGTGGTGCCAATAATGATGGTGGAGCACGTGTCGAAGATGAAGATGATTGGAGGACATGATTCGAGACCTTGGACCAGAGATTTTACTAAATAGCCCGAAAGGTCTAGAAAATTTGGAAAGGGTGACAAAAGCATCGAAGGAGACTGTGTATGGTGTTGAAAAGGGTTGTCCGACACATTGGACATTGCTATATTTTGTGCTTGAGCTGCTCATCCTGATGGCTAAGTACGGCTGGTCAGACTGTAGTTTCAATGATCTATTGCATCTCCTGTCATGGGTGCTGCCACAACCAAACTCAGTTCTCACCAACACATACCAAGTGAAGAAGGTCATAAGTCCATTGACAATGGGGGTTGAAAAAATCCATGCATGCCCCAACCACTATATACTTTTTCATGGTGAAACGTTCAAGTCACTGGATAAATGTCCTCGGTGTGGGGCTAGCTGGTACAAGAACAATGACCTTTACGGTGGGGATGAAGCCTCCACGGGGAAAAAAAGGAATAAGAAGGGTATAAAAAAGGTGGTACAAGAATCTCAGCCCCCAGAGGATACTCCATTAGGCAATGATGCAAAGCAAAGAAGAATTCCTACCTTGGTAACGTGGTACCTGCCAGTGACCGACCGCTTGAGACGTATCTTCCTAAACCCTAAAGAAGCCGCACTCATGACATGGTGGGATAATGAGCGCAAGGTGGATGATGATAAGATTGCACACCCGGCTGATTATAGTCAGTGGCAAAGGTTTGATGAGAAGCACAAAGAATTCAGCGATGACCCAAGGAATGTACGGTTTGGCTTGAGCACCGATGGAATGAATCCCTTCAATGAGAGGATGAGTGACCACAGCACATGGCCAGTGATCTTGACCATGTACAACATCCCAACATGGTTGTGTCAGAAGAGAAAGTACCTTCTTCTCACTATTTTTATTTCTGGCCCTAAACAACCAGGCATTGATATAGAAGTGTTCCTTGAGCCTTTGATGCAAGAAATGGAGAGGCTATGGAGGCATGGGGAGCAGATGTACGATGCATTCCGAAAGGAGGACTTCATATGTAGAGCAATAATATTTGTTACTACCAATGATTACCCCGCGCTGTTTGCTTTGTCTGGACAGATCAAAGGGAAGATGGGATGCTTGGTTTGCTTGGATGGTACTACATGGGTGTACCTGGATGCATCCAAGAAGATAGTTTATCTAAGGAACCAACGCTTCTTAAAGACAAGTCACAAGTACCGCAGTAAATTGTTCTTTAGATTTTATGACAACGCCTCAGAGATTGAACCCCCTCTAGAGAGACGTCATAACGGAGAACACGTGTACAGAATGGTGAAAAACATACGCGTCGTCTATGGAAAGAAGAATCCGGATGGGACGAATAGAGATAGAAGCACACCTCCTGTCGAAGGAGTACCTTTCAAGAAACAATCGATCTTCTTTTAGTATCTGCCTTATTGGCCAGACTTAGAGGTCTCCCATGCCACTGATGCTATGCACGTGCAGAAGAATGTCTTTGAGAGTCTTATTGCTACCTTGATGGACACAGGTAAGTCAAAGGATGGACTGAAAGCACAGAAAGACATAGTGCAGCTAAACGTGATGCCACAACTTCACCCGGTACCTGAGGCTAATGGAAAATACACTCTGCCCGAGGCGTGCTTCAACCTAACATCAGACAAGAAGAGAGCTATATGCACTTTCCTGAGGGGGATCAAAGTCCTGACTGGGTTTTCAGCAAATGTGAAGAAGCTAGTGTCGATGAAGGACTTATCAATAACACACTGCAAGACTCACGATTGTCATGTGATGCTGATAGTGTTTCTACCTATTGCAATCAGGGCTATAAAGCCAGAGTTCTTGAAAATAACCATCACCCGCATGTGCTACTTCTTTTCGAAGATCTCACAGAAGACAATTGGCAAGCAAGAGCTGAGTGACCTACATGAATTTGTGGTGGAGACACAAAATCAACTGAAGATGTGTTTACCTCTTGCTTTTTTTGATATAATGCCACATCTCATGATTCACATGGTTCATCAGATACAGGCGCTGGACCCTAGCTACTTGCATGAAATGTGGTCCTACGAGCGGTTCATGTCGGTTCTAACTCGATACGTGCATAATCGAGCATACCTAGAGGGCTCCATGATAGAGGGTTACAGTACTGAACAAGTCGTCGAGTGCTGTCAAGAGTACCTAAAAGTACAGAAAGGGATTGGTAAATCCGATTCTTGTCACAAGGGTAGACTGGCTGGGAAGGGCACCAATGGTAGAAAAGTGTTCATTGACTATGATTACAAAGAGGTGAGTCAGGTGCATTACAGTGTCTTGCAGAGTACACAACTGATGTAACCATACATTGATGAACACTTGGCTATCATTATAGCGGAGAGAAATAACCGTTCGGATGATTGGGTCATGAAACAACACAAGCAACGACTAACTACAAGGTTAAAGGACCAAAACATACCGCCTAGAGAAACCATAGACTCTATTACCATCAGTAGGTTAGCGGAAGGGCCATCGAGACAAGTGACATCTTGGAATGCTTATGACATCAATGGGTATACATACTATACCCACGCAAATGATAGTAAATATGTGAACCAAAACAGCAGCGTTCGAATAGAGGCTATCGATGAATTGGGGCGAAAGATCCAATACTTTGGAATCATTGAAGAGATATGGGAACTTGACTATGGAAGGGATATAACGGTGGCCCTATTTCGATGCCGCTGGATCAAACAACACCAACTGAACGAGATCGGATTGAGAGTCCTGAACCTCGAGAATCTAGGCTACCAAGAAGACCCTTGGGTGCTCGCTTCACGTGTCGCACAAGTTTTCTATATGTCTGACCCACAAAGTAACCTCCCCCCGAAGAAAAAGACAAAGCATGTGGTTGCCTCCGGAAAACAGTACATTATTGGAGTTGATGGCGTGGACGATGTTGAAGCTTACAATAACTACGATGAGATGCTGCTATTTACAGACTTTCCTAAAAAGATCAGTGTTGTGGAAAAGAACTTCCCCAAAGATATAATGCCATGGGAACGAAAAGGTGTCAATGGAAAAGTTGTTACAACGGGCTAGCTAGTTGTTGAACGTGTAGTGTTTGTGTAAGTGTGTGTTTGTAAGACTTCATTTATGCATGTGTGTGAGACTATATATTTTTATATGTGTGTGAGACTACATTTTATGCATGTGTGTGAGACTACCATTTGCAACATCCAGATGACTCTATTTAAACATCCACTCTATTACTACTAAAACTTTATGAAATCACTTAACACTTTATGAAATGAAGAAATGACCAAAATAAAAGTAGGAGATCTTGATGAGTTATACAACTTTTATATTCATCATCTTTACAGCTAAAATCATTTAGTGTTTAAAAATCAGGTTTGAAGCTGTCATTTTCTAAAATTTAAAATTTGAATTGTTTAAAATTAGTGACAAACATATATGACTAGACTAAAATGATAGAGCATAATTTTAGAAAATTTTAGGGAAAAAACCATCGTATTTGGAGTTAGTATGAGGGAGAAAAACTAGTTACAAGTTTCAGCCATAGATTAAAAAGAGAAATCATACTTGTTCATTGATCATCATGAACAGTTGTGATTTTTCTTTTTAATCTCTGATTAAAATTTGTAACTAGTCTTTCTCCCTCATACTAAGTCCAAATGTGATGATTTTTTTCCTAAAATTTTCTAAAATCTTGCCCTATCAAGTTAGTGTGTTTATTTGGTCATTCTTTTTATTTGACAAAGTTTGAGCACTTCAAATTTTCAAATTTAAAAAAATGATAAGTTCAAACGAGATTTTCAACCATTAAATGATTTCAGCTGAAAAAGTGATGAATACCAAAGTTGTATAACTCATCAAGATCTACAACTTTTATTTTGATCATTTCTTCATCTGACAAAGTGATAGTAAACATTGTTCACAAATCAACATGTTTCTCGTATAGTTCATGAAACTATGAGTCATATGTGAATTTATGAACAATGTTTACTAATACTTTGTCACATGAAGAAGCGACCAAAATAAAGGTTGTAGATAGTGAGGATTTCAACAACTTTTATGTTCACGACTTTTATTGTTGAAATCATTTAAGGTTTCAAAATCTTGTTTGAAGTTGTCATTTAGTGAAATTCAAAATTTTAACTGTTTAAATTTGGTCAAATAAAAATATGATTAAAATAAAAGTTGTACATAATGATGAGTTCTACAACTTTGGTATTCATGAGTTTTTCATCTGAAATCATTTACTCTTTCAAAATATTGTTTCAAGTTGAAATTGTTGGAATTTCAAAATTTGAATCATTCAAACAAAGTTACATGACAAGTTGACCAAAATAAAAGTTGTACATGTTGATGAGTTATACAACTTTTATGTTTACAACATTTTCATTTTATTTCATTTAATGTCATAAAATTGTTGTCGAAGTTTTAAAATTCAAAATTTTAATTTTTGTTTTTTTGTTTTCTATATTGTTTTGACTACAATTGTTTATATATACATTTCTTTATATATAGAATAATACAAAATATTATATTTGTGCATATACACAATTTTTTTATATTACTTTGTGTTTTTATGATATAAAAAATATAGAATTTATAATTTAAAAAAATAAAAAATATTTGTAGTGGCGGTTGGATCAGGAACCGCCCCTAAAAATGTATTTGTAGGGGCGGCTGGATCAGGAACCGCCCCTACAAATAGTACCGAGTATAAATAGGAAGAAGCGCGCGGGAGTCATCGTCTAGGCGCTGTCTTCTTCCTCCGATGCCGTCAGGCTGCCCCGCGTGCCTAGGGTTTCCGCCGCCGGTCCCGCGCCCGCCCACCACCACCACCCCTCAAGCTCGGCATCTGCACACCCGCCCCCGGCGCCCGCCCCAGCACACCCCGCCCACCGTCCCCGCCTCAAGACGCCTCGTGTCCCGCCCCACAATAATTCCCCGACATCCTGCCCCCGCACCTCACCTCCGTCCCTCCCCTCTTGACGCGCTGAGGCATATCGTCCATCTGGACCGGTAAGTGTCAGATCTCTGCTTGCTCTACGAACTGTGCTTGCTCTATGAAGTACGATCTCTGGTTGCTCTACGAACTCTGGTAGCTAGGTTCCATTTCCCAATGGCAGTGATTCTTAGCTTCTCATTTCTGGTGGTCATTCTAGCATTTATGCATTAACAATGTTATTATTAGTGTATTTTGGGAACGGCAATCTATGCCGCCGGCACAGCGATTTTGTAGGGTCATTGTGGCTTGAATCCATCGCTGGTTTAACCTGGCATCGGTGATGACGTGCTGTAGATCCGTTTTCTGTATATTTTGTACACTGATGGCCCCCTTCAATGTCCTTAATCATCTCCTATAGCAAAGTTTGATGGGTTTAGTCTTTGTTTTGTTGGGTAATTTTCATTTATGTTGGAAAGCTAAAATTTAACCAGTATATGCATTAGGTGGCATTGACTCAAACTCCTTATTAGCTGCGCCTGGCCATATTTGACACCTTATTAGTATCAGCTAGTAGCACGTGTGTGGACATTAGTCGGATCAAACTTGTTACCAAAGTGGCAAACAGCTAGCAGTGGCGCTAGTAGATAAATGGCTACTTTTTTTATGTTCTTGATGACTTGTGGAGGATTAATTGGTTGTCCATGCTAGTTTCTTTGTGATTTGGTTCACATGATAAAAATTCTATAAAAAAGGTTTATCATAATTGTGAAACCTATAGGGAGGATCTCTACAGGATGCCTCTGCAAAACCTCAACCATGGTCAGCAACTGAAGCCTTACCTAAATTATCTGTGCTCCTAGCTAATTTTCTGTTATGTTGACATGCCTGAATTTCATCATAAGTGAAAAAACTTCTTGTGGCAAAGAGGGTGGACTGTGTCCTTTAGAATAAATAACTGTATCTAACCACACATGGATTGTTGGGTGTGAGATAGCAGCTCATCAATAGAATTAAACTCTTAATATGTATATGAGCATTGGCAAAGATGAAGTTAATTGATTGTTGAGGTCTTTTAGGACATGTGGATGATCTAAGCCATTGCATGTATGCTGTTTTAGTCATGTTGAACATCTCCAACAACTCTCCTTTCCTCAAATCCCTAAAACTGGTTATTGGGGAATCCCCTTTAACATCGAGGAATTAAAGGATGGCTGCTCCACCAGTTACCAGTTCCCCTTTAGTCATGTTGACACAGATGGAAAATATAGCACATGATGTAGTAGATTGGTTTGTGAATCTTTTTCTAAGAAGTCCTACTAATGTATAAAACTCCTTTCTTTACACTATCTTTTTTGTAGCACTTGAAGATACCTTGATATCAGTCTGGCTATAGCAGACCATGTATGTCTATCTATAGCATCAGTAATGAATTATAGATAAAATAGGACTCTTTTTTTTTGCATTGATACCGATCTAGCTATAGCAGACCATACATGTATCTCTAGCATTAGCAAAAATAAATTGTAGATGAAATACAAATGTTTTAGTTTAGTTTTAAGCATACCTTTTTCTGTTCAAAAAGAAGTATATAGTTTTTTGGACTATATATTTTTAGCCCTTTATAAAGACATTTATGGCATTAATCTAGCTATAGACCATGCAGTTCTATCACTAGTGATATGGTTTGGCTTGTGAAGTCTCCATATATAGGTATGTCAGTATGTGTAAGTTTGTATGAATTGAATATACTAGGTCTGCAACCATATACAAACATATTAGGAGTCCTACTTATTTAAAGACTTCTTTTTGCACTGCCATGGTAACTAAGAATGCAAGTATTAGTATTAGTAACTAAGAAGATTACCAAGTATACCCTAGGATTGGATTTAAGATTATTTTCCTACTCTTCTAAACTGTTTTATAACCAAGATCCCAGTTCATAACTCTTATCTATTCCTATTAAACTGTTTGCAATAGATACTCAAAGAAACTTCTAAACTGTTTCAATAAGACACATTGATTTATACCAAATCATGCATGGTTTATAATATTAACATGTATCTGAGATTGTGGCAAACAGTTGGGCATACAATGTTTTTTGTAATGCAGTTTTTAAGTATTTTATTGTAGCTGGTTTGCAAGCCTCTGTATTTTACTTACTCCACTTCATTTTTCCCAAATACCTATGTTTTCCCAGGATGACATTGTTTTTATCTTGTAATTCTTAATGAACTGGTGCTTATAGCTGATTATTTTGGATACAATTGTTTGTATATACAACTACTACTACTACTACTATACTGCTAGCTACTCCTACTCCTACTCCTACTAGCTGGCTGCTACTAGTGCTAGCTACTCCTACTCCTACTAGCTGGCTGCTACTCTACTCTCTTCCCTAGCTGTTGGCTGCAACTCTTAACTACTGGCTGCTACACTTCTCTACTCCTCCTCTACTCTACTCCTCTACTAATACTCTATCTACTATTACTCCTCCTCTACTCTAATCCATTATTTACCACATCTAAGTTACCAGAGTTTGATCTGCAGGGGTCTTCCAACCATGTGGCAGCAGTCAACTGTTTTTTGGTTATTTTTCCTATCCTCTATATTTGGGAAGCAGCAGCTACTTTTTTTTACACATTTTCCTCTCTATGTTTGCTAAGCAGCTGTTGCTTTTTTTTTGCCAAATCTCCCCTCTCCTCTCCTTTCCTTTGTTTTGCCGATGATGAAATTATCCAAGTCCATACATTATATGGAATATGAGCTGATGATCAAGAACTTGTGAGGAACTTGGCATCATTAGCAGCCGCCTCTACATTACCTTCTCCTCTCTTCTCTGTTATGATGCCTTGATGCTCCAAGTTCAAGATTAGATGATGATTGACATGTTTCTGAGGCCTCTACTACTGTTATTTCTCATTTTTTTGATATATTGTTGTTTTATAGGACTACTTTAGTTTATAGACCTTTTTGATTTCTTATACCTTCTCGCATACTTAAAGCACACTTTCTTGCATCTACTAGAACAAAGCGCGAAATAATGTCGCAGACACCAGACAGTACAGCCTGATGCCCCGAGCCTGATGAGCAGCCAACCCTTGAGGAGCAAGCACTAGAGGACCAGCTTACTCAGGAACAGTTCGATAAGGAGGTAGAAAAGGATCTAGAAGTGATGCTTACTCAGGAGCAGTGTGACGAGGAGGAAGGCCCCGAAGGAGAGGCTGCTAAAGGCGAAGAAAAAGATGATGATGATGATGATGACGACTCAGAAGAGGGATATGAAAGTCCCAAGGATCCTTTCCCACGTGAAGCCAGAAGGAGGCCAACGGAGGAAGATTTGGACAAGAATTTTGACCCGAACGAAGAGGTAGGGAAAAAGCCTTAGCTTGTAAATTTTACTAAAGCTTTGGCTGTGTTACCTCTGCTAACACTTTGACCTGTCGTATATACAGGTCCCTCCTGAAACTCGAAAAAGACGACGTCGGCGTCCACGACATCTCGCTGGATAAGACTGAGTAGAGGAAAGGAGAGCAGAGGCAACAGCCACAGAGACGGATCACGATGCCTCTGCTCTACAAACTCAAGACACAACCACGACTACCAAGCCTAAGAGGAAACGAGGGGATAGAAAAGGAAATCTATATCCAGATAAGGCATGCTATGTGATAACGGAGGTCGGGCCAGCAGGGGAGATCCTTGAGCCGAAGGAATTAAGAGGAAAATTCCGTAATGCGATTGGGGCCCTAGTAAGAGATAAATTGAACCAAGCAATCTCTAACTGGAAAGAGGTACCAGAGAACACAAAGAATGTACTATGGGATAGGCAGTTGAAGGTCAATTTTAGATTTCTGGAGAGTAAGCACGAATTGGTAAAAAAAATGCTATCAGGATGATGGGAGAGTCATTCTGACGTTGGAGGTCGGAGCTCAACATGAAGTATATTCAAAAGGGGTTAACTCCCTTCAACGAGTTCGGCAAAATAACTCCTAGTCAATGGGAGGAGCTCGTGGCTCAGAAGACTTCACCGGAGGCATTGAAGCTCAGTGCCCGTAACACCAAGCTAGCGAAGAGGAACAAACACCACCATCATCTAGGCCCCAGTGGCTACTATGCCAAGGAAGAGCAGTTTAGGAAGATGGACGAAGAGGCCGCAGCTGCTGGGAATATCGATGTGACGAATTTGAAGGTACGCTCAAGGAACTGGATATATGCGAGGAGTACAGAATCATCTGGCAGTAATCTTAAGTTTGATAAGCCGGAGACCCAAGAGGCGGTACTAAGGATACTGAAATATGCTGAAGACAAGGAAAATGGTTCATTCAATTCTTCTAGAGAGAGGGATGAGCTTAGCCTTGGCTTGGGAAACAAGCAGCACATAGGCCGCACCAGGGGGCTAGGGAAAAGGATGACCTGGAAGCAAGGATTCGAAAAGGACAGGCACATGTATAAGAAACATGGCCGAGACCGGGAGACTAATCTTGAGCTCCAAGTGAAGGCTCTAGACCGGGAGTTGCGAAGGCGCTGGAGGAGCAAAGACTGTCTACGGAGCCACGGATATTAGTGACGCTGCCGGGAGAACTGGCATTAGTTGGCAGCCCTCCGAAAGTTCCTAGCAGCCAAGGTTCCACTACAGCCACAACCCCAGTCGATCGCATACGGGAACCAACTAGTTGCATCTTGGTGTTTCTCAGTGGCCGGCAGAACACTGTGATGGAGGTGGCAACGGGTGTGGCACATCCTCCCGGTGGCTTACACCACAATAATTAGATACCGTCGGACTACACTAGGGTCGAGGTGCATACAGTGAAGCCCGAGTTCATGCAGTGGAGGATAGACTACGGAACTCCCGAGGGTCTAGTGTTACTCGGAGATGTTATTGGGCAGTTCATCCTCTGGCACAAACAGGACATTATATTGACTGCTTCTTCGCCGCCTCCCCCTCTCCCAAATTTGGAGCGAGTTGTTGAGGTCGGGGAGATATTTTCACCATCTCGTGACCCCCACATTCCTAAGATGCCACATTCTTCCCTGCCTCCAAGCGAGCATGTGCCTGATGAGATGCCACAACCTTCTCCAGCTCGTACCGAGCAAGTGCATCATGAGATACCACAGTCTTCTCAACAAGCACAGCCGATACATGAACAACGAGTGCCTCCTGAAGAAGCTGCAGCACAATAAGATGAGGACGTGCCTGAATGGGGACTTCGAAAGAAGCATCCAATCACCATAAGGCATGTTTATGTTCTGATCAAAGACGTCTCATCGGTGTCCAAGTGGTATTCCCATGACCAGTTCAAGCCTGAGAACCAAGTTAAAAAAGTCCCATCACGGGGTTCTGAGGAGGCCGTCACTAGCAAACTCCACCAAATTGCAAAGCAGTATCCAAATGTTGATGCCATCAAATAGTCAAAGGATTGCCCGAAAACATATGAAAGAGGCAAGCCCTTCCTACCAAACCGGGACATCCCACACCTACCACTTGGAATGAGAAGGTTCCATGATTGGTACTTGCGTGTTCTCCCAATGAGCATAGATATCATACAAGCATTCTTCCCCACCGGCACATTTGGAAGCCCAGCCAGGAAAATTGTCTTTGACAAACATGCTTTCACCTAGGAGAAATGGAGATGAATCTAATTCGCACGTGGTGCCTGTAAGTCCTTGTCCTCCCGATATGATATGAATGTAATCTTTGAATTTTGTTGTAACTAACCCACGCCGTGATTTGTAGAATGTAAGTCCACATTGTCAAACAAATGACAAGTATGAAAGCCGGGTATGTGGACCCTCAAGATATAGCCCAAACAAATTTCAATTACCCTAAACGGTGGACACTGGATGCCAAAGAGCTAGCTACTGCAAAGACTCTTCGGGAGAAAGAGCACATCCGTACGGCGAAACTAAGGGAAGAGTCGGGAAGAGTCCCTTAAGGTTGCAGCATACATTGTCCTGGCTTTCAAAAATTTCCAACAACACTCTACTATATGGCTACCATACAACTTCGAGTAAGCTCAACTCTATACTTAAAGCTTTGTTCGATATATTTTATTCGATGCAAAAGAGCTTATCTAGTTCTATGATTAAATCCATGCAGCAACCACTAGATTTGTATAGCCGTCAATGTCGGGAGGAGCATGGCATGGGTCTTTGATTCATTAGATAAGGACACAGTGACATACAAAGACTTCATACCGATTCTCAAGACGTATACATATCGACAATCCTCATTAGCTTATATGTTTGTATACGTACTTGTAACGTTGACTTTTGGATACTAACAAGTTGTATTTGCTAAAATAATTCGAACAGGGCATTTAGGTTCTATGTCACTAATCATCATGGAAGGCATAATCCAGCAAGGAAGGAAAAGCTGGCTATAAAAGCTGCAGCGCTAGGTGTGATCATGGCGCTATTGTTCATCCACACAGATCTGACCAACAGATTGGCCTTCAGTTCCAAGGCAGAGAGAGTTGAAGGACAGAACTATTTTTCCATTCATCGGTCGAAGCCTGCGAGTTCCAATAGTATACAAAAGCTGCAGCGCGTTGCAGCCGTTGTCTCATCGCGCATTCCGTGGCTCCCTGCATCTAGGTAGACCAATCTGCTACTGCTACCATCTGACCTGAGTGTTACGTACGTGGATCAAGAAGGGCAGAAAAATCTAGTTTGGTAGAATTTTTCTATGCACACACAAGGAAGTCTACTAGAGGGGTTCCAACAAGTTGTTTGCTAAGTGGTATCAAACTACCATGAGCTTTCTTCAGTTTGGGTTATATGCTGAACATCAAGTGTACTAGGCTATAGGTTTCAGCTAGGGTTGCTAAGCATCGTGTCTGGATTTCCGTTGGTTATATTTTCACCTGGTTCTTTAGTGAAGTATGATCTTCTCCCTCTAGATCGTGATACATGGTTCACTCTATGGCAAGTCAAAATGTGGGCTATTCTTACACAGGATGAAGTCGATGATGCTCTTAATAAATTCAGTAAGAAATATTCAAAGACTTGGACCCATGCTTAGAAGAGAAAACATTGACTTAAATTCAACTTCATCTATCAAATAATATTTTGCAATATGTTTTGCAAGAGAAAACTGCTGCATCTTTATGGCTCAGGTTAGAGTCATCTTGCATGTCTAAGGATTCGACAAGCAAGATACATATTGGTTCTCTTATGTATGCCATGGTTTGTTCTTATCCTAATTTATTTGGTGCATTGAGTGTTGTTAGTAGATTTATGGCTAATCCTTGTGAGAAGATATTTTTGTGGTACTTCGATCTAATACCTATTTGCAGTCTGGGAAATCTAGAAATGGACTTGTTGATTATTTTAATTCTGAGTATACTGGTGATTTGGATAAATGGAGGTCTCTAACAGGTTATATTTTCACCATTAGTTGTCGTGTTGTTAGCTAGAAAGGAAGTTTCTAGGTTACCATTGCTCTGTCTACTACTGAAGCTTGTAAAGAAGCTATTTGGTTGAGTTTTATAATTTGAACTTTGTTGGCTCACTTCTTGTATTGCTTACAATGTGATATCCAGAATGCGATTTGTTTGACTACAGATCAGATGTTTCATGAAAGAACAAAGTATATTGATATGAGATATATTTTTATTCGAGGTGTCATTATTGAAGGTGACGTTGAGATATGCAAGATAAGCACTCATGATAATCTCACTGATATGTTGACAAAGTTTGTTTCAGGAGCTAAGTTTGAGCTATGCTCAAGCTTAGCAGGTATTATAGTTTAAGTTCTAGTGACTCTTGGCTTCAGTGATTATTTGTTATTGAAGTGGGTCGATTGATGATACTTCATTCGTTACAAAATGGAATTCGTCTCAAGGTGGAGTTTGTTGGAGTATGATCCGAATTCTAACATGAGTCTTGTGGGGATGCTAGGAGGGCTCATGGTTCGGGTTATGTTAATTAGCGGATTTGTTTCCATGTTGAACTGCAATCCATCCGTCCAATATATACATCTTGTAAGTCACACGAAAGACTCTTTGTATTCCCCATGTTTTGTAAACTCTTCCCATATACTTCCTCTATTTTAAATTATAATATATTTTGTTTTTTCGAGATATAATGCTTTTATTATGTATATGGACATGTTCTCAATTGGATTCAGCAATGAATGTAGGACTGCTTTGTCATGAACACCTAACTACCTAAGGCCTTTCCTTCAAAAAAGAAAAAGAATGGAACGTTCCATCAGGTGTGGGGCTATTGTTTTAGGAAAGCTTGTGGCATTTCTAACCAAAACACAAGTCTAACCATTTGTATGATTGCTTGTGCATTTTAAATATATCTGCACTATTGGACACAACAATGGGGTATCAAAAAATATGAAAAACACATAGATGACACCCATCCATATGGGAAGCACCGCCCATCCTAGATTGCCCCTGCTAGCACACAGGGAAAATGCAGGTTCAGTAGTGCAAGGTTTTGCATGTTGTATAAAACTAAAAGACATGCTCATTGCATGCCGTGTTATTAGTTACTTTGTGTTTCAGTCTTCAAACTAACCACGCACTCCCCGGCAGTGTTTCACGTGGTAGCTATGCCCCCATTTACATAGACCAGGGAGAAGAGTCACCCCCTGTTCCGGGTCCCCACCCCCTCTTTCTCATTTTATAGAAAAAGTAGTAACCACGACATAACGGCGTGGACGCATTTGCGTGTGGCTAACCATGTCTCCGTACTTCCTTACAACGCTCGACACAGTCCACGTGAAATTTCTGCGTCGTAACTCTGAAGAAACAGAGAGAATGGTCGCCAGCAGTCGGCATCACACAAATGATGAAGAGAATTGCTCGCCGGTCGGTCCATCCGTGGATGGGTTATGTCGTCACTGCTAGCCACAACTCCCAATTCGCCTCGTGGAGATAGTTGTTGCGGCTTTTGGAGGAGCTTTGCGCCTTTGTTTGGTGTGCAAGCAGCCAAGCACACCCAATATGCATGGGCCCGTGCTGAAATCATCTTGGCCTTCTTTTGTTCCCCATAAGCGCGCACTTGGATCCGTGTGCACATCGATGGAGTCTGGAGATAAGGATCGCCTTCGTCAGACAACCAAAGCAGGAGATCAGGCTGCTGTCCTATTGGCCCTCCTTTCGCTGCTTCAAATTTTTCTGGCAGCGATCGTGAGCTTGATCCCTTATCTGTAGATCCTACGATTGGTACAGGTCAAAGAAGAGAGGCCATTATTTGGGCGAGTGTGTACAGCAGCCACGTATCTGCCTGCGCAGGTGCAAGGCTCTGATTATTCAAGCGAGTATACATGCTTCTTTATTTCCTTTTCGACTACTGATTTTTCTGCCCGGAAAAGAAGGTGTGTCGTGATCGAAATAATTGCGGCTTTCTGAGGGATTGTGTCATCACTAACGGATGAGCTTTTGCATGAATGGCAGCCTCAACCCTCAGCTATATGCTACCTCCATGCATATGTATATGACGCAAGCAATTAGGGTTTGGATGCTGACGCTACCTTTAGTTTTGTCATGTCCTCAATCTCCAATTGGACTTATTTCCTGGATATGCATTCGATGTCATCACTTGGCACACTCTGGAGGCCCTATCTGGGATGGGAGCATTACAGATGGGGTGAAAGCATGTTGGGTTGCATGGACAGTTGTGTTGTATGCTATTTCTCTGCAGCAGAAGGATATGTAAAGGAGGGTATGCATCATTGTATCATATCACTAGCTCATCCATATTTGGTGATAATGCAAAAGTTACCAATGTGCATGAGTGGATTGTGGGGTACGGGCACACATGTCTTTAATTCATTACAAATTATCGTTATACCCTTAAGTAGTCCGTAAATCTAATTTCACTAATAATCTTTCTTCTTAAATTATTGGTAAATAGAAATCAGAACAAAAATTACCTAGAGGTACCGTTGGTACTTTTCAACCATCGTAAATCTGTTAGTAATTAACAAGTGTTTACTTTAAGATTCATGTGGGAGCTCCACTGGATCTAAACTCTACAGTATGTAATTTTGTAATTTGTGATCGCATGGGGCAGGTATGTCATTTTGGGACTAGTTGGGAGCCATTATTCATACGACTAGCTAGCTCCCTTTGAATCAACAATTAATTAATGTGATCTGTTATTAGGTTGCATGTAAGCAAATAAGAAATACTCCTTGTGCTTCAAATTACATGTTTGTTTTCTAAGTCAAAAATCCTCTAATTATAACCAAGTTTAGATAAAAATGCTCCAAAGTCTATATTATTAAATTGGTTTCATTAAAATATTCTGTAAACTATGTTTTGATACTGCTTTTATTAGTATACTATAGAGTTAGAGAAGTATGGCTTAAAATAAACGTAAAGTAACATATAATTTGGAAAGGATTGGCAAAATAACTAAATTCCATTACACTAATAAGCACAATTACGCTAATGTAAAAGGCATCACGCTATAAGATACTTCTACGTGTATAAATACTCTCATTTGTGACAACGATTGTTAGCTAGTCAGCCTAGATTTTCATCTGATGTTTATATATAGGCAATAATGTGCAATATCAAATTAGTTCTTTTTGAAGGAGAGACAGAGCCTGTTCTTACCATCGGAATACGCACTAGCTGGTGGCAGAAACAAGATGATCTCTATCCAGTACCCCTAGAGATACGCATGGCCTTGGCGCACCTAATGACTGATTAGTGAGACAATATGGCCAATAATGAGGATTAGCTGCACTTTCAAAGAAACACCGTACCATCGCAGACAGTTTAATGTATCTAGCTCACTTAAAATAATTAAGAAGAAAAGGTATTAGTGCATGTTTTTCTTTAGCAACTCTACTGCTATAAACTGCATAAAACAGAAGTCGCATTCACCTTTTCTAAAAAGAAAAATAAAATAATTCCGGCCTCTACAACCACGACAGCCAAGATCTTACAAAGTCATTAAGCTAAACTGCTGATAATATGAATAAGGAAAAGAGAACCTAAGCAAAAGGATCAATGAGAAGTCGTGCACCTACTCAACATCTTGATCCAACATTTGAATTCAAAATGTGTAGCAAGTTTTTTTTTCCTAATTTCAAGGTGTTGAATAGAGTGGTAGATTTCTGCTTATATTGGGAGATGGATCTTTAGCTGGTGTATGTATTACTATATGCTGTCTGGAATAGACATCAATTCTTCATAATGACACGACAAATTTTAGTACTACTTTAGAGTATTGTTAAACAATGTCAAAAAGCACCAGATACGTATCAACGGCACAAATATCGAGTAACAATTGAAGAGCTGACCAACAGAGATATCTAATTCCTAGTGCTTTGAGTTCTTAGCTTGTATTTATTTGACTGAAATTACAGCACTAAAACAATACGTTAATCAATTGTTAAAGGCCGTATACCTTTCAGCAGCGTCTTTTATGTAGCTCCTATCTACCGTAAAGAAAAGGTATGGCAGATCACAAGTGATTGTTCCCTCTTGCTGCATAGTACTCCATCAGTCCCTTTTTAAATGTAATTCTTAGTTCTCAAGGAGTCAAACGTACTCAACTTTACCTAAATATATATTAAAAAATATTAATACTTTTAATATATAATTATCATTGATAGATCTTTGAATATATTTTTATAATAAATTTATTTGTAGATACAAATTTTGCTAATGTTTTCTATAAATCTAGTCAAAGTTAAAAAGTTTAACTGGCACGCATCCCACAACGACACTTAATAAGGGACAAAGGCGGTATGTGTATGTTCATTTTATTTTGGCAAAATTTACTACATGACATGTGGAAAGTAATATTGAACAAAGTTGTACAATATATAAAAGTACAATAAGTTACTAGACACTCTGGCTCTAGACTATTTTGCTCCCTACATCGCTGTAATTAAAATAATATTTTTAGCTGAAGTATGAGAGAGAAATATGGTGAAATTACATTTTTGCCCTATCCGGTTCTTCTTCCTTGTGGAACAAAACCAGATACACACCATATGTGAGCCCAGAAAGTCAAATCTCAAATATAGCTATAAATAAGGGTAATATCATAAGACAATGCTTATTACATAGCGTATTAGTATAAAGAATACAACCTCAGAGTATAGACAGCGGAAAGACAACTCCGATCTTTAGGTGAAGACTCCACTTCCACAGGGACAACTGACTGGTTGATGACAAGCCTAATTCCTCCAAACTCTAGCAATCTGGCATCCATTCCAGATTTTTATCCAAATAATTAAAAAATAAAGCAAGCATAAGTACATGTCGTACTCAACAAATATAACATGGAGTTCATGAGGCTTAAAAGGCTGACACTGGTTAACTGCGATTAGCTTTTAATAAGTCATGATTTTAGCAATAGCGTGGCAACAAGTTTATCCATAAGCCCACATAAACACATGATCAGGTAAACAAGAATAATGAATAGCATAAACAGTAATTATTAGTGAGCATCTTCATCATCAGTATCATCGGTGTTTATCATCTATTCCATAAGGGTCCAAGGCCGCTCGTGACCATGAGCACGGCTAATATACCAGTTTTACACTCTGCAGAGGTTGTACACTTTCACTGTGAGTCGTGATTTACCCTTTCGCCCGAGGCGGCCAACCTCTTGACCCACTACCAAGGAAAATCGATAGGATTCACTATAAAGCCTTTCAAAGGCTCGTCTAACAAGTTGGGGCCGCTAAGGTTTTCCCATCACTAAGCATGAACCTCCGTCCAAGGAGTGACTAACAAAATACCAAAAAACCAAAGTACACCCTCTTGGCAGGCCGAGATCATACCTGTCGGAGCCCCTCTTGCGTCATAAAGGTAACCACTAACAAGCTAGAAAAGGTCCTCATACTGAGCTAAAGCCAGAGCCATGTAGCCCTCATAGTTGTACTGTAAGTCCTGGATGTTCGCTTACAAATAAGTCCTTAGGGAGAGGAATCTAGAGCACCATAAAATATCCCAATACTCTAGCCCCCTTGTTCCATGTTGCTAAAAAGCATCTTTTAGTGTTTATTGCATATTCCATTAGTCAAGTTACAAGATCATGGCTTTAGTTGAGCACTGGCATCATACTACCCAATGCAATAACTCATAGGTATCCAGGATATCAAATAGTTAGAAAAATTACTATGGTTGCCAAGGTAGACACATGCATATGATTAAAATGATATTAAGGTGAATAGGATAACAAGGAAGATCACATGCTACACTTGCCTTAAACACTGATCCTTCTTCAATTGAATTGTAACCCCCAAAGGACTTCTTCTAGATCACCAACTTTTTTTATATCACCAACGCAAAGCTCACCGACTGGACATGATCATAAAGCACCACACAAGCATCCAAACAGACATGCGTAGCATACAAATATATCTAAATTAGAACAGTACACCAATCAATAAAAAGGTTTGAAAACTAATCTACATGTTGCTACGATCACACAGACGTGAAAAGTACGCTAATTGTAGTTACGATGCGAAAGAAACGATTACCCAAAGATTATTCTTAAAGGAGAAAAAGAAAACTGTAAGCTTCATTTATTTTAATTATATAAAAGTATGTATAGAATATTCCAGAGAAATATCATATTAAGTCAATTTGTATTTTGAATTAGAAAACTAAGATAACTAATTATATTTTATTTATAAATCTCATTGCATAAACATTAATTATATTAATATTTAACTTATAGAATTCATAATATTTGACATGTTATATGACGCTAAGATCATAGGAACACAAGAATCATGCAGAAAAGCATTGTACTATTTGAACAGAGATTTATTTGTAAAGAAAACTAAACTGCAGCCTAATTAATTATATTCTATTAAAGCACTATGAACACCCAACATGATATTTGAAGAGCTTCAGAATTAGACAAGAAACGACTTGATGAAATTTTATTTATACAAGATTAAATGTTGAATTACTATGCAAGGATGATGTAGGCGCCACATCAGCAAAGTATTTAGCCGATTAAATAATGTGGCATACAATTTATCATTGCAAGATGCAGCTGACTTAATCACGTACGTGCTTTCTCGGTCTTGCATGAACTGCAGACACATGCTTAGCATGCCTGGCTCCAGGGAACGACGTTGTTGTTTGCTTGCGAGTGCTGGCAACGGCAGAAGGTTACACGTTTTCATGGCCAGTTTCACGGACGCGACAAGGCATGGAACTACGAACAAGGCGGAGAGCAAGATGGGGTTCCGTAGATGTGCTCACCATCAATCCATCAGCCGGCGAAGAACAGCGCTGACGTCCTCGATTTGGACAAGAAGATGGTGCTTCACGTACAAGGACACCTCTACTCTCCTGGCCGTGGATCGGTAGCCGGTTGCAGAGGACGGAGAGGCGGCAGACGGCGTCAACAGCAGTGGCGGGTGTGCTTCTGAGCTTGGTGAGATCTAAAACCAGGGGCAGCGCGGGGCTAGGGCAAGCTGGCGATGACGGCAACGGCGACGGTGAGAGAAGGAGTAAAATCTAATTTACTACACGAATGATTTTTCAAACCACTACTGAAAAACTGTACTTTGCCGAGTGCTTTTTATCATCCAAAGCAATATTTGCCGAGTGTCATAACTTGAGTGCCCGGCTCTCGGCAAAAGTCCCACTCAGCAATTTTTTTTTTATTTTTGAAAATCAACTTTGCCGAGTGCCTCCACATGCACTGGCAAAGCCCACTTTACCGATGCCCCCCATGGCAATCGGCAAAATATTTTTTTATTTTGGGCCTAAATTTTTTTAGGGTCTTGTGCACTTCAAACTCTATTTTATATAATTTTTGATATATTTCATTAATCAAATTTCCGCATGGAAGTGGACTTTGGTCCAAAAACTTGATACTTATGATATTTAGGGTATGTTTACATGCAACAACAAGATGCTCGAGATTTCATGTGAAACTTATCCTTACATTACGTGGTAACAAGATGCTCGAATTTCATGTGCCTAAAAACATACCCTAAATATCATGAGTATCAATTTTGGATGACCAAAGTCCATTATTTCATGTACCTGCAGTTCAAATTTGAAATATCCTCAAAAATTCAAATTAAACGAAATAAACTAATGAAATATATCAAAAAGTCAAAATTGCCCCAAATTTTAAAATAGAGTTTGAAATACTGTCACAAGGCCCCAGAAAAAAATTTGGGCCCAAAATAAAAAAAAATTTGCCAAGTGCCATGGGGGCACTGCCGGCCAGGAGGCACTCGGCAAAGTTGAAATAAAAAAAAACTAGGCACTAACAGCCCACCGGCCCAACCCCCGCGTGGCCCAACCCTAATTCACGCCCACCACCCGCCCACTCCCAGCGCCCACCCAGTGCTGCCTGCTACCCCCACCCATGGCCCTCTGGCGTGAATCGCCGCCGCCCGCCGACCAAGCCCCGCCCTCGCGCACATCGCCGCCCGCCACACCCGCGCCCGCCCTTGACCAGCCGCCGCACCCCGCTCTCGGCAGCTCCCGTGGCAGGTCTGCCCCCGCCTCGGCCGCCCAGAGGTGGCTGGCTGGTGCCGGCCGGCCATTTCCGGCAGCGGCGGCCGTGTCCCGGCCGTCCCTTCCCTGGCCGCGCCGCCCGTAGGAGCAGGGGAGGTAGGAGGAGCAGGGGAGGAGGGAGAGAAGGGAAGGGGAGAGCTGCAGCCAGCAGCAAGATGCCCAGCAGTGTGATTTGGCTACATGGCCTCACCCTCGCCATCTCGGTATTGGCAAGTGTTGTTTCGTCTTTGAAAATAAAGTTAGAGTAGCAATAGCTGATATATAGATAGAGTGATTACAGCAGTTTGTATGTCACTGTTATTGACTTAATATAGCACTAGTTCAGTGCACCTAGCCAAGCAAACAAACCTTGACTTCTTTCAAAAAAAAGGTCAAGACTAAATGCTTGCCTGCTCTGTGTTCATCTCTGGGATGACGGCGCCAATTTGCAGTTCCTACCTCACTATGGCTGTGGGAAAGGTTCTGTGATCTTTCTCAAGTTAGCTCCATATGAGTGGGTGGGGATTTCGATTAGATTTCTTGGTGTGATTAATTTTGAATGTTGATTGATTTGCATCAGAGGCTAGAGCAGATACTGCAGTTCTCATTACTACTGCAACTTTTGTCGATAAGATCTCCATGGGTTAGTCTCATGTTCTAGGTTGATGCCCTATGTGTGACATTGTCCTTTAAGTATTGTCTTGCCTGCAAAATATTGTGTTTACTAAATTGATATTGAGTTCACTGAACTTCTGGCCTCACTATTCTCTATTTTGCTGCAGGTTGACGGGATGTGCTCTTTTAATTCCAATAACTGAGGTATGCATGAGTTTGAGCTTTAGCTCTGATAACCTAACTGTGCCAATTAATATATCCACCTTCCTCCTATTTCTCTTGTGGTATGATATCAAATATTGTCATAAATGTTTCTTTTAGGTGTTCCTGTGGATTATGCCATATTTGGAGCAATATGTGTCTATTGCCCGCGGTTTATGTATGCTCTTTGTATATAAACATGGTTCTGTTATAGATAGCTCTACTCATTGTTTGTGACTGTATTTCGTCGCATGATAACTCGCTCTTTCACCTGTGTTGGACCTCGCCATTTTTCCTGGACTAATAGCGCCACTGATTCTTGTCTTTGTAGTCCACCCAACAATTACTGTTCTTACGTACTTCTTTAGCTTATACCTCTTTCTGAACCTGCCTGTTCTTTACATTCATAGCACTGTTGATTTCTTACACCTTTACCTTTCTACAGGATCGTTTCCTGAACTGCTTCAGCTCCTCTTGGTTCTTCAGCAAGGATTATCCGCTGTGATCTATTTTATACTGCTTCTGTTATCAACCACCATTTCTTCGTTGCGGTGCTATTTAGGTAACATTAACTGGCCTTATGTGCGTTCTTTATTTATGGCTTTAGGTAACAATGCCCTGCGTATTCAGACACTTGTTCATAGGCCTCTTGTGCCTTTTGGTTACGAGGAATTTTTTTATCGTTACTTGCCGTGATCTATTATTGCAAACCATTATTGATGTGGCACTACATCTAACGTGATGATCTCACCCTCTTCCCTTATGTTCCTTACTAAAAAATTATTTGGGGACAGATATCCTTTAGTCTTCATCATCCAGGTTTTAGAAACTACGTACCTCTTCAAAGGCCTATTGCGCCTTTTTGTTTCAAGAATTTTTTTTATTACTTGCAGAAACAAATGTTTGAAAATAGAATAAGCCTAATATGATAGTAATACATTCCCCTTTTTGTGTTATGTGAGGTGGAGAGGCAATTGGAAAGATGATCTTAAATATACATGTTGACATATTGGATGGTGATTCTGTACTAAAATTGATGGCAGATAACTACTGATTACTATGACACTAACAAAAACAAAGCGTTCTAATTTCTTTGACATATTAGTTGAATGCTTTAAGCTGAAAAATGATTTAGGAAGCATAACCTCACATTGACCATTATATCTTGTATTCTTGTCGCTTATCAGAAAATCCAAGTTTTAGTTTCTGCCTCAAATTTTGAAATACACTCCTATTTTTGGTTTCTCAACTTGGATCATATCAGGGCCTGTAAGTATATCAATCTGAAATGAGAATAATTGCCTTTCACCATCTTATTGTACCTGTACTCTACAATGCGTCAGAAAAAAGAAGAGGAAATGGATGATTACTGCTCTCAGGTATTTACTATTTGAGGCGTAGCGACCTTCTCGTTCTCCATATCAGTAGTCTTAATCTGAAAGTAAGACTGGCGTGCTGTGTCAATTATGTTCCCCCAGGCAAAGGACTTAGGTATACATAATTATTACAGCAAAAAAAACTTCCGAGTATTTCCCCCCCCTACTATATTCTCAAATTAACTTAATTCCCTTATTGGCAGGCTGTTAGCAACATTTTTATTAAATATATCACTAGGTGGCATGATGTCAACTTTTGTAAAGACATGAGGCCACTCGCGATGCTCGAAGGCTCTAATCAAACTGCTCTAAAGATTAGTGATTGTTTTGTCAAACTTTTGGTGTATTGTTTTACTAATATTTATGCCGCAAGAACACTGAGAAGTATTTTTTTTTTAAAATCAGAAATTCTTTGCCGAGTGCCAAAACAGGGGCACTCGGCAAAGTTATTTTTAAAAAAAAAAAAAAAAACTTTGCCGAGTGTCTGGGCAGGGGCACTCGGCAAAGTACTTTTAAAAAAAATAAAAAAAACTTTGCCGAGTGCCTGGGCAGGGGCACTTGGCAAAGTACTTTTAAAAAAAAATAAAAAAAACTTTGCCGAGTGCCTGGGCTGGAGCACTCGGCAAAGTAATTTTTTAAAAAAATATTTTTTTTTGCCGAGTGCTGGGTCGGACACTCGGCAAAATAACCGTTAACGGCCGGGGCCGCAACGGCCGAAAATATTTTGCCGAGTGCCGCCCCAAGCACTCGGCAAAATTGTTTTTATTTTGTCGAGTGCCCCGATAAAAAGCACTCGGCAAAGACCCTTTGCCGAGAAAAATTTTGCCGAGCGAACTTTGTCGAGTGCTACACTCGGCAAAGCCAAAGCCGCGGCCTCCAGTAGTGAACTGGGGACTCCTCTTACGGTAGTTTTTGTGTGCTTTGCTCAAGGGGTTGATACATATTTATAGGGAGAAAAACTCCCCACATCTACATCAACTAGCAATATCGTACTAATTGATGTTACACCCTTCATATTTACTAATGGATCTAAATAATCATTAAAGCCCATTAGTAAATAAATGCATGGGCCTTTGAGATTTTTTAGGATTATTGCACATGGACTTTGAGAGTTGGTTGGAAAATAAGATATATTATTTATTTTCAGAATTAATTAATTTTGCGAATAAAATAATTCTAGAAAAGTTCAGGGTTGATATTTAAGCCATGAAAAATAATCCGAGACCTCCAAACATTTGGGAAAAATTCCCAGAGACACTTTGGAACATGATGAACCCAAATAAACTATTTGGAGCTCATGAAAAGATTATTGAAAACTTGGAACATAAAGATTAAGGTGAAGGTGGTAGGAATTAAATTTCATAAAAAAGCTGAAAAATTCCTAGAGATAGATATGTGTCTCCTAAACGTATTTGAAAAAACACATTTTGCACATAGAAACACAAGGTGCGACCATCATAAATGCAACAAACACGTTTCTACCTTAAGATAAATTTTAATCTAATAAAAATTTATTATTTCTCCATGTTTTTATGAGTATAAAAATATAAAATTAAATCATTTTAGCTCTATTTCAAGAGAAGCAAATTTTAGAGGGTTACAATTCTACCCCCTTAAGATGAATCTTGTCCTCGAGATTCGGAAGATAGTGATAAAAGAGATCCTCCAATGGTGTTTGCTTCTTTACACTGACATCTGAAAACTCACAGTCCACGTTACTATCCTCACAGGACGCACCTTCTAATAGGTCATTCTCGTATTCCTCAGGTGCAGGTTGAATACCCTCATACTCAATTCTTTCTCCTAACGGTGTGGTTAGAAGCACCGAACGCTGGGCATACTTAATCACTCCTTTACAAGCAGATAACCATCCATTTCCAAGGATAACATTAATGTCCATTAACTCCAAAACTATAAGGTTTGCCTCGAAGTTCTTCCTTTTTATGTTAAGACTAACTTTTGAGCATATGCGGTTTGCCTTCTTTTCTCCTCCTAAAGAGTTAACTATTACAGATTTTCTCATCGGAAGCATAGTTATCTTATGTTCTTCCACATATTCCCTAGAGATGAATGAATGTGACGCACTGGGGTCAAACAACACCATAGTAGTGTCTGAGCTTACTGCAATCAAATCATAAACGACCACCTTAGCCCCATGAGTGGTAATCAGATCCACATTGTTCAACCTACCTTGAATGTAGTTTCACTTTAACTTATTGCCTTGCACCTGCTCCTTATGGACATTCTATTCTAGCTCTTGCTGCTGTTGACTCTTACTTTGATTACTCCCAACAAACTTCTCAAGACAATCGTTCTTATAGGGTTCAATCTTCCCACAATCATAACCTTCCTTACTAAGTATTTGTCATTATCAAGGTGATAGTAGGAGATGACAGACGTGGCTCTTGAGAACTAAAATGCTGCACTTCATCATTAGGTTGCTGATACTGATCCTGATCTGTACTTCCAAGCAAATTCATAGGGTGTGACTGATATTCTGGTTGTGTAGCGAAATGGAGACGAGTATTTCTTAACTGGCGTTGAAGGTCACGCTTTCTCTTCCATCTCTCGACGCTTGTTCTCAATTACAATTCCTCTGTCCACCAATGTTTGATAGTCGGCATACACTATGGTCATCAGCTATAGTTGCAAACCATCATTCAGTTCTTTCAAAAAGCGTTTTTGCTTTTTAGCATAACTATCCACCTCTTTTAGAGCATAGCGTGACAATTGAGTGAACCGGTTACGATACTCACACACTGACATAGATCCTTGCTTCAAGTTGAGGAACTATTCTTGCTTAAGTTCTACCTCACCTAACGAGACATGGCAGGACCTAAAATTCTCCTTTAATTCCTGCTAGGTGATAGCAGGAGCATTGTTGGGACGCCCATACTCAAATGACTCCCTCCAATCTTGAGTAGTTCCTTGCAGTTGACCGGAAGCATAAAGCACCTTTTCATGGTCATCACACTGAGCTATGTCCAATTGTCGCTCCATAGCTCTAAGCCAGTCATCAACTTCTAGTGGTTTGCTTGTATGAGAGAATGTCGGTGGGTGTCCCTTCATAAATTCACTACGCTTGTCAATAGGTAGTGCTTGATACGGGTTGTTCAACACACTTTGAGCAATAGTCTGTAACAACTAAGTCTACGTCATCAAAGCTTGCTCTATAGATGGGGAATTGGATGGCGTGGATTAGAATTGGCAGGATTCCTTCTAGCACCTTGTGAACCACTTCCCCTGGTAGCAACCATCTGTTTTCAACATGTATGAATTAGAACTCAGTCGTTCATAACATCCTTAATGGTACCTTCAAGAGATCATAAGATAGCATTGATGGCAATTGAGACAAGAGAAGACCAAACCCCAGAGATAACTAATACTTCCAAACAAAGCGCTAGAATGTAAGAAACTTCATCTTACAAATCCTTCAACTTAGCTGCCCCTTAAGAAAAGATCAACTAGGGGACACAAAAAGGGTAGCTTGCAACTTCTTCCAGATGAGCTAACTAGTATCAAGACGTTCTAACATCCCAATGATATTCTTGTGTATGGGCAAGAACAAGAAATCCAAAATTCCTCCCGAGCAAGAAAACAATAGCGCAGTAAAACTGCTGTAACTTTCATTCTGTTGATCCAATAAAGTTGTAGCTTATACCATTGGAAAGCTAATAAAATTCTCCACAGCTTCCTCATAGAACACTTTTCCAAATTCTGCAGTTCAGGTAGCCAAAAATAGTGCACAACAGAAACTGCTCTAGCTTTTAAACAGCACGGTTGCATCGTCTTATGATTTTCATAACTACATAACCAAAATAGATATGAGGGCAGTTCTTGCGGTCACAGAAAGATATTGAAGTCTATTATTCTCCAGAATTTTCTCATGATTTTTGGTTGTCCAAAAATAGAGATATAAGCCGATGAATGCAAGCTGCTCCGAAAAGACAGGATAGAGGAAACAGGAGATAACCAAAACCCGACTATTTATTTCATTAATCCTTATACCTTAGCCCTATAAACTAAATAAAATTGTGGGAACACCCAACAAGATCATTGTAATTATTACAAAGATTGAAAATAAGCAGAAGAATAATGACAATTCAACAAAGCACTAAAGATGCACAATTCAATCATTGACTCAACTTGCGATACTGTCGTCCTCATTGTACTAGGAGTAACAATTCTAAGACTCATCTTCAGATTATGCAAGAAGGTGATGAGGGACAGTTCTAAAAGCATATCAAATCAAGGAGTGAAGATGAGAACAAAGACTTCAAAATAAGCACCAAGGTAGAGATGAATAACAAAGGTAGAGATATAGTAGAGAAGAAAATATCAAGGTTCATAGAGTAAGGGTTTTTGTAGCAACTTCTAAACCTTAAAACGACCAGTTTCTACTAGGCTCGCGTCCTATAGTCAGCATTGCTTTACTACCACTTTGTAGCACCTGGTTTTAAGAATAAAACCAGATACACACCATATGTGAGCCCAGAAAGTCAAATCTCATATATAGCTATAAATAAGGATAATATCATAAGACAATGCTTATTAGATAGTGTATTAGTATAAAGAATATAACCTCAGAGTATAGACAACGGAAAGATGACTCCAACCTTTAGGTGAAGACTCTACTTCCACAGGAACAACTGACTAGTTGATGGCAAGCTTAATTCCTCCAAGCTCTAGCAATCTAGCGCCCATTCCGGATTTTTATCCAAATAATTAAAAAATAAAGCAAGCGTAAGCACATGTCGTACTCAACAAATATAACATGGGGTTCATGAGGCTCAAAAGACTGACACTGGTTAACTGCGATTATCTTTTAATGAGTCATGATTTTAGCAATAGCGTGACAACAAGTTTATCCACAAGCCCACATAAACACATGATCAGATAAATAATGAATAGCATAAACAGTAATCATTAGTGACCATCTTCATCATCGGTATCATTAGTGTTTATCATCTATTCCGTAAGAGTCCAAGGCCGCTCGTGACCATGAGCACGGTTGAAATACCAGTTTTACACTCTGCAGAGGTTGTACACTTTCATTGTGAGTCGTGATTTACCCTTTTGCCTGAGGCAGCCAACCTCTTCACCCACCACCAAGGAAGGTCGGTAGGGTTCACTATGAAGCTTTTTAAAGGTTCATCTAACAAGTTAGGGCCGCTAAGATTTCCCCATCAATAAGCATGAACCCCACTCCAAAGAGTGACTAATAAAATACCAAGAAACCAAAGTACACCCTCTCGGCAGGCCTAGATCATGCCTGTCGGAGCCCCTCTTGCTCCATAAAGGTAACCACTAATAAGCTAGAAAAGGTCCTCATACTGAGCTAAATCTAGAGCAATGTAGTCCTCACAGCTGTACTGTATGTCCCGAATGTTCGCTTACAGATAAGTCCTTAGGGAGAGGAATCTAGAGCACCATAAAATAGCCTAATTCTCTAGCCCCCTTGTTCCGTGTTGTTAAAATGTATCTTTTAGTGTTTATTGCATATTCCATTAGTCAAGTTACAAGATGATGGCTTTAGTTGAGCACTAGCATCATACTACCCAATGCAATAACCCATAGGAATCAAGGAATCCAGGATATCAAATAGCTAGGAAAATTAATACGGTTGCCAAGGTAGACACATGCATATGATTAAAATGATATTAAGGTAAATAGGACAACAAGGAAGATCCTATGCTATACTTGCCTTAAACTCTAATCCTTCTTCAATTGAATTGTAACCCCCAAAGGATTTCTTCTAGATCACCAACTTCTTTTATATCACCAACGCAAAACTCACCAACTGGACATGATAAAGCATCACACAAGCATCCGAATAAACATGCATAGCATACAAATATATCTGAATTAGAACAGTACACCAATCAATAAAAATGTTTGAAAACTAATCTACATGTTGTTACGATCACACAGACGCGAAAAACACGCTAATTGTAGTTACGATGCGAAAGAAACGATTACTGAAAGATTATTCTTAAAGGAGAAAAAGAAAACTGCAAGCTTCATTTATTTTAATTATATAAAAGTATGTCTAGAATATTCCAGAGAAATATCATATTAAGTCCATTTGTATTTTGAATTAGAAAACCAAGATAACTAATTATATTTTATTTATAAATCTCATTGCATAAACATTAATTATATTAATATTTAACTTATAGAATTCATAATATTTGACATGTTATACGTCGCTAAGATCATAGGAACGCAAGAATCATGCAGAAAAGCATTGTACTATTTGAACAGAGATTTATTTGTAAAGAAAACTAAACTGCAGCCTAATTAATTATATTCTATTAAAGCACTGTGAACACACAACATGATATTTGAAGAGCTTCAGAATTAGACCAAGAAATGACTTGATGAAATTTTATTTATACAAGATTAAATGTTGAATTACTATGCAAGGATGATGTAGGCGTCACATCAGCAAAGTATTTAGCCGATTAAATTATGTGGCATACAATTTATCATTGCAAGATGCAGCTGACTTGATCACGTAAGTGCTTTCTCGGTCTTGCCTGAACTGCAGACACATGCTTAGCATGCCCGGCTCCAGGGAACGACGTTGTTGTTTGCTTGCGAGTGCTGGCAACGGCAGAAGGTTACACGTTTTCATGGCCAGTTTCACGGAGGCGACAAGGCATGGAACTACGAACAAGGCGGAGAGCAAGATGGGGTTCCATAGATGTGCTCACCATCAATCCATCAGCCGGCGAAGAACAGCGCTGACGTGCTCGATTTGGGCAAGAAGATGGTGCTTCACGTACAAGGACTCCTCTACTCTCCTGGCCGTGGATCGGTAGCCGGTTGCAGAGGACGGAGAGGCGGCAGACGGCGTCAACAGCCGCGGCGGGTGTGCTTCTGAGCTCGGTGAGATCTAAAACCAGGGGCAGCGTGGGGCCAGGGCAAGCCGGCGATGGGGACGGCGAGAGAGGGAGGAGTAAAATCTAATTTACTACACGAGCGATTTTCTAAACTAGGGGCTCTCCTTACAGTAGTTTTTGTGTGCTTTGTCCAAGGGGTTGGTACATATTTATACGGAGAAAAACTCCCTACATCTAGCAATATGGTACTAATTGATGTTGCACCATCCACATTTACTAATGGACCTAAATAATCATTAAAGCCTATTAGTAAATAAATGCATGGGCCTTTGAGATTTATTAGAATTATTGCACATGAGCTTTGAGAGCTGGTTGAAAAATGAGATATATTATTTATTTTTAGAATTAATTAATTTCATGAATAAAATAATTCTAGAAAAGTTCAGAATTGATATTTAAGCCATGAAAAATACTCCAAGACCACCAAACATTTGGGGAAAATTACCGGAGACATTTTGGAACATGATGAACCTAAATAAAGTATTTGGAGCTCATGAAAAGATTATTGGGAACTTGGAACATAAAGATTAAGTTGAAGGAGGTAGAAATTAAATTCCATAAAGAAGCTGGAAAATTCATAGAGATAGATATTCGTCTCCTAAACGTATTTTAAAAAAACACATTTTGCACATAGAAATACAAGGTGCGACCGTCATGAATGCAATAAACACGTTTCTACCTTAAGATAAATTTTAATCTAATGAAAATTTATTATTTCTCGATGTTTTGATGAGCATAAAAATACAAAATTAAATTATTTTAGCTCTATTTCAAGAGAAGCAAATTTTAGGATGTTACAATTCTATCCCCTTAAGATGAATCTCGCCCTCAAGTTTCGGAAGATAGTGATAAAAGAGATATGGATACTCTGTCTTTATTCGATCCTCATTTTCCCAAGTTATATCTTTCATTAAGAGCCATTCTAAGATTCTGGTTAGCTAATCTGCATAAGTATGATCGTCTCTCATATTGAGATCCTCCAATGGTGTTTGCTTCTTTACACTGACATCTAAAAACTCACAGTCCACATTACTATCCTCACAGGACGCACCTTCTAATAGGTCATTCTCGTATTCCTCAGGTGCAGGTTGAATACCCTCATACTCAATTCTTTCTCCTGACGGTGTGGTTAGAAGCACCAAACGCTGGGCATACTTAATCACTCCTTTACAAGCAAATAACCATCCATTTCCAAGGATAACATCAATGTCCATTAACTCCAAAACTATAAGGTTTGCCTCGAAGTTCTTCCCTTTTATGTAAAGACTAACTTTTGAGCATATGCGGTTTGCCTTCTTTTCTCCTCCTAGAGAGTTAACTATTAGTGGTTTCCTCATCGAAAGTATAGTTATCTTATGTTCTTCCACATATTCCGTAGAGATGAATGAATGTGATGCACTAGGGTCAAACAACACCATAGCAGTGTCTGAGCTTACTGCAATCAAACCATAAATGACCTCCTTAGCCCCATGAGTGGTAATCAGATCCACATTGTTCAACCTACCTTGAATGTAATTTTGCTTTAACTTATTGCTTTGCACCTGCTCCTTATGGACATTCTGTTCTGGCTCTTGCTGCTGTTGACTCTGGCTTTGATTACTCTCAGCAAACTTCTCAAGACAATCGTTCTTATTGGGTTCAATCTCCCCACAATCATAACCTTCCTTACTAGTAGAAGTATTTGTCGTTATCAAGGTGATAGTGGGAGATAACAGATATGGCTCTTGAAAACTAAAATGCTACACTTCATCATTAGGTTGCTAATAATGATCCTGATCTGTACTCCCCAGTAGATTCATAGGGTGTGACTGATATTCTTGTTGTATAGCGAAATAGAGACGAGTATTTCTTAACTGGCGTTGAAGGTCACACTTTCTCTTCTTCTCTTCCATCTCTCGACGCTTGTTCTCAATTACAATTGCTCTATCTACCAATGTTTGATAGTTGGCATAAACCATGGTCATCAGCTATAGTTGCAAACCATCATTCAGTCCTTTCAAAAAGCATTTTTGCTTTTTAGCATCACTATCCACCTCTTTTTGAGCATAGCGTGACAATTGAGTGAACCAGTTACGATACTCACACACTAACATAGATCCTTGCTTCAAGTTGAGGAACTCTTCTTGCTTAAGTTCTACCTCACCTAACGGGACATGGTAGGACCTGAAATTCTCCTTGAATTCCTGCCAGGTGATAGCAGGAGCATTGTTGGGACGCCCATACTCAAATGACTCCCACTAATCTTGAGTAGTTCCTTGCAGTTGACCGGAAGCATAAAGCACCTTTTCATGGTCGTCACACTGAGCTATGTCCAATTGTCGCTCCACAGCACTAAGACAGTCATCAGCTTCTAGTGGTTTGCTTGTATGAGATTATATCGGTTGGTGTCCCTTCATAAATTCACTACGCTTGTCAATAGGTAGTTCTTGATACGGGTTGTTCAACACACTTTGAGCAATAGTTTGTAATAACTGAGTCTGCGTCATCAAAGCTTGCTCTATAGATAGGGAATTGGATGGCGATGGATTAGAATTGGTAGGATTCCTTCCAGCACCTTGTGAAGCACTTCTCCTGGTAGCAACCATCTGTTTTCAACATGTATGAATTAGAACTCAGTCGTTCATAACATCCTTAATTGTAGCTTCAAGAGATGACAAGATAGGATTGATGGCATTTGAGACAAGAGAAGACCAAACCCCAGAGATAACTAATACTTCCAAACGAAGCGCTAGAATGTAAGAAACTTCATCTTATAAATCCTTCAACTTAGCTACCCCCTTAAGAAAAGATCAACTAGGGGACACAAAAAGGGTAGCTTGGACCTTCTTCCAGGTGAGCTAACTAGTATCAAGACGTTTTGACATCCCAATGATACTCTTGTGTATGGCAAGAACAAGAAATCTAGAATTCCTCATGAGCAAGAAAACAATATCACAGTAAATAGCCGTAACTCTCATTCTGTTAATCCAATGAAGTTGTAGCTTATACCGTTACAAAGCTAATAAAATGCTCCACACCTTCCTTTTAGAACACTTTTCCAAATTCTGTAGTTCAGGTAGTTGAAAATAGTGCATAATAGAAACTACTTCAGCTTTCAAACAGCACGGTTGCATCGTCTTGTGATTTTTACAACTCCATAACCAAAACAGATATGATGGCAGTTCTTGCAGTCACAGAAAGATATTGAAGTCTATTATTCTCCAGAATTTTCTCATAATTTTTGGTTGCCCAAAAACCGAGATATAAGACGATGAGTGTAGGCTACTCCGAAAAGACAAGATAGAGGAAACAGGAGAAAACCAAAACCCGACTATTTATTTCATTAATCCTTATACCTTAGGCTTATAAACTAAATGAAAATGTTGAAACACCCAATAAGATCATTGCAATTATTATAAACATTCAAAACAAGTAGAAGAATAATGACAATTCAACAAAGCACTAAAGGTGCACAATTCAATCATTGACTCAACTTGCGATATTATCGTCCTCATTGTACTAAGGGTAATAATTCTAAGACTCATCTTCAGATTACGCAAGAAGGTGACGAGGGACAGTTCTAAAAGCAAATCAAATCAAGGAGTGAAGATGAGAACAAAGATTTCAAAGTAAGCACCAAGGTAGAGATGAATAACAAAGATAGAGATATAGTAGAGAAGAAAATATCAAGGTTCGTAGAGCAATGGTTTTTGTAGCAACTTCTAAACCTTAAAACGACCAGTTTCTACTAGGCTTGCGTCCTACAGTCAGCTTTGCTCTGATACCACTTTGTAGCACCTAGTTTTAATAACAAAACCAGATACACACCATATGTGAGTCCAGGAACTTAAATCTCACATATAGCTACAAATAAGGATAATATCATAAGACAATGCTTATTACATAGCGTATTAGTATAAAGAATACAACCTCAGAGTATAGACAGTGGAAAGACAACTTCGATCTTCAGGTGAAGATTCCACTTCCATAGGGACAACTGACTGGTTGATCACAATACTAATTCCTCCAAACTCTAGCAATCTGGTACCCATGCGGGATTTTTATCCAAATAATTGAAAAATAAAGCAAGCATAAGTACATGTCATACTCAACAAATATAACAAGGGGTTCATGAGGCTCAAAAGGCTGACACTGGTTAACTTCGATTAGCTTTTAATGAGTCATAATTTTAGCAATAGCGTGGCAACAAGTTTATCCACAAACCCACATAAACACATGATTAGGTAAAAATGAATAATGAATAGCATAAATAGTAATCATTAGTGAGCATCTTATCATCAATATCATCAGTGTTTATCATCTATTCCGTAAGGGTCCAAGACCGCTCGTGGCCGTGAGCACGGCTGATATACCAGTTTTACACTCTGTAGAGGTTGTACACTTTCAGTGTGAGTCATGATTTACCCTTTCGCCCGAGGCGGCCAACCTCTTGACCCACTACCAAGAAAGGTCGGCAGGGTTCACTATGAAGCCTTTCAAAGGTTTGTCTAACAAGTTAGGACCGCTAAGGTTTCCCCATCAATAAGCATCAACCCTCCTCCAAGGAGTGACTAACAAAATACCAAGAAACCAAAGTACACCCTGTAGGCAGGCCGAGATCATACCTGTCGGATCCCCTCTTATGCCATAAAGGTAACCACTAACAAGCTAGAAAAGGTCCTCATACAGAGCTAAAGTCAGAGCCATGTAGCCCTCACAGCTATACTGTAAGTCCTGGATGTTCGCTCACAGATAACTCCTTAGAGAGAGGAATCTAGAGCACCATAAAATAGCCCAATGCTCTAGCCCTCTTGTTCCATATTGCTAAAAAGCATCTTTTAGTGTTTATTGCACATTCCGTTAGTCAAGTTATAAGATCATGGCTTTAGTTGAACACTAGCATCATACTACCCAATGCAATAACTCATAGAAATCAACAAATCCAGGATATTAAATAGCTACAAAAATTACTACGGTTGCCAAGGTAAACACATGCATATGATTAAAATGATATTAAGATGAATAGGAGAACAAGAAAGATCCCATGCTATACTTGCCTTAAACTCCGATCCTTCAATTGAATTGTAACCCCCAAATAACTTTTTCTAGATCACCAACTTCTTTTATATCACCAACGCAAAGCTCACCGACTGGATATGATCATAAAGCACCACACAAGCATCCGAATAGACATACATAGCATACAAATATTTCTAAATTAGAACAGTACACCAATCAATAAAAATGTTTGAAAACTAATCTACATGTTGCTACGATCACACAAACGCGAAAAGCACGCCAATAGTAATTACGATGCGAAAGAAACGATTACTAAAAGATTATTCTTAAAGGAGAAAAAGAAAACTGCAAGCTTCATTTATTTTAATTATATAAAAGTATGTATAGAATATTCTAGAGAAATATCATATTAAGTCAATTTGTATTTTGAATTAGAAAATCAAGATAACTAATTATATTTTATTTATAAATCTCATTGGATAAACATTAATTATATTAATATCAACTTATAGAATTCATAATAGTTGATATGTTATACGTCGCTAAGATCATAGGAACACAAGAATCATGCAGAAAAACATTGTACTATTTGAACAGAGATTTATTTGTTAAGAAAACTAAACTGCAGCCTAATTAATTATATTCTATTAAAGCACTATGAACACCCGACATGATATTTGAAGAGCTTCAGAATTAGACCAAGAAACGACTTGATGAAATTTTATTTATATAAGATTAAATGTTGAATTACTATGCAAGGATGACGTAGGCGTCACATCAGCAAAGTATTTTGCCGATTAAATAATGTGGCATACAATTTATCATTGCAAGATGCAGCTGACTTCACGTACGTGCTTTCTCATGGGCTTCGAGATTTATTAGGATTATTGCACATGGGCTTTGAGAGTTGGTTGAAAAATGAGATATATTATTTATTTTCAGAATTAATTAATTTCGTAAATAAAATAATTCTAGAAAAGTCCGGAATTGATATTTAAGCCACGAAAAATACTCGGAGACCTCCAAAAAATTGGGAAAATTTCCCAGAGACACTTTGGAACATGATGAACCCAAATAAAGTATTTGGAGCTCATGAAAAGATTGTTGAGAACTTGGAACATAAGGATTAAAATGAAGGAGCTAGGAATTAAATTCCAGAAAGAAGCTGGAAAATTTCTAGAGATAGATTTTCGTCTCCTAAACATATTTTAAAAAAACACATTTTGCACATAGAAATACAAGGTGTGACTGGCATGAATGCAACAAACATATTTCTACCTTAATATAAATTTTAATCTAATGAAAATTTATTATTTCTCCATGTTTTCATGAGCATAAAAATATAAAATTAATTTTAGCTCTATTTTAAGAGAAGCAAATTTTAGGGTGTTACATTCCTCACTTCCCTTTCTCTTCTGTCTCCTTCCTCAACCCTTTTCTCTACCACACTACAGCCTCACAAGGCCCGCACCACCACGCTCGCCGTATAGGCCACTCACACTAGATTCGCCGTTCACGCCTTGTGCCATCCACACTCACCGTGCCTCATGGATCATGCCATGATAGTTGTGGTCGCCATCACTTCGACCACTGTCCAGTATGCGCTTTGCTCGTTGTTGCTTTCTTAACCAAGTCCCCAACGCCACAAACTTGGAGCCCACACCACCGCCGTCGATGAAACCACCACTCACGTTGCCCTAGAAAGCAAGCCTTCCAATTTTGAGTTGGCTTCTACTGTCGGATCATCCCTCTACCGCTGCCACACCCATGGCCCTCTTGACTTGGGCAGCAAGTGGTCGGTGGCACAAGTGGTATGCGACTGCCTACGAGCGAGGTATGGTGGCGGCAAGCACTACACGGGCTTGACAGCCTAAAAGACATGAGGAGACATAGTGATGCGAGTTTGCAAGGAGGCGCAGTGGCAAGAAGGGAGGAAGAAGACATGTTCTAACAAGTGGGTCAGGGCATCAGATGTTATTTTGCAGCTGTTAGTTCTTCTCTCAGGCTATAAATAATTATTTTAATGGGTGTGGTATCTTATAGCAAATTAATACATTGCTAGTTTGCCAATCAATTCCACTTTTTTCTTTGTCCATTGGTCACTTGACACCAATGTACATGTCGTGTAGCAAATTGTCTTTTTATTTTGTGGCTGCAACCACACTAGCATTTTAACTTCAGACTTATCACATCAGATATTATAATCGCAGCCACAAATTTTGTCAGGAAATTAGTTGTAGTCATCCAATTTTATAAAGAAATTACATAAAAGACTGAAACAGTACTAAAAGTACGCAACAATCTTCCATCTCAAGTGATTGAAAGGCGGGATCAATCTTTGATGATGAAACTAAACATGTCCAGATGCGGTTTTCTGACTGGGCCAGATTAGACCACCAGATAGTTGGACGGGTCTAACCTACTATGTGCTTTGAATAATAGGATAACTGGATGAGAAGCGTAGCTTAGGACATAGGAGACAAGTGAAACTGGATTGTAAAAACTTTGTGATACAGAGTGAAATGCCGAGGGATGAATTCAGAATAAAGACGGTGCCCACTTAGGGCAGTTCCAATGGTGTATTGATGATTGTTTCTATCCTTATTAAATGACTTGCCACGTAGGTAAAACGTTGACATGGCAACGTAATTAATGAAGAAAGAGAGCAAAAATCATAGAAATGGTTTCCTCATGAAGAAATCAGGTCTACTATTGACCCAATGCACTAAGAAACCATGAAATTGCCATTAGAGAGAAACCACCAGTTTCTAGGGAGCTCGTGTCGCACTCCTATTGGAGGAAGAAGATAGAGTTGGGAGAGAGAAAGAGAAAATAATTATTACTCATAGAAATCATGGGTTGGAAAGCAGTACTTTTTTGGTGTGGTATCCTATATTATAAAAACTACTGGTTTCTTTCATTGAGACTGCCTCTAGGCAGTTGATTGATGGAAGCATCGGGAGTGGAGCAAAGTTAAGAGATTATGTAATAAGTGAGCAATGATCAAGTGATGTGACGTACGAGGAGACGTTGATATTGGTGAAAGGACTTGTGTACATCCATCTGAGGCTAGCAACAACCAACAAAATAAAAGGATTGCCTTATCTATAAGGACCTCATCTTGATTGCTTTTTTTTTCCTTTAAGACAAAAAAAATCGTGATGCTCAAAGCACACAATGAATTACTCAAACTTGTCGCCATTGAGGTCGTCAGTTATGATGCGCCAACATACATAGTGCATGCTCTAAAAGTACTCTCCCTTCATGTTCTTTTGTAAGATGTATTAGCATTTTCATTTATGCTCTAATATATAACGCTATAACAAGGCAGCATGCCATTAAAAAGTATACGACTTATCTGTGGGCCTATGCCTAACCAAAGAACATAGAGAGAGTAATGATATATTTAGTTTAGATGTGGCTTCTGAAAAAGCTGGAAAAACTATTGTGAGCCGTGGGCTGGGGAAAAACTGTTGTGGATTGTGAGCTATGAAAAAACTGAAAGCCGTTTGGTTGAACAGTTTTGGCAGCAGCCGCCCCTTCGCGGTGGGTGGACGTCAACGAGAACCTGTTTGCGGAGATTGAGGAGCACTGCCTCCGTGCACAGCCATGGCCTTGTTGGACACTTAGGATCGATCTAGGTGACAATCAGAGGGGCTAGTTGCTATTGGATGAACCAAAAGACCTAAAACACGTTCTAGACCGAGAGATAGAGACACAGAGAGCTAGTTGCTATTGGATGAACCAAAAAACCTAGAACACGTTGTAGACTGAGAGACAGAGACACAGAGAGGATAGATGAGGGCTGACGAACCTAATACCACGGAGGGGGATGATCCAGAGGCCGCCATCGGGTTCGTTGGTGAAGTCTGCGCACGGGCAGCGACGTTCAGGAAAGAGGTTGATGAAGTCGTCGACGTCGGTGGAGCAGGGCAGCGCGGCTGGTGGTTTCCCGTCACTGGCTGCGCCCCTCACTAGATCGGGTTAGGGTTTAGGTGTCGGTGGGGAGCTCGGCTCAGGAGAACCTCGTGACTTGAGCCGCCGGCCCTCACCTCTATTTATTGCGTAGTGTGATAGGGGCCCTCCAGCCATAGTGGGCTGGGCGCCTCCGATCAGGGCGCGGATCAAAGGTCCAACTGGGCCGTTGGGCCCAGTTTGGGATTAGAGACCAATCTAACAATCTCCCCCTTGATCTCTTGCCATCTCTTAATTTCATATCATTTACTTTTGTTCATTCCATTACAGATTAGCGCATAGAGCATGTTTCATCATCATGGTCATTTGCCGATAGATTTAACAACTACAACACACCACTCTGTTCTGAAATAGATACTTATCTTTGGGTCTTCTTTTGTCAATGAATTATAGGCTTTCCCTTAAACCCATGCCGGCTACATGTTCTCTGAACACGTTGGGTGGTAAGCCTTTTATAAGCGGATCCACGAGCATCTTTTCGGTACTTATATGCTCAAGACTTATGACATGATCCCGGACTTTATCTTTCACAACATAATACTTTATGTCAATGTGTTTGGCAGCACCACTTGACTTATTGTTGTGAGCATACTGTACTGCTAGATTATTATCGCAGTATAACTTAAGTGGTCTATAGATGTCGTCAACCACCTTCAAACCGGGTATGAACTTCTTTAGCCAGTTCACCTGCCCCGTTGCCTCATAACACGCTACAAACTCGGCATACATTGTGGACGATGTAGTGATGGTTTGCTTTGAGCTTTTCCATGAAATAGCTCCCCCTGCGAGAGTGAATACATATCTAGACGTGGATTTTTTATCATCTCCCGCATAATCAGAATCTGAATACCCCACTATATGGAGTGAATATGATCTTCTATACGTCATCATGAGGCCTTTTGTTCCTTGCAAATAACGCAAGACTTTCTTTACTAATTTCCAGTGTTCTGTTCTAGGATTGCTCTGGAATCTACCAAGTAACCCGGTAACAAATGTCAATTCAGGGCGCGTACATACTTGAGCATATTGCAAGCTTCTGATAGCTGAAGCATATGGAACCGCTTTTATTTGATCGATCTCATATTGGTTCCTGGGGCATTGAAAATCCCCATATCTATTGCCATTGACTATAGGAGCAGGTAAGGGACTACATTTGTGCATACTGAATTTCTTTAAGATTTTTTTTATGTATGCCTTTTGTGACAGTCCTAATACCCCTTTACTTCTATCTCGATGAATCTCGACCCCTAGAACGAACGAAGCGTCACCAAGATCTTTCATATCAAATTTTGAGGACAAAAACTTATTTGTCTCTAGTAGTAGACTGACATCACTACTAGCAAGTAAGATATAATCCACATACAGGACAAGGAAGATAAACTTTCCATTCTTAAACTTTGTATAGACACAATTGTCCTCTACATTCTCTTTAAACCCAAAATTCTTTATTGTCTGATCAAACTTTAAGTACCACTGTCTTAAAGCTTATTTTAATCCATAAATAGATTTCTTTAGACGGCATCCCATTCGTTCTTTTCCTTCCATGACAAAACCTTTTGGTTGTGCCATGTAAATATTTTCCTCCAAGTCCCCGTTGAGAAATATCGTCTTTACATCCATCTGATGTAATTCCAAATCGTAATGTGCCACTAATGCCATTATGATTTTGAAGGAATCCTTACATGAGACTGGAGAAAAGGTCTCATTATAATTAATCCCTTCTCTTTGCGTAAAGCCTTTTGCCACAAGTCGCGCTTTATATCTCTCTATATTTCCTTGAGAGTCAAGTTTTGTTTTGTAGACCCATTTACAGCCTACTGTTTTGGCTCCTTTAGGAATTATCTCCAAGTCCCAAACTTTATTGGCATTCATTGATTTCATTTCATCTTCTATGGCCTCAAGACACTTTGATGAATGATCACTTCTCATGACTTCTTCAAATGAGGTGGGATCATCCTTCATTTGAAATTCCTCAGTGTTGTATACTTCATAGTCAGCAGGAATAGCTGATTTTCTAACTCTTTGAGATGTTCTAGGGGCCTCCACATTTGGCACATCTTCTGTTTGAGGCTGTTGTTGCTCCCCCACATGTGACAAGATCCTTAAGAACAGTTCCTCATCTTAATTCATTGTTGCCACAGGCGGAATAACAACATGTGCTGGCACCACAGTATCTTGCACTATTGGTGCAGCGATAGCAGGTAGTGAGAAAAATGGCTCATGAATCATTGGAGTGGGCGCATACACCCGCTTCTCTTCAAGGTCAATTTCTCGAGCTACCATGCTCCCCCTCATCATTTCATCCTCTAGGAAGACAGCGTGTCTTATTTCTACAAACTTTGTATGTCTGTCTAGACAGTAGAAATGAAAACCTTTTGACTTTTCTGGGTAGCCAATGAAATGGAAACTTACTATTTTGGGATCTAGCTTCCCAATATTTGGGTTAAATACTTTAGCCTCAGCAGGACTCCCCCACACACGTAAGTGGTTTAGTGATGGTACTCTTTCTGTCCACAACTCATATAGTGTTTTGGGCACCGACTTACTTGGTACTCTATTGAGAATATGAATGGCGGTTTTTAATGCCTCCATCCACAGGCTCAACGGTAAGGTGGAGTAACTTATCATACTGCGCACCTTATCCATCAGGGTACGATTGTGTCTTTCAGCTACTCCATTCTGCTGAGGTTCGCCCGGTATAGAATACTGGGCTACAATGCCATTCTCCTGTAAGAACCTTGCAAAAGGTCCAGGAACTTGGCCATGTGGGGTATGCCGACCGTAGTACTCCCCCCCACGGTCGGACCTAATTATCTTAATCTTAAAATTGTGTTGGTTTTCAACTTTTGCCTTAAATATCTTAAATTTATACAATGCTTCTGTTCTTTCTTTGATTGGATAAATATAGCCATAATGGGAGTAATCATTTGTGAATGTTATGAACGAATCATAACCATCCACACTTTTTACAGGAAACGGACCACAGATGTCTGTGTGAATAATCTGTAAAATTCCTGCGCTTCGTTTGACATCTTTCTTAATTTTTTTTATATACTTTCCTTTTATGCATTCTCTACATTGTTCTAAATCTGAGAACTCTAATGGAGGAAGAATATCATTCTTAACTAGTCTTTCTATTTTCCCCCTCGAAATATGGACTAAACGACAGTGCCATAATTTCGACGACGCATCGTGCGCTCTATTTCGTTTTCTGTTTACATCCACAGACGATGATACATTCTCATTGTCGCACGCAACATTCCCATCATCGCATACAACATTCACATCATCACGTAGTGATGACAAATAAAGCTTATTTTGTAAGATAACAAGACCAACACATGCATTATTAAATGTTATCTTACATTTGCCATTTCCAAAATAGCAATCATATCCATCATTGTCCAAGCATGAAACACTAATCAAGTTTCTCTATAGGGAGGGAACATAAAGTACATCTCTGAGTAAAAGTGTGAAACCATCAGCAAGCTCTAGAGAAAGATCGCCAACGGCTTCAACATCTGCTTGGACTCCATTTGCAACTTTACGTGTCTTTCGCTTCTTTGCGTAGTCCTCGTCAAACGGAATCCCTGTAAAGAATTAGCAACATGAACAGTTGCACCTGAGTCAATCCACCAAGTAGATTTTGAATACTGTACATATAGGGATTCATTTATGAACGTAATAATGTTCTCACCTTTCTTTGCCATGATCATCTTTAAGTAATCGGGACAATCTTTCTTATAATGTCCCGTCTTCTTGCAATAGAGACACTGGTCTTTCTCTACTGTGAACTTGTTCTGCTGAGGCTGATGCAGCATGGGACCCTTTCCCTTTGGCTTTGAGGAGGAGTTAGCATTATTATTCTTTTTCTTGTTATCTTTCACATAATTAATAGTGCAACCATTGGCAGCTTTCATTCTCTCCTCCTCTTGCACACACATAGCCATGAGCCTCTCTAAGTCACACTTCTTGGGCTGTATGTTGTAATTGACAACAAAAGTGTCAAATTCCTTTGGCAAGGCAGCAAAAATCAGATGGATAAGGAACTCTTCCTTGAGAGCCAGATCCATTGGCTTTAGCTTGGATGCCAAATTGCTCATCCTTAGTATGTGCTCTCTTATGCCACCATTTTCAGAGTATCTCTCAGTCACCAGCTGCTTTATCAGCTAGGTAGCATGTATTTGAAGAGCTAGTGAACTGACTTTTTATTCTATCGAGGTACTCGGTGACGGTGTCACACTCTGGGATTGAACCCACAATTGCAGGCTCAATCGTGTTCTTTATCACAGCCAAATATTTCTTGTTGGCAGTGACCCACTTCCTATGTTCAAGGTCATAGGACATCTTTTGGGATGCAAAATCCCTCTCTTATTGCCCAAGGGGCATCAGCCTCATTTGTCTCCCTCACTGGTGCCACAGTTCAGTGGGACATGGTGAGGTGACTACCCAGTCCACCTTAGCCAAGATGAAGGCCAGGTCAATCTTTTTCTTCCACTCCGTGTAGTTATCACCTTTAAGAGTGGGGATCTCTTTGATACAACCCATTAAGTTGTATTGCCTAAAAACATAATTCATATTGAGTGAGAACATAAATAATAACAATAACAATTGTATGCCTTAGTTCCAACGTTGATCAAAATTAAAACATACAATTGTCCTCTACACTAATTCTACATCACCGTTGGACAGAAATAGAATTAATGCATGACAAAACTCATCATAATATTGCCATTAATCAACGTTGGTCAGAATAACAACAATATTATAATAAGCTAAAAACATATCCATTTTTCAAAATTTAATTCTCCCGTTGGTTCGAATTTAATAATGAAAATAACAACTTTAAAATGCGCAGCGGAAAAAATGAACTCATTTTCTTGAATTTTACCCACAGGGAAAAAATACTTTTTCTATTTTCTTTTGAGCTAATTTCCATTTTTCAATTTCCTGGAAAAAGAAAAATACGAAACCAGGCTCTTGCTCTTCCTTTCTCGGCCCAACCGGCCAAAATCGGCTCGGCTCACTGCTCTGCGCGGCGCTCAGCCGCACCCAGGCCTCAATGTGGGCCTGGGCCGGCAAAGTGCCGCGGCCGCACGCGCCCGCCTGGGCCGCGAGTTGGCACGTTCTTCCATCGCCATCAGATCTCATCCGACGGCCGTCCGGTCGTTTCGGCTGAACAAAACCATCTCCCGACCGCTGTCCCCGAACCCCAGCGGCCATTTGGCCTTCTCCTCTCTCCCCTTCTCAGCCCTGAATCACCCAAGCGACGAGCAAACGACGACGAGAGCAAGTAGAGAGCCCCGGCGCCGTCGCCGGCCCCCTCGCCGGCGTGCGCGCTCCCCAGCGGGTGAGCGCACCGCCGTCGAGCCACCTGGCCGCGGCGCCCCTTTGGCCAGAGCCCGGCGAGCAGCGCCCCCGGCTTGGCCTTCTTCTCCCCGCGCACCGGTGAGGCAGCAGCGCTGCGCAGCGGCGAGGTAGGCCTCCCCTTCCCCAACATCCCCCTCTGATTTGCTTCTCTGTTTGTGTTCTCGGATTCAACCGATTGGGGATAGGGATCGAAGTTAGAGTTTCACTGTTTATCTTCCCTGTGAAGTCTTCACGGGTTTAGGGTTTGTCTCTCACCTTCTTAAGGCCGAAACCCTCTTCTTCTTCTCCTTTCCTTAACCCAGTTAGGGTTAGGGTTCAACCGAACCCTTTGTCTTCTCCGATCCAAACCGGATCTGACCTTTCTCTCTTTTCTAACACCTCTGCCAAGATCTACACCTAGGGGACCGGGTCTGATACCATTATTGGACACATAGGATCGATCTAGGTGACAATCAGAGGGGCTAGTTGCTATTGGATGAACCAAAAGACCTAGAACACGTTCTAGACTGAGAGACAGAGACATAGAGAGGATAGATGAGGGCTGACGAACCTGACACCGCGGAGGGGGATGATCCAGAGGCCGCCATCGGGTTCGTTGGTGAAGTGTGCGCACGGGCAGCGATGTTCGGGGAAGAGGTTGATGAAGTCGTCGACGTCGGTGGAGCGGGGCGGCGCGGCTGGTGGCTTCCCGTCACTGGCTGTGCCCCTCACTAGATCGGGTTAGGGTTTAGGTGTCGGTGGCAAGCTCGGCTCAGGCAAACCTCGTGACTTGAGCCGCCGGCCCCACCTCTATTTATTACGCAGTGTGACAGGGGCCCTCCAGCCATAGTGGGTTGGGCGCCCCCGATCAGGGCGCGGATCAAAGGCTCAACTGGGCCGTTGGGCCCAGTTTGGGATTAGAGATCAATCTAACAGGCCTCCCTCGCGGAGGCTGTCGTACATCGGTCGTCCCTCCAAGGCCACGTCCTCCCCCCACTCCGCAAGCACGACGACCTCACCGCCCAATCCCTCGACAGGTCCTGTAAGTATTTGTTAGTGTAGCCCATGATAGCTTCTGTTTTAGAAGATTCTTTTTATTAGGAACTTGTATCCAGAGAGGAGGAGCTGGCAACAGATAGCATTCCTCTGTCCTTTAGAGGAATGAGATAAGACACAAATCTTATAAAACAAAAAGGGTATAACATACCGGAGGAGATTGATACATCTGTGCAAAGCGATGCAGTACTTTCCTGCCGGTAGCATATATACTGTGACATTGTCAACGTAAAGTATCATATATGCTTAAATATTTACTTGTGACCAAAATCTGAGGTTGCATCGATTTATTCTCTTTGTTAGTGAAGTGACAAAGTTTGCCTCATATTATATTATATATATGATCTGTGGTCGTGCATGCATGTGGACGTGTTCTTAGCCTTTGAGAGGCTTCAATGTGGTGCCCATAGAGAACCTCCTATCGCATATTGGTGTACCTTCTCTTCTGCGATGACCATTGGAGGGCCGTTCCTCCCCTGCAGTTGAACATTGTTCTTTGTCTCTGGCTTTAGGTTCCTTTTTTTTTCTGAAGAAGCAATGTCTGTCAATAATCAAACATGAATAAGGAAACAGGCTCCCGCAGGTTTTGCTCAGCTTTTACAGGTTTATCCTTTAATAATTACGCAGAAGCTACATGATTAAATGATCAATATTTGTGGAGAAACCATATTTGTTTCAGTTTTAAGTCTTGCAGAGGATGCTTGATTTTTTTAATCTTTAGAGACTACTCCCTTAATTCCAAAATGTAGGGTTTTTTATTTTTGTCCTTGTCATTCTCTCTAACTTTGATAAAAATAGAAAATGTGCCAACATGCAAAAGATCAAATTACTTTCAATAATTTCGGCATGACATATGTTTTGATAGTGCGTTTATTTGGTGTCCTACGTGTTAATGTACCGTATTTTTTTCTGTACACATGGTAAAAGTTAGAGAAATTTTATCACTTAATTACGGCAAAAACAACACCCTCTAAACTTTTGAATGTAGAAATTTCATGGGCAGCAATTTGATTCGCCCACAAATTCCATGAAAAGATATATGTCACATTACTCAACAACTGATGAGAAGTCTGAGAACAATCAAATTACAGATTGTAAAATGGCAGCCAATAATAACTTAAGGATGGGTAGAAAATTGAATGGGCCAGGAGCCCACACAGGTGGTTGATTGATCGCACTGGGAGGAGTGGTAGAGCAAAGTGGAGTTAGCAGTGATCAAGTGATTTGACATCGTGATTATACAAGGAGAGCTAGGTTAGCATTGGCGAAAGGGTATGTAGCCATCAGAGGCTGGCAACCAACAAAAACAAGGATTGCCGGCCTCGGATATATATCAAGAACAAACCATGGTTGCTTTCTTTCTTTTAGCAAAACAAATTATTGTGATGCCTAGGAAAAAGATTATTATTCAAAGTTGACTAGAAAACATGGCATTCAAAGTATATAAGCAACCTAATGATTTGCCAACAATAATGCATATCTCAGATGTAATATCTGCTAACTCGGTGCTTCTCCTAATCGAGATCCAACAAGGTGCTGATGTGGGGAGCAAGCAAGGATTACAGTGTGTTTGAGTAGTACAAGAGTAGTGCTCCCTAATTGTACTAATCAATCGTGTGAATTAGTTTATTAGCATATGCCAAAGGCTCAAAGTGCAAAGGCTAGTCGAACTTGAATAGCCTCTTGTACGTCTTGATGCCTCCTCTTATAGCCGTACGGTACAACCTTTAAGTCACTGGCTACAAGGATCCAAGCCTTTGCGTTCTCTGTGGCCGCAATGATCCTTCCTCGGTTGTCCTTTTAGAACTAAAAACTACTCATCAACTAGATACTAATGTTACTTTTTGACAAAAAGGAATGGTAACCTAGCTTAGCACTGCAGACTAAAATAAATGCAAGTCTTCGTTTCAGTGTAGCCCATATTAACTTCTGTTTCAGAGCTTTGACTAGCTAGAAGCTTTTTACTCTGTAGAGGAGGAGCTAGCAGAGAACATTCCTCTGGCTTTGTCTCGAATAAGACACAAATATTATAAAATATAAAAAGGTGGTGGCTGCAGATCGGAGATACAACGATATAGTGAAGCAAGTGATGCACGCAGTAACTTTCCTGGAAGCATATATGCCGTGACATGTATATAGTGCAAAGTAGCATGACTGGACCCTTAATTTGTGGCCAAAATCTGAGATTACGTCGACGAATCTTTGTATTAGTGTACGTGGAAGGGGACAAATAAAGTTGCTGCGTGGTCTGTGGTCGTTCGTGTAAGCATGTGGACGTTTTCCTAGCCTTTGAGAATCTGGAACCCATGAACTTCAATCGAATATTGGTATCCTCTTTTGTGCGTCCACGAGCCGACGAGCGGAGGCGGAGCATCGTCCTGCGGATGCATGCATGGTGGACTAGAGGTTTTGACTGCCTTTTAGTTTCCTTTTTCTGAAGACTGCATGCATGTCCGTCAATCAAAACTGAATCAGGAGACCATCTCGACCATCCATGTGAAGAGGATGGAATCAAACTTGAGACCTCTGCCTAGCCAACAACCGAGTGTTTAAGAAATCCTGACACGTGAGTTTTATCCATACATTTATATTGTCTTTTAGTTATATTTACAATATCTTATTACTATATTTACACTATATTTACACTGATTTCTTCAGTGTAATTTATTGAACAATATGATGTAATTCGGGATGACACAACTTATTGTAGATCTCAGACAAATATATGCAATTTTTTTCAAAAAAATTCTATAAATTATTTCTATGAATTACAGATATCATAGAAATATATGCCAAATTGTACACAAATATCATCAAATTCTTCACAAACTGATAACAAATTATAGAAAAAATAACAAATTGCCGAGCATCCCGCAGCGGCGCCGGAGCTCGAAGGGGCTGCGCTGGCGCCGGGGATGCCCGCTCGGTGGCCGGTCACGGAGAAGGGGCCACCGCAGCCAGGGCAAGGGCAGCGCCGGAGCCGGCGCCGCCGCTTGGAAGTAGCCCCTGCCGCTGCTTGGAAGTAGCCCCCGCTATCGCGATGAGACAGGGCCTGCGCGACGGAGGGAGCAGGGCCCGGTTTGGGGGACACGGTGGAGGGAGCAGCGGCCGGCCTGGTGGCGGCGGCGGAGGGAGAAGCGGGCCGGCCTGGTGGCGGCGGCGGCGGGGAAGCAACGGCCGGGCGGGGTTCCTTTCGAGGCGATGGTGGCGGTGCAAGCGATGCAGCTGGGACTGGGCGGGCGAGATGCGAGTATGCGACCATCCAAGGGACAGAAATTCAAGTGTCCTAGGCCTCTAAAACAGTCGGTTATAAATTAGCATTTCTCGCACAGAATGGGGTCAGTCTTTATGAAGCTTTTGGCATGATTCATATTTTGTGCGAACAAAAGGTATCATTAATTGATATTCAAAATGAAAACCTCCATAATTAATTATCTTGTTTTTTTTAATGGAATAATCGATTTTCCACGGGAACTTTGTTAAAATTTCACAGGTAACGTCTTGCTCACGCATGGATACGAACAAAACGACTGCTCCGGTACTCCTTATTTAAAAATTTGCACGCATCCCAAAGCAATTCCATAATTATTTTCCGTTTATTAATTACTACCTGGAGCTAGTTTGGGTCCGGATCAACCCACGTCCAATTCACAACTGAAACGGGCCACGCGACCACGCTCAACGGCGAGGCATGGCGGCAGCGCTCCTCGTCCTGTTGGATCACGGCATGGATGGGAGATATCCGCCGCGTCAGCTCTTGGTCATCGAGGAATTCTACTGTAGAAAGACAACCATTGGCGTCGTCGTAGCTACTCCTAATTGGCTAATTCTCAACATAGAGTCGGTGTATATATTACGAACAGGCCAGCAGCATGCTCGATTTGGATGCGGCCAGTAGCGTCTTCACGATGCGAATTTGCAAAGTCAACCGGCAAGACGGCGGGCAGGACATTGGACGCGGCTAGATACTGCCATGTACGTGGGCACCGGCGCGGCGCGGAAAGAACATGCACTTGGCCGCCGGTTAAGGGGTGGACACGGCCGAGACCTCGAGAGCCGGCTCCTCTCTCTAGCGCCGCCGTTCTCCACCAGGACTCCAGGAGCGAGAAATCATCATCGAGAGTGAGATGAGATCGTGATTGACTAGGTGCCCAGGTACGGGCTGGGCCAGCGCGGGTCTTGATGGATCTAGACGTGACATAGAAAAGTTAATTATAATCTTTGCTTTAAGATTCATGCTATTTTTTAAACATGGAGTACCGGAGAAGTTCTCAACAAAATGTATGATAGTCTCAACTCTCCAGGCAGCCAACTTGTAACTGAGAGGCTCATTTCACTTCTCCACAAAATTAACTTTGACATGTGGTCCCTATGCAAATAGATATTCCATTGGTTATATGATGTAATTATAAAGTCCTAAGGATCCAATGATTTGGGCGTTTCTTTTTTTTCAAAAAAAATCATATGGTTATATGTGGATTTAAGTTAAGGTAAAAAAAAAGCATTCCTCCAAATAAAATGGAGAAATCATCAGCAATCAGCACATGGGCCTTTCCACTCTGCTCATCTATTTAATCCCTCAGCCCAAGTCTTGTAGCGAGAAGAATCATTTGCCCAGATGCCACATGACAAACCTATTTGTAAAAGCCTTATGCACCCCAACTATTTCAAGGATCAGCCTATCTCATCTCAGCCAACAAGGCTATAACCCATGGACAGTGTAGCATTCTTTTTTTTTTTTGCAAACTATGGGCACGGACTATTATTTATGTTAAAAAATAATAAGAAATATATATACAGATACAGACATCCATGCTACTTAGTGATGCACACCAGCACATAGTCATCATCACACTATAAAAGAGCGAGTTTTTCTGAGGGGAGCTCTCCCTCTATAATAACCATTCGATCTACACGTCGTGCTATATTGGCTCTCCATTATCCGTGATCTTACATGTAAGATGTAAGACTCCATTCAATCTCAAATACGAGTTTTTGTAGACATATATGTCCCACACATGTATAGGTGCCCAATTAACGTACATATGTTCCCAACGTATGTACGTGTCCAGTATCAATTCGTATTCTAATATATCAACTATTTTAGTAGGACCATACTTATCACTCACACTATAAAAGAGCGAGTTTTTCTGAGGGGGGCTCTCCCTCTATAATAACCATTCGATCTATACGTCATACTATACGAGCCCTCCGTCATCCGTAATCTTACATGTAAGATGTAAAACTCCTACTCAATCTCAAATACGAGTTTTTGTAGACATATATGTGCCACACATATATAGGTGCCCAATTAACGTACATATGTTTGTACGTGTCCAGTATCAATTCGTATTTCGATATATCAACTATTTTAGTAGGACCATACTTATGCACATAGAGATTTGGTTTAAAGAAACTCAAAAGATAACATAATTATTAATAAATATTTTAGTTGTTTATTAATATATCAAACATAAATAAAACTATACATAAATATTACAATGTATATTGTGTTTTTTGTATTTGTAAAAATAAATTAAAATTTATAAAAGGAACAGAAAGGATACAATACAATCGAAACAGAAGGAGACACGGAAAGGAAAAAAAGCAAGGCTGTGCATGCAAAGAAGGAGCCATGGCTCGTCTTGATAATGTTTCCTTTCTAATAACTAAATTAATTAAAAGGAAAATAATAAAAAAACTAAACACACGTTATTTTGTTTGTTATATGACAAAAAAGAAGAAAAAACTAACACATGAGGAAAATGCTGACTACCCCTCTTCTAATGGCGCGCTAGATCCGGGAATAACGAATTGACCTTCCCTAGATTCGTTTTTTTAGAAATTACAAATTGCATTCCTTTGTTAATGGGCCAGTCACATTAGGCAGCCCAATAGAGCGCTGCACCTTCTACGCCTTGCATTACTTGTAGTACCATATTGTGAATGAACAACAACTGTAACGTGGAGGTAGAAATAAAACCAAGGCACGCAAAACAACACAATTCACACGTGAAAGACAGACAATCCCCTAAATCAAAATAATGTATGACAAAAAAGGGTGAAAAACAAAAATCTAAACATGTTTGTAAGAAATAATGAAAAAAAAGATCGTGCAAAAAGGAAAAAATATAAGGCTACGTTATTTATGAGGGCAAAAAGTAAAAATTATAACTTCTATGCCTTGCATTACTCGCAGTAACATATTGTGAATGAACAACAGCTGTAATATGGAGGTGAAAATAAAACCAAGACACGCAAAACAACACAATTCACATGTGAGGAACAGACAATCCTCTAAATCAAAATAATGTATGACAAAAAAGGTGAAAACAAAAATCTGAACATGTTTGTAAGAAATAATGAAAAAAAATCATGCAAAAAGGAAAAAACATAAGGTTACATTGTTTATGAGGGTAAAAAGTAAAAAACATAAAGTTGTGTTTAGATGGACATGCTAAATAAATTAATGCTACATTATTTAAGTCATAATTATTTTGCATATAAAGATGCTTGTTTATTTATATCTATTCATTGAACAAAATTCATGATCGATCCTTTAACTTGGCATAAGGAGTCATTTAGGACCCTCTACTTTGAAAATGTTATTTCTGGGTTCATGAACTTGGCTTTGGGTGTTACTCAGAACCAAACTGGTCCAAACGCACTCCGGATGCTGACGTGGCATGCTGACTATGCATGACGTGGCCCTTATATGTGGGACCCACACGTCAGGTATAGTATTTCTATTTTATTTTTTTCTCGTCGCTTTTTCCCCCGATGCATTCCTCCGTTTGTCGCGGTCCTCTGTCCGTGCCCTGATGGCCGCCGCAATCGCGCCCTTGCCGGCCAGGGCCGTGCCCTCACCCACCCACCGGTGGCCGCCGCACGCGCGCCCTCGCCGGCCAGGGCCGCGCCGCCCAGCCGCAAGCTCCTGGCTGGTGCGGGAGCTCTTGGCTCGCAGCGCGGGAGCCGCCGGCCGCTGACGCCTCCACGGGGAGGTCCCGGGCGCGGTCACCTGCTGCCCGTGCATCCAGCCAGCTGGCCGTGGGCGCGGGGCCGCTGTCCACGGGTGCGTGAAGCCGCTAGCCGCAGCCGCCAACGCGCGGTGGCCATGGTGACGTCGGCGCTCACGACCCGCGGCGACGTCGGCGAGCTTCGGGCGCCGGACCGTCCCGGCGTGCCCGGCTGCTGCTGCTGCAGGAAGCGCTGGAGGTCGCGGCTGGTCGGGCACGTGCGCGGCGGGCGCGGCCCCGGCCGGCGAGGGTGCGGTCGCGGCGGCCATCGGGGCACGGACAGAGGACCGCGACGAATAGAGGAAGCCATCAAGAAAGAAAGCGATCGCGCGCGTGTCTGGGGTGGCTGGAGGAGGGCCGGCCACGCGCGCCGGTTGCTCACAGTCGCATCAGCGAGGCCCTCGGCAGTCGCGCGCGTCGAAGGCCTTGTGGCGGAGGCAGAGCCGGAGTGGCTGTGCTCCGCGGCTGGCTCGTCGGCGGCCGAGGAGCCCAAGTAGCCGGCACGAATGCGATGGCGTGCTCACATCCCGGTGACCACGGCATGGAGTAGGCGGCAGAGGAACGTGACCGGGAGGGGCGCGTTGGTGGCGGCAGCCGGTGTGCTGGTCCGCGTCCGCCCGGTCCTGGCTGGTCGAGCGTGCTGGTCCATGTCCACCTGGTCCCGGCAGCCAGGCGCCTCGTGATCAGCCTAGCGTACTGGTCAGCTTTCTCACCTCCAGCTAGCATCAAGTAAGCGAGGTGCCCCGTGAACGCCCATCCATGGTGCACCTAGCACCTGGCATTTTGTTGCAGGGGGCTGCGAGCTTGTCCCTGAGTCCGTGCACCTCGGCCTGCTTGGACTAGAGCTAGCGCTGGAGGTCGTCGAACGCAGCCTCGTACGGCGCCACTGCCTCGCGGAGGGGCGGCATGGAGGGGTTCGGGCGTGGACAGGTTTGGTGACGACTGCGGTGTCCGTGGCACAAATCTTGTCTATGGCAGTCTGCTCTGTGTACGCGGAAGTAGGCCAGTAACGCCGCGGCAAGGAGCCTAGAACGCTTGGCCTCCTGACGCTGCCATCGATGGCAAGTTCCCTCGCTCGCGAGACGACAGCAGCTCCAGCTGCCCATGCCCGGAGATGGAGTCATGCGCACGACGTCGCCGCACTCAGCATCATGGGGGCGTGCTGTGCTCAACTTCCCGGACCTCGAGCGCGACCTCCCGCGCCCGGCCTCCCCCGCGCCCGGCCTCCCTTGCGCCGCGCGACGTCCAGGCCGCCGCCGCACGCGCCGCCATCTCCTTGCCGAGCCGGCGCGGCGGCGGTTATGAGAGAGGAGAGAGATAAAGGACAAGAGAGAAGGGAGAGAAGGACATGACAAGTGGGCCCCACTGTGCCACATCAGCGTACACAATGCGTTAAGATCTGCTTGACCCAGATGAGACCTTGAACCAAGTTAAAGGACCCAGAAATAACATTTTGATAATATAGGAACTAGATGACATCTCGTGCCAAGTTTGAGGACCGCTCAAGAATTTTTCTCTTGTTCATTTAATAAAGTCATAATCCCTCACTGCAGTAAACGTTGGGTAGCTAAGTATGAAAATGATAACTGCTAAAAACATATAAGTAGTAAGCTCACTCCAAGAGTGCTCTCTTCTCCTACCTCCCTACACCCTCCGGTAAACAACTAAGACAATGACAGGTTCTCCATCGATACGAGGACGGAGGTTCTCCACCCATAAAGGATGGATTGAGCGATATATACAGCTGAGCCATCCAAACCAACGAACGGAAGAAAAATCCCCGCCGGAAGACGCTCGCCCTTGCAGTCATCGTCGCTTCGCCGTCCACCCTGCAACGGGGAGGATTTGTTCTGCACGGCGTCCTCGTCGACCCAGATCGCTAGACGTCGCGCACCCTGCACCTCCGTTCTCAGACCGCGCACCACAAGGGCGCCGAGCGCAGGAGAGGTGAGCGCAAGGGCGCCGGCCATGGCGGCATCGGACCACGGAGCCTTGGGCGCGGGAGCGCCGACGGCGCAGCGGCACAGAGGCATGGCCAGTGCAGCCAGTCCGCAAGTGCAGCACATGCGCATGGCAGATGGTTCTCAGCAGCAGAGGAAGGGAAGAGGACAATCGTCAACGAAGATGTCACCAATGTTTTCCTTTCCATTACAGATACGAACCAAACAATCACTGGTTTCGGTTACAGTTTTTCAGATCACGGCGGTATGCATTCCATTGCCGTTTACATTTACTGAGTCCTAACCAAACAGCACCTTAACATCATTGAAAAAAATTGTAAAAATACAATCATCCATTAAGTCAAGAATTCTAACATATTCCACTCAAGGGACCTAACTACAACCTATTTTCTAGTTTGAGTGACCACAAAAACAAGTGAAAAAAGTATGGTGTTCACATTCGTACGTGGGGATATATGTATTATGTACCATCGACCAAATAATTAGGTGATACAAATATTCAAAAAAAATTGAATCAAAATTCATTCCGAGTTTGTGTAAGGGTCTATGTATTATTGTTCCATAGACGTCGACGCATGCTTGCTTGCGATGGAGAGCCTAGACCACGTGGACGGCGGGGCTGGGGCGGTTCACGAAGACGTCGACCACGTCCCTGTTGGGCAGCATCGCCGGCGCGGCTGCTTCAGCAGCGCAGCTTCTGGCGGGAACCGCCGCCATCTGGGTGGCTCGGTGCAACCCGGAGCTCCTCTGCAGCTGAGGGAAGCTTGCCGCCGGCATCCTTGCCCTCGGCAACCGCCACCGGCGTCTTGTTCATGTACAACACGTAGAGCACCATCTGGACCACGCCAAAGGTGAACCCAAGGACGTTTGGAAGCTGCAGAGATATGATCGTTGTTTATCATCATCAGTAAGACACATCACGAAACTGCTAATGAATAAGGACCAATGAGATACATGGTGGTTGCAACAAATTAGATTGAATAGTTACCGCGACATATTTGTCCTTGATGAGGAGGCCGTAGAGGAACCAGACAACGGCGCTGAGGGTGAGCGAGAGGGAGAGGGAGAAGGGCATGTACTCCACGCTCTTCGTCTGGATCACGCGCCTCTGCACGTAGCCACCAACACGCATGCAATCCATCAGTAACACATCAAAACGGCGACACTGATGCTACGGTGATTGGGTTCATCTGTCCATGCATCCACAGAGTGCTATGCTCACCATGATGCTGAGCGGCGCGACGAAGACGCTGACGGAGAAGCCGACGCAGATCCATCCGAGCATCACAACGCGCTTATCACCCTTGAAGAGGAGAAGGGTGAGGAGGAGGATGACACCAAAGACGCCGACATTGAGGAGGAGCATGATCTTGGCCGTGAACATCTTGGCTTTCTTGGGTGCATAGACGAAGTACATGACGATGTAGATGGTCTCGATGACGCAGCCGGCTGCGTTGATGGTGATGAGGAAGGTCTCGTTGGACTTGATCAGTGCATAGAAGATCCACAGCATGGCGCTGAACAGGGCAACCACGTAGGGAACCGACTGGAAACCCTCCGTCGACTTGCTCTTGTAGATGCGGTAGAACGTCGGTCTGTATAGCGTGGGCGCAAGGATCATCAGACACGAGCATACCAATTTCAAATCAAATAATTAAAATAACGGATCGAAATGGATAGCTGTGTTTCAATTCAATGATGAACATCTGATGAAGTTGTGATAATTTAGCAAGTTATGTCACTTACATCGGGGCCAGGAAGGTCATGAAGGAGATGACGTTGCCTGCAAAGCAAAAAAATAAAGGGCGCCAAGATCAGCCATTTGCAAAAGTTGCCAAAGAGAGCCCAACTAAAGCTGGGATAAGTTGTGATAAGCTGACACGCTTTACATCTCCGGCCGAACTAATTTGCCTTTTGTTGTGAGCAAAGATTGGCGAGGCTTTATTGTTAATTTGCAAGACGAGGTTTTTGTGGTATATTGCAGTAGTGCACTATGACGTCATCAGACCCATCATGTGGTAAGATAACCCTAAATGTCTCAAAAGACCGGTTGCTAGCTCGACACGTAGTCTATTACGAGAAATGTATAGGCCAACAAAAGCATTGATCAAAGATGACAGCGGTGATAAAATCTAGTGATGCATGCTTCTCGTGCAACTAAGCTAAGTGATAGTGATTATGACCACAAGAAACGTCTTATTTTGGGAAACGTTTGGAAGGCAGCACAGGCTCCTCTACTATTGGTTAACGATCGACGAAGGGCAAATTTCACTAAGTGGCTTCTATAGTACCAGGCACTAACAGCTAACGATTGACAAGATGTTTGTTAATACACAATTATAGAAAAATGTAAAGTGCATGCTAATGTATGGAACATAATAGAAAAGATGAATATTTGCAAAATTCATGGCCTTGCAGCTCTTCTTCAGTGAAAATATAACATATATATATATATATATATATATATATATATATATATATATATATATATATATATATATATATATATATATATATACCTAGGAGGCCGAAAGCGAATGCCCAGGGGTGCTGCAGAGATAGGCCTGCCATTTCGACACAAAAGGGTGCTAGAGATAATACTGTTGCAAAGAAGCTATACAACTGAACTAACAGTCGTTGCTGGTGTGTTATGGTGATGATTTGTTAGGCTCTGGAACTACTTCTCTTCCTCTCTTTCCCTTTGGCCCTTGCAGGAGGGCACGAAGAGCTCTGAGAGGAGTTCTCTGTGTTGTTGTCAGAAACTCTGGCAATGATATGCAGGCTGTGGGGGACTTTATATAGGAGGGAGCACGCATGCCTTGGTATACATGTGAGTTGTGACATTGTGTACACGTCTGCAGCCTGCAGTAGGCTCTCCAATCACATCTAAACCCCAAACGACTAAGCATGGAATATAATTCAAAGATATTTTTCAATGATATATTTCTGGACATGATGAATAAATGTTTTTAATAAATTGATCTATATTAATAGAGATAATCATGGTCGTTGCATAAAGAGTTAGATTCGTGTAAGCTTTATGAGTATAATATATGGGCTAGTGCCACTCCGATCGAATTGTTGTGCACTGCCCGTGGATCTCTCCAACCTGCTTCATTCGCGCGCATAGATCATTAATTAATTAGGATCGAGTAGGAGATAGCCGCCACACAACAGCAAAATTGATCTTAACAACTTTCGACTCTAAAGACAGGTTTACTTCATTCCATTATCAGTTCAGCACCAAGTAATATCTTGTAATTTAACAATAAAATTATTCATTGTTTGGAGAAAATATTATAGAAGACGAAAACTGAATGGCACTTAACCATTCAGTCAATATTTGTCAACAACTAAAAGTTCTGCAGTACGTCATAAAATTAGTTTATTATCTAAAAAACGTCACATAAAATTCGTTTACATATTAATTAAAACTAAAACGGATTGCTCTTTTAAGTTGTAGTGCCTATACTGAATAAAAAGCGTCAAGTGGTAAAATACGCGTCGCTGACCTTGTGCCACTGTAATTCAACTACAGCAGATCCAGCATGTCGTCATTTTTAAATAGTATTGGAATAATGGCTATGTTAGTGAATAGGTTCCCCCCGGCTTGTTTTTCTATGCATATTGGTTGGTTTCCAATCAACTCAGTTATTATATATAGACATATACTTGACATATTAAGGATTACTTGTGCTCCATATTACCATCTGATACACATGACAAACCAATTACTATTTTATGAAATTATAATCTTCCTCCTGTTCTAAGTTGAGGCCGTAAAATGCGTTTACAACCTTATCATGCATGCTTCACTTTTTTTAAACAATTCTTCATGGAAATTAGTTTCCACTGCTCAGCTTCAAAACACTTCACAATTATGAAATGAAACGGCTTCTGATGGACAACATAAAACTGTGTGTTTGACTCCTCACCGTGATTATTTGAGGCAAAATAAAGTAGCTAGTAGCTACTAAAGTGGCTTATTAAAAATGGGCCTCCATGTGGAAAAGAACGGTTTCAAATGGCTCTTTTGGAAAGCTGGTGTCCAGATGTGATCTCGACCATGAAATGTAATGTCCTTTGGCAGACATATACATCATAATAATGTACGGAGCCTGTTCTTTGTATATACGTGTACTTCACATATGTCATACATGATGAGCAAGGGCTCTATGCACGTAATATGTCTGCACCCTTCTGCCAACAAATCTTTTAAACCCTTCATTTAATAATAACATATCATATTTTTAAAGCTTCATGCAACCATGTTGTATATTACTCCGTCCATTTTAGATGACTTAGGTCAAAATAATTAGATAGAACTGATTATCTTGTCGTAAACGTTATATATACTAAAAAAATAGGCTGGGCAAACGTTACCGTACCATGTGCTTAATTATTCAAATTTTAGGTAACAAGTTATCGCTGTTCGGTTTTATGTGGTAAACTGGTAATAGCCTTCTTCTTTTTTTTTTTTGAGGGAAACAGGAGGGGGTGCCCCCTACTGTGCTTTTATTGAATTTTGAAATTTACAGAGTTTTGGGATCTTACAAAAGAGCCTCCCTCAAGAAAGAAAGAAAGATACAAAATAAACCTGCAAAATTACACATAAACTTCTAGCCATTGGATAAGTAGTGGCGCCAAACTACTTTTTGCTCGAAGGATAACCTGAGCAAACTCTCTTTTGAAGATGGCCTTGCAGTGCGGAATGGAAGGCTGCACTTGTCTGAAAATTGCATCATTTCTAACTGTCCATGTTGCCCAAAACATTGTGACAATAATCTCCATAAAGAAAGGAAGGTGCAGCTGGTCATTGAAAGAAACCAAGGTTCCCAGAGGATCAGATGGGTGCTGAATAACCAATTGGAGAGTAGCCCAGCATGATGCAGAGAAAGGACAGTCTAAAAATAAATGGGTGAGGGACTCTTCCACAGCCTGATTACGGAGAACACAATTGTAATAATCCAAAGCCATTCTTTTTCTTCTTAAAAGCTCTCTGGTGCTAAGCCTATCCTTGAGTAACAACTAGAAGAAAAACTTTCTCTTATTCTGGCAACAGGATTTCCAGAGCCAAGAGAAAATTGGATGAATCTGGCATGTACCATTTAACTGCACATAGGCTTTCTTTGGAGTGAAGATGTTAGAATAATCTACTGCTTCCTTGTGTGAACACACAGCAAGGGAAGGCGACGCCGAAAAGACTCCCTGCTGTGGTACTGTAGCCGCTGCAGAGGCAGGCACCAAAGGTTCACCTGCCGCACTGTAGCCACATGCAGGGACAGGCGCAAAAGTCAGTCCTGCTATGTTATCTAGTTACTGTTGCAGCATGTGCGCTGTTCCAGGACTAGATTGATAGAGTTGTATAAATAGACTACCACGGCAACTCAGTAAAGAGAGTTCAGATTTGCCATCTCCCATACAAGGCTTCGGCCAACGCTGGTGTCTTGTACTATGCGTGCATGCTCTGTTCTCCCTCTTCTTCAACCTCTAGCCATAGTGTGTGGAGACGGACAACACTTGTTCGTGGTTGGCTTAGCTAGTGGGTGCTCGGCAACACTAGCGGGTGCTCGGCAAGACTGGAGAGTGGTTCACTCACCTGAGCCGGTGATCCTGTGGGCTAACAGATGTTGGAACCCCAAATGTGTGTCCAAGAATCAAAACCATCTTGCAAATGTAAGGATTGCACAATTGTCAATAGTTGAGTGAATTGCTGACAGGCTTCTTCAGATAGAGGCAAGTGAAAGAGGTCTTGCAGGGCTGTTGATTGACAAACTTACTAGACTGTGATATACTTATCTTTGGCAAAGGAAAATAACTCAGGCATACTGATGCTGAGAGAGTCAGGATGCAAGTGGCGTGGGCCAGCCCGCAAGCCCGCTTTGCCCGCCCTGCAAAAATCACCTTTTGGACAATGCAGATGCAGGCCAACCCGCTAAGCCCAGCGGACGTTAGCAGGGCCTGCAAAGACCTGCTAGGACCCGCAAATCCTGTTCCTCGAAGCTTCGACGCTGGACGCCGCAATGACCTCTCGCCCGGCCTTGCTCTCTGCGTCTCGGTGGATGCATCACGCTTCCCCTACATGCACCCGTGCAGCCTCCCTCGGCCTCGGTCGTCCACGCTTGGCCTCCCCTCGGCCCTCAGCCGTCCATGTCGCGTGCATCATCGGGGAGCTCGTCTCTGTGCTCAAGCAGGAGGATGGTCACTGCTTCCCACCGCCGCACCACGTTCGTCATCATGAACCTGCTCTGCACGCACCGCAAGTACGACCACCGCGAGCACTGGTATCTCGTACTACTATACTACAAGAATGGTTTATAGGGGCGGCTGGTGAGGCTTTGTAGAGGTGGCTCGGCCAGCCACCCATTCCATACCGTCTCTACAAATCATGCATTTGTAGGGGCGGTTCCCAGACCGCCCTTATAAATCGATTTGTAGAGGGGGCTGGTGTTATCAGCAGCCCTTACAAATTGATTTGTAGGGGCAGCTATAGTACCAGTAGCCCCTATAATACCTGTTTGTAAGGGCGGTTCAGTCTAGAACCGCCCCTACAGTACATTTTTTCGTCAAAAAAATTCAAATTTACAATTCAAATTCGACCAGAACACACACATATATATATGTATGCATATATAATTCAAATCTGACCATAACATATATAATTCAAATCTAATCACAAGCACAAGAGCATTATATAAACTACCATTACAAGTCTAATTCATAAGAATATATACAATCCATCATTAAATAGACATAATTAACAAGTCTAATTCGTTCCACAAGTCCAAACCGTCCCACAAGGTAAGACTAATATCAAATTCCATATATATTGTTATTAATGGCCTAGAGCTAGCCTTTCAGTCTCACGAAGGTATTGGTACTGAGGATTTCTACCTAAGTCAGAATCTCGATCATGGTAGGTGCCTTTGACGTGTATAATCTGATCAAATATGAAGTTGCAAAGGGCACCGACGAGCTCTAAGAGTTTGTCATCCTTGTATGGGTCTCTTTTCATTTATTTCTCTTCTTTCCACTACAAGAGAACAAGTTTTGGTTTAGTATTTCATATCATGTGTGAAGTTTTTATACTATGGGTGAAGAGGTTCAAACTTACCCTTAAGGGGTGTCTCCTGTAGGCACCGGTGTTACTCATCCTAGAACATACATAGTATCCACAATGTACACTCCCAGGCGTCTGCTTGGGGCACTATGTGTTTTGCATATAGAAATGTTAAGTAATGCTTTTGACAACAATGTAATGGAATACTAAAGTAAGTTACACTTACCGCACATAGTGTTTTTATAGCCAGCCTTTTCTTTCTTACTGGATCATGCCTTCCGTGATGTTCATTGACATAGAACCTGAATGTCCTGTTCGAATTATTTTAGCAAATACAACTTGTTAGTATCCAAAAGTGAACGTTACAAGTATGTATACAAATATATAAGCTAATGAGGATTGTCGATATGTATATGTCTTGAGAATCGATATGAAGTCTTTGTATGTCACCGGGTCCCTATCTATTTAATCAAAGACCCATGCCATGCTCCTACCAACATCGACACCTATACAAATCTAGTGGTTGTTGTATGAATTTAATTATAGAACTAGATAAGCCTCTTCGTCGTCGTCTTCATCATCATTCTCTTCTTCTTCTCCTTCAGCAGCCTCTCCTACTCTTCCCTCTGCTCCCCCTTCCTCCTCGTCACACTGCTCCTGAGTAAGCATCACTTCTATATCATTTTCTAACTCGTTATCTTACTGCTTCTGAGTAAGCTGGTCCTCTAGTGCTTGCTCTTCATAGCTTGGCTGCTCATCATGCTCAGGGCATCAGGCTGCACCGTCTGCTGTCCGTGATATTATTTCGTGCTTTGTTCTAATAGATGCAAGAAAGTGTGCTTTTGGTATGCGAGAAGGTATAAGAAATCAAAAAGTTCTATAAAACAAATTAGTCCTATAAAACAACAATATATCAAAAAACGAGTAGTAGCGGTAGTAGATGCCTCATAAACATGTCAATCATCATTTGATCATGAACTTAGAGCATCAAGGCATCATAATAGAGAAGAGAGGAGAAAGTAATGTAGGGACAGTTGATAATGATGCCAAATTTCTTACAAGTTCTTGATCATCAGCTCATATTCCATATAATGTATGGACTTGGGCAATTTCATCATCGGCAAAACAATGGAGAGGAGAGGGGAGATTTGGCAAAAAAAGCAATAGCTGCTTAGCAAACATAGAGCAGCAGCTGATGACAAAAATAGCCAAAAAACAGCAGCATTGGTCTTATTATTAGCAGAAACCATGCACCCTAGATTATCACAAAATATTAGATTAACCTTGTTATTCATGGTTAAAAGAATAAAATAAAGGACATAACACAAATGTTGATTAGGCACATCGAGCTAAACACAAATGTTGATTAGGCACATCAAGCTAAACACTAGAAACCACAAGTAATACTACGTACCATAAGAGTTTAGTTAGGACTCCAAAACTCATGTGTCAATAAAATAAAATAAACAGACATTGATTACTTTACTTTGTTGTATGTTTTCAAAATAAATCATATGTGATCAGTACTATTAGAAAGGGAGATAGAGGATGCAACTACACAAATATATGGCAAAATCTAGCCCTAGTTTAGCTTACTCAAAAAGAAGACTGAAGAGCCTAGTACCCAAGTGAGGATGAAAATTAAACATGCAAGACAATAGAATTGAGAGAAGACAGCATAGGACATGCTTCTACAATGACTTCCACATTACCAGCAGCTCCTGAATGATTTAGGATCATAACTAGTATGCAACATAAATTATAGCACGGTACAAAAGTCAAAGACTCATTGGCACTAGAATAAACATACCAAGAAATGGCGTAATAACATAAGCCAAGCAACAAAAGAAGAATTCTAACTCTAAGGAGAACAAAACCACGTTGCATTAAGTCAAGGATGCACTGAAATAATAAAACACAAGCTCCACACCATGTAGATATTGAAATATAAGGCTTCATATTATGTTCAACGAACACAAAGAATATGGAGCTAGGTCTCTATAGCATGTAGATACAGAAAAAAGAGGGACCACATTAATTCAGTTAAATGAACAGAAAGACAAGGGAACTAGGTCTCTACACCATGTAGATACAAAAAAAAGAGGGACGACATAACTTTAGTTCAATGAATAGAAAGATGGAACTAGATCAGCATGATAGGCTGAGAACTAAAGCAAACTTCAACTGTGAAGTTGTACCAACATAACATGTTCAATAAACATTGTGTGCGCTTGTTAGAGACAAGGCTTGAAAACTATGACCTTTATGGGCTAGAGAGTAACTAAAAAATAGTACACATTCAGACGGTATTAAAACCAAAAGTCTGTAGATGACATTGACAGCAAAAACAAAGTGAGAGAATGTACAAACACATTTAAAATTTAATCTGTTGCATACTAGAATCTGAAATAAAACTACACCAGTCTATAAGAATGAAGCAGCAAGTTTATGCGGTACCAAAATAAACCTAGTATTCGCATGGATTCAAGATTACGACATCCAAGTGATTAGAATGAGAGAAAACAATATATATGCAGTTACTGCTATAATTCGATTGATCCATAGTACACATCACAAGTAAATTGCAATAAGCAGGATCATGCCAATTTCCATCCATATCATATAATAATTACAGCTCTAGGCAGATATTTTCAACACTTTAATTACTGTAGTTGATCTTAATAAAGAACACAATAAAGATCATGATATCCCAAATTAGGATTAACAAGCATAGGAGTAATAGAAGTAGTAGACAGAAGACTAGAAGTAGTAGTAGGGAAGTAGTAGACACAAGCAGTAGGGAAGACAGAAGTAATAGAAGTATTAGACAGTAGTAGTCGGGAAGTAGTAGAAGTAGTAGACAAAAATAGAAGTAGTTGACAGAAGATAGAAGTAGTAGAAGTAGTAGACAGTAGTAGTAATGAAGTAGTAGAAGTAGTTGACAGAAGATAGAAGTAGTAGAAGTAGTAGACAGAAGTAGTAGGGAAGACAGAAGTAATAGAAGTATTAGATAGTAGTAGTAGGGAAGTAGTAGAAGTAGTAGACAGAAGTAGAAGTAGTTGACAGAAGATAGAAAGAGTAGAAGTAGTAGACAGTAGTAGTAATGAAGTAGTAGAAGTAGTTGACAGAAGCTAGAAGTAGTAGAAGTAGTAGACAGTAGTAGAAGTACTTGACAGAAGATAGAAGTAGTAGACAATAGTAGTAGAGAAGTAGTAGAAGTAGTTGACAGAAGTAGAAGTAGTTGATAGAAGACAAAAGTAGAAGTAGTAGTAGGGAAGTAGTAGAAGTAGTAGAAGTAGTAGAAGTAGTAGACAGAAGTAGAAGTAGTTGACAGAAGACAGAAGTAGTAGAAGTAGTAACAGTAGTAGTAGGGAAGTAGTAGAAGTAGTAAACAGAAGTAGAAGTAGTTGACAGAAGACAGAAGTAGTAGAAGTAGGAGACAGTAGTAGTAGGGAAGTAGTAGAAGTAGAGTACAGGAGAGGAGAGGACAGGAGAGAGGAGTTACAAACATGGAAAGTTGTTGCCTGCCAAAATTCAAAGCTGGAGTTACAAACAACCAAAATTCATGTTCTTTAGCAACATGGAAAGCTTAAATAATTATCTACTACTGTGTAGTTATCAACGTGAGTAGGTTAAGTAGTTATCAAGGTCAAAATACACAAAATTCTAGAACTGTATAGCACACAGTCAAAACCTGACAACGAACTTCAAAATTTCATATCTCCCAAACCCGAGGAGATAAAATCATGATTTTTTTGGACAGCACAGATGACTAAATCTCCTACAACTTCTATATCAACAAGTTTCTCAGAAAATGATGTTTTTAATATGAAATTAATATCCCAACATAAACCGCACACTCTGCAGTTTTCATAATACAATGCAATAATGTTTCCCAACAAAAACAATGCCATTGATGGCTGGATGGCTGGATGGCTGGATGCACCGATAAATAGAGAGAGAGAGAGATGGAACCACAGCCACCACCACATGATATACAAAAAACATCTCACCATAACCAGCCCCACACACACTTCATTTTCATCGTACTAATCTAGACCGGCATACAATCAAGATCCAAACCAAAATTAACTGCCCCACATACACTTCATCATTTTTAGCAAAAATCAGGACAGCCACCACCAAATGCCTTGATCTTGACATGCTTGCACTACTTCTATCTTTCCTACTACTTCTTTCATGTTGTCTCACAACACCCTTTTGTATCATCGAGCCATAAATTAATCTGATAAAACAACAATAGATCACAAAACGAGTAGTAGTAGTGGTTGAGGCCTCCAAAACATGTCAATCATCATTTGATCATGAACCTAGAGCAACAAGGTATCATAAACACAGGGGATCATATATAAAAATAGTGAGCATATAGAAAAACACAGTAGGGGCGGCTAGTAATGATGCATAGTTCCTCCAAGTTCATGATCATCAGCTCATATTCCAGATAACATATGAAGTTGGACAATTTCATCATTGGCAAAAGAGGGGAGAGGAGATGAGAGTTTGCCAAAAAAAGCAGCTGCTGGTTGCTAAAAAACTAGAGCAGCTATTGTCAAACATAGAAGTAGTAAACAGAAGACTAGAAGTAGTAGTAGAGAAGTAGTAGAAGTAGTAGATAGAAATAGAAGTAGTTGATAGAAGATAGAAGTAGTAGACAGTAGTATTAGGGAAGTAGTGGAAGTAGTAGACAGAAGTAGAAGTAGTTGACAGAAGACAGAAGTAGTAGAAGTAATAGATAGTAGTAGTAGGGAAGTAGTAGAAGTAGTAGACAGAAGTACAAGTAGTTGATAGAAGACAGAAGTAGTAGTAGGAAAGTAGTAGATAGAAGTTGAAGTAATTGACAAAAGACAGAAGTAGTAGAAGTAGTAGATAGTAGTAGTAGGAAAGTAGTAGTAGTAAACAGAAGTAGAAGTAGTTGACAGAAGACAGAAGTAGTAGAAGTTGTAGACAGTAGTAGTAGGGAAGTACTAGAAGTAGAGGACACGAGAGGAGAGGACAGGAGAGAGGAGTTACAAACATGGAAAGTTGTTGCCTGCCAAAATTCAAAACTGGAGTTACAAACAGCCAAAATGCCTGTTCTTTAGCAACATGGAAAGCTTAAATAATTCTCTATGACTATGTAGTTATCAACATGATCAGGTTAAGTAGTTATCAAGGTCAAAATACACAGAATTCCAGAACTATACAGCACGCAGTCAAAACCTAACAGTGAACTTCAAAATTTCATGTCTCCTAAACCTGATGAGATAAAATCATGATTTTTTTGGACAGCACAGATGACTAAATCTCCTACAACTTCTATATGAATAAGTTTCCCAAAAAATGACATTTTTAACATGACATTAATATCCTAACATAAACTGCATAAGCTGCAGTTTTCATAATACAATGCAGCAATGTCTCCCAATAAAAACAATGCCATTGATGGCTGGATGGCTGGATGCATAGATAAATAGAGAGAGAGGGAGATGGAACCACTGTCACCACCACATGATATACAAAAAACATCTTACCATAACCAGCTCCACACACTTCATCATTTTCATCGTACTAATCTAGACCGGCATATAATCAAGATCCAAACCAAACATTGATAGCCCCACACACACTTCATCATTTTCAACAAAAATCAGGACATCCACCACCAAATGTGTAGATGGATGCATGATAGCACATCATTGTAGGTAACCAAAGGCCCAAACATGCTTAGGGGATCATAGGGATACCATAATGGAACTAGACAGACATTTCCCAACTTCACAAGCTAATTAATACAACTAGTTGTCAGCAACACAAACAAAATCAACAATTCAGACTAGCCAATCAATGGAAACTTGAGAAATGTAGCTGCCAATCACTTCAAACTTGAGAAATGCAGCTACCAATCCATCACACAAGACCGGCAGGGCCGAGGAATGGAGGAGAAGGGGTTGGGCGTACCTACAGGAGACCTGGCAAAGAGGGATGCCAATGGCGTTGCGCGAGGGCCAGGGTGCACATGCACCGTTGCAGGCTCGATGGGGTAGGGGCACGACAACCACGGAAAGGCACACCGCCTACCAACGGAGGGACTGCGGACATCAAAGGGCTCGGCCACCGGGGTAGGACCACCGGGGGAGGGGGCATGGTTGCTCTAGAAAGGCATGCCACCCGCCGGGGGAGGTAGCGCGCGACTGCCGGGAGAGGAAGCACGTGACTGCCGAGAGAGGTAGTGTGCGGCCGTAGTTTCTATGGTCGAGGTCGGAGACGGGGCGCCGATGGACCGGCTGATCGAGCACAAGCTCGCAAACCCTAGCTGTTGTGGCGGCCCGAAAATGGCGGCGGTTAAGGCACGGAGGGGGTTGGGGGAGGACAGCGGAGGGGGTTGGGGGAGGACGGTGGAGGAAGGGCATGGAGATGGTGGCGGCAGTGGGAAATTTCGGCAGCCTGCCGGCGTCAAAGGGGAAATGAGCGCCCAAGACTTAGCCAAATTTTGGCCTCCCTACGCGCTCGCCTATATATACCGTAGGCATTTGAAGGGGCGGTTCCTGATTAAGCCGCCCCTACAAATATTTTTCAATTTATCTAAACTAATAAATATGTATTTCACATATAAAATAACACAATGTAAATTTATATAATAATAATTTGATTATTCTATATATGTATAAATATATATATAAACAATTTGTTGATATATATTTAATTCTATATTTTCTTATTTATAAAAAATAAAAAATATATTTGAAAATTTGAATTTCAAAACTTCGAATAGAATTTTAGGACAGTAAATGATCTAACATGAAAATGTTGTAAACTTCAAAGTTGTAGACCTCATCTAGATGTACAACTTTTGTTTTGGTCATCTTTTCATGTGCCTAAATTTGAATAATTCAAAATTTGAATTTCAAGAAATGAAATACTTCAAACAAGATTTTGAAATACTAAACGATTTTAGCTGAAAAAATTATAAATATAAATATTGTAGAACTCATCATTATCTACAACTTTTATTTTGATCATTTCTTCATTTCACAAAGTGTTAGTAAATATTGTTCATAAATCCACATATCACTCATAGTTTCGTAAACTATACGAGAGACATGTTAATTTGTGAACAATGTTAACTATCACTTTGTTAGATGAAGAAATGACCACAATAAAAGTTATAGATCTTGATAAGTTATACAACTTTGGTATTCATCATTTTTTAGCTGAAATCATTTGGTGTTTCAAAATCTTGTTAGAACTTGTTATTTTTTAAATTTGAAAATTTGAATTGCTCAAACTTTGTCAAATAAAAAGAATGGCCAAATCAACACAGTAACTTGATAGGGCATGATTTTAGAAATTTTTAGAAAAAAATCATCATATTTGGAGTTAGTATGAGGGAGAAAGACTAATTACAAATTTTATCGAGAGATTAAAAAGAAAAATCACAACTGTTCATGATGAACAAGTATGATTTCTCTTTTTAATCTGTGGCTGAAACTTGTAACTAGTTTTTCTCCCTCATACTAACTCTAAATGTGATGGTTTTTTTCCAAAAAATTTCTAAAATCATGCTCTATCATTTTAGTCTAGTCATCTATCTTTGTAACAAATTTGGATAATTCAAATTTTGAATTTCAGAAAATGACAACTTAAAACCTGATTTTGAACAACTAAATAATTTCAGCTGTAAAGGTGATGAATATAAAAGTTGTATAACTCGTCAAGATCTCCAACTTTTATTTTAGTCATTTCTTCATTTCATAAAGTGTTAAGTGCTTGTTTTAAGTGTTTCAATAGTAGTCCAAACATTTTGCAGTTGTAATAAGTGCATGTTTCAAGTGTCTGCGTGTTACAGCTATTTTAGTAGTATTAGAGTAGATGTTGCAATAGGTTCATGTGGATGTTGCAAAGGATAGTCTCACACACATGCATAAATGTAGTCTCACACAAATACATAAATATATAGTCTCACACACATACACAAATATATAGTCTCACACATGCATAAATGAAGTCTTACAAACACACACACTTACACAAATACTCCATGTTCAACAACTAGCTAGCCTGCTGTAATGACTTTTCCCTTAACACCTTTTCGTTCCCATGGCAATATGTCTTTGGGCAGGTTCTTTTCCACAACATTGATCTTCTTAGGAAAGTCTGTGAATAGTGGCATCTCATCGTAATTATTGTAAGCTTCAACATCGTCCACGCCATCAACTCCGATAATGTGTTGTTTTCTAGAGACAACCACGTGCTTTGTCTACTTCTTCAGGGGAGGTTACTTTGTGGGTTAGGCATATAGAAAACTTGTGCAACACATAAAGCGAGCACCCAAGGGTCATCTTGGTAGCCTAGATTCTCGAGGTCCAGGACTCTCCATCCGATCTTGTTCAGTTGGTGTTGTTTGATCCAGCTGCATCGAAACAGGGCCACCGTTATATCCCTTCCATAGTCAAGTTCCCATATCTCTTCAATGATGCCAAAGTATTGGATCTTTCGCCCCACTCCATCGAGAACTTCTATTTGAACATCGCTGTTTTGGGTCACATATTTACTATTCTTTGTGTGGGTATAGTACATGTACCCATTGATGTCATAAGCTTTCCAAGATGTCACTTGTCTCGATGGCCCCTCTACCAACCTAATGATGGTAATAGAGTCTATGCTTTCTCAGGCGGTATATTTTGGTCCCTCAACCATGTAGTTAGTCGTTGCTTGTGCTGTTTCATGACCCAATCATCTGAACGACCATTTCTCTCCACCATAATGATAGCCAAGTGTTCATCAATGTACGGTTGCATCAGTTGTGTACTCTGCAAGACATTGTAATGCGCCTGACTCACTTCTTTGTAATCATGGTCGATGAACACTTTTCTACCACTAGTGCCCTTCCTAGCCAGCCTACCCTTGTGACGAGAATCGGGTTTACCAATCCCTTTCTATACTTTTAGGCACTCTTGACAGCACTCGATGACTTCTTTAGTACTGTAACCCACTATTATGGAGCACTCTAGGTATGCTCGATTATGCATGTATCAGCTTAGAACCGAGATGAACCGCTCGTAGGACCACATTTCATGCAAGTAGCAAGGGCCCAGCGCCTGTATCTGATGAACCATGTGAATCATGAGATGTGGCATTATATCAAAAAAAGCACGAGGTAAACACATATCTAGTTGGTTTTGTGTCTCCACCACAAATTCATGTAGGTCACTCAGCTCTTTCTTACCAATCGTCTTCTATGAGATCTTCGAAAAGAAGTAGCACATGCGGGTGATGTCCATTTTCAAGAACTCTGACTTTATAGCCCTGATTGCAATAGGTAGAAACACTGTTAGCATCACATGACAATCGTGAGACTTGTAGTGTGTTATTGTTAAGTCCTTCATCGACACTAGCTTCTTCACATTCACTAAAAACCCAGTCGGGATTTTGACCCCCCTTGGGAAAGTGCATATAGCTCTCTTCTCTTCTGGTGTTAGGATGAAGCACTCCACGGGCAGAGTGTATTTTCCATTGGCCTCAGGTACCAGGTGAAGTTGTGGCATCACGTTTAGTTGCACCATGTCTTTCTGTGATTTTAGATCATCCTTTGACTTGGCTGTGTCCATCAAGGTAGCAATGAGACTCTCAAAGACATTCTTCTACACATGCATAGCATCAATGGCATGGGGGACCTCCAAGTCTAGCTAATAACACAGATACTAAAAGAAGATCGATTGTTTCTTGAAAGGTACGCCTTCAACAGGAGCAATGCTTCTTTCTCTGTTCGTCCCATCTGGATTCTTCTTTCCATAGACAACGCGTATGTTTTTCACCATTTTGTACACGTGTTCTCCGTTATGACGTATCTCCAGAGGGGGTTCAATCTTTGGGGTGTTGTCATAAAATCTAAAGAACAATTTGCTATGGTACTTGTGACTTGTCTTTAAGAAGCACCGGTTCCTTAGGCAAACTATCTTCTTGGATGCATCCAGGAACACCCATGTAGTACCATCCAAGCAAACTAAGCATCATGTCTTCCTTTTGATCTATCCAGACAAAGCAAATAGCGTGAGGTAATCATTGGTAGTAACAAATATTATTGCTCTACATATGAAGTCCTTCTTTCGGAACGCATCGTACATCGGCTCCCCATGCCTCCATAGCCTCTCCATTTCTTGCATCAAAGGCTCGAGGAACACGTCTATTTCAATGCCTGGTTGTTTAGGGCCAAAAATAAGAATAGTGAGGAGAAGGTACTTTCTCTTCTAACGCATCCATGTTGGAATATTGTACATGGTCAAGATCACTGGCCAAGGGCTATGGTCACTCATCCTCTCATTGAAGGGATTCATTCCATCGGTGCTCAAGCCAAACCGTACATTCCTTGGGTCATCGCTGAATTCTATGTGCTTCTCATCGATCCTTTGCCACTGACTACAATCAATCGGTGTGCAATCTTATCATCATCCACCTTGTGCTCATCATCCCACCATGTCATGAGTGTGGCTTCTTTAGGGTTTAGGAAGATATGTCTCAAGCGGTCGGTCACTGGCAGGTACCACATTACCAAGGCTAGAATTCTTCTCTGCTTTGCATCATTGCCTAATGGAGTGTCCTCTGGGGGCTGAGATTCTTGTACCACCTTTTTCGTACCCATCTTATTCCTCTTTTTCCTCATGGAGGCTTCATCCCCATCATAAAGGTCATTGTTCTTGTACCGGCTGGCCCCACACCGGGGACATTTATCCAGTGACTTGAACGTTTTGCCACGAAAAAGGATACAGTGGTTGGGGCATGCATGAATTTTTTCAACCCCCATTGTCAATGGACTTATGACCTTCTTTGCTTGGTATGTGTTGGCGGGAACCGAGTTTGGTTGTGGCAGCACCCATGACAGGAGACGCAATAGATCATTGAAACTGTAGTCTGACCAGCTGTACTTAGCCTTTAGGATGAGTAGCTCAAGCACAAAACGTAGCAATGTCCAATGTGTCGGACAACCCTTTTCAACACCATACACAGACTCCTTTGATGTTTTTGTCACCCTTTCCAAATTTTCTAGACCTTTGAGGCTCTTTAGTAAAATCTCTGATCCAAGGACCCGAATCATTTCCTCGAAATCATCAAAATCATCTTCATCACCAACACATGCTTCCCCATCATTATTGGCACACCTTCGTCGTTACCATCCCAACCACCAGCATCACCACCTTGTTCATTGCCAAACTCAGGATCCATTTATACATCAAGCTCTTCTGAGTATTGGGATAGGTATTCTAGGGTTTCGGTGTCGTCTTCTTCGTCATCATCGTTATTATCAACAACCGTTGTTTCACCATGATGAATCCACACTGTGTAGTCCTCAACAAATCATCGCACAATCAAATGTTCTCTGATGATACTCACATCTGTCCATGCCATAAGGTTCTTGCAATCTTTGCAGGGATAAATAATTGTATCCTTATTCTCTATCAATGTCACTGCATGCTTCTCTGTGGCTTCAATAAATTTGTCCACCTCTTCATGTAAACCTGCCTTGAACCTTAACGAACCATACATCCAAGACTTCCTGTACTCCATCTTTTAAAACACAACAATGAAAGAAAATACATTTAAGGACTACTAATTCAAATATATATGTAAAGGAATCAAATTAATAATTAATTACTTGATAATAATTCTATATACTTTAGATATATATAAATATAAATATAAAATAAAATTACATGAAGCATATCAAACACACACCATGGTAGAGGGTAACTAATTAATGGCCTATTTATCAATAAATAATTAAAAATATTTATTTATTAATTAAAATAAATAATTTCAAAACAACAATTTGCAACAATTAATATTTTACCCACTACCTTTCATACAAACCCTATTCCAATTTCATGAAACATAAATTTACAAAATTAAAATTTAAAAAAAACCCTAGATCTAGATCTAAATCTACATGTACACGAAACATACATGAAACTAGGGTGTAATCTCAACTAAAATCAAGCAAGATCGACTAATAAATGGTGTAATCTCATTTATCTAACTAATTTGCACTAATAGCATCAAAACTAAAGTCTAATTTGCTTCATACAAAGCTCAAGCACCATAGAAGAGAGAGAAAAGCAAACTCTAATTACGATCACTAATCAACCATTAAAACTTCAAATAAAGGCTTGGAATAACATTTTCTTACCTTGCACAATCTCTACACCAAAGTATTTAAGATCAAAACCTCCCCCTTAGCAGAGCAATTTTTGGGAGGAGCCCAAGGCCTCCCAACCATTTTTGCTCGGGTGGAGAGAGTGGCCCGAGGTGGAAGAAGGTGGCTGCTATATGTACAGTGAGCATTTGTAGGGGCAGCCGTTGATTCAGTCGCCCCTACAAATGGACACAGCAGGGGCGCCTGGTAATAGCCGCCTCTACATACCAGCTACCCCTATAAATCGACGTATTTGTAGGGGCGGCTCGTATTACCAGTCGCCCCTACTGTGTCATTTGTAGGGGCGGCTGCTGTGCTAGAGCCCGAGCATGCCACTATAGGGGTTGCTCCAATGCCAGTCGCCCCTAAAAAACCCGTTGCTACAAACTTTTTTTCAGGTAGTGTCGGCGCACGCTTCGACTCCGTGGCGCAAAATGCATGGCACGACTTCTCCCTGGCCTATGGCGACGGCGGCGACATCGTCATAAGCTAGCCACTCGCACGCCGCACCGCACATGCGGTCGACTCATGCGTCCTTAGGTACCGGCATGGTTGCACTTCTACGTCGGGATCTACGCTTGCCTCACTGAGTTCACCCATGAAATGACGAGACAGGTTTAATTCCATAGGTGTCTGCTTCTTATTCATGCTTGCGGGTCCTGCTAGGCCTAGCTGGTTTTGCTGCCAAGCCCAGTGGGTACTTTGCGGCCAGGACGCTTGAGTTGGTGGACGCCTACAAAGTCTACAAATCAGCGGTGCGGCTAGTGCGGCAGCTTGCAGGACGTCTGCAGAGCAGCCCGCTTGCATGCCTATGTGAGAGAAACCATTCCATGAGTCTAGCCAGAAGAAACAAGAAGACCCATTATTAACTATGGCCATTCCTAAACCTTTGAAGTTAGGTAGCAGCTTCTCAACATCACACCACCAAAAGGAACCTTTGCAGGTTCTTGCTAGAGTTCTACCATTTGAGTATCTGACCTCCCCCAAACAAGCTGCACCCAAGGGATGTCCATCCTATTATAAAACTTATGTAGATTCTTGAGGAGCAAACTTTGATTATGGGTCTGCAAATTGATTACACCCAAACCACCATTCTCTATTGTATCACAAACCAAAGTCCAGGCTTCTTTGGGGGCTTCATGTCGTTGAACCATGCCACAAGTAGTACTTTCAGAATTTATCTATTTGCTTGATAACTGTCTTTGGAAGCAGGTAAGTTGACATAGCAAAAGTAGGCTGAGCACTGAAGTTGCATTAGTTAACTAAAGACGACCAACTTTGCTAAGGAAGCTAGAAATACTGACCAGTTGCCATTCACATCTTAAAACCAAAGGCCAGTAGTCAGCAACTGTTGGCCTTGTTAAACTCAGAGGTAAACCCAAATAAGTGAAAGCTAAAGTGCCATTAGTACAACCTAGAGTTCTTGATAAAATGTCTAGCTTGACCTCATCAATATTAACTAGAACCATCATAGATTTTAGAAAATTTAACTTCAAGCTAGTGGATTTAGCAAAAGAATTGAGCAAAGCTTTTAAAAAGAAGAGTTGCCTAGCATCAGCCTTCATGAAAATGAGAGTGTCATTTGCATACGGAAGTACTAGAAAATCATGATTATGAGGGAGAACCAGAGGCAACGAAATTAAACCCTGATCCTTAGCTGAATTAAGCAAATCTTGCAAGAAGTCTGCTGCTAGAACAAAGAGAAGTGGGGATAAGGGATCCCCTTGCCTAACCCCCCTTTTGCAATGAAATACTTTGCCTAGAACCCCATTAAGTAGAACAACTGAAGTACCTGAGGAGAAGATTAAATGCATCCATGTCATCCATCTATCAGGGAAGCCCTTTTTTCTCCATCAGCTTAAGCATCAAATTATGCTCAACTTTGTCAAAAGCTTTCTCAAAGTCAAGCTTAAGAATAACAATCTCCTGCTTGGACTTATGGCAAAGATGCAAGAATTCCAATGACCAAGCCAAGCAATCCTAAATGCATCTGTGCTTTGATGAAACCATACTGATTTGTATGAATGGGCTTTGGAAGAAGCACTTGAAGTCTGTTAGCCAACAATTTTGTAATAATATTAATAGAGGTATTCAAAAGGGATATAGGCCTATAATCTGAGACTTTGATGGCATTATCATGCTTAGGGACCAAAGTAATCAATGATCCATTTATGCTTTGTAGACAAATATCTCCATTATAGAAGTCATGACAAATCTTTTAGAAATCCTCACATATAACAGACCAGCACTTTTGAACAAAGTCTATATTGAACCCATCAAGGCCTGGAGCCTTATCAGAGGGTAGAGCTCTTACCATAGAATCAATCTTTTGTTGACTAAAGGGGATCACCAGTGAACTCAAATCAGCTGCAGTCTGAATAAGATTGTCAAGATTGAATTGAAGTAAATTCAGAAACACCTGATCTATCCTTGAAAGCAACCCAAATCATTTGTGCCTTCTGTTGATGATCAAAAAAAGAAACCCCCGCATCATCCTTCGGACAAGTAATCAAGTTTTTTCTATATTTGATAGTTGTATCAACATGAAAAAAATTTGTACTTGCATCCCCTAAGGTCACCCACTTAATTTGGCCTCTCTGCCTCCGTTAAGCCTTCTATTATTTCAGAAGATTCTAAAGCTCAAGTTCTAGAATGTGCATGAAATTCCATTCTGGAACTAAGAGGTTTCTAAATTCTTCAACTATTTGCAAAAAGTCTAGCACAAGTTTCACATTGCCAATAGCAATTTTCAGGTTAGAGATGGATGACTTCCATATTTTGAGAGCAGCTCTAAGGTTCTTAAATTTGGTAGCCAGAATTTTGACTGAATCAGTGATATGAGTAGGAGAAGTCCAATGCTGCTGAACAACAGAAAAAAGATGTTAAAACCAAAAATTTTCAAACCGAAAAACAACACCTTTAGGGATTTTTGTGGAGATGGAGATATCACATGGGACATGATCTGAGGTCAGCATTAAAAGAGGGTAGGCATAACTGTTAGGATAAGACAAGGTCTAGGAATTCGAGGTGAAAAACTAATCAAGTCTCTCAAGCAAGGGAGAGTGCTGGTTATTAGACCAAGTGTATCTCGTACCCTTCAGAGGTATGTCAACAAGGCCAAGTGAGCTAATAGCATCATTAAAGAGATACATATCTAAATGGTCACCTCTAGGTTGATTTCTATCATCAGGTGAATGACAAAGATTAAAATCACCCACAACAATCCAATCCACTGAATCTAGCATATTAATATTTTTAAACCACTGAATGAAATCTCTTTTTTGCAGGATGAACACAAGGAGCATAAATATTGGTCAAAACCCAGTGAGCATTATCATGAAGTGAGAAAAATTCAACAGATTAGGCATAAGAATTCTCAAAGACTAGATTACCCTGGAAATAAATGGATTTCCACACAATTACAGAACCACCAGAGGCACCAACTGATGGAAGGTAAACATATTTATCAAAAGAAGGTGGGCAAATATTTCTCATAAATTGATCATCAAAGTGTTGTCTCTTAGTTTCCTGGAGACAAACTACATCATAGTGACTATCCAAAATTCTATCACTGTTGACATTCCTTAGCGTCATTACTAAGAATAGAGTTGAATCTAGTCCCCGGCAATGGCGTCAGAAATGCTTGTTGGTATTTATTAACTTGTCACTTATTTTAGTAGACACCTATTAATTACCTACATCTCCTAACATTACTTTACTAGGTTGTCATCCCTAGTGATGGTACCAGAGATGTTTGTTGGTACTGCCTAGCATCACTACTAGAATAACACTAAGGAGTTCTTTATCATGTTATGTGACTATAAAGAATATAAAGATATATGAATGAAAAAGAATCTACAAGCGCACAGATAATTATACCATTCTAGCACTTCACCCAAGAGTATTTCAGGTATCGTTATTTATATTTTACCATAGGGAAGGTCTAGTATGGATAAGTATTGATAACTTATACTATTGATGGAGAAGTAAACCATAACCAATATTCTACTCATAACATGAGTAAGTCATAGGATAAGATATATATATATATATATATATATATATATATGATAAGTCTTGATCAATGATAATGTTAAATCACTCAGAGTACTCCTTTCTATGGCATTAGCATGGTCAGGTAGAATATTAGAAGAATAATTCCTAAGTCATTCTTAATTACAAGTCAAAGCATACATTGATTAGTGCAATTACACCAAGTAATCATGGCTAAGATCATCTTTATATCTACACATAACGGATATTACTAAGGAAGATTAAGAACAAAGCTTGTCTTTCTTCGTGACTAGATCCTACTTGTATACCTATATTCGGGGAGTGGAGTACAAGGACTCAATGGGAGTGTCACATCCACGATCGACCACATGGCCCAGAATATAGGGTGTATCTGCAGGTAAACAACATATAAGCACCATGCTTACACAATGTCGACCACTCACCCTGTGTACTTTGGAGATAGCGCTTTGCGAACTTATGCACAAACATAATGATAAACTAGCTATACTAAGTATATAATCAAAGTAGACGATGAACATTATAACAAAGAACATGAATAAGATGAATACTAATATTGTCATAACAATTATAGCAAGCATATACAAATAATGGAGATAGAAAAGAGAGGGGCTACAAGGATTAGACCAAACCACGCTCTTGACACGATCGGGAATCCAAGCGAATCCTGCTTGCCTTCCTCTAGATCTAACCTAACTAGCTATGCCCTAAAATATGGTGGAGCTCTAAGGATAATTAGGGTTTCTTTCCTCTCAAATGACTTGATGCCTCAAAGGGGTGGTAGGGGATGATATATATACGCCAGAGCATCAAACGTGAGCCCTTGGCGAACAGTGTAGATGCAACCTAGGAGGCGGTGGAGAACCGACATTGCGATGCAGAGACCGACAGGTGGGCCTAGGGGCCAGGCTGCCTGCAGGTGGGGCCCAACCTCTGCCTCTCTACCTCAGCGTGGTGTCCTTTAGAACCTTCTAGTGTTCGTTTCACGGCGAATAAGCGCAATTAAATCTGACATGTAGGTCCACCTTGACAGTTTTCTGGATAAACCCTGTAGAAAATACAGATTCACCAAAACTCATGGAATTTATTAGTTCAAACCTCTAGACCTTTGTTGGTGATCGTATTTATGTCCTTATTCATGTTTCTTTGACAGTTTATAATGGTTGTTAACTATCGTCAACAATCACGAATAGCATTCTATTTTTTGTCAGAATTTACACCTCGAACATTCCAACACAAAATTATCCAGTTTCTATTATTTATGGCTAAACAAAAAATTAAAATAAATAGGTCCCAAGATTAACAGAGGATAGAAAAGAGCACTACTAGGCCCCATCCTTCTTTTTAGACCTTTCTTTGAAGACTGGCTAGGCTACTTGGTGCCAGCTTTCTTGCCCACTGGCTTTGAACTAGATGGCTTGGCATGGAGCTTGGTATCAGTCAAGTCATAAGGATTTATGTTGCAAAAAGTGGCCCCAAGATCTCTGATGATTGAGGTTGAAATGATAGGAGGAGTAGAGCTACAGCCAAGGCAGTTCTTATCTTTACAGTCAGAGTTTTGAATCCTCATACTACGTCTAACATCAGCTTCAGAAAGAATTGAAGCCTTTCCTTTGCCAGTTGTGTCTTGGCAGCTTGTTTCGAGGAGGGTGGAGCATCATTGTTTCCATTAGGAGGCAATTCTTCAAGAACAACAGTGGATGAGGTGCTGACTAAAAGATTAGTAGTAGGACATTTATTTGGGAGACAAAAAACTAAAGAATTATCATTAAAAGAGGATGCAACAAAGTAATCCCAAGCAGGAGATTGGAGAAAATCTTTAGCCCAATCAAAAGAAGGTGACTGCAAAAGGAGGTAAATGAGGAAGTTCATCCAGGCATTAGGTATTGTAACAGTTGGCATAGAATTGGAACCCTGAGAAAAGTGCTTTACCCACTACCTAATAGCTTCTTGACCTGGTTTAAATGAAGGAGCCCAAGAATTGAACACAGGATCAACAGCAGGCTGAAGGATGTGAGCAAAGCCAATTTGTAGGTTCTCTTAATGTTTGTTCTTTGGGCCATTATCAAGGTTCTAGAGGAAAACCAATAGATCCTCAGGTTGCACTTCTTCTGGCATAAGAGGTTCCAAGTTATCAAAGTTGGGGAAAGGGACAATCTCCACTGGCTCAATTAGGAGGAGGATAGACTTAGGTTCATTATCTGTGGCATCTTTCATATCATCCATAACAAGCACCTAAACATCCTCATGAGGGAGATTCTGATCCACCTAAATATTCATATCTGGCCCATCTTCATTGATCACAATATCCTAGACAATATCAGGTTGAATCTCTTGGACTTGAGGGTGTATGTTGTGGCTGAATAGGAATGAGCTGAGGCACTGGTTCTTCAAGCTGTAACTCTTGTTGGGCTGGCTCTACACCATTTTGGTTGGGCCAAAAATCCCAGCCCATAACCTGAAGATGCTGATTGTTTGGATTGGGTACAACAAAGGGGTTAAAAGGATTAAAAGGATGTGGCATTGGAGGCCCTTGCCCTGGCAGCCCAAAACCATAGAAAGCAAAATTGTTGGGCTGGAAAATCATCATCATCATCATCTGGCCCTAGGGAATATCTTTATCTTGGGCCAAACCTCCAAGGAGAGTAGTTTGAAAATTTTCACACTGCACAGTCCAGCTCTTAGAGGTTGGATCAAGATCTTCCGTGAAGGTAAAGAACCATGGTATTGAGTCTAGCCTACTCACTCTAGCCCTGACATATACTCAAGACATATTTTGGTAGTCGTCTTCCTCCCAAACTATCAGCTTTCCAAACTCTGACATAGCTTTGTCCACCAAACCATGGGACCACAGATCAAGGTTAAGTCCACAAATACATTATTTCATGGATCATGGTAACACCGACACCGTCCAAATATCACCAATACAACAATGATTTTAGGAGACATATTGTTTTATTTACAAAGGCGTGTGTCCTAAAAAAGCAAGTCGATTATTTTGTTTTTCCCATGCCTAACATAACAATTCCCTACCTTCATTAGTGTTCTTTTTCTTGTTCAGAGCAGTATGGTCAAGAGGGAGAAAAGAGTATTGCATCAGGAACCTTTGGCAAATACACTCATAGAAAAGGTAAGGTTTGAGTGATGACTATTAAATTAGTAAGATCTTTTCTACTACGACCCAATTTTCTTACAATTTGTTCTTGTCAAGTACAAATTTTCTAGCATCTGTAATCTCTTTTCTATTGCTAACTGTGCATTAGTTTTTCGACAGTTAAAACATTGTTATCTGAGAGAGGCACACACACCACTGTTTGAAAATTAAGCGTTATGTTTCTTCAACACTCATTAAATTTTCAATTAACCTTTTATCTGCGATGCCGGTCCATATCATGCCCTAGCTAGCGGGTAACATTTCTCCTAGGGCCTGTTTGCAAAGATATATTCTAAGAAGTCAAATGCACTATGGATCCTTAAACATTTACTATATTCTTATATGGGTCCATGAACTCTCAAAGATATAATCTAGGTTTTTCAAATTTTCAAGTGGTTTGTTCAAAGTGTGAGTTTAGGTTCATGACTGGACCTAGATTGAACTTAGAATGATACACTTGAAAAGTTGAAGAACCTAGATAACCACATTGAGAGCTTACGAATCTAAATGGGAATGCGGAAAGTTTAGGAACTAATAGTGTATTTCAATCTATCCTGACGAAGGATTAGACATATAGACACCACCCATGCGTGTTAACTGCGACGGGCTAGGGTAGCATTGGCACCAGGTATGTTCTTCACCAGTTCACCCTGAGGGTGGGTTGTGTAACTGTTTATGATCTTGCAAAACACAACAAAATCTCTAGAGTTGTACCATATAAAAAGCTTTACCTTACGAGATCTTTGTGAATGACAACCTTCACACAACTAGTATGTTTTCGCAGACCATGATCTTGCGCGCATTAATTTGGATAGGTGATCTTTATTTTCTTTTTATCCTTTGTGACGTGAACATGTCACTCTTTGTTTTCTTTACGTGCAAATAATTATTGGCTTTTTTCTCTTTTACTTTTCATTTGGAAACATTTCAAGCTTTAAGCGTGGCTATATTTGCAGTAATGACCATATATTTATCACAAGGCTAGCTCCACTTCGTTGAGAGTGAAAAGAAGTAGGTCATACCGACTACAATAATGATAGAGTAATTTAATCTAAAAATAGAAAAGACAAATAGACTTTTTTAAATTGGACATGGATGTTGGAGTATGATCCGAGCTTTAACGTTAATCTTGGGGGACGCCTGGAGAGCCCGTGATCAGGCTATGTTAGTCTGAGGATTTGTTTCTATATTATACTACAGTCTGTCTGCCCTATATATAAATCTTGTAAATCGTACGAGTAGAGTATAGAGATGACTTAGTGTATTCTCTACATTTTGTAAACTCTCCTCATATAACAAAGATTGTCAATCGGTGCCCGTAGTTTTTCTCACAAGGATTTTTCACGTAAAAGTTTGTGTCTCAAGATTGATCTATATTTGCATTATTTGCTAACAGTGCTATCAAAGCTAGATACAAGATTGAAGAAAAAAAATATTAGGGTTCATCCCTTTTCGTCGTATCACCTCATCAAAATTGATCTTTAGGCTAGGAATGATCATTGTGCTAGTGTTCATCCACACAGATCTAACCGACAAATTGGCCATCCGTTCCAAGGCAGGGATGAAGGACAAAACTATTTTTTCATTCATTGGTCCAAGGCGGCGAGTTCCAAGAGTATTACAAAAGCCACATTGCCTTGTAGTTGTTGTCTCATCGTGCATTATGTGGTTCCCTGCGTCTAGGCAAACCAATATGCTACTGCTACCATCCAACTTGAGTGTTACGCATGTGGATCAAGAAGGGCAGAAAAATCTCCTTAGGTAGAATTTTTCTATACACACACAAGGAAGTCTACCAAAGGAGTTCCAGCAAGTTGTTTGCTAACTGGTATCAAACTACCATAAGCTTTCTTCAGTTTAGGCTATTTGCTGAACATACACTCAAGTGTACTTGTCTATAGGTTTAAGCAAGGGTTACTAATCGTCGTATCTAGATTTTTGTTGATTATATTTTCTTCTGGTCCTTCAGTGAAGTATGATCTTCTCCCTTTGGATCATGATACATGGTTCACTCTATGGAAAGTCAAAATGCGGGCTATTCTTACACAAGATGAAGTCGATGATGCTCTTAATAAATTTGGTAAGAAAGATTCAAAGGCTTAGACCGATGTTGAGAAGAGAAAAGATCATAAGGCCTTGACTTAAATTCAATTTCATCTATCAAATAATATTTTGCAATATGTTTTGTAGGAGAAAACTGCAGCAGCTTTATGGCTCAAGTTAGAGTCAATTTGCATGTCTAAGGATTTGACAAGCAAGATACATATTGCTTCTCTTATGTTTGCCATGGTTTGTTCTAATCCTGATTTATCTCATGCATTGAGCGTTGTTAGTAGATTCATGGCTAATCCTGGTGAGGAGATATTTGTGTGGTACTTCTAATACCTATTTGCAGTCTAGGAAATCTAGAAATGGACTTGTTGGCTATGTTGATTCTAATTATACCAATGATTTGGATAAATGGAGGTCTTTGACAGGTCATGTTTTCACCATTATTTGTCATGTTGTTAGCTAGAAAGGAAGTTTGCAGGCTACCATTGCTCTATCTACTACTAAAGCTAAATATATGGCTATTTTTGAAGCTTGTAAAGAAGATATTTGGTTGAGAGTTTTATACTTTGAACTTTGTTGGATCACTTCTTGCATTGCTATACATTGTGATATCTAGAGTGCTATGTGTTTGACTAAAGATTAGATGTTTCATGAAAGAACAAAGTATATTGATGCGAGATATCATTTTATTCGAAGTGTCATATTGAAGGTAACTTTTTTTAACTCTAGGACTTTCATTACTTGTTGGCTAAGGAATCAGCAGACACGATTACAATGATGTTCGAAGGAATAGAGACGCTGATAATCTCTTCCCCTTCAACACACACATACCCTAGATTTGCCAACGCATGGGCATCTGCATTACAAGCATGGTTCTTAAATACACACCCAAAATGAGCAAAGTTTGATCGAACTAACGACCTTAATTCATATACCAAGCCTCCATGTCGATCACAAGGAGTCGATGAGGCCAATTCCTACTGAATAACAAGAGCATCAGTCTCTAGAATCAAATTACTAATGCTGAGGTTTAGAGCCGCCTGCACGCCTTGAAGACAAGCAATCAATTCTACATGGAGGGCGCTAAGTAGATGATTAACTCGCCCTATCCCTAAAGACAAGCCAACTCCCCAGCTGCCTTCCCAACCTTCATCCTTTTCAGATCATCCACCTCCATGTCCACTAACTCCTGCTGATTCTTCTTTCCATCCTTAGATGCCTTCAGACTCACCTCACCTCCTTCCTTTGAGCGCCTAGGATGATGCTTAAAGGTCTTGCGATTGTCATTACTATCGGCCTTCCCTTCTTCACCCACTTCAGAAACTCCTAGACTGGCCTACAAGCACTATTCTCGATGTCATGCAGGGGCACATCTAGATTCTTCTCAAACATCTATGTTGTACTCTTCTCTGCCGGTTCACTATCACCACGGCTAACTCCTTGTTGGCTAAGTCATCACCAAACTCTGGCTTCTTGCTCTTTCCATCCAACACCGTCAGAACTGTGGTCTTCTTCGGGTTGTTCACCTCTTGTTCATCCTTTTCCTCCCTATGGTGACTACGGGTATGATCCTCCAACTTCCTCCAAGACAGTGCATCACTCCCCCCTTACTACCACTTCCATGACTCCCAGACCAGTCACCACTTCCTCGTCCACCTCCACTCATCCTCCATGGGGTCTGGTATTCTGACTCCCTGATCTACTCCTAAAACCCTCCCCAATCTCCTCTTCTCCGGAATAAACTTGAGAGCTCTAGAAAACTGCTGGACTTCTCCTTTTTTCAACTATCACATTGATGATTAGTGTGCCCTATCAGTCCACAAATGTAACAAAAGTTTAGTAGGAATTTGTATGATCGAGGGCACTAGCGGGTTTTCTCTCCACCACAGTCTCCTAAGTCACGCATCACTCCCCGCATCAAGGGCTTCCTGATATCCAAATAGACTTTGATCCTCAGGAATTCACCAATGGCAACCTCGTCTTCATCTACATCAATGGCTATAACCCCCCCAATCATCTCCCTTATTTCCTCCCCCACCGATCTTGTCATCAAACCCATTGGTGTCTTCATCACTTGAACCTAGATCAGGATGGAGATGAAGTCGACCTCATCGATCGTCTTGGCCCCATTGAATTCTGCCAGGACAACAAGATTATTACCAAACATCCAGGAACCATCCTCCATGGCTCTACGCTTCATCGATCCCTGGAGGCACTACCCCAGATCTAGACATCACTGTCGGTTCAAAAACCCCCTTCACTACCGGATTTTGAACTGACAGTGGCATACTAGTAGTGATGGGGGGTTGACATCACTGTCGGTTCTTAAAAACCGACACTGATCTACAGGCAACAGTGTCGGTTTTTGGCTCCACCCGGCAGTGTCTAGTTGAACAACACTGCCGGTTTGTAGTCCCAACCGACAGTAATGGTTGCTTTAAGAGTGTTGGTTCTTGGCTCAAGCCAGCAGTGTTGAGCAAGCCAACACTATCGGTTCATGGCTCAAGCCGGCAGTGTTGAGCAAGCCAACACTATTGGTTCATGGCTCAAGCTAGCAGTGTTGAGCAAGCCAACACTGTCGGTTTGTTGCTAACCGACAGTGATGGTTATGACAACACCGCTAGTTTGTTGATAACCAGCAGTGATGGTTATGACAACACTACCGGTTTGTTGCTAACCGCCAGTGATGGTCCGTTCGCATTTTATTGTTTTATAATTTATTTTAATTTATATTTTTTTGTGGAATCGGGTTTTGCTTTATATATGCTACTTAGACGATAGGTCCATCAATATTAAACATTACAAATGTTACGGTTACAGTTCAAATGTTCTTATCAAGATCTCGATTCCTCAAAATAAAAAAGAAATTATTTGATAAGATGAAGCATCCTTCTCGAACTTCTTACAATAATCTAGCGAGCCGCTCTAGGCCATACTAGTCCTTGAACTTCATGGATTGTGCAATGGAAAATACTCTATCTTTTTCAAATACCTCGGCTAAGATGAATTTTGCCAGCTCCGATTGCAGTGCGACGATCTCCATGTCTAACAGCCTTTCGTGGTTATATTTCTTAGCACTGTCGTTCAGAAAAGATGATATCCAAAGAAGAATCAATAAATCATTTTATTGAATTATTAACAGACATAAATGAAATGGGCATTATACACACCAACTTATCTGCTTCTTCTGATTTCCCGCCAATGTATAAAACCCGCATTCATTGTTTCCCGCCGGCTGTTTTAGGTACTTCCCCTCCATTTTGACAACCTTGAATGGGACCTACAACCCACTGATATGTCTTCTTCGGACACTATGCAACATTGAAAGGAGAAACATTAGAAAGCGGTATGTGTGACTAGAAAATAATATGTTATTAGGATCGCTTACTAATTCAGCACTGCCACCAGTGCATCCAGATGATGAAATGGTTTTTTCTTCGAGTCCCACACCTCGATCAGATTTTTAGCAAGATTGACACAAATGAAGATGAAATGGTTGCTGCAATCACAGAATCCTAATTATCGAATAATCTTAACAAAAAAAGAAGCATAAAATTAAAAGCCGAGAACACATACTCGCAATTGTAGGCTAGAAGTATGTGGGTTTTGTTCTTCATCTTGAATTCATCGAAAACAGCAATCAATCTCTCTTTCAGGTCTTCCACGTCACATCCATGGAGGCCTAAACATGTCTTCTTATTGACTCGCAAGGGGTCCAAGAAGCCTATGTTATCCCATTTGCTTTTTAGTATGCAAAATTTTGCTATACACCTACATAAAATCATGGGAATTGCTCAAAAGTTAATAATTTGTGTGTCGAGAGAGTAGTTAATTATAATATCGTGCGTGTAGGGTACTTACATAGTCCATAGCGTCAACATTTGTGAATCAAGAGAGCATTTTTGGTATAGCTGGAACAAGCACTCCCACTCGACATCGAACTTCTCTTCTTCAGGATAATGAAAAACATGTGGAGAATGGATATTAACCTCAAAACCAAAGTCCTCCGTCTCTATTGCTTGAGCCATGTAATATTCATGCAACTGGGGCATATATGTTGTCAAATTTTTATACTCGTCAACGGGAACCAAAAGATTGCCCCTTTCATACTTCATTGCCGGTGTTCCCATCCCTTGTACATCATAATAGATGTTCGTGGCCTCTTCCAAGCTTAATTCGGAGTTGTCTTCGACGTACTTCTTTATCTTCCTTAAAACTTCATTGTGTATTCCATCAGCACTTATTGTAGCGTACCGATTCTGTGTTTGCCTTTCGAATTCAGACTTCAACAAACAAGGAGGTAGTGAGGCACAGAGATTGAAGAAACTAACACAATCTTCCTTCAAGATGTGTGCTATAAATTTTTCTTCAATAAAGTTTGTAGCGCTGCCACTGAATGGCCTTTTTCTTTTTTGTTGGTCCACTTTGGGAGCATTAGCGACCGAATCCAAGGACCTTTTCTGCGACTGCGAGGATGCCTTTGATCTTGTTTTGGGCTATGGTGGAGGAGGAGGAGGAGGATGATGATGAGAATTTTGTTTTCCTGAGGCTGATGAAGATGGACGAGGAGGAGGAGGGGGAGTCTTCTCTTTTCTTGGGGCTGATGAAAATGGAGTCAGACAAGGAGGAATAGAAGGAGACCTCTGTCTTCTCTAGGGTGATGGCAAGGAATGAGAAGGGGAGTGATCTCTATTGGGAGATGGTGAGTGATCATCGTGGGTGGGCAAAGACTCGCAGTTGTCCTCATCATCAGAGGACAATTGGTGGTCAAGCCTAATGAAGCGCTTGCGCCAGGACACTTGAGAGCCCTTGTTATGACCAAGTTTCAGCCTGTCTTCTACTGTGGGGTACTCAATGTGTATCTTGTTATACTTCTTATCAAGTATTCTATCAATGGTGATGCGAGCGTACCCCTGTGGAATTGGGCAGCCATTAATGGTCCCGTCTCCTGTAGACAAGGCCTGGCCGAGCGCCACCATGTCCTTTGTCCATTCCAGACGGATGTACAACTTGACATTGATGGGTTCAATTATGCCATCCACCGGATGAGGCACATTCGCATCTTCTTCGTCGAGCGGCGTCGATCCGCAACTGCTGCGACCCCTAAACTGTGGGCTAAAGGCAGTAGGAGTAGGGTTTTGTGGTACTCCTGACCCCTTGGATGGCAAAATTTGCTGGACTGGTGCTTCAACAGTCGCCTCAATCTGTGCGATCATTCTGTATTCCATCTCTTTTAGTCACCTCAAACACTCTGCCTCCTTATTCTCTCTACCCCTCGAGCAGCTCCGGTAAGTGTGAGATTCTTCGGGGAATGCTAGTTTCCAAGGAACAATACCGGTTCCTCTAGTGCAACCAGGGTGCTCCTTGGTTCTAAGTGCTTGGGTGAGCATGTCTTTCTCCCTATTAGAAGTGCGAGTCCCTTGCCTCACCTCCTCAGTTTCCTAGGAGATCCTCTGGATGAGTTTGCTCATGGGTGTATTTGTGGAGCTAAAGCTCCCATCCTCGGCATGGCGTACATTCCTCCCCATACAGTATAATACCGATCTTGGCTCCCAATGGGCGGTCTCAACCTAAACGCCTTCCTCAACAAGACGATCCATCTTTTCAAGTTCTGCTTCAAATTCTGGCATCTTTTTGGCATAGCCACGAGAGCCAAGATGATGAGGATTCATCGCTTTCTACGAGTTCTCCTTATTCTTCCTGCTTAGTTCTAAGTACTCCTCGGATAACCTATATTCCTTGAAATCCTGCTAGAAGTCCTTCTGCTTGCTAAACTGTCCACCATCAAAATCTGGCTCTTTATTTTGAAGGACAAAATTCTTGTACAATGTCCCCTTTAAATTCTTGAAGCATGTCCCCAAAAAGGAGACTTGAAAGGATGGAATATACCCAAAGACTTAGCCTTAGATAGGAGTTCTTGGAAAATAGCTTTGTTGTTGTTGTTGTAACAAAGACTTTCTCGTCTAAAAAGTTAAAACAGTTGTTTAAAATGCCAACATTCAACACAGAACCAAAATTATTAGGAATCATGGAGTGGACCAACATCTGGTTAAGCTCATTCTAATTGCAAGCCTTTATAGGCTGTATACTGATGCACAATACCAAAATTATATAGGAACCATGGAGTGGACCATGCTACCATAGTTCCAGCAAATATCACACTAAAAGTGGAGTTACCAAATACCAAGCACATACCACTCAACATGGCCAATTTAAACAGTTGCTTCCTAAAGGCTAGATCATGCCATCAAGTTAAGTTGTCAAGCAAAAACTGCCACTCTTAAGCATTGCAATACCACAATAAGAACGGTGTTTATGTGCAGAGTAATTGTGCCATCTTATTGAACCCTCATATCTTAATGATAAATTATACAACATGATTATAAGTATATGACAGTGAATGTACAGAGTTTAACCACATTAGGTACTTTTCCTAGTACTCCTGCAATGGATTGGCCTAACGTTTTTTCCCTGCTAAGTAACCGCAGTTCTTCTCATAAGTTGGCTCTCAAAAAAATTTAATACTAGCAAAGCAGGTGTAAAGGTATTGATCAAGCTTCCAGATAATTTTATACTATGCAGTTCTTCTCATAGGTCAGCGGTACAAATAAACAGATCACACCGGCACTCACCGTAGGGCATTTCATCAAACACATAGCGGGCAGTGAACCACGCACTCACCGTGGGGGGTGGGAAAGCAGCTGTCCACGTGCTCCTAAAGCCCTCGGCAGTGGGAGTGCAGGCGTGGAGGAGGAGGGGTACGGCTGGCATCGTGGACGAGGAACGAGGGCACGGACAACGCGGTGCTCCGGCATGGGGCGGTGGACAGCATCGCGGGTGCTGGCACGGGACTAAAGGGGACACATCGAGGGGACACACGGGCATCGGCGTTGAAGAACAGGAACAGCGGCGCGGGGGCGGTGGACGGGTGCGCGGGGAATGGTGGTGCCCGTCGGCATGGGGTGGTCCTCCAGCGGCGCGGGGGGAGGAGCTGGCCTTTGGTTGAAATGACTTTGGAAAATTTCAACCCACGCCTTGCTTTTATACCAATGGTTCATCACTGCCGGTTCAAAGTTCTAAACCGACAGTGATGAGGAAACATCACTGCCGGGCCATACCTCGAATCGGAAGTGATAGGTGTGTAGCAGTTCTAGGTTAAGTAGGATATCTTTTCCCATTCTTTCAAATTCCTCCGACTGGCTTAATGGTTAAGACCTCGCGATTTAGCCTCCGAGACCCATGTTCGAGTCCCAGACGGCCCAAAATTTTTGGTTTAATTTTATAAATTATTAAATGACTTTGGAAAATTTCACCCCACACCTTGCTGTTATCCCAATGGTTCATCACTACTGGTTGAAAGTCTAAACCGACATTGATGAGGCAACATCATTGTCGGGTCATTCTTTGAACCGACAGTGATGGCGGTGTAGTGGTTACGGGTTAAGTAGGATATCTTTTCCCTTTCTTTCGAATTCTTCTGATTGGCTAATGGTTAAGACCCCACAGTTTAGTCCCCGATCCCCGTGTTTGAGTCCCAGGTGGCCCAAATTTTTTGGTTTAATTTTATAATTTATTAAGCGCTCTAAAAGGTCAAAAAGAAAAAATAAATTAGCCTTAATACACCTCCTATACTAGCGCAGCGATTAAGACTTAGAACTCTATTCCCCGAGACCCAAGCTCGAACCCGAGGGCCAGCATAATTTTTTTTATTTTTATAAATCACTGCCGGTTTTCAAGATAAACCAACAGTAAGAACTAGCATCACTCTCAGTTTTGTCTCATCACTGTTGGTTTTTTTAAACCGACAGTGATGTTTATATATATTAAAAAATTTCTTTTATATACTGAATAAATAGAACCATGTGTATTCCTATGTCGAAATGGCTTAAAAAGTTTTTGGCAACCATGTACACCCAAATTAAGACCCTACACGGGATCTTAGGTTTTTCTGATCAGTTTTTTTATTTATTATATTTTTTTGTGTGCTGAATGAGACAAAAGAGGGTGAATTTCATTTTGGATCCAATAGATTTTTTCATCGACCTCCACAAAATTCTGATCCCTAGGGCACATTAGAGCTTGTGCAAAAGTTTGGCACCATTCCGGATCTTTTCGTGGATAGACTCAGTTCAACCTATAATTAATCGGTGTCGTTGCGCAGAAATTCAATTAAACCTCAGAAAGTAGCAAACCATCTCCAGAAAATCCCAAACTAGGTGTTTCCTTCACACGTGGCATGTGCAAGCCTAAGAAAAAGTTTGAGACCAGTACAACACTGGAATGTGTATGAACCACAGAAACATTGATAACCTATGTGTATAGTCATGGTTCGATGAAAGGGCTCATGTACCTCTGTGAAGCATGTATACTCCGCCTGTAGATGGCCAATGGGCCGGCTCAGCCCGGCACGGCATGGGCCCGTGCCAGCATGGCCAGATAGCCAACGGGCCGGCATGGCACGCCGTGCCTCCCGGGCCATGCCTCACAGGGCCACGGGCCTGGCCTTTAGCCTAGGCATAGCCCTATGGGCTGATTTCCATGCCGGGCCGGGCCGGCCCTCGAAGCACAACGAGAATCATGAGCCGTGCCAGCCCATGGCCTGTTACCCTTTGCATTCACAAACAGATAACAGTTTCACATTCACAGTCACAGAATCAAAGTTTGATAATTCATACATTCATAGATCGCATCATCACAGTTTCTTACATTCATAGAATCAAAGTCCAAAACTCCAAATGTCTGATAGATTCACAGTTTCATAAATTCATAGAATCAAAGTCCAAATGTCCGATACATTCACAGATCATAGTTTCTTACATTCACAGAATCAAAGTCCAAATGTCAGATAGACCGGTACATTCACAGTCTAGCAAAGATATCAAACTCCAAACTCCAAAGCCGACAGACAACAGAAATAACCAAAATGAGCTGTTTAGTGCAATGCTGCCTCATTAAAAACCTTTCTAAGTAAAACTCACCCTTGTGACAAACCCTAGAAAGGAAAACAGAGTGTTGCCAGCTCTTAATTAACCATTGTTCAAATGATAGACAAGTCTTTCACAGTCACACACACCCTTTCATAGTCACAGATGACACACACACACTTAGGAGTCAAGTCTCAACCTCAGTACCTCACTAAGTACCAGGAGCACCACCAGTAGGTCCATCTTCATCAAGGTACAAGTTCTGGAATGAGTCTTCAAGCCCTTGGTTGTCAACAGCATGCTGTTCCCTTTTTTGCCTAACTCCCAGTCCTTTAAGTAGGTCAATATCTCCATAGTCTCTGGTGACAAGTGCCGCCGCCATTCCTCAATTATCCTACCTATCAAACTAAAACAAGACTCTGAAGAGACAGTAGATACAGGAACTGATATGATATCTCTAGCCATTATAGACAGGATTGGAAAGGTTAGCTTGTGGTCACGCCACCACAGAAGTAGGTCAAAATCATCCTCATAAGAAGTGACATTGTCACTGTCTAAGTTAGCTGATAGCTCACATACAGCAGAAGTAGATGAAGATGAAGTGGCAGGGAGAGGGGAAGGACCAACAACACCTGATCCACGGCCAAAGATTCTTCCCCATGCCTGCTTTTTCATAGCCCTAGCATTAGAAGAAGCATTGTCTAGAGTGACAGAGAAAATCTTGTCAATTAGACAATACTCCTCAACCACAGCAGCAATTATTTCAGCAATGTTTTCACTAGAATGTTTAACCTCAATCAGCCTAAAACCAATAACTCTTTTCTGTAACTCCCAATCAACATTCACATAGTGAGCAACAACACTAATATAGTCCTGCTTAGCATTACCAGACCAAATGTCTGAAGTCAAAGCAATAGAAGAAGCAGCAGGCAACACAAAATTCTTAAGCTTACCACGGTGTTCAGTAAACAGCTTACCAAGATCTCTAGTGGTGGTCTGTCTAGAAACCTTGGCAAACCTAGGATTATGAGCAAGAACAATGTATTCCTCCCATGCCTGTGACTCACCTATACCTAATGGAAGGTCAAGCCTAGCAATCAACCTACACAACTCAGAGCGAGCAATAGTAGGATTGTAGTCCCAGTTATGCACAGATCCATTAGGATTGAAAGAAAGCCTAGACTGAACCCTAGCAGCATGATCAACCTTTTTCCTACAAGATTTCTGATGCCTAATCAAATGGCCAGTGCCAGCAGAAGATCTAGCAGATAATTTACTCTTACACATTTTACAGATAGCAGCAGTTCAAACCTTTTGGCCATTCATAGTCTCATAGATCTCATCAAAATCAACCCAAACACCAAATTTACGCTTACCAAGGCATGAGGTACCATCTGTGTAGTTGGAGCCGACCGATGTCCCTGTCGCCATCGCCGATGGCGCCGACTCTGCCCCTCCGCCACCGTCGCCACCATCCAGATCGATCGGAGCAAAGCCCCTACAGACATCGATACCCAACAATGCAGCAGCATCGTCATGGATGTCGTCGTCATCCTCTAGGAGCAGCCCTGCCGCGATCAAGTCATTGTTGTCGGTGAGTGGATAGACGACATCATCGTCATCCGCCATGGAGACCTTGACCACGGATGGCTGATCTCCAACACTGTTCCTCAATGGTGCATGCGGCCGCCATGCCCGGTTTATGCCACAGGAAGAGGACGACGAGGCATCGGCAACCGACCTGCACGAAGGAGAAAAACAGAGTCAGAGAGATAGAGGTATAGATCCAGAGACAGTGGAAGAGACACAAGAAGTGGAGAAGATAGATCTAGGGTTAGGGTTAGTGGATTACCTGCGCAATCGGAGCCCGGTGCTGGATATGACAAGGGCCACCCAGAGGAGAGAGACCGATTAGAAACGACGGTGAACGGTGGAGGTGGGACGGATGGGAACACGGTCATGAACTCACATAGTTCATCGAGAGTGAGAGAGGAGAGAGGGAGAAGGGAGGAGAGTGGAGACAGGGTTAGATAGGCAGATCGAGGACACCGAAGTCGGGGACGATGGACGAGATCAGTAGATCACGAGAGAGAGCTCAGATTCGCCAGATCATGGATGCGGCCGATGTAGGTGAGAGAGAGAGTAGAGATTGCGCCACGGTGAGCCGGCGAGCGAGTGGGATTAGGGTTAGGGTTGGGAGCGGACTGCGGAGCCAGCCATCGGCGAGGCGACTGGGCGAGCGGGGATCGGCTGCGCCATGGCGAGCGAGTGGGGAACTGGGGATTAGGGTTAGGGTTGGGAGTGGAGAGCGGAGCAGACGAGGAGGCGAGGCGACTGGACTGAGTGCGGACTGCAGAGCGGGCGAGGAGGTGGGGCGATTGGGCGATTAGGCGAGCCACTTATATATGTGGGGGCAGGGCACAGGGGGCGCGGGGAGGCCGCGAGGTGGCAGGCCGGGCCGCTAGCGGGCCGACTCGACTGTAGCAGGCCATGCCGTGCTAGCCCATGTGCCTAGGGTAAGGCCTAGGCATGGCCTGCTCCTCCGGGCTAGGCTAGCCCGGGCCCGCTAGCCTCCGTGTCGGGCAGTGCTTGGGCCAGGCCAAAAAAACGGGCCTTGGGCCGGGCCGACAGGCTCGGGCTGCATGTTCAACTATGACTCCGCCTATGTTGAAATGGCTTGAAATATTTTTGGCAAGCATGTGTACCCAAATTAAGGCCCCACACAGGATCTGAGGTTTTTCGGATCATTTTTTTATTAATATATTTTTGTCTGTGCTGAATGAGACAAAAGAGGATGAATTTTATCTTGAACCCAATACATTTTTTCATCGGCCTCCACAAAATTCTTATTCCTAGGGCACATTAGAGCCTGTGTAAAAGTTTGGCACCATTCTAGATCTTTTCGTGGGTAGACTCAGTTCAACCTATAATTAATCGGTGTCATCACGTAGAAATTCAATTAAACCTCAGAAAGTAGCAAACCATCTTTGAAAAATCCCAAACTAGGTGTTTCCTTCACACGTGGCACGTATAAGCCTAAGAATAATTTTGAGACCAATACAACATCGGAATGCATATGAACCATAGAAACCTTGATAACCTATATGTATAGTCATGGTTCGATGAAAGGGCTCATGTACCTCCTTGAAGCATGTATACTTCGCCTATGTCGAAATGGCTTGAATTTTTTTTGGCAAGCATGTATACCCAAATTAAGGCCTCAAATAAGATCTAAGGTTTTTCTGATCATTTTTTATTAATATATTTTTCTCTATGCTGAATGAGACAAAAGAGGGTGAATTACATCTTGGACCCAACAGATTTTTTCATCGACCTCCACAAAATTCTTATCCCTAGGGCACATTAGAGCCTTTGTAAAAGTTTGGCACCATTCTACATCTTTTTGTGGGTACACTCAGTTCAACCTATAATTAATCGGTGTCGTCGGGCAGAAATTTAATTAAACTTCAGAAAGTAGCAAACCATCTCCGAAAAATCCCAAACTTGGTGTTTCCTTCACCTGTGTCACGTGCAAGCCTAAGAATAATTTTGACACCAATACAACGGCCCCGTTCGCTGGTCTGAACTTTGGCTGAAACTGGCTGAAAAACACTGTTCCGGCTGAATTGTTGTGAGAGAAAAACACTGTTCCGGCTGAAAAAACAAGCCGAACAAGCTAAACTTTAAGACAAGCGAACGGGGCCAACATCGGAATGTATATTTCTAGTTCCCCAACAAATGTTACACGAATTACATGTATGACAATAATTAAACACACAAGCCGTACAAATTAAAATTAGAACCCAATTAAACTACGACCTTGCAAACCTAGCTAAATAAACATTAATTACTATCGGAATCACTGCCGAGATCGTTCAGGCCACGCACACTAACATGCCTCTGTAGCCATATATGGTAATTGATGTCACGGATTATGTATCCGCTTGTATCGATGAAGGTCAATGCCTGTATGAGTGCACTCTCTCGTGCCTCATAATACCGAAAGAATGGTCGGTCATAGATGTAACCCACTAGCAGTGAAAAAGAGCTACCTTCAATGGACCGTAGGCTAGCTCCCATATCTCCTCTATGAAACCATAGTATGTCTCCTGCACGTTGCCATTTTCATCATGAGCATCAAAACGAACACCACAATTTTGGTATGTGCTCTTTCCATCTTGCTTTTTTGTGTAAAATGTGAATCCATTGATCTCATACCCTTGTTACTTAAGATATGTACTCGAAGGTCCCTTGGCTAAGGCATCCAGTTGATTACCCAACTTTATTCCAAGCAAGCAGCGTCGCAACCAGTTGATAAATTCCTCCTTATATTTTTTATCCAGCCAAGACTGTGACCTGCTCGGATATAGAGTTTGTAGCGATTGCCTATGCTCATCAATGTATGGTATCACACCCTCGGCTTGCTAGAGAATAGCGAACTGTGCCTGTCTGAAAGAAATAGGGTCGTCTACTGTAACAGATTTCTCCCTGATCGTTCTTTTGCCACGTAGTCTTCCCTTGTGACGAGATTCTAGAACTCCGACTCTTTTGATGTCCATATAATATGTGCAGAACTCAATGGCCTCCTCCGTTGACCATCCTACAACCATGCCCCCTTCCTAGCCTAAATTTGTTCCTAACATACCTCATGAAAACTTTCATCAATCTTTCGAAAGGGAACATCTGATGCAGGTACATTGGGCCAAGGGCTCTAATTTGGTCAACAAGATGAATGAGCAGATACAATGAGATATCAAAGTAAGTCGTCGGAAATGCATCTCAAGCCTAACAAGAGTTTTGGCTATGTCCTGCTGTAGCTGCTCTAGCGTGGACACATCAATGACCTATTTTGATATCGCGTTGAAGAACGACCAAAGCTTTATGATTGGGGTGCGGACCTTTGGGGGGAGGATACCATGTAGGGCAACAGGGAGCAACTGAGTCATAATGACATGACAGTCATGGGTCTTCATAGGGCCATAGTTGAACTTGAGTTCTCTCATGTTCACTAGGCTCTTTGGGTTCGCACAGTAGCCCATCGGGACTTTGAGTTCATTGAAGAAAGAAATAAGCGCACGCCGTTCTTCCTTCTTCAATGTCCATGACACAACCGGAAGTTTGAACTGGCCATTCTCTAGCTCCACGGGATGCAGCTCCTTCCTAATTCCCAAGTGTTGCATGTCCAGGCGTGTGGCTAGTGAATCCTTTGATGTCCCCCGGTGTCCATCAAGGTGTTACGAGTGTTAGCGCACATGTTTTTAGTGATGTGCATGGGATCAAGACAGTGGTGTACACTCAGAAATGGCCAGTAAGGTAGTTTTTAGAAAACCAATCTTTTTTCCTAATGCTCCCATCAGGCGCTGCTACTGCATTGTCCCCCTTCCCAAGGACAACCTCTAGTTTGTTGAGTTCTCAAAGTATCGCAGGCCCATCTCGATATTTTGGAGCTAAACATTTCTCAATAGTACCATTGAAATCTTTTCTGTTCCTATAGTAAGGGTGATCCTTAGATAGGAACCTACGGTGTCCCATATAAACTATCTTTGAGTTATTTGGCAGATTTACCGCAGTGGTGTCGTCCAAGCACTCGACACATCCAGTCTAGCCTTTTGTCTTCTCTTCAGACAACGAACCTCGACTTGGTAGGTCTGTGATTGTAGCGATAAGTACTCCCTTGATCGTGACATGTTCCTTTTTGTACTCGTCCCAAATATCTGGCACATCCTTTTCAAATATCTCCACTAGTTCATCGATCACTTGTTCCGAAAACACATCGATGCCATTCCCAGGTTTTCTTGGCCCTTGGATCAGTAGTGGCATCTGGATGTACGACCGCTTCATACAGACCCAAGGTGGAAGGTTGTATATAGAGAGCGTCACTGGCCAGGTGCTATGATTACTTCTAACCTGGTCGAAAGGATTCATCCCATCTATGCTCAAAGCAAACCAAAGGTGCCTTACCTCTCCACCGATGTCCTTATAGAACATAGTATTGACCGTCCTTCAGTCATGCCCATCGGTGGGGCGCCTCATCATTGTATCTTTCTTACGCTCTTCGCCATGCCAGCGCAATAGCTTGGCTGACTTTGCACATGCAAACATCCTATGCACCCGGGGAGCTATAGGGAAATACCAAACGGCCTTTACGGGACCTCCTCTGGTTTGGTACCCTCATCTGATGGCCCTTCCTTGTACCGTGGAGCTTCATACTTGGGGCACTTGTCTAAGTCTTTGTATTTTTCTCCACTATACAATATGCAATCATTGGAACATGCTATGATTTTTTCAACCTCGAGGCCGATGGGGCAGATCATTTGCTTGGCCAAGTATGTATTTTAAGGCAACTCATTTTTTTCTGGGAGCATTTTGCTTATTATACCTAACAACTGATCAAAGCCTTTATCGCACAATCCGTTTGTTGATTTGAACTCTAACAGCATGATGTCGGCTTCCAGTTTGCTCATTGGACAATTCCTATACAATTTTGTTTTGCCATCTTGTCTTATTTTCTCTAGCTTTCTCAGTTGTCTTCTACTAAGGCATCCGGTCTCTACATTACGTAGTAGCTGAGAAATGCCATCGTTATCCTCGGTGTCGCCAGCTAGCATGTTCCTAAACACATTATTAACTGTGGCTATAGGTTCTGTGTTGACATAGGGTTCCTCTTCAGCATCGTGGATGGCTACGTCAGGCATGTCCACATCATCATCATTTTTCTGTAGAACATTCACGACAACCTCGCCATGCATAGTCCATATCGTATAGTTTCGCATGAACCCCTAGTAATCACCTGCGATCGTATAGACTCAATTTGACAAAAGTTCCATTGATTCTTGCAATCTTTGCATGGGCAGAAGACAGGGTTCCCATTCCCAGCATGGGCTTCGACATCGGTGATAAACTGGCTGACACCATGCATGTACCGCTTGTCCGTTCGGGACAGATGCATCCACTCTCGATCCATCTCTGCACAAAAAAATATTGAGACAATAATCACAAAGAATTAATAAGAAATTGAGCTTCATGAACAATAATTGTAGCTCAAAAGTACCATTTTTGGAAAACATTATTGTACACTAATTTTTGGAAAATTGAAATTGGTAGCCTCGGCCCTGTAAATTGAAAATCATAGTAAAAAACAATTATTGCACAATAATGAAGAACAACTATTATACTCCATACCACATAAAAATGGAGACACTTATTTTAAAAAAGACTAAAATTGAAGACATGATCATGAACAACAATGTAGCTCCAAACAATGCCCACATAAATTGAAAAACGCAGCCCCATAAAAAAATTATTGCACAATAATAAAGAACAATTATTCTACTCCATGCCACATAAAAATGGAGACACTAATTTTTTTTAAAAAAGTCTAAAATTAGAGACACGATCATGAACAACAATGTAGCTCCAAACAATGCGTTGTTATGTGACACATAGATTAATTTTCTCAACAAATTGTACAAGAATCAACTCTACTTCTAAGAACTAATTATAGCATCACATACTAACAATGATGATCTTGACCACCATGGAATAATTAGCTAGGAATTTAAATGTGTTCATAGACACCAACCTTTTGGATGATGGATTCACCACAATTTGAGCCTTGCACAAAAGTCCAATTAGCAAAGTGCTCTCTAAAATGGAGAAAAAACTAGAATGAGAATCAAGCAATGTAGCCATCAAAACAAAGCTAATTAAGCAACAAAATCAAAGGAGTGGATGTTTGTTACTAACCTTAAAGCAAAAAGATCAAGCCATTCTTCAAAATCCAAGTGCTAGCTTCATGGTGAAGAGCAGACGCAACAATGGAGGGAAGGGCTCAAACGCGCGCCTCTATCCTCGGGATGGAAGAGAGGAGGAAGAAGAGGACGGCTGCAGCCTTTTGTGTTGTAGGCTTATCATCGTCGGTTCTTAGCTAGAACCAACAGTGATAGATCCAAATCACTGTCGGCTCTTAGCTTAAACCGACAGTGATGAGTAGCCGCCAAAACACTGCCGGTTCAAGCCACAAACCGGCAGTGATGTGGTCCTTCACTACCGGTTTTAGCCCAGCCCCAATCATTTTCTTATTTTCAAGCTCATAGCCGGCAGTGAAGGTACATCATTGCCGGTTGTCACAAATCCGGCAGTATGAGGCCGGCAGTGATGTCCAAATCTAGGGTAGTGAGGAAAGTGAACAAAAAATGATTCTCCCCCAGCGGTTTGCATTAGATTCCCTTTAGGGGACACCAGATCTTGCCCAGTGCTGCCACCAGGGCTTCAGCCCTAACTGGTTTATCAACCAGTACCTTCCTCACCACTTGGGGATCCTTCCTTGAGATCGAACCCCCTGATGTACCACCAATTTTGATGCTTCTCTTCTCCGAATCCGTCAGCTTCATCTTCTCCAACAGCCCCGCCACCTTGTCGGTTTTGGGATCCATGATGACACTGCAGGAACCGGCGAGAACTAGGGCTAGAAGGTGAGTCTAGGCTCTGTTGAGGAGAAGATTTGACCTGGACACGAACGAGGGATGGGATTGTGGACTCTATCTCGGAGATCAATGTGGGATCTGAGCGGGAACTAGATCGAGAGAAGGAAACCTACTCGCTGAGCGAACCCGCTCGTGTCGCCCTGGGCGCCGAGACCATATTCACTCTTGATTGCCCTGGGTGCCGAGAGAACCCGCTCGAGTCACTATTGAAGGTAACTTTGAGATATGCAAGATAAGCACTCATGATAATCTCATTGATATGTTGACAAACTCTGTTTTGGGAGCTAAGTTTGAGCTATGTTCAAGCTTAGTAGGTATTATAGTTTAAGTTCTAGTGACTTTTGGCTTCGGTGATTATTTGTTATTGAAGTGGGTGCATTGATGATACTTTATTTGTTACAAGATGGAATTCGTCCCAAGGTGGAGTTTGTTGGAATGTGATCGGAATTCTAATGTGAGTCTTGCGGGAACGCCAGGAGGGCTCATGGTTCGGGTTATGTTAATTAAATTAGTGGATTTATTTCCATGTTGAACTGTAGTCCGTCTGCCCAATATTTACATCCTGTAAGTCTCACGGAAGAGTACAGTTATGACTCGTTGTATTTCCCATGTTCTGGACACCTAACTACCTAAGGCCTTTCCTTCAAAAATAATAAAAGAGGGGAACCTTCCATCAGGTGTGGGGCTATTTTTTTGGAAATCTTGTGGCATTTCTGATTAAAAAAGACAAGTCTATCCATTTGTATGATTGCTTGTGCATTTTAAATATATCTGCACTGCTGGACACAACAACGGGCTATCTAAAAATATGACAAACACACATCACTCCACATGAGAAGCACCGCCCATCCTAGATTGCCCCTGCTAGCAAGGTTTTGCACGTTGTATAAAATTAAAACACACATGCTCATTGCATGACGTGTTATTGGTTACTTTGTGTTTCAGTCTTCAAACTAACCACGTACTCCCCGGCAGAGTACGTGTTTCACGCGGTAGCCAGGTCCCCATTTACATAGACCAAGGGAGAAGTGTCACCCCCTGTTCCCGGCCCCCACCCCTTTTTATCAATTTATAGAAAAAAAGTAGTAACAATGACATAACGGCGTGGACGCGTTTGCGTGTGGCTAACCATGTCTCCGTACTTCCTTGCAACGCTCAACACAGTCCTCGTGAAATTTCTGCGATGTAACTCTGAAGAAACAGAAAGACTGGTCGCCCGCAGTCGGCATCACACAAATGATGAACAGAATTGCTCGCCGGTCGGTCCATCCGTGGATGGGTGATGTCGTCATTGCTAGCCACAACTCCTAATTCGCCTCATGGAGATAGTTGTTGCGGCTTTTGGAGGAGCTTTGCGCCTTTTGTTTGGTGTGCAAGCAGCCAAGCACACGCAATATGCATGGGCCCGTGCTGAAATCATCTTGGCCTTCTGTTGTTCCCCATAAGCGCGCACTTGGATCTGTGTGCACATCGATAGAGTCTGGAGATAAGGATCGCCTTCGTCACACATCCAAAGCAGGAGATCAGGCTGCTGTCCTATTGGCCCTCCTTTCGCTGCTTCAATTTTTTGTGGCAGCGATCGTGAGCTTGATCCCTTATCTGTAGATCCTACGATTGGTACAGGTCAAAGAAGAGAGGCCATTATTTGGTCGAGTGTGTACAGCAGCCACGTATCTGCCTGCGCAAGTGCAAGGCTCTGATTATTCAAGCGAGTATACATATGCTTCTTTATTTCCTTTTCGACTACTGATTTTTCTGCCCGGAAAAGAAGGTGTGTCGTGATCGAAATAATTGCGGCTTTCTGAGGGATTGTGTCATCACTAACGGATGAGCTTTTGCAGTTATGGTAGCCTCAACCCTCAGCTATGCTACCTCCATCCATATGTATATGACGCAAGCAATTAGGGTTTGGATGCTGACGCTACCTTTAGTTTTGTCATGTCCTCAGTCACCACTTGGACTTATTTCCTGGATATGCATTCGATCTCATCACTTGGCACACTCTGGAGGCCCTATCTGGGATGGGAGCAGTGGCGGCCCTAGGGGTATGCCCTGTATGCCAAGGCATACCCAAGATTTGAGAGAACAAATTAATAAGTATATACATCTTTATACATATCTTCATACATTCATGTTTCTGGCTCGTAGGCCCAATAGAACATCTGTTTCTGGCAATCTGGCAGCCCACGAAAACAACAAAGCCCAGAATACACACTGTCGCTTGTGTTGCCCCTGCCCGGCGCCCCTTTCCCTGCTCTCGCTCGCTGCTCTACGCCGCAGCACGCAGCCATGCACGGCAGCACGACGCCCTCCACGCGCCACCTCCAGACCTCCCCCACTCCAGTCTCCAGTGACCGGCGCCGGCGGGTGGCACCTTGCGTCCTTCCGTCCTCGCCATCTCCCCCACTCCGGCCAACTCGCCCCTTTCCCCTTCCCCTCCCCCTTGCCACTCGCCCCAGAGTCCCAGCACGAATGAGCCGGCCACCGGCGGCGGCCGGGCGGCACCTCCCCATCTGCTCGGCTGCTTCAAGCAAGGTGAGCATAGCAAATGCAGAGCACCCTAGATTCACTCCTCAGTGAACTATTGAAAATTTGTTTTTCTAATTCTTTTGATTGTATTCTTCATTCTTATAATGTAGATGAAGAAGAAGGGTGTTAGCATATTTGCATTGTGGGAGAAAGCTACAAAGGAAAAAAAACCTCCACATCCACATCGAATGCCTGTTCTATTGAGATTGAGAGTAATATTTCTTAATTATTTATGTTTCGAACTTGTACTTTGGTTATTACTATGGATTTGTTTAAATGTTATGACTATTATAACTTATCGTCAATCATATTGCATATTTGCTTCGAAATTTTGTACATTTGGCATACCCAGCCGCAAATTCCTAGCTCCGCCACTGGATGGGAGCATTATATATGAGCATTTCTGGGTGAAAGCTTGTTGGGTTGCATGGACAGTATGTGTTGTATGCTATTTCTCTGCAGCAGAAGGATATGTAAAGGAGTGTATCATTGTATCATATCACTAGCTCATCCATTTGGTGATAATGCAAAAGTTGCCAATGTGCATGAGTGGATTGTGGGGTACGGCACACGTCTTTAATTCATTACAAATAGTTATATGATGTATTACACCTGCCTTTTGTGTTTTGACCAATAATAAACATTTTGTGACCTCCTGAAACACCAAGAAAAAAGAAAACCAAGGAAGCCACTGGAGGTAGAGCTCTCCCTCCCGTGCAACACCCTTCTGTTCTCAGGCTCAAAATGATGAACAGCCTCTGAATCATGAACGACAGAGAACAATCAACATAGTTTTAGATGTATGGAACCTTGTTTAGGAATCGATAAATTAGAGGTCGTCGGGTTAGGATAGGGAGATACATTCGAGACAATTAACGTTATACCCTTAAGTCTGTAAATCTAATTTCACTAATAATTTTTCTTCTTAAATTATTGGTAAATAAAAATCAGAACAAAAAGTACCCAGAGGTACCGTTGCTACTTTTCAGCCATCGTAAATCTGTTAGTAATTAACAAGTGTTTACTTTAAGATTCATGTGGGAGCTCCACTGGATCTAAACTCCTACATATGTAATTTTGTAATTTGTGATCGCATGGGGCAGATATGTCATTTTGGGACTAGTTGGGAGCCATTATTCATACGACTAGCTCCCTTTAAATCAACAATTAATTAATGTGATCTGTTATTAGGTTGCATGTTAGGAAATAAGAAATACTCCTTGTGCTTCAAATTACATGTTTGTTTTCTAAGTCAAAAATCCTCTAATTATAACCAAGTTTAGATAAAAATGCTCCAAAGTCTATATTATTAAATTGGTTTCATTAAAATATTCTGTAAACTATGTTTTGATACTGCTTTTATTAGTATACTATATAGAGTTAGAGAAGTATGGCTTAAAATAAACGTAAAGTAACATATAATTTGGAAAGAATTGGCAAAATAACTAAATTCCATTACACTAATAAGCACAATTACGCTAATGTAAAAGGCATCACGCTATCAGATACTTCTACGTGTATAAATACTCTCATTTGTGACAACCATTGTTAGCTAGTCAGCCTAGACTTTCATCTGATATTTATATATAGGCAATAATGTGTAATATTAAATTAGTTCTTTTTGAAGGAGAGACAGAGCCTGTTCTTACCATCGGAATACGCACTAGCTGGTGGCAGAAACAAGATGATCCCTATCCAGTATCCCTAGAGATACGCATGGCCTTGGCGCACCTGGCCATGTTCGCTTCGCTAAAAAAATAAGGCGAAACACTGTAACTGATTTGTTAGGAGAGTAAAACATTATTTCAGCTGAAAAAACAAATTGAAAAGGACGGATTATAAAACAAGTGAACATGGCCAATGAGTGATTAGTGAGACAATCAGCCTGATCGGCTGGGAGCGGCTGGCTGGGCTGGCTGGCCAGCCCTCTCACATAAACACTGTTCACGCGAATCAACCAGCAGTACTTCTCTCTCACATAAACGAACCAGTAACGATACGAAACAGCCAACCGAACAGGCTGAAAATGGCTAATAATGAAGATTATTAGCTGCACTTCCAAGAAACACCGTACCATCGCAGACAGTTTAACATATCTGGCTCCCTTTATAATAATTAAGAAGAAAAGGTATTAGTGCAAGGTTCCCTTTAGCTACTCTACTGCTATAAACTGCATAAAATAGAAGTCGCATTCACCTTTTCTAAATAAAAAAATTCCGGCCTCTACACTACCGAAAACAATGCCTTTGCCGAGTGCCTCGGTAAACAGCACACGGCATCTACAGTGTAGGCAAACGTCTCTTTGCTGAGTGTTTTTTATTGGGCACTCGGCAAATACTTTGCCGAGAGCTGAAACCGACGCTCGACGAAAAAAGTAACGCGACGGCACGGAGATGGTCACGGCGCATTTGTCGAGTGTTCCGGACCTGACACTCGGCAAACCTGTCTTCTTTACCGAGTGTCAAATTCCGGACACTCGGCAAACCTGCCTTCTTTGTCGAGTGTCAAATAATGGACACTCGGCAAAGACTGGCCCAGAATGTACAAATGTTGACTTCTTTGTCAAGTGTCACAGCGCAGACACTTGGTAAAGAAGTCATTTTAGTCCTAGAATGCACAGAAATTTGCCACGTGTCTGCTTTGCCGAGTGTTCTTACCCTGGCACTCGGGAAAAGGCCTCTTTTTTAAGTGTAACACTCGGCAAAGCGACCATATATTTCTTGTTTTTATTGTTCGGTCACTTATAACGTTCCCCACTCAAATAAATATTACAGGCATCACACATAGTTCACAATAAGCATCATAGACAGTTCATATACATATATCAATAACACATAAATGCAAATAAACTTCAGAATCACTAGTAGGTTCATTCACAGCCACAAATAGTTAGAAGTAGTCACAGGTAATCCACAAATGCAAATGCAAATGCAAATAAAATCATAAGTAGTCACTTAGGCCACGGGTACCAGTGCGACCATGCTGGGTCATGAGGCTCATTCGATGCCGCCGATTGATTCTGCATAAAGGACAAGAGATTGCATGTGTGAGACAAGATTGAACAACATATATGGTGTCTCTACCGTGTAACTAGTATAACCCTTGCAACTATCAGCAATATCTTCTCAGTTGCATTGTGCTCTAGTATGATTGCTTAAGTACTAGTTGGTAACAAACATATAGCATTAGTCACTAAGTTTCTAGTGTCTGGACATCTTTGTAAGATTGATTCTACATAAACTAGAAACAATGATTATAAGGTTGTAAAGTGACTCACAGTGCCTGAAACAGTATTTGGAGCAGGTTGAGGAGGAGAGACTGGCATCGGTGGCAGAGGTTGACCGATTGCAGTGTAAACATCTCTCATATATTCAAACATCTGCAGTCGCTCTGCCTCCATCCTCTACCGCTCTGCCTCCGCCCTCTACCGCTCTGCCTCCATCTTCGCCTCTAGCTCCTCCCGATGCCTCATTTCTTGTTCCAGCTGAGCCTACAATATTTCATCCCAATGTTATAATGCAATGCAAAAGTATATAAAAATCAATGAACGATGAATAAAATAGAAATAACCTAGAGTGCGTTCATCTGGAACCGTGTATAGTCCAACCGTGGGCGTATCGTCGGGCTAGAACTCGTGCTCCGTGCTCGAATCTGGGAGAGAGTGGGAGTACTAGCTGTGTCGATTGTGCCATCGCCAATCTAGAACCGGCCATGCCTCTTGCTTCCTCCCGCCCTCATGACCACTTCTCCATCAAGGTCATGGGTGCTCGGATCATACTCTGGGCCATGGACTGCCCTTGACATCGATGTGTATCCATCGAGGCGACTGTGGATGGACTCGTTGCTATATGCCGAGGGCGGGTCCTCTGGGTTGTAGGCGATGTTGGCCATTGCCTTGCCGATGTGGGCCAAAGCATATGCCATGAACTAGGAGCAAGGCTCACCACCATGTGCCGCTGACTGCAAAAAAAACAATATAATTAGAAATTATGTAGAGTTGAGCGTTAGAATAAAGAAATGAATTCACGTGCCCATCTAGCTATGTATTCTGAGAGGTTTAAGTTGCCTTGATGGTGTGGTGCACCCGACATCAGCAAACGCCGCTCCCGGCAAGCGTTGTGATTCTCCTCCCACGCGGGGTTGCACCACCTGTCCACCATCCGGGCCCAGCACTGCAGATCGTAGGCGCACCACCACGGAGGCACCTACGTCATCAAGTATATGACATATAAGAAGATGAAATTAAGCGTAATTAATCTCAGAAAAAATAAGTATTAATGTTCTATATTTACCTTCGTATTGTTTTGGGTTCAGCCTCATGGTTCTTGCCGCACTTTTAGGGAGCCTCACTCTAAGAATTTCCGCGTGGTATTGAATCACGGCCTAGATGCGCGCCTCGTAGTGCATGTCCTTGATGAGTTTCTTGGCAGCTTTGTCAGCCACAGCATCCGCCTTGGCCTCGTATCTCTCCTCGCATCTAAATAAATCATGCATATAGACATGATGTATCCAGTCATTATTTCAAGAATGTCCAATCAATGTGATGTATTGAGCAATGTAGTAAGAGAAAGACTTACCCAAAGCTCGGCCTTGACACGCTGCGCCTTGTCGGCGAATACCCTACCATCCTGATCAAGGGCGTCGGGGACGGCAGCATAGTGGGCCCATGTGTAGGCTGGCTCGATAGTTCCACCGAACTGCACCAGGCCAGGGAACTTTTCCTTTATCAAAAGACCAAGGATGCCATTCACACGGCGTGCGTGATCACCCCCGCCTCGACCTTCCTCCAACCCTTACCCAAGTGATTAAGATAAATTATTAGTTTCTATTGTAATTTTGAACATATTAAACGAAAAATTAGTGATAACATCTAAAGTTACTTACTTGTCTCCATCAGGTCGAATCAACGGGCATCTCTCAAGAGGTATCAGTCGCCTCAGGAGGGTCAAGGGACCTCGTAACCACACACACGATGAAGTATAGGAAGAGGTACCCCCTGTCTCCTCCTCCTCTCCTACCTCCTCCGCCTATACCTCCTCCTCCACTTGTACCTCCTCCTCCTCAGAGGATGAGTGAGCTAAAGGTAACTCAGATGACAACGAAGGTATAGGCGACGATGGCCTCGTCTTGCCTCCACCCTTCCCTCGACCCTTGGGTCTACCCCGAGGTCTCTTCTCGGACCCTTTACGCGTCGCTGTCACTTTTGAGTAAAGCGACGTTATCCTCTTCATACCGCCCACCATTGTTCAATCACCTGCAATTATAAAGAGTAAACCAATTAGCACAGATAATACATCAAAATAGATGCAAAATAAACAAAACATACTTAGAAAATAACATGATATGATAAATAATAAATCAATTAGCATGGATCATACATGTATTAGAAATAATCATCATGATCGGGATTAGCTGGATCATAAGTCTCATCATCACTATCACGCATGTCGATATAATCATCCCCGTGCTCTAAAGGAGGAATGTCATCATCACCGTCATTGCTTAGATGTAATCGCTGAAGTAATTCTAAGTCCTTCACATTCTGAACCTCATCTCCGACGTCCTCATCAGCACCACTTTCATTGTCTACTTCCATACCCTGAGCTTCGGTTAAGTCTATATCAAAACTCCCTTCGAGCCCATCATCTTGAAAGAACTCTCCATCATATGTGTTGGGGTCTATGTTGTAATCTTGATTGTTTGGGACAGGTAGTTTACCGTGTGGCGATACCTTGTACACAACATCCCAACCCTTAAGACAGTCTACAGTTTGGCACGAGTATGAGAGATAATAAACTTGCGTGGCCTATTAAGCCACAATATAGACATCGTATCCTGTTAAGATGGATGATTGTCAAATTTTGACTAACCTAAGATTAGGGCTCCGCCTCACTACTTTAGGATCAAACCAATGGCATTTGAATATAACAGGATTAAGAGGTTTGCAACCATGAAACATGAGTTCGTATATTTCTTCAATTCTTCCATAATACTCAACCCCATCTAAGCCTTGCATAAAAACTCCAGTATTTGTGGTTCTTTGATTGGGCTGACTCTGCTCATGGCTTGTTGTGTGAAAGCGATATCCATTCACATCATAACCGGTAAATGACCCGACCCTATAGGCACAACCATCGTCAACCTGTCTCAACTCAGCACTCATAGACACATTGGTTTGTCTCTACAAGTTCAAGCAGGGTAGTTCGTTATATTAGTCGCACGTATGAGCAACTTGTAATGTCAAACTAAGTACGAGCCAAATTGGATAGTACCTTCTGTTGGAACCAAGAAATGAAATCGGGCATTCCATTTCCCGCACCCTCTCTAAGAAGGGTCGAAGTTTCCTATGGGGTAGGTTCCCTTGATTCACACCAGAATTGTTCATGAAATTACCTGTACCAACGAGAAATAAGGGAGTTGGACATAGAATTGTGACTACTTAAGAAAAAGTTTGTTGAGAACTTACAGCATGTACGGCTCCACTTCGGATAGGTTGGTCAACACATATAGCATAATAGTGCGCCACTCTTCATGTTTCATGGTCTTGTTAGTCGCACCACTTGCACTTCCTAGTTGCCCTTAGAAAATGCTAAGGTTCGATTCATCTTCGTCAACATTGTAACAAGGGGGTGGATTATGCACGCTAGGAAGGTTGTCAACATAGTATATTGTTGTGAAGTTTGACACCTCCTCTAGAATGTATGCCTCTGCTATGGATGCTTCAATTTTGCATTTATTTTTATATTTAGTTCAAAGAACCTTTTGAAATCTCTTAATTAAATAGCACCAATGGCCCTACACACCCCCCCCCATTCGCGCCTCATATGGGAGGTGCAAAATCAAATGCTGCATCAGATTGAAGAAGCCAGGTGGAAAGATCTTCTCCAACTTGTAGAGCAACACAGGCACCATTCTTTCCATGTCTGCAACCACGATACGAGATAACTCCTTAGCACAAAGCTGGCGGAAGAAATTGCTCAACTCCGTTAGCACTATCCAGACATGCTTAGGGACAGCCTCGAACCATCACTGATAGTAGCCTCTTAAGCCATATGTGGTAGTCATGACTCTTGAGCCTGTTGATTCGCAAAGTAGCTATGTTCACTCCCCTCTTTAGATTCACTCCATACCCATCAGGGAACATTAACATTTGGAACCATTCTAGTACTTCCCTCCTTTGGGCCCTCGTCAGAATGAAATCGGCCTTAGGCTTTCTCCATGACTTCTCGCCTTCAGGAGGCGTCATGTCTAGCTTTGGTCTATTGCATAACCTCACTTGATCCACTCTAGCCTTAATATTATCCTTTGTCTTATCAGGAATGTCCATGATTGTACCAAAAATTACCTCAGCGACATTCTTTTCAGTGTGTATTACATCAATGTTATGTGGAAGTAGAAGGTCATCAAAATAGGGGAGGTTCCACAAGCACGACTTGTCCCATGCATGTTGCTCACCATATCCCAGAAAATGTCTCCTTGGTCATTGACCTCGAGAGAGTCTAACTAAGCAAGAACCACAGCACCAATCATCATCTGGGGTGCAGGGCCTTCAACTACTACATCTTTCATAAAGTTCTTGATGTCTTGTCTGAATGGATGGTCAAGAGGGAGGAATTGTCGATGTTTGTCGAACGAAGAATACTTGCCACCCTTCGTCAACCAAATGAACATCAGAGACGCCTTGCATACTGGGCATGAGAACTTACACCAGCTGCAGAATATCCCATACGCCAGAAAGTCATGCATAGAGTACTGGTACCAAACATGCATTTTGAAGTTTGTCTTTGTAGCTCGATCGTATGTCCATACCCCTTGCTCCCAAGCACGGACCAAATCATCAATCCGAGGCTCCATGTACACACTCATATTATTCCCCAGGTGTTCAAGAATTATCAACGACAAGAATATGTTCTGTCGTTGAAAGAGGACTCCAGGGGGGAGATTGAGAGGGATAACGAACATGGGCCAACAAGTGTATGAGGCAGCCACCATTCCATAAGGATTGAACCCATCTGTTACCAGTGCAACACATACACTATGACCCTCTAGAGCTTTCTCACGATGTATCATATCAAACCTTGTCCATGCTTCACCATCGAATGGATGCACCAGCTTCTCAGGATTGTATCGACGTCCGTATTTGTGCCATATCATCTGTTTCGTAGATTCCTTAGTCATATAAAGCTATTAGATCCTCGGTATGAATAGAAGGTACCGTAGGATCTTCACAGGGACAGCGAGCTGCCTCTTCTGACCATCACCAGAGTCTACCTCCATGAACCTAGATGATTTACACTTCATACAGTACTTTGCTTTTGCTTGTTCTTTCCTAAATCAGATGCATCCCTTTGGACAAGCATGTATCTGCTCATATGACATCTTAAGTGCATGAAGGAGTTTCTGTGCCTCATACATGCTCTTTGGTAGGATGTGACCATCCGGGAGCAGGCTACCAACAACTGTCAGCATAACATCGAAGGCTTCTCGACTCAAGCTAAATTAGGACTTTACGACCATTAGGCATGAAATGGCATCTAGTTGTGAAACCTTGGCATGCCCATGAAGGGGTTGCTATGCCATAGACAACATATCGTAATATGCCTTTGTGGTTGGCTTTGGCTCCTCCTCCCTATGTCCTTCATCAAAGTGTTCTTCATGATAGTCATTTAACATATCTCCTACTGCGGCATCAGCATCATAATCCTCGATACATTGTCTCACAACCTCGTCTCTCACATGATTGGATTCACCATGGTAGATCCACCGGTTATAGTCTGCCATAAATCCATTCTTGCAAAGATGTTTACCCATGACCACCTTTGTTTGTCGACGCGTGCTTGCACAAATGCTGAAGGGACACCAAGTGGCATGTGCTCCTTTAACCCTTGCAAATGCTAGTTTCAAGAAAGCATCGGTCTTCTTAATCCATTCATCGATCAATGAACCCTAACTAGAGCGGCCTGTGTACATCCACTCACGGTAATCCATCCTCTAACATATCAGCAAGTAATATAAAAATTAATTGCATTTACAGGTTCCTATGTGGCGGTCTAATAGGTGAAGATAGGTCATAATCCCACCTGCGGATATGTAGATGGGGTTAGTTTCCATGCTCTACTCCTATCCGAGATAGAATTTCGGTAGCACCTCCCCGCTGTTCTCCAAATACACGTCCTTGCAGGGAGATTGTGTATCCGGAGAACAATAGGGAGATGTTGCCGAAACTATGTCTCATATCAGTGTACAACATGGAAACTAACGCCATCTATACATACTCGGGCTGTCCAAAAAACATGGACAATTCAAAACAGATACGGTTATAGATATGCAAAGATCTGCATATTTCTAACTATATCTCTTTCGAACGGGAGACACCTAGCTAGGTTATGTGATATATGAACATCATATGGAAAGAGGGGTGTAGGATGCCTCACCTTGCTGTCCTGCAAAGTGACGAATCGAGGACGGTGGGGAATGATCTTTGCAATAGCCTCTCCTACAACAAAGGAACATAATAGTGTCAATTGTAAATTTCAGCAGCACCTCCCCTGCATAGTGAGGTAACCAAAACGTGCAACAAAAAAATGGCACGATGGCCGACAACCACATACACAGCAATATAACACTCATCAGACCATCAGATCGAACTAAGAATAAAATCTGATCGAACATTTAGCAATAGCAGGTACTATCCAAATTCAGATATGAAAGTACATAAGAGTTTATTCTGCTTCCAATCCTAGTAGACAAAATCATGTTAGCATTTGCTATGTAGCTTCATCCTCATTTGACACATCATATGCTCCAAAAAATGTAACTATTTCATGTGAAAATAGATGGAGTTGTGCTAAATAAATGATGCTCACACAACGATATCAAATTCCAATGCATTCAATTACATACAAAGTGCGAAAGTAGTGCCTTAAGAGCAATAACATCTTTATGTTTCCATCAACTATTATGGGGTACTAACATTGACACATTGCTATGTTAGTGTCACCAGATAAGGTAAAATTGCTAAACATGGTGCTTACAAAATAATGTTGTAATGATTAGTCATTCTAGAATCCTAGGGTGCTTACCTCATCGAGGCGCAGGGGGCAGCGGGGTCGGGGCTGGGGCTGGGGCTGGGTAGGGGGGCGGTGGCCACGGTGCGGCTATGGCGGGCGTGGCGCAGGGGCCGACGGCCGTAGGGTAGGGCACCAGGGCGAGGGCGCACGGGACGGTGAGGGTGGCTGCGCACGGGGCAGCTCGCCTGCTCCTACTCGGCTTGGGTGCTTGGACGAGCGTGAGAGGGGCATGGTCGCACGCACGACGCCATGAGTCGGCAAAGGCGCGGCAGAGCGGGGCAGCCGGTGGCAACCACTGGAGCAGGAAAGGCGCGAGCATGGAGCCAGGCCAGGCAGCGCAGGCGCCAGACGTGGAGGCCGAAAAGTCGGCGTGGGAAGCCAAGAAATGGCTTGGTGCTAGCGGTCACATTACGTGTAAAAGGCACAGTGTGCGTGTGAGTGTGTGCATGTGTGTGCAGCCGAGGCTATGTACGATGGAGGTTTGCCGAGTGCTAGATCGTGGGCACTCGGCAAACCTGTTTTGTTTTTTTTCATTTTTGAACCATAAACTACTGCGCGTGTGTGGGGCCATAAAGCGGTTTGTCGAGTGTTCCAAGTCTGACACTTGGCAAACGCTAGTTTTGTCGAGTGTCAGATCATAGGCACTTGGCAAATGTATTTTTTTTATTTTCCTCCTTTTCCATAACGTGTTTTCCTCAATTTGTTCCAATGTACTTTGAAAATACCTTGTCAAATTCGCTAAACAATATATATTTGATATTTCTAGGAATATTATTTGATTATTTTATGCAGTTATAGCTCAAATTCAATATATATCAATTAAAATCCTATAATTGCACTTAATAAATTAAAATTATCAAACGGATCCAAAAAATTACCAAAATTTCACATGAATCAGTCTATGTTCTCTATTGCCAATACAAAAAGTTTTGAAGTCAAACCCCAATTCGACCATCACTTTGACTCCAAATCCTACCGAATCCTTCTCAAGGCCACGATTCTTTTTCTAAGATACTTCAATTTGTAAACATCGTACGTGACAGATTGTGCGAAACCTTTTTAATTTTTTACCATGGCCTCCACGTATGATATCATGAGATCTTGACAAATCTCATGATTTTTATACTTCGTTTGCTTTTTTTAGAATTTAAAAACCATTCGGCCACACGTTTGTGGTCGTGTTTCCTGAACAAGATCTTTGAAATTTCTTTTCATTTCCTGAGTAAGGCCTCACACCGGACTCAATAACATGAGTATCATTTTTCTACTCATTTTATTCTATTATTTGAATCACTGGCAGTTCAAATTTGACTTATACCAAAAAATTCCTTGAAATTCAATAAATCAATTAAATATAGCAAACAGATCTAGAAATATACTAAATCTTAACATGGAGTACCACATGTTATATGTGGAGAGTAGAAAAAGTTTCAAGGTTAGAAGAGAAAAAAACTTATTTATTTAACTAGTGCAAAAAAAACACTCGGCAAAATTATTTCTTTGCCGAGTACTAAAGGAAAACACTCGGCAAACTTACTTCTTTTGCCGAGTGCAACTAATGGACACTCGGTAAATTCCTAATGGCAGGCACACTAACTAACGGATGTCCACGTGGCGTTTTTTTGCTCTGTCTCTGTTTTACCGAGTGTTTTTTTCCTAGTTTGTCGAGTGGTCTTTTTAAGCACTCGACAAAGAGCTTGGTATGTCAAGTGCCATTATTTTGTTGAGTGTGGTTTCTACGGCACTCGGCAAAATATCTTTTTTGCCGAGTACCCGATGGAATGCACTCGGCAAATCACCTGTTTCCGGTAGTGCTACAACCAAAACAACCAATAAGATCTTACAAAGGCATTAAGCTAAACTACTGATAATATGAATAAGGAAAAGAGAACCTAAGCAAAAGGATAAATGAGGAGTCTTGTGCACCTAAACAACATCTTGATCCAACATTTGAGTTTTCAAAATGTGTAGCAAATACTTTTTTTGCTTTGCTAATTTCAAGGTGTTGAATATTGCAGAGTGGTAGATTTCTTATATTGGGAGGTGGATCTTTAGCTGGTGTATGTATTCTATTTTTCAAATTTGTATTACTATATGTTGTCAAGAATAGTCTTCAATTCTTCATAATGACACGATAAATTTTGGTACTACTTGAGAGTATTGTTAAACAATGGCAAAAACTGATGGGCACCAGATCGAGACATATCTATGGCACAAATAAGGAGTAACAATTGAAGAGCTGACCAAGGGAGATATCTAATTCCTGATGCTTTTGAGTTCTTAGCTTATATTTATTTCACTGAAATTACAGCACTAAAACAATACGTTAATCATTTTTAGTATGTCTATGTTTATATTATTTTGGCAAAATTTACTGCAGGACATGTGAAAGTAATATTGAACCAAGTAGGACATAAAAAAACTACAATAAGTTACTAGACACTATGGCTCTAGACTATTTTGCTATGGACATCGCTATAGGTAAAATAATATTTTTGGTTGAAGTACGAGAGAGAAATGTGGTAAAATTATATTTTTGCCCCGACTCTTTATTCTTCCTCACTTACCTTTCTCTTTTGTCTCCTTCCTCATCCCCTTTTCTCTGTCGCACTACATCGTCACAAGGCCTACACCACCACGCTCGTCGTACATCCACTCAAGCCAGATCATAGGCCCTTAGCAAATGTATTTTTTTTATTTTCCTCCTTTTCCATAACGTGTTTTTCTCAATTTGTTCCAATGTACTTTGAAAATACCTTGTCAAATTCACTGAACAATATATATTTGATATTTCTAGGAATATTATTTGATTATTTTATGCAGTTATAGCTCAAATTCAATCTATATCAATTAAAATCCTATAATTGCACGTAATAAATTAAAATTATCAAACGGATCCTAAAAATTACCAAAATTTCACATGAATCAATCTTGTTCTCTATTGCCTATACAAAAAAGTTTTGAAGTCAAACCCCAATTCGACCGTCACTTTGACTCCAAATCCTACCGAATCCTTCTCAACGCTACGATTCTTCTTCTGAGCTACTTCGCTTTATAAACATCGTACATGACAGATTATGTGAAACCTTCTAAATTTTTTGCCACGGCCTTCACATTTGATATCATGAGATCTTGACAAATCTCTTGTTTTTTAGACTTTGTTTGCTTTTTAAGAATTTAAAAACCATTCGGCAACACGTTCATGGTCGTGTTTCCTAAACAAGAGGTTCAAAATTTCTTTTCATTTCCTAGGTAAGGCCTCACACCGGACTCAATAACACGAATATCATTTTTCTACTCATTTTATTCTATTATTTGAATCACTTGCAGTTCAAATTTGACTTATACCAAAAAATTCCTTCAAATTCAATAAATTAATTAAATATAGCAAACAGATCCAAAAATATACCAAATCTTAACATGGAGTACCACATGTTGTATATGGAGAGTAGAAAAAGTTTCAAGGTCAGAAGAGAAAAAACTTATTTATTTACTTAGTGCAAAAAAAACACTCGGCAAAATTATTTCTTTGCCGAGTGCTAAAGGAAAACACTCGGCAAACTTACTTCTTTTACCGAGTGCAACTAATGGACACTCGGTAAATTCCTAACGGCAGGCACACTAACTGACGGATGTCCACGAGGCGGTTTTTTGCTGTGTGTCTCTGTTTTGCCGAGTGTTTTTTCCTAGTTTACCGAGTGGTCTTTTTTAAGCACTCGACAAAGAGCTTGGTATGTCGAGTGCCATTATTTTGTTGAGTGTGGTTTCTGCGGCACTCGGCAAAATATCTTTTTTGCCGAGTACCCGATGGAATGCACTCGGCAAATCACCTGTTTCCGGTAGTGCTACAACCAAAACAGCCAATAAGATCTTACAAAGGCATTAAGCTAAACTGCTGATAATATGAATAAGGAAAAGAGAACCTAAGCAAAAGGATAAATGAGAAGTCTTGTGCACCTAAACAACATCTTGATCCAACATTTGAGTTTTCAAAATGTGTAGCAAATTCTTTTTTTTGCTTTGCTAATTTCAAGGTGTTGAATATTGCAGAGTGGTAGATTTCTTATATTGGGAGGTGGATCTTTAGCTGGTGTATGTATTCTATTTTTCAAATTTGTATTACTATATGTTGTCAAGAATAGTCTTCGATTCTTCATAATGACACGATAAATTTTGGTACTACTTGAGAGTATTGTTAAACAATGGCAAAAACTGATGGGCACCAGATCGAGACATATCAATGGCACAAATAAGGAGTAACAATTGAAGAGCTGACCAAGGGAGATATCTAATTCCTGATGCTTTTGAGTTCTTAGCTTATATTTATTTCACTGAAATTACAGCACTAAAACAATACGTTAATCATTTTTAGTATGTCTATGTTTATATTATTTTGGCAAAATTTACTGTAGGACATGTGAAAGTAATATTGAACCAAGCAGGACATAAAAAAAGTATAATAAGTTACTAGACACTGTGGCTCTAGACTATTTTGCTATGGACATCGCTATAGTTAAAATAATATTTTTGGTTGAAGTACGAGAGAGAAATGTGGTAAAATTATATTTTTGCCCTGACTCTTTATTCTTCCTCACTTACCTTTCTCTTCTGTCTCCTTCCTCATCCCCTTTTCTTTGTCGCACTACATCGTCACAAGGCCTACACCACCACGCTCATCGTACATCCACTCATGCCAGATCATAGGCACTTGGCAAATGTATTTTTTTATTTTCCTCTTTTTCCATAACGTGTTTTTCTCAATTTATTCCAATGTACTTTGAAAATACCTTGTCAAATTCACTGAACAATATATATTTGATATTTCTAGGAATATTATTTGATTATTTTATGTAGTTATAGCTCAAATTCAATCTATATCAATTAAAATCCTATAATTGCACTTAATAAATTAAAATTATCAAACGGATCACAAAAATTACCAAAATTTCACATGAATCAATCTTGTTCTCTATTGCCTATACAAAAAAGTTTTGAAGTCAAACCCCAATTCGACCGTCACTTTGACTCCAAATCGTACTGAATTCTTCTCAACACTACGATTCTTCTTCTGAGCTACTTCGGTTTATAAACATCATACATGATAGATTATGCGAAACCTTCTAAATTTTTTACCACGGCCTTCACATATGATATCATGTGATCTTGACAAATCTCATGTTTTTCAGACTTTGTTTGCTTTTTTAGAATTTAAAAACCATTCGGCAATACGTTCATGGTCGTGTTTCCTAAACAAGAGGTTCAAAATTTCTTTTCATTTTCTAGGTAAGGCCTCACACCGAACTCAATAACACAAATATCATTTTTCTACTCATTTTATTCTATTATTGGAATCACTTGCAGTTCAAATTTTACTTATACCAAAACATTCCTTCAAATTCAATAAATTAATTAAATATAGCAAAAAAATCCAGAAATATACCAAATCTTAACATGGAGTACCACATATTGTATGTGGAGAGTAGAAAAAGTTTCAAGATCAGAAGAGAAAAAAACATATTATTTCATGCAGTTATAGCTCAAATTCAATCTATATCAATTAAAATCCTACAATTGCACTTAATAAATTAAAATTATCAAACAGATCCAAAAAATTACCAAAATTTCACATGAATCAGTCTATGTTCTCTATTGCCTATACAAAAAAAATTAAAGTCAAAACCTAATTCGACCGTCACTTTGTCTCCAAATCCTACAGAATCCTTCTCAACACTACGATTATTCTTCTAAGATACTTCGGTTTATAAACATCGTACGTGACAGATTGTGCGAAACTTTCTCAATTTTTTATCACAACCTCCATATATGATATCATGAGATCTTGACAAATCTCATAATTTTCAGACTTCGTTTGTTTTTTTTAGAATTTAAAAACCATTCGGCCACACATTTGTGGTCGTGTTTTCTGAACAAAATCTTCGAAATTTCTTTTCATTTCCTGGGTAAGGACTCACATCGGCCTCAATAACATGAATATCATTTTTTTACTCATTTTATTCTATTATTTGAATCACTTGCCGTTCAAGTTTGACTTATACCAAAAAATTCCTTGAAATTCAATAAATTAATTAAATATAGCAAACAGATCCAGAATTATACCAAATCTTAACATGGAGTACCACATATTGTATGTGGAGAGTAGAAAAAGTTTTAAGGTCAAAAAAGAAAAAAACATATTATTTCATGCAGTTATAGCTCAAATTCAATATATATCAATTAAAATCCTATAATTGCACTTAATAAATTAAAATTATCAAACGGATCCAAAAAATTACCAAAATTTCACATGAATCAGTCTATGTTCTCTATTGTCAATACAAAAAGTTTTGAAATCAAACCCCAATTCGACCGTCACTTTGACTCCAAATCCTACCGAATCCTTCTCAAGGCCACGATTCTTCTTCTAAGATACTTCGATTTGTAAACATCGTACGTGACAGATTGTGCGAAATCTTCTTAATTTTTTTACCATGGCCTCCACGTATGATATCATGAGATCTTGACAAATCTCATGATTTTCATACTTCGTTTGCTTTTTTTAGAATTTAAAAAACATTCGGCCACACGTTCGTGGTCGTGTTTCCTGAACAAGATCTTTAAAATTTCTTTTCATTTCCTGAGTAAGGCCTCACACCGAACTTAATAACATGAATATCATTTTTTTACTCATTTTATTCTATTATTTGAATCATTTGCAGTTCAAATTTAACTTATACCAAAAAATTCCTTGAAATTCAATAAATCATTTAAATATAGCAAATAGATCTAGAAATATACTAAATCATAACATGGAGTACCACATGTTATATGTGGAGAGTAGAAAAAGTTTCAAGGTCAGAAGAGAAAAATACTTATTTATTTACCGAGTGCAAAAAAAACACTCGGCAAAATTATTTCTTTGCCGAGTACGACTAATGGACACACGGCAAATTCCTAACGGTAGGCACACTAACTGACAGATGTCCACGTGGCGGTTTTTTGCTGTGTGTCTCTGTTTTGTCGAGTATTTTTTCCTAGTTTGCCAAGTGGTCTTTTTTAAGCACTCGACAAAGAGCTTGGTATGTCGAGTGCCATTATTTTGTTGAGTGTGGTTTCTACGGTACTCGATAAAATATCTTTTTTGCCGAGTGCCCAATGGAATGCACTCGACAAATCACCTATTTCCGGTAGTGCTACAACCAAAACAGCCAATAAGTTCTTACAAACGCATTAAGCTAAACTACTGATAATATGAATAAGGAAAAGAGAACCTAAGCAAAAGGATAAATGAGAAGTCTTGTGCACCTAAACAACATCTTGATCCAACATTTGAGTTTTCAAAATGTGTAGCAAATTCTTTTTTTGCTTTGCTAATTTCAAGGTGTTGAATATTGCAGAGTGGTAGATTTCTTATATTGAGAGGTGGATCTTTAGCTGGTGTATGTATTCTATTTTTCAATTTTGTATTACTATATGTTGTCAAGAATAGTCTTCAATTCTTCATAATGACACGATAAATTTTGGTACTACTTGAGAGTATTGTTAAACAATGGCAACAACTGATGGGCACCAGATCGAGACATATCAATGGCACAAATAAGGAGTAACAATTGAAGAGCTGACCAAGGGAGATATCTAATTCCTGATGCTTTTGAGTTCTTAGCTTATATTTATTTCACTAAAATTACAGCACTAAAACAATACGTTAATCATTTTTAGTATGTCTATGTTTATATTATTTTGGCAAAATTTACAGCAGGATATGTGAAAGTAATATTGAACCAAGTAGGACATAAAAAAAGTATAATAAGTTACTAGACACTGTGGCTCTAAACTATTTTGCTATGGACATCGCTATAGTTAAAATAATATTTTTGGTTGAAGTACGAGAGAGAAATGTGGTAAAATTATATTTTTGCCCTGGCTCTTTATTCTTCCTCACTTACCTTTCTCTTCTGTCTCCTTCCTCATCCCCTTTTCTGTATCGCACTACATCGTCACAAGGCCTACACCACCACGCTCGTCGTACATCCACTCACGCCAGATCATAGGCACTTGGCAAATGTATTTTTTTTATTTTCCTCCTTTTCCATAACGTTATTTTCTTAATTTGTTCCAATGTACTTTGAAAATACCTTGTCAAATTCACTGGACAATATATATTTGATATTTCTAGGAATATTATTTGATTATTTTATGCAGTTATAGCTCAAATTCAATCTATATCAATTAAAATCCTATAATTGCACTAAATAAATTAAAATTATCAAACGGATCCCAAAATTAACAAAATTTCACATGAATCAATCTTGTTCTCTATTGCCTATACAAAAAAGTTTTGAAGTCAAACCCCAATTCGATCGTCACTTTGACTCCAAATCCTACCGAATCCATCTCAACGCTACGATTCTTCTTCTGAGGTACTTCGATTTATAAACATCATACATGACAGATTATGCGAAACCTTCTAAATTTTTTACCACGGCCTTCACATATGATATCATGAGATCTTGACAAATCTCATGTTTTTCGGACTTTGTTTGCTTTTTTAGAATTGAAAAACCATTCAGCAACACGTTCATGGTCGTGTTTCCTAAACAAGAGGTTCGAAATTTCTTTTCATTTCCTAGATAAGGCCTCACACCGGACTCAATAACACGAATATCATTTTTCTACTCATTTTATTCTATTATTTGAATCACTTGCAGTTCAAATTTGACTTATACCAAAAAATTCCTTCAAATTCAATAAATTAATTAAATATAGCAAAAAAATCCAGAAATATACCAAATCTTAACATGGAGTACCACATGTTGTATGTGGAGAGTAGAAAAAGTTTCAAGATCAGAAGAGAAAAAAACATATTATTTCATGCAGTTATAGCTCAAATTCAATCTATATCAATTAAAATCCTACAATTGCACTTAATAAATTAAAATTATCAAACAGATCCAAAAAATTACCAAAATTTCACATGAATCAGTCTATGTTCTCTATTGCCCATACAAAAAAAATTAAAGTCAAAACCTAATTCGACCGTCACTTTGACTCCAAATCCTACAGAATCCTTCTCAACGCTACAATTCTTCTTCTAAGATACTTCGGTTTATAAACATCGTACGTGACAGATTATGCGAAACTTTCTCAATTTTTTACCACAACCTCTATATATGATATCATGAGATCTTGAAAAATCTCATAATTTTCAGACTTCGTTTGCTTTTTTTAGAATTTAAAAACCATTCGGCCACACATTCGTGGTCGTGTTTCCTGAACAAAATCTTCGAAATTTCTTTTCATTTCCTGGGTAAGGACTCACATCGGCCTCAATAACATGAATATCATTTTTTTACTCATTTTATTCTATTATTTGAATCACTTGCCGTTCAAGTTTGACTTATACCAAAAAATTCCTTGAAATTCAATAAATTAATTAAATATAGCAAAAAAATCCAGAAATATACCAAATCTTAACATGGAGTACCACATGTTGTATGTGGAGAGTAGAAAAAGTTTCAAGATCAGAAGAGAAAAAAACATATTATTTCATGCAGTTATAGCTCAAATTCAATCTATATCAATTAAAATCCTACAATTGCACTTAATAAATTAAAATTATCAAACAGATCCAAAAAATTACCAAAATTTCACATGAATCAGTCTATGTTCTCTATTGCCCATACAAAAAAAATTAAAGTCAAAACCTAATTCGACCGTCACTTTGACTCCAAATCCTACAGAATCCTTCTCAACGCTACAATTCTTCTTCTAAGATACTTCGGTTTATAAACATCGTACGTGACAGATTATGCGAAACTTTCTCAATTTTTTACCACAACCTCTATATATGATATCATGAGATCTTGAAAAATCTCATAATTTTCAGACTTCGTTTGCTTTTTTTAGAATTTAAAAACCATTCGGCCACACATTCGTGGTCGTGTTTCCTGAACAAAATCTTCGAAATTTCTTTTCATTTCCTGGGTAAGGACTCACACCGGACTTAATAACATGAATATCATTTTTTTACTCATTTTATTCTATTTTTTGAATCACTTGCCGTTCAAATTTGACTTATACCAAAAAATTCCTTGAAATTCAATAAATTAATTAAATATAGCAAACAAATCCAGAATTATACCAAATCTTAACATGGAGTACCACATATTGTATGTGGAGAGTAGAAAAAGTTTTAAGGTCAGAAGAGAAAAAAACATATTATTTCACGCAGTTATAGCTCAAATTTAATATATATCAATTAAAATCCTATAATTGCACTTAATAAATTAAAATTATCAAACAGATCCAAGAAAATTACCAAAATTTCACATGAATCAGTCTATGTTCTCTATTGCCAATATAAAAAGTTTTGAAGTCAAACCCCAATTGAACCGTCACTTTAACTCCAAATCCTACCGAATCCTCCTCAAGGCCACGATTCTTCTTCTAAGATACTTCGATTTGTAAACATCGTACGTCACAGATTGTGCGAAACCTTTTTAATTTTTTACCATGGCCTCCACATATGATATCATGAGATCTTGACAAATCTCATGATTTTTATACTTCGTTTGCTTTTTTTAGAATTTAAAAACCATTCGGCCACACGTTTGTGGTCGTGTTTCCTGAACAAGATCTTTGAAATTTCTTTTCATTTCCTGAGTAAGGCCTCACACCGGACTCAATAACATGAGTATCATTTTTCTACTCATTTTATTCTATTATTTGAATCACTGGCAGTTCAAATTTGACTTATACCAAAAAATTCCTTGAAATTCAATAAATCAATTAAATATAGCAAACAGATCTATAAATATACTAAATCATAACATGGAGTACCACATGTTATATGTGGAGAGTAGAAAAAGTTTCAAGGTCAGAAGAGAAAAAAACTTATTTATTTACCGAGTGCAAAGAAAACACTCGGCAAAATTATTTCTTTGCCGAGTACTAAAGGAAAACACTCGGCAAACTTACTTCTTTTGCCGAGTGCAACTAATGGACACTCGGTACATTCCTAACGGCAGGCACACTAACTAACGGATGTCCACGTGGCGGTTTTTTGCTCTGTCTCTGTTTTGCCGAGTGTTTTTTCCTAGTTTGCCGAGTGGTCTTTTTTAAGCACTCGACAAAGAGCTTGGTATGTCGAGTGCCATTATTTTGTTGAGTGTGGTTTCTGCGGCACTCGGCAAAATATCTTTTTTGCCGAGTGCCCAATGGAATGCACTCGACAAATCACCTGTTTCCGGTAGTGCTACAACCAAAACAGCCAATAAGATCTTACAAAGGCATTAAGCTAAACTACTGATAATATGAATAAGGAAAAGAGAACCTAAGCAAAAGGATAAATGAGAAGTCTTGTGCACCTAAACAACATCTTGATCCAACATTTGAGTTTTCAAAATGTGTAGCAAATACTTTTTTTGCTTTGCTAATTTCAAGGTGTTGAATATTGCAGAGTGGTAGATTTCTTATATTGGGAGGTGGATCTTTAGCTGGTGTATGTATTCTATTTTTCAAATTTGTATTACTATATGTTGTCAAGAATAGTCTTCAATTCCTCATAATGACACGATAAATTTTGGTACTACTTGAGAGTATTGTTAAACAATGGCAAAAACTGATGGGCACCAGATCGAGACATATCAATGGCACAAATAAGGAGTAACAATTGAAGAGCTGACCAAGGGAGATATCTAATTCCTGATGCTTTTGTGTTCTTAGCTTATATTTATTTCACTGAAATTACAGCACTAAAACAATACGTTAATCATTTTTAGTATGTCTATGTTTATATTATTTTAGCAAAATTTACTGCAGGACATGTGAAAGTAATATTGAACCAAGTAGGACATAAAAAAAGTATAATAAGTTACTAGACACTGTGGCTCTAGACTATTTTGCTATGGACATCGCTATAGTTAAAATAATATTTTTGGTTGAAGTACGAGAGAGAAATGTGGTAAAATTATATTTTTGCCCCGGCTCTTTATTCTTCCTCACTTACCTTTCTCTTCTGTCTCCTTCCTCATCCCCTTTTCTCTATCGCACTACATCGTCACAAGGCCTACACCACCACGCTCGTCGTACATCCACTCATGCCAGATCCGCCGTTTATGCCTTGTGCCATCCACAGTCACCATGCCTCCCTGGCTGGCTCACACCGTGATAGTTGTGCTCGCCATTGCTTCCACCACTGTCCACTATGCGCTTTGCTCATTGTTGCTTTCCTATCCAAGCCTCCACGGCCATAGACCAGAGCCTGCACCACCACCATTGGTGAAACCACCTCTCACGCCACCCTAGAAAGCAAGCCTTCCAATTTTGAGTTGGCTTCTCCTATCAGATCATCCCTCTACCATTGCCTCACGCATGGCCCTCGACTCAGGCAGCATGTCTGCTTCATCCCCTACTATGGGGACCCAAAAGGAGCACTTGAGCTGCCATGTCAATCTCAGTATTGGAAGGATAGACTGTGGGACAACAAGTGGCCGGTGGCACACGTGGTACATGACTGCCTACGAGCAAGGTATGATGGCGGCTCCACTACATGGGCTTGACAGCCTAAAAGACATGAGGAGGAGACAGCAATGCGAGGACGCAAAGGAGGCAAGGTGGCGAGAAGGGAGGAAGAAGACATGTTCTAACAAGTGGGTTAGGGCACCAGATCTTATTTTGCAATTGTTTCATTCTTCTCTTATGCTAGAAATAATTATTTAAATGGGTGTGGTATCTTATAGCAAATTAATGCATTGCTAGTATGCCAGTCAATTTGACTTTTTTTCTTTATCCATTGGTCACTTGACACCAATTTACATGTCGTGTAGCAAATTTTGTCTTTTTATTTTGTGGCTGCAACCATTAGCATTTAAACTTCAGACATAGCACATCAGATCTTGTAATTGTAGCCACAAGTTTGGCCACGTAATCAGGTGTAGTCATCCAATTTTTTAAGGAATACATAAAAGATTGAAACAGTACTAATTAAGAGTGCGCAACAATCTTCCATCTCCAATGATTGAAAGGAAGGATCAGTTCTTTGATGATGAAACTAAACATGTCCAGATGCGGTTTTCTAAGAGGACCAGATTAGACCACCAGATAGTTGGACGGATCCAACCTATGTGCTTTGAATAAAAGGATAAAGTGGATGAGAAGCGTAGCTAGGAGACAAGTGAAACTGAATTGTAAAAACTTTGTGGTCTAGAGTGAAATGTGGAGGGATGAATTTAGAATAAAGACGGTGCCCAATTAAGTAGTTGATTGATCGAAGCATCCAGAGTGGATCATAGTTAAGAGATCATGTAATAAGTGAGCAATGATCAAGTGATGTGATGTACCAGGAGAGGTTGATATTGGTGAAAGGACTTGTGTACAGCCATCTGAGGCTAGCAACAACCAGCAAAATACAAGGATTGCCTTATCTATCACGACCTCATCTTGATTGGTTTTTTTCTTTTAGAAAAAAAGAGGTGATGCTCAAAGCACACAATAATTACTCAAAGTTGTTCACCATGACATGACAAGGTCTTGAGGTTGTCAGTCGTGACACGCCAACATACATAGTGTAGGCTCTAAAAGTATACTCTCCCTTCATATTCTTTTGTAAGATGTATTAGCATTTTCATTTATGCTCTAATAAATATATAACGCATGAACCGGTTCTCGCGGTTTCACAACAACCGCATGAACCACCGGCGTGGTGGTGGTCTAAAGGATGGTTGCTATGGCTGTGGAGATCCCGACCACTTCATTGCCCACTTCCCCAAGAAGAACAAGAACTTCTCCGACAAGCACGACTCTGGCAAGCGCAAGGACAAGCGCGAGTACACCTCCGGCAAGCACAAGTCAAAGGGAGGATTCGATAAGGACTCAAGAAGATGTACCTCAAGAAGGCCAAGGACTAGGAGCGCGCCTTCCTCGCCTCCCTCAGAGACCTCGACAACAACACCGACGATGATAGCACTTCTTCCCCCTCGAGCGATGATGAGTCCGAAAGGAAGCACGAGGACTAGTTGACCGAGCTCTGCTTCATCGCCGGTACCACACATGGAGGGTTTTGCACCATGGCTGTCGATGCCGAGGTGAAGGCCAGGAAGGACAAGGTTCCTGTTGACAACAACACTTTTGAGGTAACCCCTTCCGTCGTTAATCTTATTGTTGAGCTTGATATCATGAACGACATATTGATTAGCCAAGATAAGCTGCTAAAGCGTGCTGCCCATGAGAGGAAAGAATTTAAGGACAAGCTAGAAATTACGCTAAAGGAGCTTGAGGAAGCTAAGAAGCACGCTGTAGCAGTTTCTGACGAGGTTGAGTGCATTGAGTGTGCTATTCACATGTCTAGCCTTCTTCCTTGCAATCTAAGTATGCTTCTTTGCTTGATGAGAATGATGAGTTGAAGTCTAGGTCTAGCTTATTGGGTGGGTGCAAGTCCTGCTCGGGCTTGCAATCTATGTTGGCAGGGAAGGTTGCTAGGATCTCTTTGCTTGAGAAGGCCAGTTCAGATAGCACTATTGCTAAGTGTGCACGTTGTGAGAGCTTGGTGCTGGAGCTTAAGTCCTACAAACATGACAAGATGAGAACCGAGGAAGACAACACATACCTTCGGTCCATCTTGAGCAGGGTGTCCTGCAGTGAGCCACAGTTGGGCATGATGATAAGCTAGTTCAGGCGGGGAACTGGTGCATCGGGTGTAGGCTTTGCTTTAGGTGGGAAGGGTGAAAATATCTATGGCAAGGTTGGTGAGTGCAGTGGTTTGAACCCAAGTGAGAAACCTTCCACTACTCTCAAGTTGATCAAAATCACTCCACCTAAGCCTAATGAGCCCATTGTCAAAGATGGAGTGTTTGAAGAATCTCCAAAAGCTCCACCCCAAAAACAAGTTTGGGTTCCAAAACCTAACTATCTCAAGAACCCACTTGACACTCTACCAAACATCTCTGAGGATCCCCTTTCTAAAGTCAAACAGCCACCAAGAGTGAACCAAACCCATAAGAGAGTGAACCAACAATCACCCAAGAGAGAGGTGAGGTATCACTGTGACTATTGCCATAGGGATGGTCACCTTGCCGAGTTCTACATTAGGAGGAAGAGAGATGAGCGGTGAGAGTATGAGTTGAACAACCGAAACATGTACCGCCCGCCCCATGGCGTACATGTGCTGCCTATTTAGAGGCACAGTGTTAGGCCTAGAGGAGCAATGCCTCAAGGTGCTAGGCCTCAGGTTACGAGACCATGAGCTGGCCATGCCCGGCGTGGTTCAGGTCATTATCAATATGACTTTGGACCTTGCGGCAGTGGCTTTCAGTCCTACAGCAGACCACGTTTTCCCCCATATGGTGATCACTTTCCTCAAATAGGACATGGTATGTTTGGTGTTTTTCCTAACACTTTTCCAAGGAAAATGAGCCAACACTGGTATCCTTCATAGTTTACTAACCCCACTGTTGCGCCATTTGCTCATCCCATGTCTTTCTATTGATGCAGGACGGAGGCCTAGAAAACACGTGGCTCATTGATTCCGGTTGTTCACGCCATATGACCGGAAGTTCAAAATGGTTCTCTAGCCTCAACCTCGTGTAGTGTAAGGAGTACATCACATTCGGGGACAATAGCAAAGGTAAGGTGCTTTCTCATGGGACCATTTGGGTCAATGAGAGTTTTGTTCTGAAGGATGTTGCTTTGGTTTTAATTTTTCATTTCAACTTGCTTTCAGTTTTGAAACTCCTTTAGGACGGCTTTGAAGTGCATTTTAAGATCGTCTTGTCTCGAGTTCTTGACTATTAGGGAAATCTTGTTTGCTAGATTGTCGCTTTTGGCCATGTCTTTCGAGTTGATTGTTCTCACTCCTTTGGCTCTTCTCGATGTTTGGTGGCTGGATCCTCTTCTAAGCTTTAGAAATGGCATAGGAGACTGAGTCACTTGAGCTTTGACTTACTAGCTAGGTTGAGCTCACTTGATCTGATCTAAGGATTGCCCAAGTTGAAATTTGAGAAGGATTTAGTTTGCCACCATTGTCATCACGGGAAGATGGTTGCCGCTTCTCACCCACCTGAGAACCAAGTCATGACCAAGGAACCCGGCGAGCTACTTCACATGAACACAGTTGGTCCAGCTCGGGTTCGGTCACATGGTGGGAAGTGGTACGTTCTAGTGATCGTGGATGATTTTTCTCGGTACTCTTGGGTGTTTTTCATGGAGAGTAAGGATGAGGCTTTTTCACATGCTCAGGATTTGATTCTTCGGTTGCAAAATGAGTTCCCTAAGAATGCCATGAGAGTGATTCATAGTGACAATGGCACATAATTCAAGAATACTCATTTTTGAAATATTGTGTGCTTCTTTTGAGCCTCGAGATGTTGGACACGCTCTATCTAATTCCGATTGGGTCAATGCCATGCACGAGGAGTTAGAGAACTTTGAGTGAAACTAAGTGTTGGTTTTAGTACCACCTCCACCAGATTACCACCCCATAGGTATAAAGTGGGTTTTCAAGAACAAACAGAGTGAGGATGGGGTGGTAGTGAGAAACAAGGCTAGATTGGTAGCTCAGGGGTTTTGCTAGAAATAGGGGATAGACTATGAGGAAACCTTTGCTCCTATTGCTTGTTTAGAAGCCATTAGGATCCTTTTAGCGTTTGAAGCTTTGAAAGGGTTCAAATTGTATCAGATGGATGTGAAGAGTGCTTTCTTGAATGGGTACATAGACGAAGAGGTTTATGTTAGGCAACCCCCTGGCTTTGAAAATCCTAAGTTTCCTAATCATGTTTTTAAACTCCACAAAGCCTTGTATGGTTTGAAACAAACCCCGAGAGCCTGGTATGAGCGTTTGAAAGCTTTCTTGCTTGATAAGGTTTTAAAATGAGTTCAATTGATAAAACTTTGTTCCTCCTCAAGCAAAGCACTGACACCCTCTTGGTTCAGATATACATGGATGATATCATTTTTGGTGGTTCTTCTCATGCACTTGTTGCCAAGTTTGCAGATACTATGAGTAGAGAATTTGAGATGAGCATGATGGGAGAATTGACTTTCTTCCTCGGGTTGCAAATCAAGCAAACCCGAGAAGGGACATTTGTGCACCAAGGCAAGTACACCAAGGACCTGCTGAAGAAGTTTGATATGGGCGAGGCCAAGCCTCTTTCGATGCCCATGTCAGCCATGACGGCCCTAGATGCCGATGAGGAAGGAGAAGTTGTATACCAGAAGGAGTACCGTAGCATGATTGGATCAATGTTGTACCTGACGGCGATGAGACCAGACATCTAGTTTGTGGTCTGTCTGTGTGCGCGCTTTTAGTCTTCACCGCGCATGTCTCATCATCAAGCCATCAAGCGGATCATGAGGTACCTTCATTTCACACCTGACTTTGGTCTTTGGTTTTTGGCCTCCTCTCTTTCTCTTTGAGGGTATTCTAATGCGGATTATGCTGGCTGTCGCATTGAGAAAAAGTCCACATCGGGGACTTGTCAATTTATTTGGTCTTCTCTTGTGTCTTGGTCTTCTCACAAGTAGTTCAGCGTTGCCCAATCCACCACAAAAGCTAAATATGTCGCTATCGCTTCTTGCTGCTCCCAACTGCTTTGGATGATAGCTACTCTGAGAGGTTATGGCTTAGAGTTTAGGCGAGTGACTTTGCTTTGTGATAGCACCAGTGCCATAAGTGTAGCTAAGAATCCCATTCTCCACTCAAAAACCAAACATATAGAGGTGCGCATTCATTTCCTGCATGACCACTATGAGAAGGGTGATATAAACCTGTGCCATATTGACACCCAAAACTAGCTTGTAGATATCTTCACCAAACCCCTTGACCATGCCCAGTTTGCACGCTTGCGAGGGGAACTTGGGGTTTGTTTCCCGTTTTAGAGGAGGGGAACGGTTAGATGTTGTATAATAGTTTTGTTTTCTTTGTAGCATAGCTTCTGTTTTCTGGTTTTTTGTATCATATTGCATTGCATTACATCATGTATATTAGAGCATTTTGAGCTTCATGATTATAACTGTTAGATTGAGATTATTCTCTATTTGGGATGTTATGTATGTACATAATGGTGCTTGTGGCTTAGGCTCCTTTTGATCATTTGAAGCATGTAATGAGCTAAGCTGTTTTTAAATTGTGAACATGATTAACAACTTTGAAACTTGAAATATGTTCATCGCTGGGATTGGCATCTAGCATGTGTAGGATATGTTGAGATCTCTAATGCTATCATTTATATGCTAGGTTGCTATGTCTCATGCTTTGAGTCAATCACTTGCTTGGACAACTTGGAGATTCTTGTGCTAAAATTTGAAAAACAAGCTAAGTGATGAGAAAAAATCAAGATGGGTCTATACTGTCCCACGTCAAGGTATCTGGACGGCTTCCAATTGCACATTTGGATGAACTTGAGCCCTATAGTGGATGCCGAAACCATTGTCTTAAGCTTCTGATTATCTATGGCATAGGCTTGACATGGTTGCTAAGTTAGGCCTAACAGTACAGATAACCTCTCGCACACACATGTTTTGACTAAGTCTTGTGTTAAGCTGCATACTCCGATAAAATTAAAATTTGATGAAAACACAAGTCTTAGGTTCGTCTTTGACATGATGTGTGACCGCTGCTTTGGGTAGTTCACCTTGTATATGTAACAGAACCGACCAAATCATAAGAACGTAAGTACAAAAACAATCACCGAAGCGATCAAATTCCTGTACTTAAGCTCCCATAATCCCGGTAGTCCGGAAATCATGAAGGATTTCAACCAACTCTCGACATTCAAACCAAGATCGTAATGATTCAACACAACACGTCATTCGTTACAACATTTCACAAGTAGCATTCGGATTACATCCATCAGAGTTCAAATAAAATATTATAAACCAAGTTTGAGTGTGCGGAAGCAACATAGTTTAGTACATAACTTCATAGTTTCAAATACATTGCTAGATCAGAGTCATGTCCCACAAAAGCATTATCAGGTACGAGAACTAGTAGAGACCGCGCCCAACGGTCTAGTCTTCATCCCCAGCTGGGAGAAGGCAGTACTTGCAGCAACCAAAGAAGAACTGGTCATCTACAACAGGTGGGAGATAAACCCTGAGTACGAGAAGGTACTCAGCTAGACTTACCCGACAAAACCAGAAATAAAAGACACCAAGGATCATGCAAGGCTTTTCAGGTGGGCTAGCTTGGCACAATTGCATAAAAGAGCTTATGATTATAATCACCAATTTAAACTTATTATCAAGCTTATCATTATTTACCTGTCCACTAGGTTAGCACCTGTACTAGAGCACTCACTTATTAGGAGCAAATAATATTAACCATAGCAGGTATAATAAGGCTGTCATCCTCACATCATCATTTCTGAACCATTAAGTTATTAAGTGTATCTACATTGGAGATAAGCCCGTCAAGTTCTCACTAACCGGGAGAGACGGCGATTCGAATCGAATTACAACTCAGCTGAGGGGGTATTCCTAACTCTCACCCTGGCATACTTTGCAAGGGTAGCCGTGGGGTCACCTTTGGAACATCTCAGGAACCAAATTCGCGGGTTCGATCAGCGCCAGCACTCTCAGGGATTACCCTTCTGCCAGGACGATCAGGACTTTTAAATCACCTGCCCTTGGACTCACGCCTACGGCTCCCTTCCGAGGCGCACTTTATACTTATCGACTCCCAGCCTGAGGTGAGCTACTCGGCTTCGCGGTCGGTCATCGGACACGGCCAACTAAGAGAGAGGCATGCGTTCAACATGAACAGGAAAGGCTCCAAGAATCAGTCCTTAAGCGACACAGATGGAGTCACTGCAAACCGGCAAGCCTCCGTCCGATCTTCATTTCTAATTAAGACTGGTTCTTTTCCACGATAGCAAATATAGCCAACCGTGCCACATGTATCTTCCTATATCTCGCAGGTGATAGGAAATCACCCGACTTCTACCGTGTTTAAGCAGGGCTAAGCACTACTCGAGCCTGAGCTACATAGGATTCAGGGTAACAATATCTGGACAAGGATTGGGTAACCAATGCAGCAATGGTTTGCATCCAACACCTAAACATAACGCAACAATATATATATATAGATATATAATAATAATAATGTAACTGCATTTCGGAAATTAGGAGGCTTAAAATGCTCCGGGGCTTGCCTTTCACAAAGTTGCAAGGACGGTGGTCCGGGCACTCAACGGCGACCTCGTCCGGCACTTCTCCTGAAGGTTGCTCCTCCTGAATTTCCGGTGTCGACTGCTGCTGCTCGCTCGGTTCCTCGAATTCCAGCAGGGTTACTCCTTCCGGTACACCTATTGCATGCCGATGCAAAAGATAATTATCATGGATGCATAAGGAATGACATGATGCTCATGATGAATGAATCACAGTGAGTGTTTACGAAAGCATCACTGTACACTCGTTTACCGAGTAATTAGCTCTATTCAAATCACTTTAAGCATGTATCCAACTTAACTTAAATAACAAGATCAACTTACCTAATTTGCATAACCTAAGATAAAGATGCTCATCTTCAGTTAAAGGCCTAACACCTACGAACATTACCACAAACTTAGAACTAGTAAAGACATACTTAAAATTACAGTTAAAGCTTCATATGCAAACAAGTAGTCACTTAATTCAATCATAACCAGAGTTCTATAAATCCAAATGACATGCAAGAGGACATTCTGGAAAGCTTATGAAATTCTCTACAATTCATTTGTAAACATCAAAGCATGATTCTTAAGTTAACCAAATCAAATTCCAGTAAACCTAGAATCTGTCCCGCAAGGACAGGGTTGCTAACTTAATTATTTAATGATGATGCAAAAGCCTAATTTGACCAAACCAAGTTTACCAACTTGTTTTTCATACCTAAGAAACATCAGAAAGTATAGTGCCAACTTCTAAATAATTTATTTAATATCCTTTTCTAATTTATTTAGTTAATTAGGTGATTTAAGCAATATATAGTAAAACTATTCATAAAAATCTACAAAAATTACAGTAGCTATCTCATACTGCACATAGACTACCATAAAAATTTCAAAGCCATTGGGCAAGTAAAACTTGCTATATCTAAAATAACAGATGACATGTCTATTTCTAGCATAATTAGGAAACCTTATTAAAAAGTGTCAAGCAACAGATTTCCCATTTTTCCTAGCATCCTTATAGTATAATAATAGCACTCACCAAATTTTACCTTTACTGGATCTATAGAAAAATTATGAAAATTCACACAAGATCCACCCATTAATAAAAGGAAATTCTATAACTTAAAAACTACACATGCACTAGCTCTGAAATTTTAACCAGAGCTTCTAATAAGCAATAATAGACTACCCACAAAATTTCATAATTTTTGGACCACAGAAACTTAGGATAAAATTCAAACAAGTTTGCATGTATTCAAAAACACATTTCAAAGTCCTATTTAATTCATCCAGAATTCCTAAAACATGTGCTCATATAATATTTTTATTAAATACTAGACAATACTAGGAACTCAACAAAATTAGAACCATAGCATTTGGACCTACCAAACTTGAGTTACATATTTTTGAAATTGTGCACCAAACTGTGAAAAACAGTTAAACAAAACAAAAATGAAAACCTAACATCACATCGGGCCAGCCCAGTAGAAACAACGGCGGCCCATGAATACTGTATTGGCCGCTGCCCAAGACGCAAGCAGCAGCCTCAGCTTGTCCCCAGGCACACACCACGTCAGTGGCAGACAGAGTGGACCAGCACACGTCGGAGACAGGCAGGGGAGAGGAGGAAGACGACGGCGGGACTCGCCGTCGGTGGCTTCTCCGGCGAGACCAACGGTGCCTACGGGTTCGCCTCACCCTAGCGGACCTAGGGGAACCCTAAATGGAAGCTATTGGCATAGCTACAGGGGCTGGCGAAGAGCACAGCGGAGCACGGCCGCGGCATGTCCGGCTCCGGCGAGGCTACGGCGCTGCTGCCCTAACGATTGACACTACGAGCTTCGGTGGTGTTCACCGGACCTAGCTCAAGGCAGAGGAGGGGTAGCAATGGCGCGAGGAGAGCTGGCCGCGCGGAGCGTCATCTCGGCGAGAATAGCCACGGTGGCGGTGGAAGGGAATGACGAATTCGTCCTTACCAAGGCACAATCGACCTGGCTGAGGGGTGGGGGTGGTAGAGGGGATCACAGCGAGGCTACGAGCGGGACGGCCGGCGCGTTTTTGTAGTGGCGAGCTCGAACGGCATAGTGATGCTTGGTCGGCAATGGCGGACGGCGTTGGCTCAGCGCTGTGAGAGGCAAGAGATGAAAAATGGAGTGGCGACTCGGTCGGGCAGGCGCTGGCTTGAAGTGGAGGACAACGGCAGCGGCGTTAGGCCAGCCACGGCGTGTGGCCGCGCGATCAGAGACCCGGCGACGTGTGTCCCCCACACGGCGCCTGTTGTCTGATGAATGTCAGTCGCTGTAGAGTCTGAATTTTTTGTTTCAGTAACCAACCGAACCGACTGACAGAGCATGTTTGACGATGATTAACTCCTAATCCATGACGATCTAGACTACGCCATAGTTAACAAAGTTGATCATCTATATGTGAACTACAACTCTTTCCATTGGAGCTCGAGCTGGTTTGGCTTGGTTATGGAGATACAAGGTGACAAAGTTGGGTACATGAAACTGCAACCCAGTTAAGGACTTAGAAAAATTTCTAAGTCTGAAATCAGCATGAACTTCGAACTTGTGGGCCATGTTTGAGCATGTTCTAGCCATTTTCATGAGTTGGTCATAAAACAACTTTTGTTCCTTGATAAATTAGCTACAACCTTTGTAAAGAGTGCACAGCCATGCAAAGTCTCTAAGTTGGACTTTTGAATCAGTCAAATGATGACACTCCAAGGGTCAATTCAAGTCAAACTTGCACTTGAGGGCATTTTGGTCATTTTGATCTACATGAACAATGTCCCAACAAGTAACCTAAGTATAGTTAAGGTGTAATAGACCATGATCAACCACTTTACAAAATTGTTATACCACTTCTACTGATCACATGTGATAAAGAAAGTAAAACAAGCAATTCATACATATGTTTCAATACAATGTTTCACATGTTGCATGACCTTGTTGTTATCCTATACTTGTCACATTACTACCATGTTGCCATGCTTCAAGATATGAGAAATTTATGTTGCATTCATACGTTGCACTACTACCACTCTAAGCAATCAAGCATGAAACACATACAATTTAAAATGTTGCATATGTATGTTTCAATGATAATGACATGATGACCTAGATAATGCACATGGTTATGAAATGACATGCAATTTAGTGGAAGCCTAAACACCTAGGGTGTTACAGTATACACTTGTTAGCACTAGGTTGATTTCCTGTTGATACCTGCTATGTGCTACTTTCTGTGGTGAACCCCTTCTTGAATTTCTTAAACTTGATCAAAATTGCTTACGTGTCATATTTTATCTCACTTTATCAGTTTGAGAATTTGTTAGCACTTGTAGTTGTTGCTACACACACATAACAGCATCAGTTAGAGCATCTTTTCAATCTGATTGCTATACCCCTGAAGCTTCTGCATTTCTACATCCCTTGCATTCATAGCATATTTTGAGGGGGAGTGACAGTTTTTCAATGCTTGATAAATGCATGTATCAACAAGGGGGAGAGTGTTGAGGAATATCCAAGGAGATCTTGTTGAGTGCATGCATTCATGGGGAGATTGCATTTGTTCAGGGGGGGTTACACTTCGAGTTGCTTTTGCTACATGTGTTGAGCCTTTGCCTCTTTTGGAGGGTCTAGCTGTTTTTAGGCGTTTTAAGCTTTGCTAGTGGTGTTGAGTCCATTGCCTCTTCTTGAGGGCTAGCTGTGATTTACTTCATTGCGTCGAGCCGTTGCCCATGTCTTTGGGGACCAAGTTTTTGCTCATTTCATATGACCCGGTTTTGGCTTTTATTTGGCTTTTGGTCATTTGGGTGAGCTCTTTGTTTTCTCTTCTTCTTTTGTGCTTTCTCTCTGCTGTCATTTGTTGGTGTTGACAATGCACTCATCAAGGGGGAGAGTGCGAACACAAGGTTGATGTGCCCTTGTGGTTCGAATTTGTGATGAGTAATTGTCAACGTGATTCACATCTTGGGTTGAGTTTGTGAACTAACCATGGTGTGAGTTGGGTTGTGCAACATGTCTCTTGGCTTGTGGTGCGTAGGTGTGGAGCTCGGAGGCAATGGTCTATGGCGAGGTGAAGGTTAAGTAGGGACGTGCCGTGCTGATGGACTGGGAGCGGTGAAGGACGGACGTGAGGCTTGGACCAAGGGACCAGGAGGCCAGGTGATCAGCTGTGGATGCTGACATCTGGGGACATCGACAAGCGCAAGTGTACATGGAGGAGTGATCGTGTTGACCGAGTCAAGACGGCGGACATGCAAGTCGAGTAGAGGCTCTGAAGACTTGGCAGCCGGGCGGTCGAGGACGGCGGTGACACGCGTCGAGTGGCGAGGGACGCGTATGGAGTATGCTACTCATGAACGGTTTGGTGGGTTGAGCCACAAAACCATTAGTTCAACGGTTTCTGGGTTTGGGCCTCAAAACCCGGGTGGAGGTTCTGAGGAGGAACGGACGGCATGTGGCGGCATCGAGGAGTTCACATCGAGGCGAAGCTATCTCATGAAGGGCGCGGTGGCCGTTGGATGAAGACTACCTTGGGTTGGACCATAACGCCCTCGGGTTAAGTGGTTCAACTCAAAATATCTAGGGGCGTGTTTGGGATTGTGTAATAGCCCTGTTAAACAAGGATGAGGGAGCCCCAATCTCCCTCACCTCTTGCCATTTCCTTCTTCCACCTCTCTCTCTAGGTTTTCCTCCCCCCTCTAGGTTCTTCTCAAGAGGACCACCGATGAACTAGTGTCTTGGTGTAATTGAACCTATGTTTTTGGTTGGGAATGGAGGCCCTAACCTCCTCGTGTCTTCCAGGATTTGATTTGTGAGGTGCTTTTATGATTCGTGTTCGTGTTCTTCTCGTTCTTGTTTTTCCCCCTTTCTTTCTTGGCTCGATTCATCGTTTTGAGAGCATTTTGATTCGTTCCTTTTGATCTGAAGTGAACTAGGACATGAGTTGATCCCTTCCACCAAAGGATTTCATCCATTTCCTCACAAGTTCATAGATTGGGGCGATTCAAGTTTTTGGGAGAAAAAACCGGTGTTTTTCGCGTTCATCCTATTTCCCGTTGATTGGCTTCAAATTAGGCAATGATCTCTTAGAGGTAGCTCACATATTTCCTTGAGACCATGTGGTTAATATTTGGTGGCAATTTGTTTTGATTATGCCACAAATTGAACGGATTTTAGTAGGAGGTGATTTTTCTGGCGATCTATTCTGTGCTGTTTCGTGACTCCCGGACAATCCAAGGTTTAGCCACGGATAGTCCGCCACTTGGGTATTAGCCTCGTCCAGAACCTACTTTCAACTTTGTTTTTCACTGATTTGAACTACGAATAGTCTGCCCCTTGGTCCCGGACTGTCCGGCATTCATTTTTTTGCCAGCGTACAGAATCTGTTCTGTCAGATCGGTTTTTTTATTTTTGAACTGCTGACAGTCTAGGGTACTGTACCAGACAATCCGCCATTCCCTGTTTTGTGTTGTTTGGTCTGTTTACTCATCCGTGCTCCATTTCGAGGTCCGTCTTTTGCGTTGGGTTTCTAGTGATCTTGGGAACTTTTCTAGGTTCTCTTGACACCATGTGGCTCATGTTTTTATAAACTTTTGTTGTGTGCCTTTTGGGGGTCAATTTTGGGACAGCGGCCAAATATTTCAAAAGAAATTTGAGGCTTCCATTCAACCCCCCTCTGGTCGCCGTTTTCGGTCCTTCAGTTGGTCCTCCGAAGCCATGTCCTCCATCCACTCCGCAAGCATGATGACCTCACCACCAAGACTATTGCCTCCACCCAATTCCTTGCCCGGTCCTGGAAGTATTTATTCGTGTAGCCCATGATAGCTTCTATTTTAGAAGATTCTTTTTATTATATGACCTTGTTGAGATCGAAAAGATCATCTAGGGTTAGGTCTAGCGGGTTCTCTTTACTGTGAATCCGATATCGAGAGTAGAGAGACAGAGAGGAATAGAAGAAGAACATGTCGAACCTAACACCACAGAGGGAGATGGTCCAGAAGCCGCCATCTCGTTCATCGGTGAAGTCTACGCACGAGCAGTGACATTCGGGGAAGAGGTCAATGAAGTCATCGACATCGGTGGAGCAAGGCAGCTTGGCTAGTGGCTTCCCATCACTGGCTGCACCCCTCTCTGATCGGGATTAGGGTTTAGGTTTCGGTGGGGAGCTTGGCTCACGATAAACCTCGTACTCAGAGCCGCCGGCCCCCACCTCTATATATAGCGCAGTGTGATAGGGGCCCTCTAGCCATAGTGGGCTGGGCGCCCCCGATCAGGGCATGGATGAAAGGCCCAACTGGGCCATTGGTCCTAGTTTGGGATTAGAGATCAATCTAACAATCTCCCTCTTGATCTCCTACCATCTTTCAATTTCATATCATCTACTTTTGTTCATTCCATTACAGATTAGCGCATAGAGCATGTTTCATCGTCACAGTCAATTGCCGATAGATTTAACAAGTACAACACACCACTCTGTTCTAAAATAGATACTTAACTTTGGGCTTCTTTTGTCCAGGAATTATAGGCTTTCCCTTAAACCCATGCCGGCTACATGTTCTCTGAACACGTTGGGTGGTAAGCCTTTTGTAAGCGGATCCGCGAGCATCTTTTCGGTACTTATATGCTCAAGACTTATGACATGATCCCAGACTTTGTCTTTCACAATATAATACTTTATGTCAATGTGTTTGGCAGCACCACTTGACTTATTGTTGTGAGCATACTATACTGTCAGATTATTATCGCAGTATAACTCAAGTGGTCTATAGATGTCGTCAACCACCTTCAAACCGGGTATGAACTTCTTTAGCCAGTTCACCTGCCCCGTTGCCTCATAACACGCTACAAACTCGGCATACATTGTGGACGGTGTAGTGACGGTTTGCTTTGAGCTTTTCCATGAAATAGCTCCCCCTATGAGAGTGAATACATATCCAGACGTGGATTTTCTATCATCTCCCGCATAATCAGAATCTAAATATCCCACTATATGGAGTGAATCTGATCTTCTATATGTCATCATGAGGCTTTTTGTTCCATGCAAATAACGCAAGACTTTGTTTACTAATTTCCAGTGTTCTATTCTAGGATTGCTTTGGAATCTACCATGTAACCCGGTAACAAATGTCAAGTCAGGGCGCGTACATACTTGAGCATATTGCAAGCTTCCGACAGCTGAAGCATATGGAACTATTTTCATTTGATCAATCTCATACTGATTCCTAGGGCATTGAAAATCCCCATATCTGTCGCCCTTGACTATAGGAGCAGGTGAGGGACTACATTTGTGCATATTAAATTTCTTTAAGATCTTTTCTTTGTATGCCTTTTGTGATAGTCCTAATACCCCTTTACTTCTCTCTTAGTGAATCTCGATCCCTAGAATGAACGAAGCTTCAACAAGATCTTTCATATCAAATTTTGAGGATAAAAACTTCTTTGTCTCCAGTAGTAGACTGACATCACTACTAGCAAGTAAGATATCATCCACATACAGGACAAGGAAGATAAACTTCCCATTCTTAAACTTTGCATAGACACAATTGTCCTCTACATTCTCTTTAAACCCAAAATTCCTTATTGTCTGATTAAACTTCAAGTACCACTGTCTTGAAGCTTGTTTTAATCCATAAATGGATTTCTTTAAGCGGCATCCCATTCGTTCTTTTCCTTCCATGACAAAACCTTTCGGTTGTGCCATGTAAACATTTTCCTCCAAATCCCCATTGAGAAATGTCGTTCATACATCCATCTGATGTAATTCTAAATCATAATGTGCCACTAATGCTATTATGATTCTGAAGGAATCCTTACATGAGACTGGAGAAAAGGTCTCATTGTAATCAATGCCTTCTCTTTGCGTAAAGCCTTTTGCCACAAGTCGCGCTTTATATCTCTCTATATTCCCTTGAGAGTCAAGTTTTGTTTTGTAGGCCTATTTACAGCCTACTGTTTTGGCTCCTTTAGGAATTATTTCCAAGTTCCAAACTTTATTGGCATTCATAGATTTCATTTCATCTTCCATGGCCTCAAGCCACTTTGATGAATGATCACTTCTCATGGCTTCCTCAAATGAGGTGGGATCATCCTCCATTTGAAATTCCTCAGTGTTGTATACTTCATAGTCAGCAGGTGTCAGTGTTTTGGACCGGGGGATCCTCAACCAACTAGTGAATTTGAACTGCGTGCCCCTAATCCCGGATGGTGATGCAAAGAGACACAAGGTTTATACTGGTTTAGGCAACCGGTGCCCTACGTCCAGTCTGAGAGATCGATCTTGTATTCCTTGCACCGAAGTGCTTGTAGTAGGGGGTTATAAGCTAGGCGAGAGAGGGAGCTAGTCCTAGGTCTCTGCGTGGAGCAGTGTTGGCTGCTTGAGATGTTGCTCTCAGGCAGTGGGGGAGCGTGTGTCTGAATCTACATGAGCCTACATGACTGTTCATCTATCTTCCTCCTCCTTTAGAAACAGCCCCGGTCTCTCCTTTTATAGTTGAAGGGGGGTAGGGGTGACACATGTGTTCGCTATGCAGCGTCATGTAAGCGAAGGTGGCATGTCTGAGCCTTGTAGCTTATTACTATGGTGGCATGGTCAACGGAGCGGTCTTGTCCTTGATGCACTAGAGCAGCGCGCCGAACACACCCGATCTTGTGCGACGTGGGAGCTCCAGTGATAGCTTGGCGCAGGCCATGGCCGACGACGTGCCAGTCGCTGTACGTTCACAGTGTAAAAAGCCGAGGCTTAGTTGGTGCTGACATTATGGGGGGCTCGGCGGGCGTGAATCCTAAGGCTACCGAGACCCTGAAGTGGATTGCTGAGGCTTGGAGGGAGCAGTTAGTCCTATACACTGATTCCGAGGCTATAGTGATCGGACTTGACTCCCCACGCCGTGCTGTTCTTGGAGCAGGAATTAGGTAGCACAGTGCGGTACGGGTGTCAGTTATGGGCACAGTGCCGAGCACAGTGGCCGGTAACCCCTGCCCAGTCCTGTCTCCTGTCCCATCGGCCACTCCACTGTACTGCACCGATGTGCGGCTGACATTGCGGGAGTGGTTGGACGCATGACGTGTTGTCAGAGAAGTCGGTCAAGACGGAGGCGACCAGGTTGTTGCCGAGCCGGCCTCGAGCGAGTCAGAGAATCGATAACCCGTTTGAGGCCTAGCGGGGCGGGGTCTCGGGCGAGAGGGCCTCGCCGAGAGGGCCTCGGCGAGATGGAGAGTCGGCCTTTCGTCCGAGGCCTTTGCGGTGCGGGCCTCGGGCGAATCAGAGAATCAGCCGAGACCTCGTGGTTGTCCTTTGGCATTGATATAAGCAAGGCTTAAGGAATCTTTTCGGTTCTTGCTTAGGGTACCTCTTTTTATTGTATCCGTCAATAGCCCCCGAGCCTCGGGGAGAGTGCGAGCACTCTTCGTGAGGCTTTGTCGAGATTCTGGCTTGCAACGGCTCCCGTCGGGATTGTGTTTTGTACTCGTGGTTCCGGTAGGTGCGCGCGAGCGCACCCGCCGGGTGTAGCCACCGAGGCCCTGGAGGAGTGGATTTGCTCCTCTAGGGGATTTTTCTCTATTGAGTAAGGAGTTCTATCGCATTTGTCGGGCCCATGAGTACGAGTTCGGGTCGCTGGACCTTGGCTTAGTTGCAGGAAGAGCCCCCGAGCCTCTGCACTAAGTGAGAGGGCGATCAGTGGTTTCCCTGTCTTTTTTGGCGGCCCTCGCACATCCTTTTCGCTCAGAAGGAGGGGTTGAGCATGCCAAGCTACCCTCGGTGGGTGCGAGCAGTGACATCTCTGGTGAGCTGTTATCGAGTTAGTCCAAGCGGAGGCCCATGCCCCATTCGATAGGGGTCGGCTAGCGGTCCAGAGACACACTCCAAAAGTACCAGAGGGCTTCTCTAGTGGGTCCTAGGGCCGTTCGATAGGCCCCGGGGGCTCGATGCCTCCCTACGGTGGGATCCCATTCGGAGACCTCCCTGCTGGTCTCGGACATGACTTAGGGCTTCTCAAGCACTTGTTTGCTTGGGCATTGGCCATGTACGGGCTTGCCCACAGTCATCCTTGACTCTGTTTGTCCTAGGGTGGCTGTTGAAACCTTTGGGGCCCAGCCTTCGAACCCCTAGATCGTAACGGGCTTGGTGCCCTTTTTATCGTGTTTTTTCGAGCCTCTGAGTGCGAGCTTGGGTTGCTTGTTTTCGTTCTGGGTGCAGGAAGAGCCCCTGAGCCTCCGCACGGAGCGAGAGGGCGGTCAGGAGTTCCCCTGGCTTTTTATGCGACCCTCGCGCGTCCTTTTTGTTCAGAAGGAGAGGTTGTTTGCCGAGCCCTCGAGTGCAAGCCTGGGTCGCTAGGTCTCAGCAAGGTTGCAGGAAGAGCCCCTGAGCCTCTGCATGGAGCGAGAGGGCAATCAGGAGTTCCCCTGGCTTTTTGTGTGACCCTCGTGCATCCTTTTCATTCGGAAGGAGGGGTTGTTTACTGAGCCCTCGAGTGCGAGCCTGGGTTGCTGGGTCTCGGCAAGGTTGCAGGAAGAGCCCCCGAACCTCTGCATGGAGCGAGAGGGCGATCAGGAGTTCCCCTGGCTTTTTGTGTGACCCTCACGCATCCTTTTCGTTCGGAAGGAGGGGTTGTTTGCCGAGCCCTCGAGTGCGAGCCTAGGTCGCTGGGTCTCGGCAAGGTTGCAGAAAGAGCCCCCGAGCCTCTGCACGGAGCAAAAGGGCGATCAGGAGTTCACCTGGCTTTTTGTGTGACCCTCGCGCATCCTTTTCGTTCGGAAGGAGGGGTTGTTTGCCGAGCCCTCAAGTGCGAGCCTAGGTCGCTGGGTCTCGACAAGGTTGCAGGAAGAGCCCCCGAGCCTCTGCACGGAGCAAGAGGGCGATCAGGAGTTCCCCTGTCTTTTTGTGACCCTCGTGCATCCTTTATGTTCGGAAGGAGGGGTGGAATATGTCAGGCTACCCTCGGTGGGCGCGAGCAGTGACACTTCCGGTGAGCTATTATCGGGTAAGTCCGAGTGGAGGCCCGTGCCCCATTCGATAGGGGTTGGCTAGCGGTCCAGAGACGCACTCCAAAAGTACCAGAGGGCTTCTCTAGTGGGTCCCAGGGCCGTTCAATTGGCCCCGGGGGCTCGGCGCCTCCCTACGGTGGGATCCCATTCGGAGACCTCCTTGCCAGTCTCGGACACAATTTAGGGCATCCCGAGCGATCGCTTGCTCGGGCCTCGGCCATGTACGGGCTCACCCATAGTTGTCCCTGACTCTATTGTCTTGGGGCGGCTGTCGAGACCCTCGGGGGCCCAGCCTTCGAACCCCTAGACAGTAACGGGCTCGGCGCCCAATTCCTTAGTCTGAAAGGAATCGGGTGGGGGGATATTCCCCTCCCATCGGATGACAATGGCGAGCGCGCCTTTTGAGGTAGTTTCTTGGGGCCTATTGTTGCTGCTATTGGATGCGACGTGGTGTCAATGGATGGGACATAACTGTTCGTGCGATTAATGAGGAAAAGGTGGGTGCGTGGGCGGTTAAATCGGATCTGGTTTAACTGTGCCGGATTTGAGGGAAACTTCCTCGATTTCATCGCCCGTCCATTTCGTCCCCTTCCTGCATAAATACGCAACGAGCCTCGCCCCTCCCCTCCTTACCTTGCCTGCATTCGCTTTTGCTGCCCTCGAGCCTTTGCTAGGATCAGAGAGCACCGGGGAGAAGAAGGGAGAAGGGTGAGGGAGAGAGAGAGAGAGAGAGATTTTACCGCCATAGCAGCATCCTCCACCGTGCAATGGCCGGCGGCCCTATCATCCTCTCGGTGGATCCTTGGGATCCATCCGATGTGTCCGTGGAGATGCTGCGGTCGCTCATCGACGATGGCCTTCTCCGCCCGATCACCGACCCTGATAGGTCGGAGTGGATTGCTCCGTCGGGCGAGCTGGAGCCAAGGCCACGCGAAGGGTATGTCGTGAGCTTCGTGTCTTTCCACGAGCGTGGTCTCGGCCTGCCGGCACACCGATTCATGCGGGCGCTCCCGCATTACTATGGCGTGGAGCTGCACAACTTCAACCCCAACTCCATCGCGTAGGTGGCCATCTTTGTTGCTGTCTGCGAGGGGTACTTGGGCATTGCCCCCCATTGGGAGATGTGGCTTCATCTCTTTCGGGAGGGGCATACTACCAAGCCGACGGGTACGACGGGTACGAGGAAGACGATGAGGGCCGGCGGCTGCACTCTCTAGGTGCGCCAAGACCGGCAGCACCTTTACATCCCATCCCAGCTCGCGTCAACCAATCACCGCTGGTACACCAGCTGGTTCTACCTCTGCAACGATGACAACGGACTTCCCCCTATACCAGGCGGATCGTGGAGGACTGTCCAGAAAAGTGGAGGTATGGCGTTCCGAGGGAGGATCAGCCCAAGTTGCAGCTGCTCCTAGAGGGCCTAGAGAAGCTACGAAACCGCGGCCTTACAGCGGACTGTGGTCGTGGCTGCCTTCCACCACCGGAGGGTGTTGCCGCTGATGGCTCGGCAGTGGCGCCTATTCGACATGATACTGGAAGAGCCGATCGAGGGCATCCGGATGTCCGTCTTCACCCTCTCCGATGAGGAGATTCTACGGCGGGCGAGGGAGACGGTGGAGGAGCGGCTGAAGAGCAGTGGTCTGACCCCTATCGCGATGCACCCGTCGTAGGGGTATCTCTCTCAGGTAAGTCACATGCTGTTGCGGCCCCCGAGGCCTCCTCATTCCAAACCATTTTCTCATTCCCTTACTTGCGTTCACCGTTCCTACAGGGGATGAGAGACGTGCGACCCTCCCCGCCGCCCGTTCCTGAGGACACAGGGCGGCGGGTGGTGAACCGGGCGCACGTCGAGGCGCAGAAGAAGCGGAAGGATGCCGAGGAGGCAAAGCGTAAGAGGAAGATCCTCGAGCGCGAGTAGCTGGAGAAGCACCGTCGACAGCAGAGGCGGGATAGTCTCCCAGTGGAGGCATCTCCATCGCCGTCGCTGTCGGCGGACTCTTCGAACGAAGATGACGAGAGCGAGGTGGGGCGGGGTCCCCTGGACCATCTCCCCGATGTTGGGGGGACAGCGCTTGGGGTGTCGGCGAGTAGTCTGGCGTTTCCAGGGGGAGGAGGGGAGGATGCCTCGGGGCCGACGATTGTCTGCCCTGAGTCCGAGGCCATCACACCCGAGGCACAAGTGTTAGGGAAGCGCGCCGTCAGCCCGGTGGGCTTGACGGCAGAGGTGGAGCAGGTGGCGGCAGAGGTGATGCAATTGCCCCCGTAGAAGATCGAGGGGGTGCTAGAGTTCAGCGAGGGCCGGCTGGCACTGGCGGATACAAAGGCTGTGTCGCCGCCGCCGCCACCGCCATTGTAGCGGAGGGTAGCAGTGCCGAAGCGGTTCATCCCCATTCGAGGTGAGTGTCTTTTTGGCGGAGTTGGCATCATTTCCCATCCGTTCCTTGGTCGTGTGCTGACCTTGTCAGAGTGCTGCTTTTAGCCAGAAGTGTCAGGTGGAGGTGCCTGCCTTGGCGCCACGTAAGGCGCTCAAGGTGAGCGCCAGCTCCACTGCTCAACGGGCGGTGGAGGCGTAGACCACCGTGCAGCGTGGTGCGGCATCGGCCGGGGCCGACCTGGAGGAGCTGGTCGCCCAGGGAGAGGCTACCGGGGCGACCACGGAGCAGGCGGAGTCAGAAGAGCCTATGCCTCGCGTTGTCGAGGCCCACGAGTCAGATGGGGTCGGGGCGCCCTCAGTCGCTGAGGCCACCGGGGTCGAAGTCAAGGCCCTTAGGATTTTCGAGGCCGAGGTGACGGGGGCCGAGGCCCTTAGGGCTTCGAAGGCGGCGGAGGCTAGTTTGGGCATGGTGGAGCCGGCAGGCCAGGATGCGGATATGGGGCCGGGGCAAGCTTCAGCATCGCCACTGGTTCAAGGCTGGCCGCCATCGCAGGAGAGCACCCGGGAAGTGAGGGTCCATTCGATCCTTTCCGATGATACTTCCCGAGAGAAGGGGGTGGCGGATGTCGAGGCAGCCAGCACCATGGAGCAGCCAGCTCCGACCTCTGGTGAGGGAAGCGCGGCCCTCGTGTGGGTACAGCCTAAGCCCCGCGGGTGGGATCACCCGCGTGTCTTGTGGCGGAGCAAGGATGACCCTGAGGGGGAGCCTCTATTCGCCCTTGAGGATGCGGACGAGGGGGGCGCTGGGGCTCCTTTGAGCAATATCGCCGGCTGGTGGTGCAGTCGCTGTGAACAACGCTATCTGCCATGGACGACAATCTGCCTGGCGTCGCCCAGGTACGCGTCTTCTTTTCTCGTGCGGTGTTGTCTTGTTCTGAGTTTCCTCGCAGTGCATGACCCATGTTCTGCCTATCCAGGAGCTCGAGGCCCGGTCCCTCAGGAAGTTATTGTTCCTCTATCGGGAGAGGGACGTCTGGGACCAACTCTGGCAGCAGAAGGACCTGCTCGCCAATGCCAACGAGCTTCTGTCAGTGCGCAGCGCGGAGGCGGAGGACCTCCGCCTTCGCTGTGTTGATATGAAGGCTGAGGCGGCCATGGCTCGAGAACAGGCCGCCCCTTTGGCGGCGTGAATCAAGGAACTAGAGAAGGAGCTGACCTGAGTGGCCGGTGAGCGGGACGCCTTTAGGTCCCGGGCTGAAGAGGCGACGGTCTCTGCCAAGGCCATCACCGGGCAGTTAGGGATGGAGCAAGGCGCGCATCTGCTGATGAAGGGTGCCCTGGACAAGGCCCTCAAGGTGGCTGAGGCCTCCCAGGTCGATGCCTTGGCCTAGAAGGAGAAGTGCGAGTGTGAGTTCTGTTCCCTTTGTTTTACTTGTTTTTCTTGCGTTCGACCCCTAACTCCCCGATGTGGTACAGAGCTGGAGAAGGAGGCTTCTAGGGCGGCCGAGGCCTCTCGAGTCGAGGTCCAGTGCTGGAAAGAGAAAGCCGAGGCCTCTCAAGTCGAAGTCCAGCGCTGGAAAGAGAAAACCGAGGGTGAGTCCCGTAGGGCTTTCGCCCCTGTCTGGCTTATTTTTCTTTTGCGCTTAACCGCATCCTGCTTGTTTCGGCGCAGTGTTGGAGAAGGAGGTCACGTGGGTAGCCGAGGCCTCTGACGTAGTGCGGGCAGTGCTCGAGGCCGAGATCAGGGAGCACGACATGCTGCAGAGTGCTGCCTGTACCGTCTGTGAGGCCCTAGAGGTTGAGGGGGGTGAGTCGGGTAGCTCCCTTAGGAGCCGCCTGACTGCGTTGAGTGGCCAAGTGCGCGAGCGACTTCGGGGGGCGTTGCATACGGACGTCAAGCGCGCCCTGGCCGTCGTCTCCTTGCACTATGTCGGCGTCAACCTCGTGGCCATCAGCGATGGTTACGTCTTGCCTGAGGATGACGAGGAGGCCGATGAGGAGGTCACGAAGCTGATGGAGGCGGCTGAGGCCCCTGGCACGGCGCTGGCTAGCCTGTTTGAAGAAGAGGTAGTTCCTCCCGCGCCAGCCGCCGATGCAGGAGATCCTGAGCCTTGACCTGGGCCAAAGGGGCCATGTAAATGGATTAGGATTATTGTCGTAGCATGACGTTCGTGGTCGTCGAGGCCTTTATAAAGTACTCGTGCGTACGCTTTTTTAATCGTTTTATTGTATTTCTAAGCCTATGCCCTCTATCTCGCCTCTGAACATATCATTTGCAGAAAACTTCCTCGAGCCTAAGCTGCCCCTCGGGTAAAAGGTGGTGAGGGAGTTGCCATACCCCAGAGGCGTAGACCGTTCTCGTGGCTTGGCCAGCCTTTTGGCCCTGAGACGGACTTTCAGTCCTTAGGTTTTTTACACTTGATTTGTCAGAACATGCCAGAGAGTTTAGCATAGAAATTTATTCGAAAAACGATTAAAAATGGTGCCTGTGACTTAGGGGGGGTTCCCCCCCTTCTAGCCCCCGAGGAAGGCTCAGTTCAGCAGAGGTAGAGCCGAGTCTCTCTTATAATGTTATCGCAATGTCGATCCCCCGTCGATCGGGGGGGTTTCTCGAAAAATTAGAACAAATAAAGAATGCTTCTTTAATATATTTCGAGAAATAATGTATACAATGCTTGGAAGTTTAAGGGTAGAAACGACGTAGCTATTCTATGTTCCAAGCGTTGGTGAAGATTTCACCCTTCTCGTTGGCCAGCTTGTAGGTCCCGGGCTTTAGCACTTGGGCGACGATGTATGGCCCTTCCCATGGCGGGGTCAGCTTGTGGTGGCCCTTGTTGCTCTACCTCAGTCTCAGCACCAGGTCGCCCACCTTCAGGTCTTGGCTTTGAATGTGCTGGGCTTGATAGCGTCGTAGGGCTTGCTGGTACTTGGCCGAATGTAGTAGCGCAACGTCTCGGGCTTCCTCTAATTGGTCGAGGGCGTCCTCGTGGGTAGTGCAGTTGCTTTGCTCGTTGTAGGCCTGTAGCCTTGGGCAACCGTACTCCAAGTCAATGGGGAGGATACCCTCGACTCCATAGACCAGGAAGAATGGCGTGAACCCCATGGCTCGGCTCGGGGTGTTCCTAATACTCTAGATGACCGACGGGAGTTCGGCTAGCCATTTCTTGCTGAATTTCTTCAACCGGTTGTATATCCTTGGCTTGAGGCCCTGTAGGATCATGCCGTTGGCACGTTCCACTTGATCGTTTGTCCTAGGGTGTCCTACGGCCGACTAGACCACACAGATGTGGTGTTCGTCGTAGAACATCAGGAATTTGTGGCCGGTGAATTGTGTCCCATTGTCGATGATGATGGTGTTTGGAACCCCAAACCTGTGGATGATATCAGTGAAGAACAGTATCGCTTGCTCGGATTTGATTTGAGTGATCGGACGAGCCTTGATCCACTTGGAGAACTTGTTAATGGCTACCAACAAGTGGGTGTAGCCTCCAGGGGCTTTCTATAGAGGCCAAACCATGTCCAGCCCCCACACGGCGAACGGCCATGTGATGGGGATGGTTTGGAGGGCTTGGGCCGAGAGGTGCGTCTGCCGTGCATAGTACTGGCATCCTTCGTAGGAGCGTACCAGCTTCGTGGCGTCAGCGACCGCCGTTGGCCAGTAGAATCCTTAGCGGAAGGTGTTTCCGATGAGCGTCCGAGACGCAGCATGGTGCCCGCAGGCTCCCACGTGCAAGTCCTAAAGTAGGGCTTGGCCTTCCTCGGTGGTGATGAATCATTGGAGGACGCCAGATGGGCTTTGTCTGTACAACTCGCCATTGCTGAGGATGTAAGTTTTGGCTCATCGCGCGAGCCGTTGGGCCTCGGTCCTATCCATAGGAAGCACTCCTCGAATGAGGCGATCAAGGAGCGAAACTCGCCAGTCCATACCCTGATTGGTCTCGGGAGGTCCTGCGTCGATTTCCATGGCCTCGAGCTCAGCCCCTGGGGTCTCGGTGACAGAGGGGGCCTCGGGCCATGTGGTGGGCTCGACCGGTGGGCCCTCCTCTGTCGTCGAGGCATAGTTGACCGAGGGCCTGTGCAGGTCTCTGGCGAATATGTTCGGGGGGACCGAGGTCCGTGCCGACGCCATCTTCGCCAGTTCATCCGCGGCCTCGTTGAATTTTTGCGCAATGTGGTTGAGTTTGGGACTGTCGAACTTATCTTCTAGGCGACGCACCAATTTGCAGTACGCCTCCATTTTGGGGTCATGGCAGTTTGACTCCTTCATGACTTGGTCGATGATGAGTTGCGAATCGCCCCATATGTCGAGACGCCGCACTCCAAGCTCGATGGCGATCTGCAAGCCGTTGACGAGAGCTTCATACTCGGCTGCATTGTTGGAGGCGGTGAAGTGGAGCTGAATCATGTAGCGCATATGCACTCCGAGGGGAGAGATGAAGAGTAGACCCGCGCCTGCCCCGGTCTTCATTAGAGACCCGTCAAAGTACATGGTCCAGCATTCCGCTTGGATTTGAGTAGGTGGTAGCTGGGTGTCGGTCCACTCAGCCACAAAATCGACCAAGACCTGGGATTTAATTGCTTTCTGAGGCGCAAAAGATAGGGCTTCCCCCATGAGTTCGATGGCCCACTTGGCTATTCTACCCGAGGCCTCCTGGTTTTGGATTATCTCTCCCAGAGGGAAAGACGACACCACAGTCACCGGGTGGGATTCGAAGTAGTGACGCAGCTTGCGCCGAGCCAAGACTATGGCATAGATCAGCTTCTGGATGTGGGGGTAGCGTGTCTTAGTTTCGGAGAGTACCTTGCTGACGAAGTAAACATGTCGTTGGATGGGTAGAGCGTGCCCCTCTTCCTGCCTCTCGACTACTACAGCCGCACTGACCACTTGGGTCGTTGCAGCGACATAGAGTAAGAGGGCCTCGCCCTTGGTTGGCAGTACCAGGATGGGAGGGTTGGTGAGCAGTGCCTTGAGCTTGGTGAGGGCTTCTTCGGCCTCGGGGGTCCAAGAAAAGTGTTCAGATTTTCTCAAGAGACTGTACAGAGGTAAACCTTTTTCGCCAAGGCGCGAGATGAAGCGGCTCAGGGCCGCAAGGCATCCCATAACTCTCTGTACTCCTTTGAGGTCTCGGATTGGCCCCATGTTGGTCACAGCTGAGACCTTCTCCGGGTTGGCCTCGATGCCGCGTTCTGAGACTATGAACCCCAAGAGCATGCCTCGAGGGACCCCAAAGACACACTTCTCGGGATTAAGCTTGATGCCCTTCTCACTGAGGCAATTGAAGACGATCTCCAAGTCACCGACGAGATCACTAGCCTTTCTGGACTTGACCACGATGTCGTCCACGTAAGCCTCGATAGTTTGCCCGATGTGCTCACCGAAGACCTGGGTCATGCATCGTTGGTATGTGTCCCCTGCATTTCTGAGACCGAATGGCATGATCACATAGCAGTACATGCCAAATGGGGTGATGAAAGAAGTCGTGAGCTGGTCGGACTCTTTCATCTTGATTTGATGGTAACCGGAATACGCATCAAGGAAAGATAGGGTCTCGCATCCAACAGTGGAGTCAATGATTTGGTCGATTCGAGGCAATGGAAATGGAACCTTTGGACATGCTTTATTTAAACCGGTGTAGTCCACACACATTCTCCACTTTCCATTTTTCTTCTTAACTAATATAGGATTAGCAAACCACTCTGGATGGGACACTTCCTTGATGAATCCGGCCGCCAAAAGCTTCTGGGCACTGCTTCACCGGTCTGGAGCCGGCCCGGATGTCCAAGGCGTGCTCGGTGACCTCCCTTGGTATGCCCGGCATGTCCAAGGGACTCCATGCGAACATATCGGCATTCGCGTGGAGAAAGTCGATGAGCATGGCTTCCTATTTGCTATCGAGGGTGGAGCTGACCCTCAAAGTTCGGCCGTCGAAGCAGTTAGGGTCGACCGGGACGAGCTTGATGGCCTCTATGGGCTCGAAAGTCCCGGCACGGCGCTTGGAGTCGGGCACTTCACTACCGAGTTGGTCGAGGTTGACGATGAGGGCCTCGGCCTCCACGATAGCCTCGGCGTACTCGATGCATTCGACGTCGTAGTTGTATGCATGCTCATACATGGATTCGACGGTGATGACGCCGTTGGGGCCCGGCATCTTGAGCTTGAGATAGGTGTAGTTCAGGACCGCCATGAAGTTGGCATAGCACGGGCACCCCAGGATAGCGTGATAAGTCCCCTTGAACCCAACTACCTCGAAGGTAAGGGTCTCCTTGCGGTAGTTGGAGGGAGTGCCAAAGCAGACCAGCAAGCCGATGCGCCCGAGGGGTCGCGTGCGCTTCCCTGGCACAATGCCGTGGAAGGGTGCGGCACCTCCTCGGAGCCGTGACTGATCAAGCTCTAGGAGCTACAGGGTGTTGGCGTAGAGGATGTTGAGGCCGCTGCCTCCGTCCATCAGTACCTTGGTGAGCCGGGTGTTGCCGATGATCGGGTCGACGACGAGCGGGTACTGCCCGAGGTTTGGGACATAGTTGGGGTGATCTTCCCGATCGAAGGTGATCGCCTCCTGAGACCAGTTAAGGTACTGGGGAGTGGCTACCTCAACTGAGAAGACCTCCCGGCGTTCCCTCTTTTGTTGACGTACCGTGAGGCACGCTGAGGGCCCGCCAAAGATCATGAAGGCATTGTGCACCTCGGGGAACCCGTCGTCCTTATCATTGTCTCTGTTGCCGGCGCCCTTCTGCTTGGCATCGTCATTGGGGAGCCCGAGCTTGGCATAGTAACGTCAGAGCATGGTGCATTCTTCGAGGGTATGCTTCACCGGGCCCTGGTGGTAAGGGCAGGGCTTCTTGAGCATATCGTCGAATAGTCCGGGGCCCCTGGCGGGGCCTCGGGGGTTCTTGCGATCTGCGGCTGCGACTAGATCAGCCTCGAGGGCCTCTTGCTTCCCCTGGCGCCCCTTTTTCTTTTTCTTGGAGAAACGGGAGGCCGACGCCCCGGGGGCCTTGTCCCTCCGCTTCCCCTTTGCGTCGTCGTCGGGGAAGATGGCCCCGATAGCCTCTTCGCCCGAGGCGAAGTTGGTGGCGATGTCGAGGAGCGCGGCCGCTGAGGTTGATACGTTCTGGCCTAACTCTCAGACCAGGTCTCGGCAGGAGCTGCCGAAGAGGAAAGCCTAGACAACTTTTGAGTCGCCGACGCTGGGCAACTCGGTGCACTGCTTGGAGAATCACCGGATGAAGTCTCGGAGAGACTCGTTCGGCTTCTGGCGACAACTCTTGAGGTCCCACGAGTTTCCGGGGCGCACGTATGTGCCCTGGAAATTCCCAACGAAGACCTTTACCAAGTTGCGCTAGTTGTGGATCTGCAAGGGAGGGAGGTGTTCGAGCCAGGCTCGCGCCAAGTCTGATAGGAACAAGGGGAGGTTGTGGATGATGAGTAGGTCATCGTTCGCGCCGCCTAACTAACAAGACAGGCGGTAGTTGGCCAGCCAAAGCTCAGGGTTGGTCTCACCGCTGTACTTTGCGAGGTTGGCCGGTTGCCGAAACCGGGCAGGGAATGGGGCGCCGCGGATGGCCTTGCTGAAGACTCGAGGGCTAGGCGGCCTAGGAGAAGGACTACGGTCCTCGCCACTGTCGTACCAGCTGCCTCGGTGCAGGTGCTAGCCTTAGGCGGGCCCATCGTCGTCGTGGTGTCGTCGCCTACTGACCACATCATGGTCGTCTTGCGCCTCGTGTAGGTTGCTGACGCGGTCGTGCACTGAGGGGGCCCTGAGGCGATCATGCACCGAGGGGGCCCTGAGGCGATCATGCAACGAGGGCCGTTTTGAGGTGTCCCCGCGCCGTCGAGACGTGGAGCTTTCATCCTGCTATACCGCGGCGGTCTTGAGAAGGTCTCAGGGCTCACCGCGGACCCGTCGCCCCTCTGTGGTAGAGGGCTCGGGCATCGCTCGGACTAGCATCACTGCTGCCGCGATGTTCTGGCTAGCGCAATTGAAGATTGGGGGTTGCTCACTCCCTTCGTCGTTGTTCATGCAGTGGTGGACATCGCGGGCCCTCTGCCGGGCTCCTCCACCATCACCACGACCTCGCTGCTCCTGCTCAAGAGTGTCTCAGAGCTACTGTAGCAGGAGTCGGTCTTGGTCGACTTTTGCCTGAAGCTCACGGAGCTGCTCTAGGTCTAGGCGTCGAAGTTCCTCGGGGGCGGCGTTCTCGTTCCATGCCGCCCAAGGCTCGACGAGCGGAGGTGTAGCGTTGCCTACCCCTTGGCCGAGCGGGGAGTGGTTGGCTGCCCCTTCACTCTCATTACTTGCCCCTGGCATCCCGAGCCCGATGTGGAAGCACTCTCGAGTGGGATCGTAAGTGCCTTCGTCATCAGAGTCGGAGTAGCCGAAGCAGTAGTCGCTCGCGGCCAAGAAGAGGCACATAGCTTGAGGGTCGTGAAGTCTAGAGAAGTCTGCTCTAACCCACGCCTCGTCCTCCTCCAAGGAGTCGGTGTGGGTGTGAGCCGAGGTTGTGGCGAAGAGGTCAAGGGCGAAACGTTGGTGGCGTCCTGAGGGCTCCGTGTGAGCGGAAGCATAGGCGGAAGCAAAGGTGGCGGTAGCATTTCTCAACCCGAAGGGGTATGGGGATGGTGCCATCGTTGGGCCCTGCTCCACCAGAGTTGGCTCCTTAGGCAGTGGTGGTGCGGAACTTGATGATGGGGCGTCGTTGCACGTCACCGGTGTCTTTCCCCTGCCCAGGCTTAAGCTAGACAGGTCCCCAGCCAGGGACTCTATACCAACAGCCAGGAATAGGATACCGGCGGAGCGCAGCGCGTTGCCCTAAGCTCGTGTGGTGTCAGAGTGGTCCCACTCGCGCCGTGCCAGGCGAGTGCGACGAGAGTGGCGGCCCGGGCGTCGCCTGCGCGCGGGCTGCTGGTGCGCGATGCCGTCATCGGCCAAAGGGGCTCTGGGTGGGAGGAGTACTAGGTCGTATTCACGTCCTAGAGACATGAACTCTAGGCTCCCAAACTAGATCACCGTGCCGAGACGTAGTGGGCGTATGGGGTCTGACATCCGGAACTTGTTGGGACGATTAAGCTAACACGCAGCACCCCTACCTGGTGCGCCAACTGTCGGTGTTTTGGACCGAGGGGTCCTCAACCAGCTAGTGAATTTGAACTGCATGCCCCTAATCCCGGATGGTGATGCAAAGAGACACAAGGTTTATACTGGTTCAGGCAACCGGTGCCCTACGTCTAGTCTGAGAGATCGATCTTGTATTCCTTGCACCGAAGTGCTTGTAGTAGGGGGTTACAAGCTGGGCGAGAGAGGGAGCTAGTCCTAGGTCTCTGCGTGGAGCAGTGCGGGCTGCTTAAGACATTGCTCTCAGGCAGCAGGGGAGCGTGTGTCTGAATCTACATGAGCCTACACGAGTGTTCATCTATCTTCCTCCTTCTTTAGAAACGGCCCTAGTCTCTCCTTTTATAGTTGAAGGGGGGACAAGGGTGATACATGTGTTCGCTATGCAGTGTCTTGTAAGCAAAGGTGGCGTGTCTGAGCCCTATAGCTTATTACTGTGGCGGCATGGTCAACGGAGCTCTCTTGTCCTTAATGCACTAGAGCAGCACGCCGGACACACCCGATCTTGTGCGACGTGGGAGCTCCAGTGATAGCTTGGCGCAGGGCATGGTCGACGACATGCCGGTCGCTGTACGTTCACAGTGTAAAAAGCCGAGGCTTAGTTGGTGCCGAGGCCGAACCATCGTGGGGGGCTCGGCGGGCGTGAATCCTGAGGCTGCCAAGACCCTGAAGTGGATTGCCGAGGCTTGGAGGGAGCAGTTGGTCCTATACACTGATTCCGAGGCTATAGTGACCGGACTTGACTCCCCACGCCGTGTTGTTCCTGGAGCAGGAATTAGGTAGCATAGTGCGGTACGGGCGTCAGTTATGGGCACAATGCCGAGCACAGTGGCCGATAACCCTTGCCCAGTCCAGTCTCCCATCCCGTCGGCCACTCCGCTATACTGCGCCGACGTGTGGCTGACGTTGCGGGAGTGGTTGGACGCGTGACGTGTTGTCAGAGAAGTCGGTCGATACGGAGGCAACGAGGTTGTTGCCGAGCTGGCCTCGAGCGAGTTGAAGAATCAGTAACCCGTCTGAGGCCTAGTGGGGCGGGGTCTCGGGCAAGAGGGCCTCGGCGAGGCAGAGAGTCGGCCTTTCGTCCGAGGCCTTTGCGGTGCGGGCCTCGGGCGAATCGGAGAATCAGCCGAGACCTCGTGGTTGTCCTTTGGCATTGATATAAGCAAGGCTTAAGGAATCTTTTTGGTTCTTGCTTAGGGTACCTCTTTTTATGGTATCCGACAGCAGGAATAACTGATTTTCTAACTCTTTGAGACCTTCTAGGGGCCTCCACATTTGGCACATCTTCTATTTTAGGTTGTTGTTGCTCCCCCTCATGTGTGGCAATAGGTTCTATAGGATTCTGAAGAACAGGTTCCTCATCGTCATTCATTGTTGCCACAGGCGGAATAACAACAGGTGCTGGCACCACAGTATCTTGCACTGTCGGTGCAGCGACAACAAGTAGTGAGAAAAATGGCTCATGAATCATCGGAGTGGGCGCATACACCCGCTTCTCTTCAAGGTCAATTTCTTGAGCTACCATGCTCCCCCTCATCATTTCATCCTCTAGGAAGACAGGGTGTCTTCTTTCCACAAACTTTGTATGTCTATCTGGACAGTAGAAACGAAAATCTTTTTACTTTTCTGGGTAGCCAATGAAATGGCAACTTAATGTTTTGGAATCTAGCTTCCCAATGTTTGGGTTAAATACTTTAGCCTCAGCAGGACTCCCCCACACACGTAAGTGGTTTAGTGAGGGTACTCTTCCTGTCCACAACTCATATGGTGTTTTGGGCACTGACTTACTTGGTACTCTATTGAGAATATGAATGGCGGTTTCTAACGCCTCCATCCACAGGCTCAACGGTAAGGTGGAGTAACTTATCATACTACGCACAATATTCATCAAGGTACGATTGCATCTTTTAGCTACTCCATTCTGTTGAGGTTCGCCCGGTGTAGAATACTGGGCTACTATGCCATTCTCCTGTAAGAACCTTGCAAAAGGTCTAGGAACTTGGCCATATGGGGTATGCCAACCGTAGTACTCCCCCCTACGGTCGGACCTGACTATCTTAATCTTTAAATTGTGTTGGTTTTTAACTTCTGCCTTAAATATCTTAAATTTATCCAATGCTTCTATTCTTTCTTTGATTGGATAAATGTAGCCATAACGGAAGTAATCATCTGTGAATGTTATGAACGAATCATAACCAACGGCACTCTTTACAGGAAAACGGACCACAGATGTCTATGTGAATAATCTGTAAAATTCCTGCACTTCGTTTGGCATCTTTCTTAATTTTCTTTACATACTTTCCTTTTATGCATTCTCTGCATTGTTCTAAATCTGAGAACTCTAATGGAGGAAGAATATCATTCTTAACTAGTCTTTCTATTCTCCCCCTCGAAATATAGCCTAAACGACAGTGCCATAATTTCGACGACGCATTGTGAGCTCTCTTTCGTTTTCTGTTTATATCCACAGACAAGGATACATTCTCATTGTCGCACGCAACGTTCCCATCATCGCATACAACATTCACATCATCACATAGTGATAACAAATAAAGCTCATTTTGTAAGATAGCAAGACCAACACATGCATTATTAAATGTTATCTTACATTTTCCATTTCCAAAATGGCAATCATATCCATCATTGTCCAAGCATGAAACACTAATCAAGTTTCTCTGTAAAGAGGAAACATAAAGTACATCTCTAAGTAAAAGTGTGAAGCCATCAGCAAGCTCTAGAGAAAGATCGCCAATGGCTTCAACATCTGCTCAGACTCCATTTGTAACTTTAACGTGTCTTTCTCTTCTTTGCGTAGTCCTCATCGAACGGAATCACTGTAAGGAATTAGCAACATGAACAGTTGCACCTGAGTCAATCCACCAAGTAGATTTCGAATATTATACATACAGGGATTCATTTATGAACGTAATAATGTTCTCACCTTTCTTTACTATGATCATCTTTAAGTAATCAGGACAATCTTTCTTATAATGTCCCGTCTTCTTGCAATAGAAACACTGGTCTTTCTCTACTGTGAACTTATTCTGCTGAGGCTGATGCAGCATGGGACCCTTTCCCTTTGACTTTGAGGAGGAGTTAGCATTATTATTCTTTTTCTTGTTGTCTTTCACATAATTGATAGTGCCACCATTGATAGCTTTGATTCTCTCCTTCTCTTGCACACACATAGCCATGAGCCTCTCTAAGTTCCACTTCTCGGGCTGTATGTTGTAGTTGACAACAAAAGTGTCAAATTCCTTTGGCAAGGAAGCAAAAATCAGATGGATAAGGAACTCTTCCTTGAGAGCCAGATCCATTGGTTTTAGCTTGGATGTCAAATTGCTCATCCTTAGTATGTGCTCTCTTATACCACCATTTCCATAGTACCTCTCTGTCACTAGCTGCTTTATCAGATGGGTAGCATATGTCTTTGAAGAGCCAGTGAACTGACTCTTTATTCAATCAAGGTACTCGGTGGACGTGTCACACTTTGGGATTGAACCCACAATTACAGGCTCAATCATGTTCTTTATCATAGACAAACATTTCTTGTTGGCAGTGACCCACTTCCTATGCTCAAGGTCATAGGATATTTTTTGGGATTCAAAATCCCTCTCTCTAGTTGCCCAAGCGGCATTAGCCTCGTTTGTCTCCCTCGCCGGTGCCACAGGCTCAGTGGGACACAGTAAAGTGACTACCCAGTCCACCTCAGCCAAGATGAAGGCCAGATCAATCTTTTTCTTCCACTCCGTGTAGTTGTCACCTTTTAGAGTGGGGATCTCTTTGATATAACCCATCAAGTTGTATCCGCCTGAAAACACAATTCATATAGAGTGAGAACATAAATAATAACAACAATTGCATGCCTTGATTCTAACGCTAGTCAAAATTAAAACATACAACTGTTTATACATTAAATCTACATCACCATTGGGCAGAAATAAAAATAATGCATAAAATCCTTAAAATTACGATATTGTTATTAACAACGTTGGTCAGAAAATAACATCATAATCATGTAAAAATCTCTTTTTCTCCAATTAAATATCACGTTGGTTCAAAATAACTGAAGAATAAACTATTTCTTTAGCAGCGGAAAACATAAAAAAATTATCTATTTTTCAGAAGCATTTCTCTGTAATTTCTCTATTCTCTGAAAATTTATCCCAATGGTTCAAAGTTTAACAGAGAATTAAAACTAGACAAATATTATCAAAAATTGCTTCTAAAAAATAAAACTTAAAGTCGTATGAACACTGTTCATTTGGCCCAAACCAGTTGAAACATCGAAAATCGGCCCGGCCTGTACTGTTCACGCGGGCGCTGCAACTTCCCAGGCAGCAACCTAGGCCTGGGCCGGCAAACTCGTCCGCCACGCGCGCCCGCCTAGGCCAAATGTTGGCCCATTCGCTCTCGTCTGTTGATCTGCATCGGACGGTCGCGCACGCATCGGTCAAACAAAACCCCCGGCGCGGCGGCCTACCCAGAACCCTAACACATTCGTTGCCTCCCTTACTCTATCTTCACCGCTCTCCTTCTTCCTTAGTGCAGCAGCAGCGAGCGGCGACTGAGCGAAAAAGGGCGAGAACATAGCGCCATTGCCGGCCCCTTCGTCGGCGCGCGTGCTCCCCATGCGGGTGAGCGCGCCGCCGTTGAGCGAACTAGCGGCGGCTCCCTTGGCCAGAGCTCGCATGTCTCGGCCGTCTTCCCGCGCGCCAGTGAGGTGGCAGTGCGGTGCACGGCGAGGTAGGCCCCTTCCCCTCTTCCCCTTTCTCCTTTTCTTCATCTCCTTTTGGATTTTCTTCTCTGTTCTTCTCGAATTTCATCCGATTGGGGATTAGGGTTATGGTTAAGTCAAGTTAGGGTTAGGGTTTGACTCACTGGAGTCACTATTCATCTTGCCCAACGAGTTCTTCGTGGGTTTGAGCTCGGATTCGGGTTCTTCTTTAAGCCGAGTCCTTCTTCTTACTTCTTTCCTTCACCCTGTTAGGGTTAGGGTTCGTTGACCCTCTTTTATATCCAAAAACTGAATCTCTCACCTCCTTCTAGCTGCTACTCGGTTTTCTCATCCTATAGGCTAAGCAGCAACTGGCTCCATGGTCGGACGGAGGAGGAGGTGACAGCGCCGCCGCGGGCCCTCTCGCTGGAGCGCGCGCTCCCTGAAGGGAGAGCGTGCCACCGTCGAGCGGCCCCATGTCGGCGCCATGAGCCAACAGCAAGTCCATGATTTGAGCAAACAAGCGGCGGTGGCTCTGTTCTTTTTTGTTGCCTTGCGCCCGGCGAAGAGGCAATGATCTTGGCACCTTTCCTCGATGGCGGTGGTGACCGGTAGTTGAGTGACGCCCGCCACTCCCCCCCCGTCTCTATTCATTTTCTTTTACCCGGTTAGGGTTAGAAATTTCGGATCAAAACTAAGGTTAGGGATTCGATTTCACAGTGTTTTTCGTTCACCCGATCTAGATCTAAAAGCCCTAGAAGACCTGGCTCTGGTACCATTGTTGAAATCAAAAAGATCATCTAGAGTTAGGTCCAGCGGGTTCTCTTTACTGTGAATGTGATATCGAGAGTAGAGAGACAGAGAAGAATAGAAGAAGAACGTGTCGAACCTGACACCGCAGAGGGAGATGGTCTAGAAGCCGCCATCTCGTTCGTCGGTGAAGTCTGCGCACGGGCAGCGACGTTCGGGAAGAGGTCAATGAAGTCGTCGACGTCGGTGGAGCGGGGTGGCGCGGCTGGTGGCTTCCCGTCACTGGCTGCGCCCCTCTCTGATCGGAATTAGGGTTTAGGTTTCGGTGGGGAGCTCGGCTCACGGTAAACCTCGTACTCAGAGCCGCCGGCCCCCACTTCTATATATAGCGCAGTGTGACAAGGGCCCTCAAGCCATAGTAGGCTGGGCGCCCCCGATCAGGACGCGGATCAAAGGCCCAACTGGGCCGTTGGGCCCAATTTGGGATTAGAGGTCAATCTAACAGACCTTGTATCCATAGAGGAGGAGCTGGCAGCAGATAGCATTCCTCGGTCCTTTAGAAGGATGAGATAAGACAATAAAACAAAAAGGCTATCAGATATCGGAGCAGATTGATACATCTGTGCAAAGCGATGCAGTAACTGACATTGTCAACGTAAAGTATCATATATGCTTAAATATTTACTTGTGACCAAAATCTGAGGTTGCATCGATTTATTCTCTTATTGTTAGTGAAGTGAGAAAGTTTGCCTCATTTATATTATATATATATATATATATATATATATATATATATATATATATATATATATATATATATATATATATATATATATATATATATATATATATGATCTGTGGTCATGCATGCATGTGGACGTGTTCTTAGCCTTTGAGAGGCTTCAATGTGGTGCCTATAGAGAACCTCCTATCGCATATTGGTGTAACTTCTCTTCTGTGTTGACCATTGGAGGCCGTTCATCGATCCCCTGCAGTTGAACATTGTTCTTTGTTTCTGCCTTTTGGTTTCTTTTTTTTCTGAAGAAGCAATGTCTGTCAATAATCAAACATGAATAAGGAAACAGGCTCCCGCAGGATTGCTCAGCTTTTACAGGTTTTTTCTTTAATAATTATGCAGAAGATACGTGATTAAATGATCCATATTTGTTGAGAAACCATATTTGTTTCATTTTTCAGTCTTGCAGAGGATGCTTGATTTTTTTTATCTTTAGAGACTATACTCCTTTAATTCCAAAATGTAGGGTGTTTTATTTTTGTCCAAGTCATCCTTTCTAACTTTGATAAAAATTATAGAAAATGTGCCAACATGCAAAACATCAAATTACTTTCGATAATTTCAGCATGACATATATTTTGATAGTGCGTTTATTTGGTGTCGTAGTTGTTAATATACTGTATTTTTTCTGTAAACGTGATAAAAGTTAGAGAAGTTTGATCACTTAATTATGGCAAAAACTAAACCATCGTCTAAACTTTTGAATGTAAAAATTTCATGGGCAGCAATTTGATTCGCCCACGAATTCCATGAAAAGATATATGCCATATCACTCAACATCGTCTAAACTGATGAGAAGTCTGAGAACAATCAAATTGGATTGTAAAATGGCGGCCAATAATAAATTACGGATTGATGGAAAATTGAATGGACCAGAGCCCACGCAGGTGCTTGATTGATCGCACTGGGAGGAGTGGTAGAACAAAGTGGAGTTAGCAGTGATCAAGTGATTTCACATCGTCAATATACATGGAGAGCTAGTAGGTTAGCATTGGCGAAAGGGCCTGTAGCCATCGGAGGCTGACAACCAACAAAAACAGGACTCGGCTACATATATCAGGAACTGATCTTGGTTGCTTTCTTTAGTTTAGCATATATATAAATAAATAAATAAATATATATATATATATATATATATATATATAGAGAGAGAGAGAGAGAGTATATTCAGTAGCCAGCTACAAAATAAGTTATTCTATAGCCACCTCCATTTACGATAATTTTATATATTAATTTACAATAATGTCAATACATATTTACGATAGTTGGGTTACTATAACATATGGAGATATTTACCATAACATTATAGTAAACCACTTAACAAGGAATTACTATAATCTTATAAAATAACATAGTAATTATCGTAACTTAAAATGGCTATAAAATAAGTTATTTTGTAGCCAGCTACATGATAGTAGTTCTGTAAGGCTATTCTGTAGCTGGCCATAGAATAAATTATTCTATAGCCACCTCCGTTTACGATAATTTTATATACTAATTTACGATAAAGTGAATACATATTTACGATAGTTGTGTTACTATAACACATGAGGATATTTACCATAACGTTATAGTAAATCACATTGTAAGGAGTTACTATAATCTTATGAATTAGCATAGTAATTATCGTAACTCAAAGTGGCTACAGAATAAATTATTTTATAGCCAGCTGCAGAACAGTAGTCCTCTCTCTCTCTCTCTCTCTCTCTATATATATATATATATATATATATATATATAGTGATGCTTAGAAAAAAATATTATAAAAGTTGACTTGAAGACATGGCATTCAAATCAAAGTATAGAAGCAGCCAAATGATTTGCCAACAATAATGCATATCTCAGATATAATATCTGCTAACTCGGTGCTTCTCCTAATCAAGATCCAACAAGGTCAAGCTGATGTGTGGAGCAAGCATCATGCATTACAGTGTATCCGATTAGTACAAGAGTGCTCCCTAATTGTACTAATCAATCGTGTGAATTAGTTTAGCATATGCCAAAGGCTCAAAGTGCAATGGCTAGTCGAACTTGAATAGCTAGCCTCTTGTACGTCTTGATGCCTCCTCTCATAGCTGTATAACCTTTAAGTCACTAGCTACAAAGGATCCAAGCTTGCGTTCTCTGTGGCCACAATGATCCTTCCTCGGTTGTCCTTTTAGAACTAAACTAACTCATCAACTAGATATTAATGTTACCTTTTGACAAAAAGGAATGGTAACCTAGCATAGCACTGCAGATTAAAATAAATGCAAGTGTTCGTTTCAGTGTAGCCCATGTTAACTTCTGTTTCAGAGCTTTGACTAGCTAGAAGCTTTTACTTCGTAGAGGAGGAGCTAGCAGAGAACATTCCTCAGGCTTTATTTCGAATAAGACACAAATATTATGAAATAAAACGGTGGTGGCTGCGGATCGGAGATGGAACGATGATATAGTGAACTGATCGATGCACGCAGTAACTTTCCTGGAAGCATATATGCCGTGACATGTTTAGTGCAAAGTAGCATACCTGGACCCTTAATTTGTGGCCAAAATCTGAGATTACGTCGACGAATCTTTGTATTAGCGTACGTGGAAGGGGACAAATAAAGTTGCTGCGTGGTCTGTGGTCGTTCGTGTAAGCATGTGGACGTTTTCCTAGCCTTTGAGATTGAGGAGTTAGAATCTGGAACCCATGAAGAACTTCAATCCCGTATTGGTATCCTCCTTTTTATGCGTCCACGAGTGACGACCGGAGGCGGAGCATCATCCTGCGGATGCATGCATGGTGGACTACAGGTTTTGACTGCCTTTTAGTTTCCTTTTTCTGAAGACTGCATGCATGTCCGTCAATCAAAATTGAATCAGGAGACCATCTCGGCCATTCATGTGAAGAGGATGCAATCAAACTTACACCTCGCTCCCACACAGAATGGGGCAGTCTTTATGAAGCTTTTGGCATGATTTTTATTTCGTGCGAAGAAAAGGTATGATTAAATAATACTCAATGAAAACCTCCATAATTAATGGTCTTGTTTTTAATGGAATAATTGATTATTTTCGTGGAGCCGATTTTCCACGAGAACATTGTAAAAATTTCACAGGGAACGTTTTGCTCACATACGACGGTCAGGCTGCCAAATTGTTGTAACTGAGAGGCTCCATTTCACTTCTCGACAAATTTATCTTTGACATGTGGGCCCAATGCAAATAGATATTACATTGGTTATAAGTTATAATCATTAAAGTCATAAGGGTCCAAAGTCCAATGATTCGGGCGTTTCTTTTTTCAAAAAGTAATCATATGGTTATGTGGATCTGAGTTAATTAAGGTAAAAACATTTCTCCAATTTTTTTGAGCACAAAACATTCCTCCAAATAAAATGGAAAAAATCATCAGCATATATATGGGCCTTTCCACTCAGTCCATTTAATCCCTCCGCCCAAGTGTTGAAGCCAGAACATTCATTCGCCTAGATGCCGGCATGACAAACCTATTTCTCAAGCCCGATGCGGCCCAACTAGTTCAAGGATCAGCCACATCTCAGCAAACAAGACAAACACCCATGAACAGTGTAGCATTGGGAAAAAGTCTACATTACCTCCCTTAACTTTTGCGAAGTCTGTTTTTCCTTCCTAAACTCTAAAAGTGGGTAAATACCTCTTGAACTTTTAAAACCATTCGTTTTATCTCCCTAACCGGTTATAAGCGGTTTTCAAAGGCGGTTTTGTCTTTTTCTTTTTTTTATTTTGATTGAATCTTTGAAAAATCATAATAAATCATAGAAAATTATAAAATAGAAAATCCAATTTTGTTGCACTCTACATGAGTAGATCTACACAGTGAACATATAATATGGTATGTTTTAGTATAAATTTTTTATTGTAGCTCCAGATCTATAATTTCTATAATTACTTCGTAGCTGCAGTTTCTATGATCCAATTGTGGTGAAATTTTTATGATGGGCTAACTATTATATGCTTGAACTGCAGTAAAAATTTTATACTCATTGGATCATGTATAACTAAGTTATAGATTTATTTAGGTGTATGCTTGTTAAAAAGTATTTATAAATTACAGAAAAGCATAAATCTAAAGCTACAGAAAAAAATTATACTAAAGCATACCATATTATATGTTCACTGTGTAGATCTACTCATGTGGAGTCCAACAAAATTGGATTTTTCATTTTATGATTTTTCGGTGATTTACTATGATTTTTCAAAGATTCTGCCAAAATAAATACAAAAGAAAAAGACAAAACCGCTTTTGAAAACCGCTTATAACTGGCTAGGGAGGTAAAATGAACGCTTTTAAAAGTTCAGGGAGGTGGTTTACCCGGTTTTAGAGTTCACAGAGAAAAAATAGACTTTCGTAAAAGTTGAGGGAGGTAATTATGGTAGAACCGCCCGAAATAACACGTTTTCGAAGACACTCGTCTTCATCTATACACTAAGCACCCCCGAAAGTTAGCTACATCGGACAGTTCTGTCGAGCGCACCCCAAAGGAGAACTCAAAATAATCAACGTTTTACATCTAGAATCCAATAATGAGTACAAGCTTACAATACTTAGTCCATTTCATACAATAAGAGTTCTTAGAAATTATTTATTACAACACCAGAGTTCAGAGTGCGATAATTAAATAGAGGAATGAAAATAAGCATCTAGCGGAAACGATATAAGGATCCATCTGTGCCCGCCAGAAGAATCCTCCACACAAAAGCAACTCCTCAAGCTGCACCTACAACAGGGGTAAAATAAACCCTGAGTACACAATGTACTCACAAGACTTACCCGACTAGTGAGAATAGTTTCTCGACTCTCAAAGAGTATGATAGATAATATGGGTTTGCTGTTTTCTTCTTATTTGCAAAAGGTAGTATTAATAGTTCATCCTTACAGTCACGTTTTATTAGTAGTCATGATTACTTCATTAGCTAACCATTCTACGTAAGCACATGTTCTACTTTCAAGCAAGGGTTAAGCAATTAGAACCATTTCACCATCTTTTATCTTCTAGTTCTTACTACGGTGCTAGACCATAGCCAAATCGTATCGTCTCATAAAAACGGCGATTCCTGAACTAATGTATCTCAGCTGGATACCCTGAAACACACACCCCGTTTGTACCCCAGGCATAAACAAGACCAACCCATTCCACTCCTATCACGGGGTCTAGATCTCCATCCAAACTTAGACTCCAAGCCCCCACACTTGAGACCTGGTCTTAGTATGGTGCTTAGACCTCCACCTTTCCCCGCCTCCAATTAGTCGAGCCGAAAAGAGCCAGAACCCACGATAAGAATGTAACGAGCCTTCCCGCTCTCATAAACAAGTATGTGCTCAGGATAATAAGTCTGTGACCTGACTACCATCCACAGCAACGGATGGTCCTTAATCGACACGAACAGGGAAAATAGTGTAACCAAGCTAAGCCTCGTTGGCTGTGGGACACAACCTGGTACACCCACCAATATTCATACCATATCCCTACCCTATCTCCATTTTTCCATTCATCGTTTTATCATGAGAGTAATTATAATAATCACCTATTGTGAGTAACGGAAGGTTACTCACGCTACCGAAAACCTAAGCATAGCAGCTACTCGAACCTGTACTAATAGGATTCATAGAACAGTTATATCTATGCATGTGGTTTTCATAAAATTCCTGTAACATAAATGCACACAACATATATAAATAGTGATTATCAAAAATAAGGATTATGCACCGGGGCTTGCCTTGCGCAGGCGCGGTGACAGCTGAGTCAGTCAGTGGCAGCTCCAGAACCTCCTCCTACAAGAGAATCTCCTCCTCGTACTCCTCGACAATCTCCTCGAACTCTTGATCACCGATGGTCACGATCTCCGCCAACTCATTCTCTATATGCATGCAATGATGATGCAACACTTAGCATTTATACAACAGCAACTCTTAAAATAAAAATACGCATACTTAGCTACTAAGCTAGCTCTAATGACTAAGTTACTAAGCTAACTATCATCTTCACCAAGCAAAGTGTTGGGTTCAACTAACAAACACCTATCTTTATAAATGAAAAATATATCTTTATTTCTACTAACGATTTAACGCATATTTGAAAAAAAAAGAGTATTTAACTACCCTAATGCTTAATCTATTCTAAAGCTATAAAAATTATAGTGAGCGCATAATAATACAATGAAGCTACCATAAAAATTTTATGACTAAAGCTATCACCAATTTACCACAAAAATTCCTATAATAATTCTTCTAACAATATTAAACATTTTCAAATGATTTAATAGCCTCTGGTATCAACATGTATATATATGAACCAAACAGACTAACCGATAGAGAAAAATTTTAGGAACGTAACAAAATTTGTTTCACAATTTTTGGACACCTACATGATTTTATATGATTTACCAAAGATCAGCTCAAAAATTAAATTAGAAAGCTATTTCTAATTCCTTATGAAAAAGAAAAACGAATTGGCCCACGTGACGCAACGCGCACGCAAGCGCGCGGCGGCCCATAAGCACGATCCATGCGAGGTCGGCCTACAGCGCGAGACGGCCTACGGCGAGGGGAATCCCGCGCGTGTCGATGACTTTGCAAAAGAGACCTCGCACTTCTCTCGAATTGCAACTAAGTCCTAACGCTATTTTCCTCTCTCTCAGAACTTCTCACTTAATCCTCTGACCTTTCCCTAATCCACCTGCGTGCACCCCCGATGACCCAGCGCACGGCGGTGTGGCGAGCGGTGGCACTGAGCGCCTACGCCGGCCACCTGGGACCTACGTGAGCCCACCTAACTAGTCGATCTCTGTCTCTTACCTGAGCGGCTACTCTAAGCGGTAGTGAGAGGTGGTGGGACGCGCTGGAGCGAGCTACAGTGATGCGTGACCGTCCACGGTGGCAGCACAGCTGCCCCGGTGATCTAGAACACCTAAGAACCTAACTCGCTAGCGAAGGAGCATCAGTAGACTACCGTGGACCTAGCCGAGGTGACAGTTGGGGTGGAGGATGACAGAGAAAGGCTGGCCACATGTGGCCGAGCCGTGCAGCAGCGCACTATGGTGGCACGGTCGTGTCAGCGATGAAGGGGAGGCGGTAGCGGTTTGGCTAAGACACGTAGGGTGAAGAGGGAGGCGAGGCGAAGCTGATGGTGCAAGTGAATTGGCTCGGGAGGGACGGTGGGAGAGCTACCCACATCTGTAGCCGAACGCGGCCTTATCGGCCCGGTGATGGAAGAAACTCTAAATTGGAGCTTGGCCGTGCTCACTTCAAAGCTGGGTGGGTCAGGCCACGAGACGACGGGATGGTAAAGATGTGAATGCGCTGAATTGAATGGATGTGATCGCTCGTAGGGTAAATGATGGCGCGGCTCGACGACGGCAGCGGAGGGAGGAAAAGAGAAAGAGATAGATGGGGCGCAGCAGGTGGCTCGACTCGTCCTCGCCATGGCGAGATGCGGTCGGCCAGATCGTGGAGGCCCACGCGTAGGCGCTCCCGACCGGTGTGGCCTGCGCGGCCACAGTGTCATTAATAACAAGGCGACGGTGAGCCCGACCACGTGCGCGTGGCAGAGGCAGCACGCACTGGGCTGGCAACAGCGTAGAGATGCAGCGGACAGGCATAGACACGACGACAATGTGACAGCAGTGGTAGTGTCGCGGCACGAGATAGGTCGGCAGTGTAGTGAGGCAACAGTGGGTGGACGCAACGACGAGGTGATAGCGTCGGCAGTGGCTTCGTCGTGGCGTGGTGGGCGGCAACAGCTCTACGCTGCGGGACCAGCGGTAGCCGAGCCATAGATAGGCCAGAGGTGGCCACGGCCAGCCACGCGTGGCAGCATGCGCATGCGCGACAAACGCGGCGATGCTGAGCGCCCAAACATGGTGATCGCGGCGACGCGGCCAACCAGCCCATAACCGTGTCGTGCACAAATTTTAAAGCGCCCATAAAAACTAAACGGTTGCTTCTGGACCTAAACCATCTTCACCATGCTCAAGATGGCACATGAGACTACCAAATCAAGTTATAACACTACACCACCCCTTAACCCAATCTCTCAAAATAAATTGCTAAACATAGTAATGTCTAGCTATTTACAAACTTAGAAATTTTCTAAGTTTTGAGCTGAATTTGATTTTAATTTATGATTTCTAAGCTAGTGGAAATACTAGCTAGTAATATCATTTTTTGACCGTAAATATTTCACTGTCATCTACAAAGTTTGTACTTCAAACTTTATTTAAGTATCACACACATGTTCTATAGCATTCTTGTTCACTAAAAAATAATTTTAAACCCTACTTGATATACATGAACTATTGAATCAACTTTCATTTAACATTTTTATTGATCATTTTTAGTTACAAGAAACTTATCTACACACTCTATCACATGCATTAACGCATAAACATAATGCTCATGACATATTTTAGCAAATAATTTAGGGTGTAACACCGTGGGTGTTATAGTAATGTGGACTTTTTCTTTTTCTTTTCGCAAGCTATGGCCACCGATAGTTATTTTTGTAAAAAGTATCAAAATATAGTATAGAAGCAAACTATTAGAGTTTATATGGTCTAATTCCCTAAGCCTATATGCAGAAATTCTAAAAAATCTCAAAAAGACCCAATATATATGTTCCGTAATGGGCTTTAATATTTAAGTCATGACTAGAGGTCGAAGGTGCAACATCAATTAATGTCGTATTGCTAGTTTATGTGAAGGCATGAAAGAGCATGTAACCTAGTGGTTAAGTCTTAGTAGTACCTCTGGTCCTGCATTCTACTCCCTGTGAGAACGAATATTATAGGATTTAACAACATTATGCTTTTAGTAGTAGGTGATGTTCCCATCGACAGCGAGGCTCCTATGGTGACTCCGTCAATCTCGAGGATTTGCCGACCTAGTCTTCGAAGATGTTCATAAGGGTAGGGTTTACGTGTGTGCATTCATAGGGTCAGTGTGTGTGTGTTGTGAGCGTCTGCGTTGTACTATGTAATCTCAAAAAAAGTTAATGTGGAGGTAGGGGGTTCTTCACCCTGTATATATAAACCAACCCCTCCTAGAAACAGGCCCGGTCCTGTCAATTTAGTGGCCTGGAGCAAACCTAGAAATATGGGCCCTTTAATACAACTCTAATAATACAATAATGTTTCTAATAAGTGTAATGCATAAAAAACATTCTTTTCAAACAAGTTATTATAGCACCCGGTTTTAAGAACAACATCGGATACACACCATATATGAGCCCAGAAAGTCAAATCTCACATATAGCTACAAATAAGGGTAATATCGAAAGACAATGCTCAATATATAACGTACTTAGTATAAAGGATATAACCTTAGATAGCAAACAGTGGAAAGACAACTCCGATCTTCGGGTGAAGACTCCAATTCTACAGGAACAACTGACTGGTTGATCACAAGCCTAACTCCTCCAGACTAGCAATCTAGTACCAATCCGAGATTTTTTCAAAGATTTAAAAAATAAAGCAAGCGTAAGTACATGTTGTACTCAACAAATATAACATGGGTTCATGAGGCTTAAAATGCTGACACTGGTTAACTATGCTTAGCTTTTAATGAGTCATGATTTTAGCAATAGGGTGGCAACAAGTTTATCCACAAGCCCACATAAACACAAGATCAGGTAAACATGAATAACGAATAGCATATACAGTAATCATTAGTGAGCATCTTCATCATCAGTATCATCAGTGTTCATCATCTATTCCGTAAGGGTCCAAGGCCGCTTGTGACCGTGAGCACGGCTGATATACCAGTTTTACACACTGCAGAGGTTGTACACTTTCGCTGTGAGTCGTGATTTACCCTTTTGCCCGAGGCGACTAACCTCTGGACCCACTACCAAGGAAGGTCGGCAGGGTTCACCGGCCGGAGAAGAAAACCGTTGGATTGAATCTGTACGACCCAAATTAGAAAGGAGGGCGAGAAGCTTCCCGGAGCGCTTGGTTTGGGTTCTAGAGGCCACGGTTTGACAAGCCGAGAGCATAGAGAATAAGAGAAGATGGTGAACTCACCTAGGGCCTTCTTGCGGTCGACGGCGGGTCTACAGTGTCGGGCAGCGCGGTGGCGACGACGAGAGGAGGAGAAAAATCTAATTTACTATACGAGGGATTTCCCAAACTAGAGGCTCCCCTTATGGTAGTTTTGGTGTGCTTTGTCCAAGGGGTTGGTACATATTTATAACGAGAAAAACTTCTCAAATCTACATCAACTAGCAATATGGTACTAATTGATGTTGCACCCTCCACAATTACTAATGAACCTAAATAATCATTAAAGCCCATTACTAAATAAATGCATAGGCCTTTGAGATTTATTAGGATTATTGCACATGGGCTTTGAGAGTTGGTTGGAAAATGAGATATATTATTTATTTTCAGAATTAATTAATTTCGTGAATAAAATAATTCTAGAAAAGTCCAGAATTGATATTTTAGCCACGAAAAATACTCCAAGACCTCCAAAAATTTGGGGAAAATTCCCAGAGACACTTTGGAACATGATGAACCCAAATAAAGTATTTGGAGCTCATAAAAAGGTTGTTTGGAACTTGGAACATAAAGATTAAGGTGAAGAAGGTAGGAATTAAATTCCAGAAAGAAGCTAGAAAATTCCTAGAGATAGATATTCGTCTCCTAAACGTATTTTAAAAAACACATTTTGCACATAGAAATATAAGGTGCGGCCGGCACGAATGCAACAAACATGTTTCTACCTTAAGATAAATTTTAATCTAATGAAAATATATTATTTCCCCATGTTTTCATGAGCGTAAAAATACAAAATTAAATCATTTTAGCTCTATTTCAAGAGAAGCAAATTTTATGGTGTTATAATTCTACCCCCTTAAGATGAATCTCGTCCTTGAGATTTGGAAGATAGTGATAAAAGAGATACAGATTCTCCACCTTTGGATTCTTCTCTACTTTGCATACCTGTTAACCATACTCCAAGTAACTTGTCAAACTGATTTTCAGATTCTAACAGATACTCCAAATAATACTCAGGTAACTCCAATCACTAGACCACCTTTCCTTTTTAGTCCATAATATCAATTCTTTTTCTTAAAATATTCACCTTCCAACAGAGCTTCCTTACTTTCTTGGTCTAAAGTAGATTCTATTGTCAACTTTCAAACATTAATGACTTCAGATGCTCAGATCAAGTTGCTCAACTCTCAAATGACTATTCTTAGTCCATGGTGTCATATGAATCTTCTTAGCATAACTCTCTCTTGCTAAAGACATTGGCAACGACTTTTGCTTCTCTAAGTGATAGCACTTTTTCAAGTCATAAAACCTTGATTGCTTCAATCCAAACCTTCTTGTCATGCTTAGTATATCATTGGGATTTCCTAAGACTCCATAGAACCATATGTAGTTATCAGATATCTCATTCCTATGTCATCAACGTCTACTTGTCCTAGGTATGTTGAAGATTAGACTCCCAGCTGAGGATAGCTCGAATTGCAGAGCCATATTGATGAATGCATCCATTCCTCGTAGATGATCCAATAACTTATCAACCGAGCAAAAGATACTTACTCTGGATGAGGAAACCCTTAAGTGATATACATCCTCTAGGTACTATCTTTCTTATCAGATTAACCGATTCTTCCGACTGAGAACTAGAGAGCATAACTAAACTTCATATGGCACCTTGAGCATTCGGACCCTTCTTAGTTAGATAGTTGGCATAAGCATGATTGTCTATCTTATTGATCTCCTCCAAATGTATTTGTTCCTACAAAGGTTTCGATCCTAGGACCTGTGGGTTATGGGCCCACCACGTTTTCGCTGTGTAAACTAGAACGTATGATACTTTATCTTGCAAATTCTTCAACTTGGCTACCCCCTTAAGAAAAATTAAACTATGGGACACAAAAAAGGGTAGCTTGCACCTTCTTCCAGATGAGCTAACTAGTATCAAGACGTTCTAACATCCCAATGAGACTCTTGTGTATGGGCAAGGACAAGAAATTTAAAATTCCTCACGGGATGAAAAACATCAGCATAGTAAAATAGCCATAACTCTCATTCTGTTAGTCCAATGAAGTTGTAGCTTATACCATTGGAAAGCTTATCGAATCCTTCACAACTTTCTTGTAGAACACTTTTCCAAATTCTGCAGTTTAGGTAGTCGAAAGTAGTGCACAACAGAAACTATTCTAGGATTCAAACAGCATCGATGTATCATCTTGTGATTTTGATAACTCCATAACCAACATAGCTATCAAGGTGATTCTTGTGGTCAAAGAAAGATATTGAAGTCTAATGTCATCCAGAATTTTGTCATGATTTTTGGTAGTCCAAAGACAGAGATATAAATTGATAAAGATAGGTTGCTTCGAAGGCACGACAGAGAAAATAGGAGAGAACCAAAACCCGACTATTTATTTTATTAATCCTTATACCGTAGGCCTATAAACTAAATGAAATTGTGGGAACACCCAATAAGATCATTGCAATCATTACAAAGATTCAAAACAATCATAAGCATAAAGACAATTCAACAAAACAAAAAAGATGCACAATTTAATCATTGACTCAACTTGCGATACTATCATCCTCATTGTACTAGGGATAACAATCCTAAGACTCATCTTTAGATTATGCAAGAAGGTGGTAAGGAACAGTTTGAAAAGCATATCAAATCAAGGAGTGAAGATGAGAACAAAGACTTTAAAATAAGCACTAAGGTATAGATGAATAACAACGGTAGAGATATAGTAGAGAAGAAAATATCAAGGTTCATAGAGCAAGGGTTTTTGTAGCAACATCTAAATCTTAGAACAACTAGTTTCTACTAGGCTTACGTCCTACGGTCAGCATTACTTTGATACCACTTTATAGCACCCGGTTTTAAGAACAAAATCGGATACACACCATATGTGAGCCCAGAAAGTCAAATCTCACATATAGCTACAAATAAGGGTAATATCGAAAGACAATGCTCAATATATAATGTACTTAGTACAAAGCATATAACCTTAGACAGCAAACAACAGAAAGACAACTCTGATCTTTGAGTGAAGACTCCAATTCCATAGGGACAACTGACTGATTGATCACAAGCCTAACTCCTCTAGACTAGCAATCTGGTATCCATCCGACATTTTTTCAAAGATTTAAAAAATAAAGCAAGCATAAGTACATGTTGTACTCAATAAATATAACATAGGGTTCATGAGGCTCAAAAGGCTGACACTGGATAACTACGATTAGCTTTTAATGAGTCATGATTTGAGTAATAGGGCGGCAACAAGTTTATCCATAAGCCCACAAAAACACATGATCAGATAAATATGAATAATGAATAGCATAAATAGTAATCATTAGTGAGCATCTAAATCATCGGTATCATCAATGTTCATCATCTATTCTGTAAGGGTCCATGGCCACTCGTGACCGTGAGCACGGCTGATATACCAGTTTTACACTCTACAGAGGTTGTACACTTTTACTGTGAGTTGTGATTTACCCTTTCGCCTGAGGCGGCCAACCTCTGGACCCACTACCAAGGAAGGTCGGCAGGGTTCACTATGAAGCCTTTCAAAGGTTCATCTAACAAGTTAGGGCCGCTAAGATTTTCCTATCAATAAGCATGAACCCCCTTCCAAGGAGTGACTAACAAAATACCAAGAAACCAAAGTGCACACTCTTGGCAGGCCGAGATCATACCTATTGGAGCCCCTCTTGCGCAATAAAGATAACCACTAACAAGCTAGAAAAGATTCTCATAGTGAGCTAAAGCCAGAGCCATGTAGCCCTCATAGCTGTACTATAAGTTCCAGATGTTCGCTTACAGATAAGTCCTTAGGGAGAGAAATATAGAGCACCATAAAAATAGCCCAATCCTCTAGCCCCCTTGTTCCATGTTGCTAAAAATCATCTTTTAATGTTTACTGCATATACCATTAGTCAAGTTATAAGATTATGGCTTTAGTTGAGCACTAGCATCATACTACCCAATGCAATAACCCATAGGAATCATGGAATCCGGGATATCAAATAGCTAGGAAAATTACTACGGTCGCCAAGGTAGACACGTGCATATAATTAAATTATTAAAGTGAATAGGACAACAAAGAAGATTCTAAGCTATACTTGGTAGACACATGCATATAATTAAATTATTAAAGTGAATAGGACAACAAGGAAGATCCCAAGCTATACTTGCCCTAAACTCATATCCTTCTTCTATTGAATTGTAACCTCTAAAGGACTTCTTCTAGATCACCAACTTCTTTTATATCACCAACGCAAAGCTCACCGCCTAGACATGATCATAAAGCACCACACAAGCATCCATGCGATCATACATGAAGCAGACAATAGATCCAAATTAGAACAGTGCACCAAACATAAAATCAAGATGAAATGTTTGTAAAACGAATCTACGTCTCGCTACGAGCACATAGATATGAAAAGAACTCTAATTGGAGCTATAACAAAAAAAGTTATGAATTAAATAAGATTTCCTTTAATAAAATAATATATTAAATCTAACCTCAAATTTTAAAAGTTTAAAATATATTTAATAGTAGGATGAACATGTAGATTACTCAATTATGAATCTAGCGCAACTTGAATGGATCAAAACAGAGTTAAAACGAAGATTTTATGGCCTAAATAAGACTAGTGGCAAAACTGTAAATAGATGAAAGCGTATTTTGGATCTAACCGAAGAAACTACGTTTTCAAAAGAAGAAAACGTATTTTGAATCTAACAGAAGGATTTTACACTTTCTGAAAGAGAAAACGTATTCCGAATCTACTAGAAAGAAACTACGCTTTCAAAATGTATTTTGAATCTAATAGAGGGATTTTAGGCTGTCAAAATAGAAAACGTATCATGAATCTACTAGAAAGAAACTACGCTTTCGGAATAGGAAAAAGTATTCTGGAAGTGCGCCATTGACTGCGGGTTATATTACGCGAAACTGCAGGGCATTTTTGCAAATAAACCCGCCGATGGGGTACGGGCGATCTTGGACCGTTGGATTGAATCTGGACGGCCCAAATTAGAAAGGAGGGGGAGAGAGAGTCACCGGCCGGAGAAGAAAATTGGCGCGGCGGAGCTCCATTACCGACGACGAGAAGCTCCCCGAAGCGCTTGATTTGGGTCCTAGAGGCCATGGTTTGACGAGCCGTGAGCATAGGGAATAAGAGGAGAAGACGGCGAACTCACCTAGGGCCTTCTTGCGATCGACGACGGGTCTACAGCGTCGGGCAGCGCGGCGGCGACAGCGACGGCGAGAGAAGAAGGAGAAAAATCTAATTTACTACACGAGGGATTTTCCAAACTAGGGGCTCCCCTTACGATAATTTTGGTGTGCTTTACCCAAGGGGTTGGTACATATTTATATGGAGAAAAACTCCCCACATCTACATCAACTAGCAATATGGTATAATTGATGTTACACCTTTCACATTTACTAATGGACCTAAATAATCATTAAAATCCATTACTAAATAAATACATAGGCCTTTGAGATTTATTAGAATTATTGCACATGGGCTTTAAGAGTTGGTTGGAAAATGAGATATATTATTTTATTTTTTGGAATTAATTAATTTCACGAATAAAATAATTCTAGAAAAGTCCAGAATTGATATTTAAGCCACGAAAAATACTCCGAGACCTCAAAAAAATTAGGGAAAATTTCTAGAGACACTTTAGAACATGATGAGCCCAAATAAAGTATTTGGAGCTCATGAAAAGATATTTGGAAACTTAGAACATAAAGATTAATTCATAAAGGTAGGAATTAAATTCTAGAAAGAAGCTGGAAAATTCCTAGAGATAGATATGCGTCTCCTAAACGTATTTTTAAAAAAACATGTTTTGCACATAGAAACACAAGGTGTGACCGGCACGAATGCAACAAACACGTTTCTACCTTAAGATTAATTTTAATCTAATGAAAATATATTATTTCTCCTTGTTTTTATGAGCATAAAAATACAAATTAAATCATTTTAGCTCTATTTCAAGAGAAGCAAATTTTAGGATGTTATAGTTATACATCTTACCTTAAAAATTCTTCTAACATTTACTGATGCGAAGTCATTGATAATGGCATCAATATCAATTTCATCTAATAATTTCTTCTCGATGCACAAAGTTGGCAAACCATTTAATCTTTCTTGAGTCATTATGGACCTCAAATAATTCTTCAATAATTTAAGCTTTGAAAAGGTTCTTTCAGCAGAGCCCATAGTCACAGGCATAGTTAATAGGATTTTATAAGCAATGGAAATGTTAGGATAACAATCCACTTCTATGAAAAACTTAAAATTCTCCATAGCAGACGTTAACCTATCTAGTAAAGTAAAATGCATAACACATAACTCAAAAATTCAGTCATTTATATCAACATCCGAAGATAAAGTTTCTACAAATTTAGTGCATTGGTCTTTTAGATCAACACCATCCAATGACTTCGAGGATATTGAATTCATTAGAAATCCAAATATTCCATTGAATGACTAGAGTCCTTGAAATTTGCTTTTCAATGAACTAATTGCCATATCAGCCATAACCAAAAAAATAATTAACTTCAAAATCCTTCTCAACTTGCAAAATAGCTTCACTGTAGTCAATTTCATCAAATTGTTTCTTCCTAAGAGAGCGACGCATTACTAGAAATGATGCCTCTACTCTCATTGCAAGTGCAATTTATGTGGCAGCAACCAGACTATCAACAAACCCATTATTTCTATGCTTTTATAGGTGGGAATGACACCCTAAGGAGGTGCACCAAAGATCCACCAGGAGGAGATCCCGGGGGATCGGTAGAATCACCTTTCCCTCCTAGGATCAGCCAAACCCTAGATGGTGCCATGTCTTTGTGGTCTTGATCTTCCCCGTGTGCCTTTGGTTGGAACCAAATTGGAGTGGAGTTGGCCTTCTGGTCTTTGTATGTGTGTTGGCGATTTGTTGGGATCAGAATTTGAACTTATTCGCCATATTTCATGTGTTTTCCATGAAAAGATTCATGTGACCAAAATTTTCCAAGTACATGTGAAAATATGTTATTTGAAACTAAATATGCATGTTAGCGAGGCTAGGTCTCTATTATTTCTGAGAGAATTGACGGTCAAATTTGGCATTTAGTGACCACTAACAGAGAGACGGAGGGCGATGATGGAAGTCTAGCTATGTGGCGAAGGAGCGGGTGGAGAAGGCTGAGCAGAGAGGGTGGCTACACTAATCAGCAAATGTTCTGTAGATTAGAAACCAACAAACCATCAATGAACCTACATGATTTTTTTAGAAAAATTGTTTGTACAACTTTTGTTTTTTTTTGGAATGTATACATATAACTTTTATGCATTACATTTTATGAGACAAAACTTATCACCACAATTTGTTATCTCAGCCTTTTTAATAGAGATTTCATATAATTTTATAATCAACTTGTCATGACAATTTTTATATAAGACCTTTGCAACCCATTTTTTGTTCATAACTATCAACGGACAAATTTTTCCTAATAATTTCTCAACAAAAAAAAATCTAACTAAAACTTTCTATACCAAATTTTACAAATAATGTAACTTATACATATCTTTTCGTTGTTCAACGTCTCAAAAATTTATACACAACTTATCCAATATAATATTTTTGATTTAATCCTAAAAAACTTTTTTGACTTAAAATTTGTTCATAATATATAGAAGAAAAATTTTAGGTTATGACAGTAAAAATTAAAAAGAAAAAGGAAATAAAAATAAAAAAATAAAAGGAGAGGCGAGAGGGGTGTCACTTACTCGAGACAATGCCGTTAGTCCGTAACTTGTAATCCGTAGGCCCACGAAGGCCCAAGCCCAAACCTTGCCAAAACCCTTGTCCCGTCCTGCTCACTACCGTCTCCGAGCGCCACCGCCGACGCGCGAGAAACCAGAGGAAGAAAAGGCCAACCGATCCAGCAGCGATGGCGGGCGGGGGCCTGCTGGGGGGCGCTTTCTGGGCGACGCGGGCGCTGGAGGTGGTCAAGCGGAACGATTCCCCGGGCCTGCTTTGGAAGCGCATCAAGCTCACCACCACCCGCAAGAACAACGCCAAGAAGCGCCTCAAGCGGCTCTGGCAGGTCGGCTACCTTCCTCCTCTATTACGTTCCCACTACGGTGCTATCCGTTCAGCGTTGTGGGGAGAGCTAATGGGCTCTTCGCCGTCTCTTCGACCCATTCGTGGTTCATGTTGGTTTGATTGTTGCTTGCTGAATCTTCGGCTTGATTTTCCAATGGACTTAGCGTTGTGGGGAGAGGTAAGGGGTTCTTGTCTTCTGGGAGGGGACGACGATGACGAAGTTTACACAAAAGACTGAAAATATTTATCTTAGCCTTACCGAATCGATGTGGGGATGCTGTGTACCCTGTCAGGAACTCGTTTGTATTTTTGCTTTGTTAAAATTAGAACTTGATTTTGCACCTTGTTGGTTTGTTCTTCCTGCTGCTTGGCCATCAATATTAAGGGAAGCTGATAAGCTACCTCCAGGGTAAAACTGGAAAACTTGCTGGTTACCACGAATCAGGTGCAAGAGGTTGCAAGAAATGGTTAATGCTTCTAGATTGGATTATTAAAGTCGACTTGTGTCATTCAGGAGTTGCATAAAAGGTTACAACTGATGATTTGCACATGTTATTCCTGGAACTTGCCACCAAAATTGCCAGCCTTTTTTTTCCCTGTATATGAGATTTTCTCATAATCATGGGCACGTCTGTGCGATAATTGCATTTGTCAACCAATAGGAGGGATCTAATCCCACAAATATCTTTTTTTTTCATTCAGTCATTTACTGAAGCATTCTGTCTATTGGTCTCAAATGTCGTGGACTAGTGTAAATCTTTGAAGTATATGGGCAGTTGAGTTGCCTTTGTGTTAAACTTAGCCTCTAGGCTGGCAGAGCTCGGGTCTAATTACGGTGAAAAAAATAATCTCTATTTTGATGAAAGATTAACCAGCATCTAGCATTAAACACTACTTAGCGGATCTTTAATTGCAGTCAGGGTGTTTCTGTATTTCTGTGTTGTTTTGCACATGGAGTTAATTGCTGGATTGCTGTTTGTCTTCTCTGGCAACTAGGCTTGTGCCTGTGAATTGCTATGTGCTCGCATCATGATCACATAGGCAACAGATTGCCATGGAGTACATCACATCGATACCAAGCTCACTAATAAGATAGTATTTTGGTTGACATTTGTTCACAAAATTACAACATTTCATACATGTTCATGAAAATTGGTGCTGCAGGCAGTCAGAATCATTCACTACCAATAGCATCCTCAGTTCACTGCTTTGCTATACTCTTTGTTTTCTGGATTAATACTGGATTTCTCCTGCTCGTGCCTGAATCTTATTTCTGCAAGCATCAATAGTTGCTCCTAAGTTTCCCTGTTAATCCCTTGATTTTTTTTTAATTGAAACTTGTGTGATTCATGAGTCTAGCTTGTTGCAGATCAGAGTGTCTACTGTCTAGAAATGTTGGCAAAACCTCTTCCATTATACATGCCCAAATGTGACATATATGATACAGGGGAAAATGTTCAGTACAACCCACATCTTCGGTGGAATCCTGAAAACCCCCTAGATAAACATACTTAGGAGCTTTCAAAAAAATCAAAATGATGCTTATCCATACTGCATCTATAGATGTACATTGCCACAAAATTTGAGATTCAAACTCATTTTGTAAAAATTCATACGAAAATAACAAATTTCATGCAGAATTTTGTCTTCTAGTGCATATGCCCCTCAAATTTGTTATTTTCGTATGAATTTTTACAAGTTGAGTTTGAATCTCAAATTTTGTGGCAATGTACATCTATAGAATGCACTATGGATGTGCATTGTTTCAAATTTATCTTAAACGCCTAAGTATATTTTTCTAGGGGATTTTCACAATTCCATTGAAGATGTGGTTTGCACTGAATATTTTCCTATGATACAGTGCAGCCACAAGTGCAGAGTCCTTTTTTGGTGGGATCAGTGTTAATGGCCACTTGTTTGGTTTGATAGATGCATAGCGTCACTGAAGATCGTATGTTTGGAAAACCTAGATTTAGGTCCATTTAACTTATCTTTAAGAAAATCACCATCTGCCAAGCTTAGTTTTGTTACTTGCTCACAAATCAAAAGTATGCTTTCGTCAAGTTTTGATCCTTCTGTTCTATTGCATTTTATAGATCTTGTGTTTCTTTCCCCTGAACACGCTACCTCTGAGCTGGTGCAGTTTTGCTGCACAAGAGTATTGAATGGCCGTTCTGGTCACTTGTTTTCTCTTGATCTTTTCTTTTATTTAGATTTAGATATATGGAGCATAATGCACAATTATTCAAGTTACTTCCATTAGATGTTCCTTACATTTCTGTAACAAACCGATGATAAAAGAGTAAAAGACATAGTACAAGTGTGTTATCTTGCTTCTCTAATCTGATACCATGCATCTTACTAACTGGCTTTAGATAATTTTGGAAACAGAATTGTATGTACACCGCATCATGATTCAGAATCCTTGTGGTAAAGCCCATACATCCAGAGATATTGATTTCATTATTTAGGTTGCTCACTCCTGAGGCAGTAATTATTCATTTTTTGCACCCAACTCTTCCTTTATCCAGTACTATCAAGTTGTCCCGCTAATTGAGTCGGTAATCGGTCACTTGACCTTGATTAGGCTCTATGACTTGGTTTAACTGACCAGAAATCAATTCGTCTGATTAGTCATCGACTAATCACGATTAATCTGATGATTAGGTGGTGGGCGACTAGACAGCATACTGGGCTGCAGCTGGACCACTTGGGCTTTCTTTTTTTTCACCCCAATAGGGTTTCCCTGTACCCACTTGGGCTTGTGCTCTTGCCTCATGGATCTCTGCTTAGTGCTTACATGATACATAAACATGTGTGTACAGGAGTACATGACACTTCTTTCACAAGTAACTGACCAACTGGACATCAAATCTCACAAGAATTTGCTGCTCTAGTGCTTTTATATTCTTGTTGTTTGCTTTATACCGTATAGTATATCGGTTAAATATACAGAACGACTAGGACCGAGGGGCTGGTCAATGACTAATTGCGACTAGTCGGCTGATTGGTCCCATTGCAACTAGGGTCGGCTAGACAAGTTGATAACATTACTTTTATCTGATGTTCAAAAATGCTCAATGGATGGATCTCATGTCAATACCTAAATACCTTCCTATACTAAAGTTAGGAGCAAATACTGTTTCCTAACCTTTAGGTCTGTTCCTTTCATCGAATTTAGAGTTGAACAAAGCTAAATTCTTGGATCTCATATAGGTGTCTTGCTACTCAGAAAGTTAAGGTTACAAATACTTTACCTTTAGGTCTGAAACATTGATGAATAACATGCAATAGTGAACAGCAGGGTTTCCTGCTTGCAAGTTTGATTTGCACGTTTTGGTTCAGTAGTCTCTTGCAGAACTGTCTTTTCATTGTTGCTAGGATCCAGCACTTCATACCGACAAGCAAGTAATATTTTGCAATGTTTTATCACAGAATGAGGCGGTTATAAGGGCTTGTGGTGAATCAGAATCCAAGTCAGGGTCAAACACGGCTTCCACGGCTGAGAAACAACAGTAGCTTGGAGCTGAATACACAACTGGAGCAGGTCCTATGACCTTCTCATGATAAGCTGAAGCCTGAACTATTTCCCCCAGTATTTTGAGTTTGCTGTCCTCAGATTGAAAGCCAAGTGCGTGTGTAAATCTTACTTTCTTCTTTCAGAGGACATCATTGCTTGGTACCACATGCAACCTTGCCCCCTCCTGCTTACATCGTTTTCCATCGCTGCTACAAAGTTTGTCCCCTCCCGAATTCCATCGTTTTCGATTTCGCTGTTTCCATGTTACTTCTGGAAAAAAAACTACTTTTTGAGCTTGTTTTGCTTTCATCTATTCTGCATCATGCCTAGGTCACTCTAACTCCTATTCTGCATATGCTGATATGCTGTATTGTCTGCGGTAACGTAATGCATTGCACCCGTTGCTGTCGTTGACATCAGCTTCCCACCATTTTTCGAAGCTTGCAAGTTTGGTTAAGACATGTTGAAAGAATCTGGTGCCATCAAAGGACAGATGTTGTCCCATGTGGTGTGCTATGTGTTGCATACTCTCAGCATGTGCTGATGTGCTGCATTAACAATATACGGTGATGGTACAAGGAAGCACGCAACGAAACTTGAAATGTCAGCCTGCGTGTGCCGTTTGCAAGCTGTGGGTTGGCGAATGCGGTGGACGGTGGTAGATTAAGAACCGAGACAAGATACGGCATGATATTTTACTTTCCTCATGATGTTATATCAATCTAAATACAGTACATCGTGCCATTCACTGATTGGTACTCTTTTCGGCTGAGTAAATTAACTTTTGGAGTTGTTCTGGGTTAATTTTTTTATGTTCAGAGATTGAATTCATTGAAACAAAAATAGTATAAGTAGATATGATATGAAATATATCTTCATACTATATTTTATTGAAATCATGTTAGTGATGTGTTTATATAAACTTGGTTAAATTTTAAAAGTTTGACTTAAATTAACTTAGTTAATCTGTTTAGGGACTGAGGAAGTAGCACTTTATTCAGATTGAAGGCTGATTTTATTATATGCCGATTATGGAACGTAGGAAAATTCTTTCTAGTATGAATTCAAATGAGCTGTATTTTAAGCCTGGGGCTCAATGGTAAATGGAGAGAAGGTTAAAATTGCAGTGCTAATTGCATGCCAAACGTTGCTATGCTGCACATTAAAAGCATCCCAATTTCTTAGGTGCATCCTCGCAATGTTTTACGATGCATGTTCTTAGCCATGCGTCCTACGTCATTTGACCTTTTTCTTGTCAAAATTTTGTGAAAAATGTGGTGACCTCGTCAAACTTTTGGTGTCAACAACACTTATGCCTAACATTAGCTGCTACAAAGTTACGCACCAACTAAACATGCTTTACTCCTGTAGAACATCCGGAACAACCATAGTTCTAGGATGATTACGAAGTGCAAAAATAATCAAACAATGCATTTGCACAAGTATGGTAAGGTACATTTTGGAGCCTTGGAACTTTCGGCAAATCTTTCTATTGAGACTCATCCACCAAGATACTACCAAAGGAGCACGCACGAGAATGGTTTCTGAAGGCAAAATCAAGCTAAAAGCTAGTGAAGTCAAAACTGTTTTTTGGCCGGAAACCAAAAAAAACTACTAAAATGCGACTTTCTGTGGCTTCATCGTTTAAAGACTCAAGTCCTACCAGAGTCCAGAGAGGCCTTGCTCCCTCTTGGCTGGTAGCCTTTACACGTAAGGCTGTGGTGGAAAAGTGACCGAATTACCTAATTTAATTAAAAATGCAAAGTGGCCATATCGCTGGAACCATCGAGCTATGGGATCCGTGAATGTTTTCGTTAGTGTTAGTAAGTACAAAATACCCACAAGGAAAAGCAGCCAGTAAATTCAGTTTCAAAAGTTCGACGATCTTATGTCTGATTTTCTAAAAGTTTAAGGCTATGCTAGCAGCCGGACGATCCAGATGCCCGCGCATGCTGCTACGTCAGATGGGCCTCGCGACTCCTCTTACTTTAGGTAGTGTTTGGTTGGAGTCAAGTTAGAGTGGGATGATTTCGTCTCTAATTTTTGAGATGGGATGGTTCTATTTTCTACTTGATTGATATGGGACAGGATCGACCCATTTTGTGTTTGGACAAAGGGTCAATAGGAATGGATTGGATAGTCAATTTGACGTCGTTAGCTCTGTTCAGTGAGACCTCCATGTCATTTTTTTTATTGTATTTTTTTAGGAAGAATTCTTTTTTATTATATAAAAAAATCCTCCCAACTCCCCACGGCCCACGAGCTGAGCGGCATCGCATCGCAGCCTCCACGGCTTCGCGCACGCCGCTGCACCCGCCTCAGCGCCCGGACGCACACGTGCCGCCGCTCCCGGACCCAGCGGGCGAGCTCGCCACCGCGCCCCAAGCCAGCGTGCGGGAGCACGCCGCCGTGGCCCCAAGCCCAGCGAGCGGGAGCATGCCGCCGCGGCCCCCGGCACCGCTCGCCCCTATTCGTCGGGTCGAGCTCGCTCGCCCGTGCGGGAGCCGAGCGGAGCTTGACCGCCGGCGCCGGATCCGGCCGCCGCCACCGCATCCGCTCGCGTCGCTATGCCCGTCCGCGGTCAGAACAGAGGAGAGGAAGAAGCATGGCGCCGACTGGAGGAGAGGAAGAAGAAGCATGGCGCCCACCGGAGGAGAGGAAGACGAATCGGCCAGAGACGGCAACTCCACGGCGTCGAAGTGGAACGTCCCCGCCCGTGCTTTTTCTGGGGACGGGGTCGCTCCCATTTTTCACGAATATGCCAGGAATATTCGGTGGGTGGGATGTCCTTGTTCTCTCCGACTCGTAACCAAACAGCGCAGAAACTGGGATCGCCCTGCCCCGTCCCATCCCATCCTCGGAACCAAACACAGCCTTATTGTTTCAGAAACACGCTCCTCCTTCTCCTCCTGTTGCGCCCACCTCTTGTTGCTGCTGCTGCTGCGCCCTCGCATCCTCCTGCACGTCCAGCTGCTGCATGAGAGACGGAAAGGGATCACAGCGCGCGTGCCCCAATACGAGAGAGAGCCCAGTATACGTGCCCCAATGCGAGAGAGAGCCCATCGTGTGTGCCCCAGTGCGAGAGAGAGGGAGGGAGCACAGCGTGCATGCACATGTGTTGAGCCGACTACATGCTCCACCTTGGGGGACCACGCCTGGTGGTGCAGGGGCGCCTGGTGCAGCGCGTGCTTGCCCGCGAGTCAGAGCACGTGGGGAGCAGCTCCTGTTGAAATATACTGAAACAAGGAGAAACAATTAAAACATATGTTTGTAACATATGTGTGTAACCACTGCAACATATCCAACATTCAGATAAAACACTTACAACATACATCTGAAACAGGTGAAACATTTAGAACATACACTTGCAACTTTCAACATAAAAACACTTGCCGCAACAAAAGACTGAAACAGATGAAACATTTTGGAGCATACGGTTGCTACATATGTGTGAAAACATATGCAACATACGTCTGGAAACAGATGAAACAGTTTGAACAAACGCTTGCAACATGCCTCTAAAACACTTGCAACATATGTAACATGTGCAACATCCCCTGATCTACTTTTACAACATCAAGATGAAATAATTGCAACATACATCTAAAACGTCTTAAACACTTAAAACATACATATGCAACATAGGGGAGGGAAAGGTTGGGCCAGTCGATTCCGGCCGTCAAGGCGGGAGCCGACGGCGAGCCGCGGCTTGCCAGCACCACCAGCACCGCCCACACTCGTTGGTGCACTTGGCTTGGCCGGGCAAGACCTGAGCTGCCACGGCACATGTGCCCCAGCGGCCATGGCGGGGTCAGCGGCGCGCCCAATGGCGTTGGGTGACGGACGAATGGCAATGGAGCGAGCGACGCAGGTGATTGTCACACAGGAGCGAGGGTGCGCAGCGCGGCTGGCGATTGGGAAGGGCACGACGTGGCAGCCCGACGAGCAAGCGCTAGGGAAGGGGCGGACGGATGAGAAGCCACGTCGAGCGACGCAGGTGGCTGCCACACAGGTGAGCGGTGCAGGAAGTGAGGGCGCGCGGCGTGGCCGGCGACGGGGAAGGAAACGGTGCGGCAACCCGACAAGCACGCGTTGCAGAAGGGGGCGGACGGATGAGCAGCCACACTGCTTTGGGGCTGAGCGAATAAGCACGAAGAAGTGGCTGTGGGAATAGAGATTTGTTTTTTTTATTTGGACTCGCTCCTGGGAGACACGTCCAGACACAGAGTCACGAACGGACGCCCTAAAGAAGTATTTCAGAAAGTTTCGGGGGATAAAGTCAGACCCTAGATAGTACTGTAGATGGTAAAAACTGTCTTCTTACAATTTTAAAACAAGCAAGTGGCCATGGCGAATCATCGAAATCTGAAATCTGCTAATGCCTTAGTAAGTACTAGTACAATACTCCGTACACCCAAATTAGGAGAAGCGGCCAGTGCATTTTTCTTTTTTGGACGGATATAAATCTGAAATCGGTGATCATGAGTGCGGGCAGTGGCAGCGGCGTGCACGCGGCTCCCCGCTTCCGGGCCATGCGGGATCCTATTTCCATCTCAGGATTCTCGTACGGTTCAAGGGACAAGGGGAAAGTGACAAAAGCAGATGAATCAGTCAGGAGCCAACCGGGGCCACGCGCGCGCTCCCATACGCCTCTCTCAGATCGTCCAGCACGGACCATGACAGCCACGCCAATAACGGCCGGCATGGCCTGGATGGATGCGTCCCGTTCCGCAGTTCCGCTTCCGCCCCGGCTGGCGGCTGTGCCGTCGTGTGTGTGTCGTCGGCGCTGCGAGCAGCATACTCCGTACGCGAGAGGTGAATCGGCGGAGTACGTCGCTGGCCTGGCGAGGTTACGTTCAACGGTTCAAGTCTGATTGGTTTTACGAGACGTCTCTGCTGACTCTGAATGATGGCAGGTGACCAGGTGTGCCGTGTGCGTGTTCCTCGTTTGCGTGCCTGCTGTGCCGAGTGCCGACGCGCGTTTTGGTCAGGTGCCTCAGCATTTATACACTGTAGTGCTCCGTGCTCGCCTGCTCGGCTCGGGCCTTGTTTAGATTGCAAATTTTTGTAATTCGGACACTGTAGCACGTTTCGTTTGTATTTGATAAACTTTGTCTGATTATGGACTAACTAGGCTCAAAAGATTCGTCTCGTGATTTACAACCAAACTGTGCAATTAATTATTTTTTTACTTACATTTAATGCTCCATGCATGTGTCCAAAAATTGATGTGATGAGAGAGAGTGAAAAAACTTGGAATTTTGATGGGATCTAAACAAGGCCTTGGTTCAAGTGGGCAAGTCCATGTGTACCTCGCCTGTCTCTAAAGACTGCCAACTAGGACTCTTTCTGTCCTTAGAGCAACCATAATGTTCAGAGAAAGTAGTCCATATAGAATAAAAAAATAGGTACCAGGTAGCTGATACATTATAGCAGCAGTCCATAGCAAAGAAATAACAAAAGTTACCCATTGCGCTATGGCCAACCCACCAGGGAATTAAAAATGTTATTTTAACTGTTCATCTGACACAGCACATTAAACATACAAGGAGCCGTTGGCTCAGGAAGCTAGCCGTTGGCCTCCTCTTCACGTGCCTGCTTGCTCCTCTACAAAACTAAAGGGCGTTGGCCTCATCTTCACTTGTCTGCTTGCTGCCTCTACGAACTCAAACTTGAAGCTTGTTGCTCAATTCTCAGCACCTGAGATTCACTATAGAACACAACCTTCCAATGGAACCTCCCCCAGATTTTTTTCAAACCTCCTGAATCAGGACTCTCCATCCCAGTACTCATCAGAGGGTAGTGGTCAGTTCTCACCTCCTACACCCCAATCTCAGTTTCCCTTTGAAACATCCAACTTTCTACAAAACTTCAATCCTTTTGGTCCTCCGGGAATCCACCCACCATATGGCCAATCTGCTCTCATATTTCAAGGTGTTCAACAACAAGGGAGTTGGCTTCAAGCACCTCCACCAGGCTTTCAAGGATTTCATCTCCATGAAAGTGTTGGTCCTTTGGATGCAACTGTAGGCAATAGGGCACCATCAGTGCTGCAATTCGCCCATCTTGGTGGAGCTGCAGCCAACACTTCTTCTCATGGATCCGAGTCTCGATGCTCTGCACAACAAGAGAAGCAATCAGTCAACATTGAAGAGTTAGGTGATAGCAGCGAAGAAGAACCAAAGAGGCGTCAACGCATCAATTAAAGTGAAGAAGAAAATGATAGGCTATTCAGTGCATGGACAAAACACTCCACTGATCCCGTAATCGGCAATGACAGGAAATTTGAGTACTATTGGAAAGCTGTAGCCACTAAGTTCAACGACAACGCGCCAAATAATAGCCACAAGAGGTCAATCAAACAATTGAAGACACATTGGGGTGATGTCAAGAGGGATATCACAAAGTTCAGTGGAGCCTATGCTAAAGCTATGAATGCACGCAGCAGTGGGCAATCTGATGACATGGTGAAGAAAGCAGCCCATGAGTTTTTCAAGAATGGCAACAAGGGTAGGTCTTTTATATATGAGTACCTATGGGATGTGGCCAAGGAGATGCCCAAATGGCGCAGAATCATCCAAGAGGAGAGCACACCAAAAAGGACCAAGCTATCTACCTCAGGAGCATACACTTCTTCATCCAACCAAGACACAGAGGGGGAAACCATGAGTAGAGAGGTACGTCCGGAGGGGCAGAAGAAAGCGAAGGCAAGGCTGAAAGAGATAGGAAAATCTGCTGCGCCATCTCCTTTGAGCAGCCAACCAAGTCAAAATATGGTTATGTATCATGAAGCAATGTCAATGAAAGCAAAATCAGCAAGGGCTAAAAAGTATAACACCTATTTGAAACTGCTGGAAATAGATACCTCAAACTTCAATGAAAAAGAAAAAAACAGGCATGAGAGCATACTGGATCAGATTGCAAAAGACTTGGCTGAGGAGTAGAAAAGCAGCACGAGATGCATGTATCCCTAATATTTAGTGTAGTTGTTTTCAAGTTTGGTCAGTGTATCTGTAAGCCTATGTATGTAAGCTTTAAGTTAATTAGTTTATGTATTAGGTTGCATGGTTGTACCCCTAATATTAGTGTAATTGTTAGTATTAGTAGTGTATTTGTAAGCTATTGATGGTTGTACCCCATTATTAATGAAACCAGCAGATGGATGTTGACAAAAAAAACTTGCTGTTGTGGGTAAATGTAGTTGTTAAGAAAAGACAAACATGAATATAGCTGTTGAGAACAAAACAAACAAGAATATAGCTGTTGAGAAAAAGACAAACAAGAATATAGATGTTGAGAAAAAGACAAACAAAAGCAGCAGATGGTTGTTGCATACAAGTGGATATCAGCTACAAATACTGCACTCCCTCATTCACTAGACACCAGTCCACAGCCACTCCCTCATTCACACTCACTGCACTCCCTCATTCACTAGACACCAGTCCACAGCCAGTACAAATAATGTCAACTGACTCAAGTGATTCTACTGAGTCTGACCTTGAAGCACAGATTGAGTCTGAGCTTGAGTAGGAGATTGAAGATGAGATTGAAGCAGAATCAGCTAGGTCCTCTATTCAACGTGGGGGTTATACAAGGAGGTACATCAACAGAGATCATGAAGGTGATCACAACAGACTAGTTGCTAAATATTTTTCAGATAATCCCTTGTACAATGATGATCAGTTTCGTAGAAGATTTCGCATGAGGAAGCATTTATTTCTACGCATAGTCCAAGCTCTAGGTGTTTGGTCTCCATATTTTTGTCTACGTCGAGATGCATTTAGCAAAGTGGGTCTATCACCATTACAGAAATGTACTGCTGCCATTAGAATGATGGCTTATTGTTCACCAGCAGATCTTATGGATGAAACATTCAGGGTTGCTGAGAGTACATCAATGGAGTGTTTGATTCATTTTGTTACTGGTGTTAGAAGCCTATTCAGTGCGCAGTATCTACGCAAGCCTACTAGTGAAGACATCCAACGCTTACTGCAAGTAGCAGAACAACGTGGTTTCCCTGGGATGTTGGGTAGTCTTGATTGTATGCATTGGGAGTGGCAGAATTGCTCGGTTGCTTGGAAAGGGCAATTCACTCGAGGTGATTATAAGGTACCTACCATAATGCTAGAGGCTATTGCGTCTTATGACCTATGGATTTGGCATGCATTTTTTGGAGCTGCTGGTTCGAACAATGATATTAATGTGCTTGACCAGTCACCGTTATTCACAGAACAACTACAAGGCAAAGCACCAGAGGTTCAGTTCACTGTTAATGGGTCACAATACAACATGGGCTACTATCTAGCTGACAGTATCTATCCAGAATGGGCCACATTTGTCAAGACAATCCTCAGGCCACTTAGTGCAAAGCATAAATTGTTTGCAAGCTTTCAAGAAGGAGAAAGAAAAGCTGTGGAACGAGCCTTTGGGGTGTTGCAAAAGCGTTGGGCTATCATACGTCACCCAGCTAGACTCTGGGAACGGGAAGAGCTAGCCAATATTATGTATGCATGTATTATTTTGCACAACATGATAATAGAGGATGAGAGAGGCATCTATGACACACCAGATGATAACACATATGAGCAAGCACAATCATCCCCAAATTTAACCGGGCTTGCACATGGACCAATTTATGGATTCGCAGATGTACTTGACAAAGACATGGAAATTCGCGATCGATCAAGTCACATGCATCTCAAGGAAGATTTAATAGAGCACATATGGCAAAAATTCAGTACACAGCAGCATCAAGCACACCAAGAGTAGAGTCTCAAGGAGTGAAATTTTATAGTTTTTTATGCAATATAATTTTATAGTATTGCCTCAGCTAGATTACGGCTTATCCAATTAATTAAGGATTATGTGTTCCCCTCCAGATGCTTTGTAATCGTATCAATATTTAGGCACTTGTACTTTCTTCCTTTCATTGTTCTCAGTTTGCAAACATAAACTAAATATAGCAATCGTACCAACTGTAAGTCCATGCAAACATAAACTAAATATAGCAGAGATTGGTGGTAGAGATACCTGATGAGGCGGAGGCTTGTTGCCACGCTGGCCGTCTATGAGGTGGCCTTCCGCGAGGTGGACGCGCCCAAGATTTTCGCCCATCCACGCGCCATGGGAGGTGGTCGTGCTGCCAGTCTACGATCTGGCCGCGCCGCCCGTCCGTGAGCTGGCCACGCCGCCCGTCTGCGAGGTGGATGCGCGGGCCGTCCACAAGGTGCCGGTGCCCTAGGTTGCCAGCCGTCCACGAGGGGGCGCGCTCCAGGTCGTCGGGCGCCCGCGAGGTCGCCGTGCAAAGCCACCTGATCTGACTGTGTAGGCTTCATCAGGGCAGGGAAGTTGCACATCCTAGTTGATGGAGTCCTTGAGGAGGTAGATACGGAAGGGCATGGTCGGATTTGGTGGAAGGAGTGAGATCGGGGATGGAGGTGACGGAGGTGGCGGCGGCGGCGGACGGAGCTCTCCAGCAACTTGTGCGAAGGAAACAGGAGGTTGAGGACCGAGAATTTTATTTCATCGTGGGCCCCACTCCTATGGACAGATAAGTCGGATACATTGTGCCTTGTGAAATAGCTATTGCCACCTGCTGTGGGACCCAGTCCTATGAACTGGTTCACCCATATACATTGTTGTTGCTCTTAGAAGAGGGTCGTTTTAGCCTTTGCGTCGTGTCCCAAATTAAATGTCGTTGTAGTGAAGGGCCCAGCTATCGTACCATTGCAGCCTTTGCGTTTGTTGCTGCTCTCTCTGCGAGAGTCCAAGAGACCTTCATCCGCTCGCAGCGCGCTCCCTCCGTTCTTATCTTCTCAACTCCTGCATCCCCTTCAGAGCACCTCTGCGTCTCGGCCACGCGGTGGGATGCGGTCGCGACGGCGTCTCCACCTCGCCGCGTGGCCCGGTCAGCGCCTTCCTGACCTCATCGTCCTCAACCGGTGGCGAGGTAGAGGCAGATCGAGTGACCGACGTCGAAGCAGAGCTGCGACGAGCGCCCATCCTCTCCGGCCTTGCCCACATCTTCCACATCGAGATAGAGAGGGCCGCCGGCGTGAAGGCAGAAGTGGACTAGGCCAGGCGCGGCGGCGGAGAGGGCCGTCGTCGAGCCTCAAGCGTATCCCCGTGTCTTCCAAAGTAGTTGGCACGGAGTCCTTTACAGGGGCATTTTTGTCTTTTTAACTCTAACCTTGGTATGGCGTGCCAGAGTCTAAAACGACTCTCTATTGGGAACGGAGACGGAGGGAGTATAGTCGTAGTCTCTCCGTCTCAAAAATTATAGATCGTTCTATTTAAATAAGTATCAAATGCTATTATAGTTATTAAAGATAGAACGATTTATAATTTATTGAGTACCAAGGAAATCAAAGAGAAGAAGAGCCGCAAATAAATAACAAAATCATCATGTTTTTTCTTTTGAAATATAATAATAGAATCGTCTCGCTTCCTAATATGAGATGATCAACCAAATTCGAATGGTTTTTTAGAGTAAATTACATCATAGGTCCTTAAAATTTTTGTGGATTCCCGTCTGGGTCCTTGAACTTAAAATGTTACCATCTGGGTCCTCGATCTATCTGTCCCGTGCACTAACAATCCAAAACATGCCACACGTGCGCTAGGAGCTGATGTGTACATTGCCACCGTGGATCTTCCTTGCATGGATCTTCAAACGCACACACGCATGCGTGCTAGGCACAGGTGCATGCACCATGCGTGCACACGTCGGCTTCGGTCGGATCTTCACTTGTGTGCCCAGGAGCCACATTGCAGGTTCGGCCGCCTCCGGTCATTGCGCGCGTACAGCACCACGTCCGGCGCCTGGTTGATCCTCCTCCGGCTTCGCGCGACTCTCCGGCGGCGTGCGGCTCCTCCGGCTTCGACAGAACTGGGCGTCGCGATTAGGTATACGTTTGGCTTCCTCTCCCTCCTGCCTGCCGTCTACGCGTTGAATGGCGGTCGTATACATGTGCATGAATATGTGCTGCAATTGCTAGCTTCTTCCATTTAGCATGTCGTGAACACGCTGACATGCATGGCCCTGTATCGTGTACAAGCCCATAGACTTGTTGCTAGCTTCTTTCCCTTTAAGCCAGTAACCGGCCGTATGTACATGCATGGCCAAGGCTTCTAGAAGGTTTGGGACTACGCCGTTGCTGGCGTCGCACACGGTGAAGGACAGCACGTACGGCCGCCCCGGCACGGTGCAGATCACCTGCGCGATGGCGGTCTCGCTCCCTCCTGGCCAGCAGCTCCACGGCGCGCCGGCCCAACGATGTCGCCGTCGATGTACTTGATGGCCTTGAGCGACTCCACCATCCACCCCGGCAGCGGCAAGTGGTCGCCCCCGACCTTGTTGGCGTCGGCGACCCAGGCCCAGGCGTACGAGTCCCAGCCATTGCTGTGGTTCTCACGGTACATGGTCTGCATGGCCACCAGGCCCGACTGCCCCGACGCGGACACGTTCAGCTGCTCCGCCTGCGCGCACGTCCGCGTCGCGCTGAACGTGAGCGAGTCATATGGCGGCCGCATGCTCGTCGACGAGCTTGATGGCCTCCCTGAGATCCCTCTCGGACCCGACGTTGAGCAGGCGCTTGGCCTCCACAGCAGCGGCACCGCGGCTGTGCAACGCATGGCGCTGAGCCGCAAAGCGGCGGAACACGTCGTGCAGGTCGACGACCATGCCGGCGTCAGCGGCGGCCGTGAGGACCGGCAGGAGGCAGAACTCCACCTCCTGCGCGACGACCCCGAATGCGTAGGACCAGAGCTGCCAAGCTTGAGGTCGTCGACGTTGAAGATGCCGCGGCAGAGAAGGTCCCCGAGCAGCACCGCGAGGCCCTTCCCCTTAGGTTCCACGGTGGCATGTCCATGTCAGCTCCTAGCGCACGCGGCAGGAGGTGGAGTTCTGCCTCCTGCCGGTCCTCACGGCCGCCGCTGACGCCGGCATGGTCGTCGACCTGCACGACGTGTTCCGCCGCTTTGCGGCTCAGCGCCATGCGTTGCACAGCCGCGGTGCCGCTGCTGTGGAGGCCAAGCGCCTGCTCAACGTCGGGTCCGAGAGGGATCTCAGGGAGGCCATCAAGCTCGTCGACGAGCATGCGGCCGCCATATGACTCGCTCACGTTCAGCGCGACGCGGACGTGCGCGCAGGCGGAGCAGCTGAACGTGTCCGCGTCGGGGCAGTCGGGCCTGGTGGCCATGCAGACCATGTACCGTGAGAACCACAGCAATGGCTGGGACTCGTACGCCTGGGCCTGGGTCGCCGACGCCAACAAGGTCGGGGGCGACCACTTGCCGCTGCCGGGGTGGATGGTGGAGTCGCTCAAGGCCATCAAGTACATCGACGGCGACATCGTGGGGCCGGCGCGCCGTGGAGCTGCTGGCTGGGAGGGAGCGAGACCGCCATCGCGCAGGTGATCTGCACCGTGCCGGGGCGGCCGTACGTGCTGTCCTTCACCGTGTGCGACGCCAGCAACGGCGTAGTCCCAAACCTTCTAGAAGCCTTGGCCATGCATGTACATACGGCCGGTTACTGGCTTAAAGGGAAAGAAGCTAGCAACAAGTCTATGGGCTTGTACACGATACAGGGCCATGCATGTCAGCGTGTTCACGACATGCTAAATGGAAGAAGCTAGCAATTGCAGCACATATTCATGCACATGTATACGACCGCCATTCAACGCGTAGACGGCAGGCAGGAGGGAGAGGAAGCCAAACGTATACCTAATCGCGACGCCCAGTTCTGTCGAAGCCGGAGGAGCCGCACGCCGCCGGAGAGTCGCGCGAAGCCGGAGGAGGATCAACCAGGCGCCGGACGTGGTGCTGTACGCGCGCAATGACCGGAGGCGGCCGAACCTGCAATGTGGCTCCTGGGCACACAAGTGAAGATCCGACCGAAGCCGACGTGTGCACGCATGGTGCATGCACCTGTGCCTAGCACGCACGCGTGTGTGCGTTTGAAGATCCATGCAAGGAAGATCCACGGTGGCAATGTACACATCAGCTCCTAGCGCACGCGTGGCATGTTTTGGACTGTTAGTGCACGGGACAGATAGATCGAGGACCTAGATGGTAACATTTTAAGTTTAAGGATCCAGACAGGAATCCACAAAAAGTTTAAGGACCTACGATGCAATTTACTTGTTTTTTTATTTGCTAGATATGTGCCCGTGCGCAGTGGCAGAGCCACAGAATATGCCGGGTATGCACCGGCATACCCTGCAAAACCGGCGGCAAGTAATATAAATATACTATATAAATAGTGTATATGGTGTATTTATAAAAAAGAAAAATGAAAAAGCATACCTGGACACCATCGCTTGATGACGGGAGGCCCATGTAACGTGGCCCACTTGGCAAGTGAACCCATACGGTATGCGCGCTCTGAGTCTCCGACTCTGTACACGACGTTTCAGTTTCCTAATTTGAGTACGGAGCCACGGAGGAACACACCGTCTGCGCCTGACACCCTGACCGGGTGAGTCGAGTCGGTGCCGCCCTGGCCCCTGGTGCCTGCCGGCTGCCGCCCTCTGCCCTGCTCTGAATTGGAGGATCGTTGTCTATTTCTTGCACGTCTCCTCTGCAAATATTTACGGTAATTTAATCTTTGCTCTTCAGGTTTTTATAGAAAATTATTGTTTAGCCTTTTGAATGATTCACTAGTCACTTTCGTTGAGCGATATATTTTTTTAAAGTTGATGAAAATGATATAGTCAAGACATTCATGTCCCTTTGTAAGCGTCGAATAAACCGGTGAGAAAAATAGCATTGTAAGTCTCTGGTACTCTTTTATGCCTATATTTGAACTATTTATATTGTATTTAGTGAATGGTCTTAATCTAATCCTTAAATTTATCGAATCATATTGTAAAATTTACAATTATTACCGAATTGCTAAAATGGATTTACCGAATTGTATATGAAAATTTTTGAGCGGCATACCCTACGCTAAAATCCTAGATTCGCCACTGCCCGTGCGTTGCACGGTTGTCAGTATTTTTATGCATGTCTATAGTAACCCACGCGGGTTTGTGGTTTAGACGTACATACTATGAAATCTACAAATCTAATTACATAAAAATATGAAGCCTGTTTCATGATTTTTATCACATGCATCGTATGGATCTAGTTTGTAAAAACCAAATAAAATTGGCTTCCTTTTTTTTGATACATTTGTGATTTATTATTATGTATTTTATAAGTTTGAGTTGCTTTGAAAAGATCTTGTCGAAGCAATAGCAGACAGGCAAGAGTGTTGCTGCTACTGTCCTATGCAATTATGTCGGAAGGACGTAGACCTTCTTTGTTTGGTGTTTGTCAGAATGGAACAAGGAGGCAAAGGTCCCGTTCGCTTCGCTAAAAAAATAAGTCAAAATATTGTTTCGACTGTTTTGTTGTGAGAGAAAAACACTGTTCTGGCTAAAAAAACAAGGTGAAAAAGACAGATTATAAGAGAAACGAACAGGGCCAAAGCAGCTAATCCGGGCTATGGAAAACACTAAAATACATAAATACCATTTTTCTTGTTTTCTTTTCTCTTTTTTTGTTTCACCCACTCGAGTCTAGACGGCCGGATGGGCAGGCAATTTATGTAGTACATAATAATTGATTGCACAACGAGTCTGAGTCGTATTCGTATTCTTGTACCGTATCTGTTTGGAGTTCGGAGGCGCGCGCACGATGGTAGCCTGGACGAAAGCCGTCGGTATTTTTTAGGTAGTATAACAGATTGTGTATGGATTACCAGTGTATGGATTACCACCATATCACAATATGTTGTAAACGGGGAATTACCACATGGCCGATAGCAAATGTCTTTCGGATGCTAGCCACCCACCCCATCCTCCTACTGTCCTGCATGACGCCCTTTTGTTGGTGAGCCCCGTTTGGCCCTAGCGGCTACCATCCTTCCCCTCTTGTCTTCTGCTCTGCCCTTCCGTCCGATCTTCTAGCCCATAGTAAAATGTGTGATTAGGCACAACCACAGAAAAATATATATGCTATAAAAGTTGTGTTTAACTGTTTTGGGGGCCATTGCTTGATTAAAATCGTGCCGGTCCTCTTGCCAGGCTATATGTACCCATGTAAACTGGACTAGTAGAACAGACTACAGAATGAAGGGTTATGGTCATTCCTAGAAATTGGTGGATTACCATTTCAAAAGAGGCTTCAAATCTGTTTCTAAAATTAAAACTTAAGATGACCGGTTTTCATCATATATGTTGTAAACCGGTTAGTTAGCGTACTAACTAATCCAAATTATAAGCTGCAGTCCTGCAGTAATCTAATCAACGAAAGACGTGTTTTTGCGGCACAAAAATGGTGATAACATATATGCTCTGGGACTCGAATTCAATTAGTCCAGCAGTCCGGTCCGTTCAATTCACACACGCCCGGACGCCTGACGCCTGACGCCGTCGCTAGCTAGCTACAGTAGGTATTGCTGACGGCGGTTGCTGCTTTTGCTTCCCCTGTTTCGTTCCCTCCGGACTCCGGTTCCGAAACGGAAAAGGACGTCCACCCTATGTTCGAACACAGCCACAGACACAGAGAGAAGGAATTGAAACCACAGGCGTCGCACAAAACGGGGAGAGAGGGGAGACGAGAGACAGGTTCGCTTTCGTTGAAACCTTTGAAGCGGTCCAGTCGACGTCCGTCCACCGATCCCAGAGACGTTGCGTGCCGCTCTTGCGGTAGTGTCCCAATTTTTTATAATTTAGCTTTTTTTTTTAACAAAATTTACGTTTGATCCCATAGAGACGTAAACTCATCTTTAAACCCTGGGGGTCGACGCCATGACTCATGGCTCCGATGTAACACATCTCGGCGCCACAGATCTTGGCTCCGAAGTGCCTGGCCGTGCACAGCAGAGCATCCTAGGTGGCGTTGACGTGGCCGGTACCTCGGCGCCAGAATACATGGCTCCGAGGTCAACGCCACAGATCTTGGCGCGCCGACCTCGGAGCCACGCACTCTGGCGCCGAGATAAAAAACCACGTGTGGCCGCCACGCTCTCTCTCGTGCTCTATCCCTCCCTCTCTCACGCTCTCTGTCTCTCCCTCTCACCACCGGCTGCCTCCGCTCCACCACAGCAGGCCACCGCCTGCCGTCCCCCACGCGCCGGTCGCCTCCCCGTTCCTCTCCTCCTCCGCCGCCGCCGCCGCCGATGGTGCCCGCCATGCAGCGGCGAGCCGCGTCCGCCTTCGACGCCCCGTCCCCTCCTCCCCCGGCGTAGCGGCACCGGCACCGGCACAGGCCGCCGCCCCCGCCCCCGTTGCCCAGGTGCCCGTAACGCAGCGACAGGCCGCGTCCGCCTCCGACACCCCGTCCCCTCCTCCGCCTCCGGCGCAGCGGCACCGCCACTGACACCAGAGGCACCGGCCGCCGCCCCCGTCCCCCGCACGTGGCGTCTACGACGGGAGCGTCAAGCTCTCGGTGGCGCGGTTCCTGAGCCTGGCTGAGGTCTAGGCGTACACGATCCGTCAGCCGGCGCCGACAGCCCGCAACCGCCTCTGCGCCGGCTCGTCGCCCGACGTGTGGCTCATCACCGCCAACGCCTACTCGGAGAGTCGGAGCTGAGCCTCCTGAACCCGGTCATGGGCGAGCAGATCGTCCTTCCGCCCGTCGCCACGCTCCCGTTCGTCGACGCCCGCCGCGGCGCGGATGGCCGCATCGAGAGCTACGGCCTATGATTCCGCCGCGCCGGCGAGGCTGCTGGGAGGAGGAGCTGCGCCCGACAGGATCCGATACGAGGTCTACGAGAAGGTCGTCGTCGTGTCGGCGCCGCAAAGGATGCCCCCTTGCTCCTGGGGAGGATACGCCGTGCTGCTCATCTGCTAGCCCCTAGGGCTTCTCACCGTCGCTCGGGCCGGGAATGCCAAGTGGACGCTGCTCGACGCCGACGCGCCCGGGCTATGCTGGGTGGACACGGCGCGCATCGTCCTCCGCCCCCGTCCCCGCACCGGTACAACTCTCAATGCAGGTCGTCCTCGGCTCCTTCCTGGCGTTGCGCGCGTGGCAACTACGGCGGCTCGACAAGGGCGAGGTGTCCTCCTCCACGCCCCTCACCTGACCACCATCCCCCGCCCGCCCGCTCGAAGCTCGTCGTTGGCGTCAGTTAGGTTGGTTTATTTGTGATTTGATCTGATGCTGCTGTAACTGAATGAATCCATGGTGTAGTAGTTGCGTCTATCCCTGTTCGATGCCATTCTTTCCGTTCTGTGATATGAGAGGCTATGTGATATGAGAGTTGTCCTGCAGCTTTGATTGTTACCATGCCTTACCTAATCTAGATTGTTAGTTCTATTCTACTGCTGATGTGCTATTACAGTTATTTAGTGATTTAGTGATGTAATTTAGTTATCTAATTTAGGTAGATATTTATTTAGCTAATTTAGATAGATAGTTAGATAGTTAGGTAATTTAGTTATATAGGTAGTACTTGTAGTAGATGTAGTTAGATAAATAGGTGGTTTAGATTAGATACTTATTTATTTAGGTAGAGAATCGAAAACTTTTATATATATGTAATTTAGTTATACCCATATTAGTTAAGCCCGTAATAACTTCGGTGTCGTGCATACCAACTAAATGGACAACGTAGTCACCCTGTATCATGGAGGAAGTGTGGAGGAAGATGAGTTTGGGAATGTCAGTTTTGTTGGAATGCAAAGGGTGCCAGTGATATTCGATGATCGGCCATTGTTTTCTGAGTTGTTTGGTAGGGCTCGTGATGAGCTTAAATGCAATTCAAATGAAGATGCCATCTTAGTTGAGGGGGTACTTCACCATGGCAGGTCAGGGACAATTTTGAGGCGGTTGGTCCCAATTGCATCAAAGGCTCAATGGGACAAATATGTCAAAATTGTCATGAAGAATGAGTTTCAATGTTTGGATTTGGTTGTGCGGAAGTTGTCCAATGATTCCACCCCTCATGCGTATTCACCCCCTCATGGGTTGTCGCCAGCACCAGAGAATCCGGCACCCTTTGAGCCTCTGTTACCCAACCGTGAGGTGGATGTGGAAGATGTGGTTGTGGTGCCCGATGCTCAATCCGCCCCGAATGAGGTTGGTGTATGTCCTGGTGTCCGTGCAGAATATGGGACTGATGATGTTGCTGGTGCCCCTCAGGAGATCCCTTTGACCCAGAATCATCCTAGTAAGTGATTTAGTAACACTTTGGCTTTCCTTATTCTTTGTTCATTCCATTCCTTTGTCTCATTGCTATCCATATTTGTGCTTTAAATGCAGGAGACAATCCTGATAATGATGGTTGTACTCCTGTTCCTCCATCAACTAACGTGGACCCACTACTAGGACAATAATGAGAGGATACTGTGGAGAAGGTGCAATACAATTTGCTATGTGACCACACTACTAGGACAAACCAATCTTTTTAACGGGCCACATCCATGTGTTTGTTTTTTGGTTTAATCACCTAAGGCATGTTAGGGTTAGTCGAAGGAACTATATACCCTTATTTGGCACATGTTCTCATATGCCATTTCATGTGCTTGTTGTTTGCTTCAATTATCTAAGGCATGTTAGGTTTAGTTCAGGACCTCAGTACCCTAGTTTGGTATATGTTATCACATACCATTTCATGTGTTGTGTGTGTTGAATTAGGTAATCCACTACTTCGTTACGTTTTATTTGCATTACATGAGCTCGTTTCACTACCTATGCAATACTAAACTCAATATTATGACAACAAATAATGAAACCAACAACATTATGAAAGGTCCAATAATAGAGCACATTAATCAACATAACAACATTTGAAGTACATGATGACAAACTAAATAACGCAGAACATGCCCTAGGTACGTCCATACTTAAAGTGCATTACATGACAACATAATGCAAAGTCCAAGATTAGACAACATTGTTCATGAATAAATCATAGAACTATCAAGTCATGAAGACTACTGAGTGTAACGAGGCCACTTTCCCTTCCTCTGGACATCGGGATTCTTCTCCATCGCTGCCTTCGCTCGGAACGCACGCTCAAGCTTCCTCTCCTTCTCCTCCCTGTACGAAGCAACACGTCTCCTTTTCTCCTCTTTCTTGTGCTCCTTTTCTAGAGCCTCATCTCTGCGTCTCTTCTCCATCATCTCATTGTCCTCTGCCTCCCACCGTAACAGTTCTGCATCCACTCTTTGTCTTCCGACTTGATTTCAATGTCGATCCACTGCTCAAAATCACAGAGCGATGGAGGGGTCTGCAACAAATACAATTGTTACAAAATAAATAAATCATGCAATACTTCATTTGACACAAAATAATTATTACACAACATCAATTTCTCACCATCTTATTAATGCGGCGCTGACGAAGTGTAGGCTCAAACACAAAATTGGCACACATTCAATACCTCTGCCTATACGTGTCCTCTTCATCGGACTTAGCTACCTTGCAAGGATCACCGCACCAGCACATGGGCACTGGAACACCACTAGTCAGAGGCAATGGATCGAAGGCATTTCCAGTCATCCGGCCATAACTACAATTGAATCAAATTTGTTCTAAGAACCGAAAGCAATGAACATTAAACCCTAAACCTAGGATTTTTCTATTTGTTGCACATAAATAAAAACTATAATATAACACGATGATAAGAGATTACCTTGGCTTACTAGCTTTACGACGCCTTGGCATCCTACCGTTACATAATACAAAAAATAAAAAATCACTTCAAACATTAGGTAATAACGTATCTAGGGTTGCAAAATAGACGTAATATATACCAAATCAATGCGTAAAAAATGATAAGGAGAGAGATGATACCTTGCTCGCGAAGATGTATGGATCAAATCCAAGTATCCAAGGTCAAATTCGTTGATTCAAGAGATTGGACGGGTTAGGGAGAGGAAGAACCCGAGAGGGAGGAGGAAGAAATGAAAGGAGCCTCGGCAAGGGAAACTTGGTCGTGGGTTTTGAATCCATGCTCGGCGCCAGAGTGCGTGGCTCCGAGGTCGGCGCCACAGATCTTGTCGCCGACCTCGGAGCCATGTTTTCTAGCGCCGAGGTACCGGCCACGTCAACGTCACCTAGGATGCTCTGTTGTGCACGGCTAGGCACCTCGGAGCCAAGATTTATGGCGCCGAGACGTGTTACCTCGGAGCCATGAGTCCCGACGCCGACCCCCATGAGGCTTGTTCGGCTGGTATGAAAACACTGTTCACGTTGAAAACACTGTTCACTCTGGTTCGTTATGAGAGAAAAACAGTGTCCCAGCTTAAAAAACAAGCCGAACAAGCCGGCTTCTTGCTCAGCCGAACAAGCTAATGGTTTAAAGATGAGCTTACGTCTCCAAAGGATCCTTCAAAGGACCAAACGTAATTTTTGTTTAAAAAAAGACTAAATTGTAAAAAATTAGACGGTAGTGTCGTGCCGTGCGCAGTGCGCTGCCCCTCCAAGCAATCCATTCCCCAGCCCCAGCGGCCCGGCCCAGCGCTGGCCGGAGAGACAGGCAGGCAGGCAGGTTTTATTCGTGCATTCAATTCACAGTCGCTCGTCCCCGTCGGCGACGACGGTGACCGTGCCACCATCAGATGCGGACGACGACGAGCCCAAGGCCGCACGCAAGCAAACTGCCGGCCGGCCGACCTGGTCGGCCGCGCTCTCCGTCCGCGCCGTGCGCATGCAAGCGCGAGAATGTTTCGTGTGTGGCCGCGGCCGCTTTCCCTGCGCTGCAAGTAACCGTAAGCTTTCGCTCGCAGCAAGCCTGGCCTACCGATGTTTTGCCCCGCCCGGACCCGGATGCATGGCATGGTGCGTCTGCAGGTTAATTTAGTACGGCGCCCCTCCCATAGTTAATTTTTAGTTCCTTTAAAGTTTCAAGTTTTTTCACTCTTTCTCCGTCACATCAATTTTTAGACGTTTGTATGGAGCATTAAATGTAGATAAAAAAAATAACTAATTACACAGTTTAGTTGGAAATCACGAGATGAATCTTTTGAGTCTAGTTGGTCCACGATTAGACAAAGTTTGTCAAATAAGACGAAAGTGGTCCTATTTATCGGGTTGAAATTTTTCTCAATCTAAACAAGGCCTTACTGCTTTTTCTGCCGGCTCTGCCTGGCTATCGTAGCTTAGCTCTTCTCTATTTGGAATGTGTGATTCACGAGGGTTTTGCCACTTGCGCACCGGGGGTGTGGTTCGTCCTTTGGATTATTGTTGGCTACATGGAGTACTCCTACATGAAGCCAGCCCGATGCTGTTCACGAAGCTGACGACGACTCTAGTGCAGTGACCACTGAAGCGTAGGAGCTCGGCCAAACTAAAGATAAAGCACGGCCGTACAAGCTAAGGCGTGCATACATACGTACTCCGTACATACACATCTCCTCTCGACCGATATGTACATGTAACATGCATGGTTCCCATCATTTGGAAATATGGAAAACGCGAGCTAATAAACTGGCTGCTATTTCCTTTTTTCCTTAAGGCCATGACTGCTTATTCGCAAGTTACCGCCAATAGCTAGGTACAGCAGTACCCAACAAATCGGTAGTAATAACCTCACCAGTGTCACCGATCCGGGTTGTTGGTTTGGTCTAATAGTGGTCTCCGATCCAACCTCTGTTTGTTAATGATGAAAATAGGGCAGGACCAAACATTACGCGACACGAGCAAACGTGTTGGTCATCATCAGTACATGTGTGTGTGTCTATATATATATATATATATATATATATATATATATATATATATATATATATATATATATATATATATATATCAAATACCAAAAGGCCCTTTCTTTACTTGAAACAAATAGTAAAAGGCACTCTATATTAATCGCTCCCCTTTAATTTTCCACTTTAGCCTTGTCACCCCGTTCGTCGTCAACGATGTGGCAAAGCGGCGAGTCGCCATCGACCACCCCGGCCTCGATCAGACCTACTCACCCTTTTTAATTTTCGACGTTGCGTGTGCCGCGGGCGCTTTGACAAAAACAAAATCCCGCCAGCCAGCCGCTAGTTTCCGCATGAAGCTTTGCATGACGTACACGTCGATGCAGGGTGTGGGGTGTGGGCTCCTGCTTCACTGTTACGCTGACGGCTGGCCGCGCGCCAGCCAGGCCGCTTCGACTTCGAGAAAGAAACGGTGGTGCAAGAAGAAACCGCAAGCGACCGCCGATGACTTGATGGGAATGATCACTGCTCTTCTGGATGCTCTGCCGCCGCACCACACTGTACAGTACGATTTTTTTTTTCTTTTTCTGATCGATGATGATCCATGACATATCGCCAGCCATATCGGCGCGGTCGTCGAGATGTAAACAATGCACTGGAATGGCAAACGTGTAATCACACGGCGTCGAGGCCAGAAGTCCAGAACAGGAGTACTATATAGGAGGAGCACCCCTTCTGAAAAAGGTTTTGCCTGCTTGGCGTTGCTTTCTGGTTTGACCATGCGATGCGAGTTAGCATCTACTTATATTAATGGTGTGCTATGATCATGTTTCGGAACTTATATTTTTATTAACGGGAGGGTCCACCTGATGATGATTCCACAGGAGGCGTACTATAATGTCCGCGCCGAGAGTTTATGGCCGCCCAACCAATAGCAGCTTTCTCTTATTATTACTGGAGATAAGATATATGCCCTGGCGATTGATTGATTACCTGGGTTGCACGGCAGAGGGCGTCGTTTCTTTGATTTTGTCGAGCTGAGAAGGGCGCTGAGCTCTCCTGAAAGATCACAGCTGTTTGGGAAAAACGCAAAGCTGCGTCCGCGTGGTGAGTGGTGACTCCTAAGGATTTGCAGTAGTCTTTGAAGTGAAGCCCTCGGGTGTCTGACTTTCCTGCTTTTTCAGCCCCTTGGTTGTTTTATTTTGCTTGACAGTCGTTTCCTCTCTTTGCGTGGTGAGTGGTGACTCCTACGACACTTAAAAAACGTCTTTAGAAGGTTTAGTAATAGTTTGGGATCCAAGCCCATACGAAGAGCAAAATGAGTATATACACGAAGAGCAAAATGAGTATATGGAGGGGATTGCGACCATACGAGCTTTCTTTGTGCAGTAATTATATCCCACCCTCTGTCCCAAATTATAGATCGTCTAGGTACATAACTTTTATTATACATCTAGACCTACGATATGTCTAGGTATATAATAAAAGTTGTGTATCTTAAAATTCCCACTACTACAGAATGCTTAACTGCAGCGGGCAATTTTGGTTTCCCGCGGCGCAAACGCGTCTGCCGCGGTGAGAAAGTCACGGTAAATCGTGAATCCACCGCGGCGGGTGCCAGTGCCCGCTGTAGTAAACCTATTAGCAGCGGCGGGCACATTAGAACGTTCGCCACGGTAAAGCTGAGGAAAAAAACAAAAAAAAACCCAAAGCCCACCGGTGAGCCCATATCCCGAGCCCGCCAGCGAAGTCCAATCCCAGCCCGCAACCCTAGTGCCGTCGAGATCTTCGCATCGTCGCCGTCGTCATCCCTGGATCCGATTGCCTCCACCTCTTCACGCCGGATCCAGTCGGCCTCGCATCGGAGAGCCACGGCCCCACTGCCGCCGGAGATGGGCAAGACCGGCCTCTACCTCCCAGATCCACCTCCCTGTATGGAAAGAGAGAGGAAGGAAAGAGGGAGTGAGGGAGAGGAGCTAGGAGAGATGGAGAAAGAGAGTGAGGTAGAGGATACAGCGGTGCCATTACCTCGATCTTGCCCGCGCCGCCAGATCTGCTGTCGCCGGAGGTGGAGGCGGCCCGTTGTCGCCGGATCTGGACCGTGGATCCGCTTCGACACCGGAGAAGAAGGGGAAGGAGGCAGCCAGCCCGCGCGCACCGCGCCACCTCCGCCCTCTTGCCGCCGTGGCTCCACGCGACCTGCGCCGCCACCCCGCGCGCCATCGTCGCCCACGCGACCCGCGCCGCCGTCCCGTGCGCCGCTGTGGCTCCGCACGACGCCGTGGCCCTATGCGACCCGATGTGGCCCCGCGTGACCCATCGTGGCCCCTCGAACCGCCGTGGGCGCCTCCGTGCGCGCCACCGGAGTCGGGCGCCACCGCGCCCTGCCGACGGAAGGAGAGGAAGGACGACGGGGAGGGAGGGGGTGCGACGGAAGGAGAGGGAGGGAGGTGCGCGCGAGGACGACGGAGAGGGTGCGGCGGAAGGACAGGGAAGGAGGTGCGGACTTGTTCGGTCTTCGGTGGGAGGGAGTGGCTGAGGCAGAAAGGGAGACTGGGAGTGAAACCCTAAAGACTACGTATTTATATGTGAAGACGGCTATCGGGCTTCGTTGGGCCTTTTGGGCCACGGCCTTAACCGAGGCGGGTCTCATAGGACGCCCGCCACGGTAAATCCATAGACGTCCGCCACGGTAAATCGATTTACCGCGGCGGGCAAAAATGCTCGCCACGGTAAATAAAAAATGCCCGCTGCGGTAAATCGTGGGATTTACCGCAGCGGGCAAAAATAGGAGCCCGCCACGGAGTGCAAAAGTGAAACGCTGCGCAAAATCGTTTTTGTAGTAGTGTCCAAAATGACCTATGGATTGGAAAGGTGGGAGTATGATGTTTGCACAACAGTATAACATAATAACATCATGGACAAGATTTTTAGCATCAATAATTGAACACAAGCATAATGATGGACATTAACACTGAAGTAGCGATACTAATGCTTATCATTTACCAAAATATGGTTAGAGAACGCCAAAATTAGAAACAAAAGATTGTGTGTATCAGCAAAATGCAACCCCTCAACCATAAGATCCCCGTTGACCTAAAGAGGAAAGAATAAAGCATTCAATTTTAAGCAAAGAATCTAAAAAAAGATCGAAGAGCCTAACCCTAGAATCTGGACAAACAACAAAGAACACAAGTACCATAAAATTGAAACCAATTTGGATGATCAAATTGATGGAAACTGAATGAAAAAAGGGAATCTTTGAAGTTGCTTACTTTGCCTTGATCATGGATGAACACACAGAAGAGCCGGGCTACAAATGCACTGCACAGAGCTGTTTGTGCCCAGCACCTAATTAGTGCTAGCAGTTGTCTGCATGGTCAGTACTCCCTCCGGTTCTCTAAAGCAAGTCGTTTTGGACATCGACACGGTCTTTAAGAAACGACTTTGACTGCAACTTTTTGCTATAAAATATTTATAAAATATAGTCAATATATATTTTTATGAAACTACATTTCGAGATGAATCTACTTACATCACTTTCATATTTTCAAACTCAACCCAAAGGAAATTATTTGTAGTCAAATTTTAAAATGTTTGACTTAAGACAACCTTAAAACGACTTGTTTTAGAGAACCGGAGGGAGTAGCTACCAGCCAGCGAAGTTTGCGGCTTCGCATCAAGGCCTCGAGGGGAGAGAAAGAAAGGACATGGAAGGGCCAAACGGGATAAAATGGAGGGGCGTGGGCCGTGGGAGGCGATAGAAGGCGGCGGTCCGGAGCCTCCATCGATGTTTAGACGTATATGAAGAGTTGGCGTCTCAGAGAGTTGCAATGCTCCTAAATCTTAACATTGGGCTGATGGTGGGAGTTGTAGAGCAGCTATGAGGGCTCCTCTATTGGCTTTGCTAGGTTAGGGGGTTCAAAAATTAGGGCATGGATTTGCATTTTGGCCTAGGTGCGGCCGCACCCTCGATGGCCTATATGTATCCAGCCCTGTCTAATGGTCATCATTATATAGTGGTGGTTTGGCACAAATTTTGCTACTAACAACCTGTTCGCTCGTTGGTTTCAGCCAGAGCTTATCAGCCAGCTAACAATGTTTTCCTCTCACAACAAACCAGCACCAGCCGGGCTTATCAGCCTAGAAACCAACCAGCGAACAGGCTCTAAAACTATAAAAAGGTCGAGATTATGACTTTAAACAAAGCATTGTTGGAACATAATTCATAATCTCACTCTTTTCAATCCAATAAAGTTTCTTTTGTTTCAATCATCATAAAAGGTGTCTTTCGTTTTCTACCAAATAAAATGACTTTAGTACAAATGGGTTTAAGGATATAAAGGTAGAACCTGTTTTCTTCAGGTATTTTTGTCGCCAACCTGTTCGCTTGGTCATAAACGATAGTGGATTATAATCCAGAACAGTATTTTTCTCTCACATCAAACCAGGCAGCAGTAATAATCCACGATCGTTTCAGCCGAAACGAACAGGCTGAAGGTTGGCCCAACTTAAAAAATTGGAGATCACTTAGTAATGGAGTATATCCAAGGGAGAATTCAACCTTCAAGCTTGATTTTATTTAGCATTAAGTGTTGTAAAAATCTAAGCATGGGTGAGTGAATGTAACACTTCAGAAGAAAGCAAAAACAACTACTTTTGGAGTATTACGACACTACACCCTAACAAAGAACACATCAACTGAGAACGTGAAAGCTACAAACGTCTTGTAAGTTAAACATTAAATTAAGTTTTCTATAATGACATACACAAAGACATCTTCAAACACAACCAACATTTTTGTTGTGTTTCTTCTAGAATGTTGCAGTAAATTCTATGAGTGCTTTATATCATGCTCTGTTCATCGCTTAATTTTGTAGGATGAATGCTTGCGCTATAGTAGGATGGACAATGAATTATTGTGCCCAAAATGATGGTTAGGAAGAGAGACAAGAAGCCCATTTCATTAGGTTAGTGAAAAATAAGGGAAGGGTTAACCGTTAACGACGTCTGGGTTTGCTGCACTTACCGTGCTGGTTTGCAGGAGACCACGCCTGCGAGTTGGCAGCGTGCAGAGCTAATGTTGTGGCCAAAAAAAAAATTGGATTACAAAAGCGGCCGCCGATGGAATTGCTCTACTATACTACGCGCGAGCCAAGAGACGAGAGGGGCAGCAAAAATCCGCAAAATTCGGACGGCTCCTATCCCAAATCATCCTCCCTCCCACACTCCTAGGCCGCGCAACGCAATTGGCAATTGTGGCTCGTGCACAAAACGCCCACGCAACCGCCGCTAGTTTATTCAGCACATCAGCAGGTGGCGTACTTTCGTGCGTGCTTGAGTTGGGCACCGAGCGATCCGGGCATCCGGGGCCAGCCAATGAGCGAGCGGGGGGGCGAACCCCCGTCCCCGTCCCGGCCCGCCTCGGCATGATGGCGTCCATCCGACCCGATCCTGCCTGCCTGCTGCCTGCACACGGCACAGCGGCAGTAGTAGGCCCCGCGCCCGGTTCCGTGCAGCATGTGGTTGCTTTGGCCCCTCGGTCAACACGAGATCTGCACAAAATATTCTTGACCGGGACGAGCGAGCCCGTCCGGCTCCGGCCGTCCCGTCGCTCGCCCACGCCACGCCACGCCAGCGGTCGACGAGAGGAAGAGGAGAGAGGAGGCCCCCTACCCCTCGGTCGGGCCCATGACGTTTGACCGCCATCCGCCGGCTGACTTCTCCTCCGGGTCCCTCCCCGCACGAAACCCAACTCGGGCAGGGGCAGTGTGCCCCAGTGGAGGACTGGAGGGTGGGAGTCTCCGGCTCGCCCAAGCAAGCTAACGCTAACCCCGCGCGCACGCATCATCTGCTTGCGTTTCGTCTACCCGGGGACTGGTTGATCCCTGGTTTTCTTGCCCGGCATCCCAACCCCCTCCTCCAGCCGTCACCGCAGTTGGCGGCTCGCCGTTTTGTTAATCGCTGCCCTGCCCTGCTGGAAGGGGCACTTCAAGTGAGATCGATTGCAAGTGCAAGCCATATTAATATATTCTATACGTATACGGCATCGATTAATTCCCTTAAGGCCTCGTTCCAGATCCATTCCTGCCCTTTCCATTTCTTCGGGCCTCGTTCGTTTGGCTAGTTTTGAGGCTGAGAACTATTCCAGCTAATCTATACTAATACAAATAAGCCTATCGATCCGGCTGGAACAATTCCAGGGCAACCATTTCATATTAAACGAACGGGCCCTCAGTATTTTCTATAGCACGGAAATTGTTCCCGCTCAGTAAAGACCGGAAACGGCATAACCGAACGGGCCCGAAGAAAGAAACGAAAGTCCGGGCAATATATTACGCATGGCTATCGGTACCAGACACTGGCATTTTGCGTCTGCTGCCCGCCACTTGCGACGTTGATTGCTTGCTTATTCAACAGGCGCGGGAACATTGACATTACCACACAACCCAACCCAATTTGCACGATATGAGGCGAGTCATTGTGGCTCTCGTGCGCATGGGCTTCCTTCCGTTCCTTGGAGCTTCGTGCCATGATGAGTATGCCAATGACGATGAGCCAGTTGAGATTTGCAGCACTCTCGCACGACATTATGGACGGAGAACTTTGATTGATCAGGGTGGCGGTAGGTATACATTACTACGGGGTACAACTGAACTGCTACATTTAGTTTCAGCATCTACTACGCTCAAGACTCCAACTGAAACTGGACTGATTGACCGACTGACTCTCAGGCCCCTCTCTCCTCTCCCTGCTGCTCTCGCGTTGCTAATTACTTACTTACTCCTACTGACACCCAGATTAGGCACTGCAACAGTTGGCCGTCTGCTTGCTGATGCAGCTTACAACAAAGCCAACAAACAAAGCTTCCCTCTTTCTGTAGCTTGCTTTGCCTGGCTGCCTGCCTGCCTGCCTTGCTTCACGCCAGCCGACGCTGTCTTGTCATCACGCGCCTCTGCTGGTGGTCTCCTGCTCCCGCCCCTGCTGGCGCTCGGGCGACGCGTCCGTCAGGCAGCTGCTCGACACCACGGGCGACGCCGCGCGACGCCGCCGCCCCGCCGCGTCCGCGCGCGCGAAGAAGTCGATGAACCCCGGCCCGCCAGCGCCCGCGCTCTCGCTCTCGCCGGTCTCCTCGCCGTCGCTCCGGTCTTCGACCGGACTCGCGGCGGCGGACGGGGCGGAGCCCTTCTTCTTCCGAAACACGCGGCACAGCACCCAGCCCTCGGCGGGCCGCGACACCGCCGCGTCGGCGTCGCCGTCCTGCGCCGCCGCGCGGCGGCACGGGGCGAGGCCGGCGCCCGCGAGCCGGTACTCGTGCATCACCCAATCCGTCTTGCTCCCCGTCGGGGGCTTGCCCCGGTAGAACACCAGCGACCGCTTCATGCCCACAAGCACGGCCTGGCCCTGGCCCTGGCCGCCCCGAGCCGCCGCCGGGATCGCCACGGCCACCGGCTTCTCCTTGCCCGTGGCCTTCCAGTACCCGGCCCCCGTGGCGCGGTTCGCGCGCCGGCCCTTCACGTACTTGGCCTCCTTGCACGTGAAGAAGTAGCGCTCCTGCTCGCTGAACCCTGCCAGCCACCACCACCACCCAATCCAGCAAAAAAGTCAGCCCCAATCCGAGATCCAAACATGTTTGCCGTCGAGTGGCCGCAAGGTTGGCTCACTCACCTGGGGGCAGCAGGTCGGAAGGATCGTGCGACAGGATGCGGACGTCCGGGATGTCGACGGCGGGCGGCAGCGGGGAGGCCAACGCGCGGCGCCGGAGGTAGTGAACGATCAGCTCCTCGTCCGTGGGCCGGAACCTGAACCCCGGCGGCAGCCTCGGCTTCGCAGCCTCCTTCAACTCCATCGCAATTCGGAAGCGAATGAAGCAAAGTTGTGACCACACCTGGGTCAAATCGATCGACAACTATTTTTTTTTCTCCCGCCCGCGCTGCTCCTTGACGACAACTAACGCCGCCGCGCGCGTGGACACGACAAGCACAAAAGGCGCGATCTTTGCAGGGGGACGGTTGACGGCTCGGGGTTGGCGGTGGACGACTGGTGGGTTACTTGACGCACAATCGAGGGGAGCTTTTCGTTTGCGTGCGTAGTTGAGGGGGAGGGAGGAGGGAGATGCCGGGGATCGATTTATAGTAGGAGAGGAGGAGGAAGGCGAGGAGTGGAGTGTGGGAGGGTCGCAGTCGCAGTCGCAGTCGCAGTGGCGTGAGGGAGACTCAACCGGCCGGCTGGATGGAGGACGGAGGAAGGAGGATGGTGGGTGCCCCCCCTCCGCCTCCGGCTCTCACGCCTCACGCCACCATACGCTCACAAGCAGAGGCAGCGGTGCCTTGCACGCTGGGTTGCTCCTCTTCCTTCGGTGGTTTTTAAATTCAGAGATTAAAATTTAGACAGGTTACATGGAGGTATCACGTCGGAATATTTGATAGGATAGTAATAATAAAATAAATTATAGAAATTTTTAATAATTCGTGAGACAAATTTATTAAATCTAAGTAATCCGTCATTAGCATATATTACTGTAGCACCATATTATTAAGCCATGGATTAATTATGTTTAAATAATTCTTCTCTTAAATTAATCGTAATCTATGTAATTAATTATTTTTCAGTCTATATTTAATGCTTCCTGTGCTCAAACTTCGATGACCGAGAGTAAACTTTAGGTGAGGAATTACGTAAGGATTTAGTTTCCTTAGTTTTTCCCTTTGCGAGCAGCTGTGCCCGAATTCTACGTCTCTGCTTGCTTGCTGCGGCCTGCGGCTGCAGGCGAAGCGATGCAACGGATGCAGGGCTTACGGTTTGGTCTGGCCAAAGGTAGTGCTAGGGTGCAGGGCTATGGCTACGGACCTCTAAAGAATCTGCTTCTGCCTGGCAAGCATCAAACTTGGGCTCACAAGCCAGACCTTTGGCTTTCAAACGGAACAGTTTTTACCCTGATCTTGATGCTCCGTTTCCTTAAGAAAAACAACATTTTTTTTGTAAAAAGCAAGCGAAGAATCGACTAAAAATGGATGATCGCATATGCCCTGTTCGCTTGGCTGATAAGCCATGGTTGAAAGTACTGTTGGCTGATTTGTTGTGAGAGAAAAATATTGTTCGTTAACTGAAAAAGTACGGCTTATAAGCGAAGCAAAGGACGATTGCAGTTTCAGAATGTGATGTCTGATTCTGGTTCTGTCATAGGTACAAATAGCAATAGCAATTTCAGAAGGTGGTATATGGTTCTGTCATCATGTCCTATGTGAGTATGAAGTTAAAAGTTGTTTGAGACTGAACTGATTGGATTTCTCCAGTATCAGAGCGACAATTTAGTGACATTTTAAAGACTGAACTGATTTATTTTCTCCAGTACAGATAGCAATTTGTCTCCGGTTTCAGAGTAGTGGCAATTTAGATTGGAAATTAATACTTGTTTGTTCAATAATACATGCATATATGAAGAATAATGGGATTATTGTTTGTGCAACGCAAGGCAATGGGCAGTTACACTTTTTTTAAAAAAATATTCTTGCTGCTTTGCAGCTGTTGCTTGTTCCTGATAGCAATGCATTGCTCTGCAGCTGTGGTGTTTGCTTCACAGTGAATGCATAGTATTTATTTTAAAAACCAAATGATTAACCTTTGCTTGAAAGAGTTATGAAGTTTTCAGCAGTTCTGTCATGTTCTCGAATTTATTTCCTGCATTTTGTAGGAGAGGCTGAGGTCACTTGAGGCCATGGGTATGCATGAGTCAAGTCTGAGTGTCACTGCAAGTCCGGAACTCTTAGTTGTAGTGTCTGATTGTCACAACAAGTCGGAACTATGGTGTTTGTTCTACATATTGCCAAAGATATTCTCAGATTCGGACAGGCACATTTTAATATTTGTTTCAAGTACTTGCTCTTAGATTGCCACATTTTAATATATTTATAGTCCCTGTGAGTGAAATGTATACCAGAAAGTGTGGATGATGTATTGCATCGCTGTGAATGAAATATACGTATGCCTGAAAGTATGAATGATGTATTGCAGCCCTGTGAATGGGAGATGTCATTCCTTTCAATCATGCATGTTGTTCTGAACTTAGTACACCTGTGCAAATGATCAAATATCTCTTCTCAGACCGCCTGCTGCTGTTACTGCTGATGATGTTGATTTTGGTCCATGTCCATCGGCTGCTATTGCTTGTGTAATCCTTGGTCGTCCACAAGTCCATACAATTTCAATTGAACCGATATGCTTGTGTTGATTGTGTTGGCACGCGAAATTGATCCGCGTAACAGCACGATAACTATCGTATTTTCGCAACGACGAGCGATTGCTTTCCGAGCAAAGCAACAAAGGATCCTCGCTTTCGTGGACGGGAACCGACCGTTTTTCAGTGCAAAACGGCAAAGATGAACCAATCCCTGAGCTAGCTAGGGTTCGGCAAGACTACGAATTACTATGCTGAAAAAATGTAGATGTATTTTTGTGTTTGTCGATTGGCTGGAGAAAAAAAATCGGCCATGGCCTTAAATTTATAAGGCACGCAGGACTTTGCGTACGGGAACAAGACTCCAAAACGCCGAATAAGGCTGGACCTTCTTAGTTCGGCTGCCATAGGTGGTACGCTAACCTATTAAATCTACTACCAACCTGCAACACCTGACCGGAATACTCGTGCACAAATATTCATTTAATTGTTTAGTTACAATGCGTCCAATAAAATATTCCGGCCAGATACCTGAGATCACGTACAAGTCATTTTGTACTCCACAGCCACCTTCGATGCATGCTTAATCTTTCCTTAATCAAGCACCTCAATCATGCAAAGCTGATATCTTTTCTAATCCTCCTTGCTTCGTTTAGCTCTGCACGATTCCGAAAAGAACTCCTCTGGTCAGACAATTAACCTATGCAAAATCTTTTCTTGACCTCCTTCCCGTTTCTTCATTGCTTTCTTTTTCTTCACACGTGCACTCCATGATGCATCAATCTGACGTCCGGCCTCCATATGCACATACTCTTGACCTGTAGCATGTCAACTAATTTTGATTAATTATCAATAACCTATATAATTTGGCCGATCATGACATATTTCCTTAGCCAAATTACACCATCAACACATGCCCCCCTGTTTTCGGTACAATTGCATTTTACCGAAAATAAAAGCAATCAATCATTTTACCTCCGGACTATGTTAATGGCTTCACTGGCCACACCATTGCTCAAGACGATGTCTTCAAAATACATCGGCCAAATATTTTCTTAGGGCGATGTCCAAAAAATACATGGGCCAAATATTTTCCTTAGGGCGATATTTATATAGATATATCGGCCGTACCACTATCAGGCCTCCTGCCACACACCAGGATAGTACTTCTTCAGATATTTCACATTGAGCGCTTTAGGCAACCTCTCTCCCTGCAAAGATTGTACAAAATATGAATTTCCATGAACAATCTCTACAATACTATATGGTCCTTCCCAACTCGGCGACCATTTGTTGAATTTATTATTTTTAGTTCCAAGAGGCAAAATCGTTTTCCATACTAAATCTCCTATCTGAAACGATTTTTCCCTAACTCTTTTATTATAGGCCTTAGCTACCCTCAATTTCTCCTTTTCAATTTCACGTAAGGCCTTTAATCTCTCCTCTAGAACCTCATCTATTCTGTCCATCAGCAGATTACTGTAATCTACAGCCGACAAATCATTTTGTCTGGCTACTCTAAGAGCTTGTAAATTAATCTCCACAGGTAGCACAGCTTCCTGTCCATACGCTAACTCATACGGTGTCACTTGAGTTGCTCCGTGCTTAGATATCCGATGAGCCCATAAAGCTTCCGAAAGCACCTCATGCCACTTTCTCGGATGCTCTTCAATCTTTTTCTTTATAAGCTTAATCAAAATTTTGTTGTTAGATTCGGTCTGTCCATTAGCTTGAGCATAATAAGGCGATGAATTTAACAACTTAATTCTAAAAGATTCGGCAAATTCACGAAATTGGTGAGACATAAAAGAAGCACCTTGATCAGAAGTCAAAGTCTGAGGAATACTGAATCTATGAATAATATGCTCCAATACAAAATTAATCACTTCTTTATGAGTCATATTTTTTAAAGGAATTGCTTCAGTCCATTTAGTAAAATAATCTGTAGCTACTAGGATGAAGCGATGACCTCTAGATGAAGCAGGATGTATTTGACCAATAAAATCTAAACCCCATCCTCTAAATGGCCACGGCTTAACAATAGGGTGCAACATAGCCACAGGCGCTAACTGTATGTCTCCAAACTTTTGACACGCTTCACACCCCTTATAATATCGAAAACACTCTTCTAACATAGTCGGCCAATAAAAACCCGCTCTTTTCAATAACCATCGCATCTTATGAGCCGACTGATGTGTCCCACATATTCTTTCATGTACTTCACCCGTAGCTATTCTAGACTGATCAGAACCCAAGCACTTCAAAAGTAACCCATCTATGGTTCTGCGGTATAATTCATCATTTAACAAAGTATATTTTAAAGCTTGATGCCGAATTTTCCTATCCCTTGTTTGACTTGGATCCTTTAGATAATTAATTATAGGGCTTCTCCAATCACCAGGTTCTTACTCATTTACAGATTTGGTTATTTGTGAACCCTGTACCAAATCTTCTTTGCCATGTACTGGTTGCTGCTATACTAAACTAGCACCTGATGCACCCTGTACCCCAAAACTACTAATATGTTCAGCTCTAGAACTCTCAATTCGACCCAGACCCGAACTAGCAACCAGATCGGTCTCACTTTCGACAACAGCTAGCATCGGTTTTTTTATTATTAAAAACTTTCCACTAGTAACCTGGTAACTAGATGCTTGTTGGGCCAAATGATTAGCTCTAAAATTTTCTTCTCTAGATATATGGCTGATAGTAAAAGTATCCAGAGATTTAATTATATCTAAACATCGGTCCAAATAGCTATTCAGCAACCCATCAAAACATTGAAATTCTCCATTAATCTGCTGAACTACCAAAAGAGAGTCTCCAAAAGCATCTATATCCCTCACACCCATATCAACTAAACTTTGCAAGACGAACAATAAAGCTTCATATTCGGCCTGGTTATTTGTGCAAGGATATTCTAAGCGAACCGATGTTTCATAAGCTACATTATTTGGTGAAATCAAAACATTACCGATACATTGTCCATTTCTACAATCCATCAAAATAAAGTTTCCATGAGCATACACTAATATGGCAGACATCTTCTTCATCTTTAATCCTATGATCAACAATAAAATCGGCGACAACTTGACCTCTCATAGCACGCAACGATTCATACGATAAATCATATTCCACTAATGCATAAGCCCACTTTCCAATTCTACCACTAAGAATCGGCTGTTGCAACATATATTTAATCACGTCGGTTTGGCATGCAACTATACAAGTACTAGATAGCAAATAATGCCTAAATTTGGTACATGCATAATATAAAGACAAGCGTAGCCTTTCAATGAACACGTACCTACTCTCTGTGTCCAGCAGACGGCGACTCACATAAACAATGATATACTCCTTCCCGCCGTCTTCTTGTGTCAAAACTGCATCAATCACCTTTTCTAGTGCAACAATATATAATCTGAACGGCACACCAGACTTTGGCGCCCAAAGCACCGGAGGACTCAACAAATATCTCTTTATATTATTAAAAGCATCACGTTGTTCTGCCCCCCATGTGAATTCGGCTTCATGCTTTAGCCGAAGTAAAGGGATAAACGATTCAATTTTTCCTGCAAGGTTAGATATGAATCGTCTCAAGTAATTAATTTTCCCTAACAACTTTTGCACATCCGTCTTACATGTAGGCTCCTTTAATTTCCTGATTGACTCTACACTCTTAGGATCAATCTCTATGACATGCTCATGAATTATGAACCCTAAGAACTTGCCAGCCGACACACCGAAAGCACATTTGAGGGGATTCATTTTTAACCTATACCGGCGCATTCTCTCAAAGGTTAATCGTAAATCGGCTAAATGATGATCAAACCCATCCAATTTAACGACAACATCATCCATATATATTTCTAATATAATACCCAAAAGATCATGGGAAATCAAGTTCATAGCACGTTGATATGTAGGGCCAGCATTTTTCAACCCGAAAGTCATTATGACCCACTTAAATAAACCAACAAAGCCGGGGCAACAAAAAGTAGTCTTAGACATATCCTCTTCGGCCATAAAGATTTGATTATAACCGGCATTACCATCTAAAAAACTAATCACTTTATGCCTGGAAGCATTATTAATCAACATATCGGCTATAGGCATAGGATATTCACCTTTAGGAGTAGCCTTATTCAAGTCTCTAAAATTAATGCATACTCTAATCTTCCCTGTGTTTTTCTTCTCGACAGGTACAATGTTAGAAATCCACTCAACATACCTACATGGCCGAATAAACCCAGCTTTCAACAACCGATCAATCTCTTCTTTGATGCGGTCATACAAATTAGAATTAAAATGTCTAGGGGGTTGCTTATGTGGCCTAAAACCAGATTTAATAGGTAACCTATGCTCAACTAAATATCTACTCAAACCGGACATCTCAGTATAATTCCAAGCAAAGCAGTAAATAAATTCTCTAAGTAATGCACATACCTTGCTTTTCTAATCGGCCTCCATATTTGCATTGATGAAAGTAGGCCTGGGAACACTTCCATCACCAATATCAATTTCCTAAAGTGGATCAGCCGATGAGAACCCCTGTCCAAGCTTTTCCATGTCACCAAAATCTTCGACAGTTTCATGCATATCATTCTTACCAGAACGATATTCCTCGGTACGCCTCTGCAACCACTTTATACTATCTTCTTTATTCATTGTTCATAGAGACAAATTATTAAGCCAAGCTATGCAAGCCAGCTGTACCTTTATAGGAACAAAACCATCCCTACCAATAGCAACATAATAATCATAATCTGATAAATCCCTTCCTGTCAAGCACTGCATCTCACCATGTCGCCAATCAATAGGAGCATCAGTTAAAGAAATGCAGGCTGAATTATCTACTTCAATTACCTCTACATCATCTCCAACCCACTGAATCACATACTGATGTAGAGTAGAAGGGATGCAACAGTTTGCATGTATCCAACCACGTCCCAAAAGAATGTTATATCGCCCTTTTACGTCAACAACAAAAAATGTAGTTGGTACTGTTTTGCTTCTGACTGTGCTCCATAGCAATAACACCTTTCGCTTCAGACAAATCTCCTGTGAAACCACTAAGCCCCATGCCGGTCCTCATCAATTCACTCTCCTTTCGGCCCAATTTAGTAAAGACCGAAAAAGGCATAACATTAACCCCAGCACCTCCATCAACAAGCATGCGGCCAATAGGCTTACCATCAATATGTCCCTTGATGTATAAAGGTTTTAAGTGCTTCTAGGGCTTTTCTGGCTTCTCAAATACAACACTTTTAGGACCAAGAGCAAGCTTTGCAACTTCTATTTCAGGTGCATGAAATTCAGCAGGTAAAGCAAAAACCATGTTAACATCCATAGCAACAGGCGTGCCATCTTTGCTCTCTGAGTTCACATCAATAATCATATTATCGTCCTTAGATTTCTCCTCCTCCATCGTGATGCGCTTTTCCTTCCAAGTCATCTTGGCAGGCACCATTGGTCTAGCTCGATTAAACCATTCATCACGCTGCTTCCCTGCTTGCTCTTCCTTAATTTCTAGTGCTCACAGTCGCTGCACTCTCCGTTTCTGTGTACGAGTGAGTCCTCTCGGGCACCACTGAGACTTTGGTTTAGTCCCCGGCGCAACCGTTCTGATCCTGGCGCCCCCCAAACTCCTAGCTCTGTGCTGCAACGCTACTGCTCTCGGCTTAAACACAGGGCCTCTGGAATAAAAATTGTTCTGCTGCACAGGCATTTGAAAGTTCGGCCTCCTGTTCGCATAAGGCATGCCTCTTGCATTTCTGCCACCGCCATTTGCTGAACTACAATGCTGAGACACGCCTTTAGAAATTCTTGCGCTGCTGCTTTGCATGTTCAGTTTATTAGATGTTTCAACCGTGCTAGTAATTGTAGCTAGTGTTTCCTCTGAACGACTCTGTTGGCCAAGCTCTAAACTGCTACTAGCCTCCCCTGAACCTGTGACTTCTTTCTGATCTGAATCAGAGCACAAACCAATTACTATTTTCCCCTGATGTGCACATGCATCGACTTCCGATTTATCAATCACCATAGTACCTATTTGCAGACCATGAACAACACTAGAACCATTTGGACCAGTTGTCGGTTGACGAGTTCCAGCCATGTCACGTAAATCCACTGTTCGCTTAAACGGCCGTTTAGCCCATTTACACACCGTTTAAACGCTACACGGTGGTACACCGTTTCCGTTTAATCGGTTGTTTTGACCGTTTAAATGGCCGTTTTCCCGTTTAAACACCCGTTTTGCCCGAATAATGGGCTAAATGGTAGGTGACCGACTGTTTACCATTTAGCGTTTAGGATAACACTGCGTAAATATAAATTATTCGTGCGACCTCCAGGCTTGACTGGCACCCACACGGATTTGCGCCCACGAACAAAATTCTTGTTGCCTGCATTGTACCTCGGTGAACTGCTCCATGCAGATCCTTTCCCTTTGGATGATCCAGCTTCGGCTTCCCTGTGCAAATTAACAATTCCAGAAGCTGAATTCTTGCGGCCACCATGCACCACAATGGCATCATTTGCCCTAACCTCCTGATTGAACCGAGGTCTTGTGCCATAAACCTGCTGTCCAAACACAGGTCCTGATGCCGCCCATCCAGGTTGATAAAAACATTCTGGCCTAGTAGGATGTGGTACCCAAGGATTAAAACCATATGGAGGAATTTGTGGATACATTGGAGGTGCACAGCCCCAGAATGTTGGCCCCATTGGAAATTGCGGTTGATGAGCATATGAATTTCCTTGTCTATAAAGTTGACCACAAAAACCATGTCCAGAAGGAGATCTAGGATACTTAGAACCTCCTAGCCGATTAAACACATTGTTGGCCTTCTGTGATACATATTTGTCCAACAGGTGTTTAACTGTCGGCCTTAACTTTGGAACCTGTTTCTTGCCTTCATTGACTTTCCACACTCCCTCTTCTGGATTTTTTGGCTTGATCATCCTTGGAGCAGCCCTGTTATCAACAATAACATTTTTCCTTTCAAGGATTCGGCCTGATCTGAACGAATGAGCACCTTCTTGTTCTCAAAGTCAATCATATTGATAGGAAACGGGTCACTATCAAGCTTCATCTTAGAACCTTCTGTAAATGTCAATCGTCTGTCATTAATGGCCGATTGCACCTGTCGACGAAACACGTTACAATCATTAGTAGCGTGAGAAAAAGAATTGTGCCACTTACAGTAAGCTCTTTTAGCCAATTCTTCTGGAGGCAGAATTACATGACCTCCCTTTATTCTAATCTGGTTTGCTTGCATCAAGATATCAAAAATTTTATCACACTTGCTAACATCAAAAGTATACTTAATTTCCTCTCTTCTAACAGGTGTAGGTTTCAAAGCAGCACATACAAAAGGTTTTGACTTAAGTGCTTGTACCCATTCGGCTATGCATACATCAACGTCATCATCACTAGCCGAATCGCTATCATAACCTACAACATTAACCGTAGGCTTTTCCTTGTCTTTGTTTTTATTATCCCTAAACCAGCCATATTGTTTAACATCTTTAGCACGGTTTTCCTGGGCCAAAGCCTTTTGTAAAACTTGATTAATATCTTGAAAATTCCTACCCTTCTAATCTATCCTTGATATGAGCAAGTAAACCCGAAAAAGCAATATCGGCTAAATCCTTTTCGGCAATGATCAAACTAAAGCACCGGTTTTTACATCTCTAAACCGTCGAATATATTCAGAAACCGATTCATTGTACTTTTGTTTAACCAATATCAAATCAGTAAGCCTAAGTTCAGTTTCACCACTATAAAAATATTCATGAAATTTTTGTTCCAATTGTGCCCAAGTTACAATGGATTTAGGAGCAAGTGATGAAAACCAAGTAAATACAGTACCAGATAATGATAAAGGAAATAATTTCAATTTATAAACATCTGATGTACCAACTTCAATGATTTGTGCTAAAAATTGTCGTATATGCTCAAAAGTGGACCTAGCATCTTCCCCCATAAATTTAACAAAATTTGGAATTTTGAAACCATGTGGGTATGGTGTTGAATCAACATATTCAAGATAGGGTTTTTGATATGCACGAGCTTTACCTTTAGGTTCTAAACCAAGTTCTCTAAGCACATTAGCAATTTGGTCTTTAAAATTCTAAAGAGCTAGTTTGCGGCATAGATGCAACATTGTTGTGTAATTGTAACTCCGGCAAAAAAGGTTGAGCTTGCGGTACATGTTGCGGAGATACATTAGGATACATATTTGATACCGGCCCATAAGGAACCCAGGTACCCATAGACGGCAAAGATGGAGCAGTATATGACGCCGTCTGATAATAAGGTTGTTGCAAATTAAAATTGACAACTCGGTTGCCTACGGTCGATGATTGTGGAACCGAAGTTATAACGGCAGAATTAGAAGCACTATGCGCAAAATTAGGTGCAAAATTATTGGCTGAATTGTTAACATAATTTCGGCCACTTTGATTACCACCTAAGGTAACATTAGGATGCACATTTGGCAGCTCTGCCGAATTAGTATTTTCAAAATGCACAGGCTGTTTTTCGAGATGTTCATCCCTAACTTGTAACACTGCTGAACGAACTTGTCGAGGTAAACTATTTACGATATCTTGATTAAATTGTAATCTAAACTCATCAAATTTACCAAACAAAGAATCATTCATTGTGCTTGTCAGATTTTCCATCTGTGCGCCATATTTACTAGCTACCCATACATTAATTAGATGACTAATTTCTTCAGCGGAAGGTGATTTACTTACATCGGTGCTAGGTGAAGCGGAAGAGACTGGTGCAGCTACCTTGTTGACGACACCGTTCCTCGTCTTTTGAAAGCCTGCTAATTTTCTCTGTAGACTCTCCAACCTCTCTTCCTCGAGCTCCTGTTCAATTTCCCGCCGTCCATCTTCAGATAGGTCTTCGAGCATAACGGCGATGACATTGTCGGGGTCGATTGCACTACCGTCCTTGGGGTTGTTGTCCATTGCTTGTTTCTTCTTCCCCAGCAGAGTCGCCAATTGTGTTGGAACGCGAAATTGATCCACGCAACAGCACGATAACTATCGTATTTTCGCAACGACGAGCGATTGCTTTCCGAGCAAAGCAACAAAAGATCCTCGCTTTCGTAGAGGGTAACCGACCATTTTTCAGTGCAAAACGGCAAAGATGAACCAATCCCTAGGTAGCTAGGGTTCGGCAAGACTACGAACTACTATGCTGGAAAAACGTAGATGAAAGAAAATAGATGTAAACCGAATAAGGCTGGACCTTCTTAGATGTAAACCGAATAAGGCTGGAAAAACTACTATGTTTGTCGATTGGCTGGAGAAAACAATCGGCCATGACCTTATATTTATAAGGCACGCAGGACTTTGCGTACAGGAACAAGACTCCAAAACGTAAACCGAATAAGGCTGGACCTTCTTAGTTCGGCTGCCATAGGTGGTACGCTAACCTATTAAATCTACTACCAACCTGCAACACCTGACCGGAATACTCATGCACAAATATTCATTTAATTGTTTAGTTACAATGCGTCCAATAAAATATTCCGGCCAGATACCTGAGATCACGTACAAGTCATTTTGTACTCCACAGCCACCTTCGATGCATGCTTAATCTTTCCTTAATCAAGCACTTCAATCATGCAAAGCTGATATCTTTCCTAATCCTCCTTGCTTCGTTTAGTTCTGCACGATTTCGAAAAGAACTCTGGTCAGACAATTAACCTATGCAGAATCTTTTCTTGACCTCCTTCCCGTTTCTTCATTGCTTTCTTTTTCTTCACACGTGCACTCCAGGATGCATCAATCTGACGTCCGGCCTCCATACGCACATACTCTTGACCTGTAGCATGTCAACTAATTTTGATTAATTATCAATAACCTATATAATTTGGCCGATCATGACATATTTCCTTAGCCAAATTACACCATCAACAGATTGAAGCAGCTGACACTAACTGGGAGGTTGTTTGACAGTCTGAGAAGAGAAATATGACATTATACTGGAGCTGGGTATTCATTTGAGATCACTGTCTGCTGCTCTTCGTGGGGTCGAAGCTGAAGTGTAGTCTGGACAGGGGGTGTAGAGAGTGGAACCTGAAGATTTGGTCCTGAATCTCCCTGGTTTTGATCTCCTTCCTGGACTGCAAAGCCAGAAGAAGCAGATAACTGCACTTGAGCGGGCAGGGCCCTGCTGCTGAACGTGAGTAGTCTAATTTGGATATGAAGAGTCTTGATTTAGATAGTTTATTAGGGTAGTCTAGTTTTTTTTTTTCGTGAAATTCATTTTCAAGAATAGCTAAATCACTAAATTTGGATATTCCTTTTGGCTAAGCTCTTGGAGTTGCTCTCAGCCACTGATGACCCACGTCTCAATTTCTGCAGCATTTTTCTCTTTTATATATACTAGTAAATATGTCGTGCATTGCTACGATAAATTTTAAAATTCATTAATTTTTATCTCTCTCCATTGTTTTCAACCGTGACTTTGAATTTGACCCTTGATTGGGAACTTATTTGTTTGATTAGATATATCACGGCATCAACGTGGAATATGTGATCGTTCAACAATAAATATGCAATAGAATATGTTGGAAATTAATAACCAATTCGTCAATATACTGTTTGAACTATATGTGAGTATGCATTATGACATACTTTTCATTTTTTCATACATATTTTATAAAACACTTAAAATATCAGATCCAAAGTATACATCTTTGTGTTTAATATCTGACGTGCCCGTGCGTTGCACAATACCTAACTAGAACAGTGCACGGCGTTGCCGCACTTGGAATGTGCCCACACATTGTTTCTAGGTTTCGTAGTTTGACCATATTTTAATTTAATTTAATGAAATGACAATTGTAGGCCAACTAAAAGCCCAGTAGCAGTTGGGCTTTCCCTTAACATTTTTGTAACAAGCTGAAGCACCGGTCATGGAGTATGTAATTTTTTATTTACCTACACCCTATCGGTAACTCTCCAGAGTTTTTCTGTATCGTGAAAAGTCCAAAAGACACCGGCTTGTAGCATCACTCATGCCGTTAGATTGTCATCCAACGGTTCAGATTTGTCAGATGACATCATGATGACGTGGCGAAATACTTTTTCACATTGCAGGACACGGATTGTTCTAACTCGTTTAACATGAGGGGGTGTTTCATATAGGGAACATGGAGGGTGCAAATGTAAATTGAGAAGTAAAAAATGGGATAAAAGAAGAATAATTTAGGAAGTAGAGTGGTGAATTTCTGCATTGAAAGGATGGTTGCACGGCCTAGAGGGGGGAAGGTTTGAATAGGCCTACAAAAATTTATCTCAAAAAATAGCGGTCAACAAACTGGGAAACTTCTGTGGATTCCCGCAGAACTCTACGTGTGGCCACGTGAATGGTCCTAAATGGCTAGAGAGGGGGTGAATACCATATAAAAATTCTCTACAAAAATACTAGAGCAAAGGGTTAGTAACCTAAATGGCAAAATGCAATTTTGCTCTAGCTCTACATGGGTTGTAAACCACCTATACCACAATTCTAGTTCTTTACAATCTCTAGGCACACACAAACGCTATGTCACTACTCTTACTCTAGTTGTGCTTGCTACTAACTAACAAGAGACTAACCAAGCTACTCAACTAGCTACCTCTACTCAAGCTACAACAAGTAGGAAACAAGGTAATACAAGGGAGAGAAGTAGGATGATTATACCGTCCAAGGCAAGCGCTCAATCAATCAATATGAATACCAAAGAACTCTGGGAGAATACCAATGGAGACAATGAGACACATGATTTTTCTCTCGAGGTTCACGTGCTTGCCGGCACGCTAGTCTTCGTTGTGTCGACCAAACACTTGGTGGTTCACGAGCTAATTGGCACCACGCCAAGCCCACACTAGGGCGCCGCAAGAAACTACCCGAAGTGAGGGTAACTCAATGACACAAGTAATTTACTAGAGTACCTTTTGACTCTTCGTCGGGAGAAGGTTAAGAACCTGCACAAATCACTGGGAGATGGCCACGAACAATCACCAACTCGTACCAATGCTCCTTCGCTGCTCCAAGCCGTCTAGGTGGCGGCAACCACCAAGAGTAACAAGAGAACCCACAGCCGATGCAACCACAAGTGCCACTAGATGCGCCAACGCGATGCAAATGCACTTGGATGCTCTCCCAACTCACTTGGATGAACAACAATCAAGAGAGATGAGTAGGAGTGGTGTTTCTCAGCTCAAAGGGATGTCAAGAATGTCAAATGGCCAAGAGAGACACCCCAAGGCCGGCCATGGTCTATTTATAGACCCCCTCAAAATTCTAACCGTTATGCAGTTCGGGGGTGACCGGACCCTGTTGCCGGACTCTGATTAGAGTCTAGTCAGGAGAGTCCGGTCCTCACTGCTAGCCAACGCCAATGCGCCATGTCACTCTATTTCAAAACTAGCCGTTGCTGCCCTTCGCGCGCGCCCACAAGCATGACCAGACGCGCCTTTCAAATGATCGGACTCGGCGTGACCTAGAGTCCAGTCGTTTCCAGAGAGCTCCTAGAGCGCGAAAATCATGACCGGACGCGTCAGGTCATACGTGATAGGACATGATGCAGAGTCTGGTGCCTACATCTCAGTTCCATGCGTGCCACAACACCATGACCGGATGCAGAACAGTGTTTCGCCAGCGTCCGGTCGCGCCCTGCTGCCTGAGTCCGATCACGAACTCGAAAGGCACCCTCTTTGCGCATCATGACCGGACACACCACCGTGGGTCCGGTCGTGTTACCATGCCGGGTCTGGTCAAGCCATGAAGGCTGGCTAAGACCAAGGGTTAGGGACCGAACTCGGCACCTCAGGGTCCGGTCACACTGAGACCCAGAGTCTGGTCACCCAAAATGTCTCTTTTTTTTTCTCCAAACACTTCACCCTTGTGCATGTGTGCTAACTCCAAGTATTCCAAGATATGTGTACATGAGTTAGCAACACTCCAAGTCAATTCCTAAGTGTTTGTTAGCTCATTAGGGTCCAATGCACATGCAATCAAGTTAGATCACCTATTGGCACTTGATAAATGCATCAACTATGATTTCTCCCCTCTTCATAGTTGTTGGTGTTTCTTAGTGTGAGCAGAAGGAATCCGCAAGCGCACTGATACACCGTTGTTGCACTTCACCTGGAAGTATTTAGATTATCATATTTTCCCAAGGGAACAGATGTATAAGTCTCTTATCTAGTTCACCGAATGAAAACAAGAAGAAGGGTAACTTGGGTAGTGAGGTTTTTCTAAGGGTAGATATCCTAAGCGAAGATAATCATACCACTAAGTACTTCCTTCAGGCACTGGGTTGCACCTGTCTGCCAGGTGATGCCGACTTGTAGCTCACCACCTGCCGCCTACCCCTCAACCATGGGGAACAAGGCAAGCGTAGCTAGCCTAGAGGGTTATCTATCGACTTTATCGTGGCCCTCCTAGCAAGGGTTAGAGTATTTATCGTGGCCCTCCTACTAGAGTACGCAAGGGCGAGCGAACGAAACCCAAAAGTAAGTAATGAACAAAGGTAACTCTCTTAAGATATCAACACCAAAGTAGAACACAAACTTCTTACTTCAAGTAGTAAGATGATTGTAGAAGTACAAGTGGAGGAGTCGCTAGCTCCGGCACTCCTTCCGCAAAGTGTAGCGAGTACACTAGGGAAGGTAGTCGACAACCCCGACACTTCTCCAACTCTTCCCTCTCTCACTCCCTATATTATTCTAGCTAAAGCTAAGATGAGAGGAGCCCTTCTACTTCTCTTCTTGTGTATTGAATGAATGCCTTGTGATGGAGCCCCCCTTGCTTTATTAGCCATCCTACGTCGGTTCACAGGAGGAATACTAACATGCACCGCCTCTGCATGGCTCCCGGACGCTGCCTTATGAAGGAGTGGACGAGCCGCGCCAGGTGGGGTGCGGGCACACCCATGGTGTGGGCTCACCCTGACCGGCTCCAAATGCCACTGCCTTCGCACAGTGGGCTCTTGACTGGACTTGGAGCATGTACCCATGGTGCTTTCGGTCTAGTTGTGTCAGGTACGTGTCCTTTGCTCTTTTTTCCCTTGCTTTGCTTGGGCTGAATTGTGTGGATGTTGTACTTTGGGCCCATTTGATGTATTTTCATGTTTGTCACCTGCAAACAAATATTTTACCAAAACTTGTGAAAATGATTAGTTAAAAGTCCTATTTCTAGTTTTGATGATTGCTTTCGATGTATTTTATACAAGTGTTGGCGATATAAAATATGAGTTAATAACCGCCAACAAGCTCCCCCACACTTGGTCCTTTACTCGTCCTCGAGTAAAGTGTAGGACTAAGATTGTTTATTCTCCTTGATATGAAATCTGCATACAGGTTATTCCAAGCCTCACCTGTACCTGTGAACATTCTAAGTGTCTATCAAATTATCTTGAGTAATTGGATAATGGAATAGCATGGATTCAAATCCTCTTACTCTACTCTTGCTTAGAAACTTGGGTTTTGTTTTGATTTTTGAAACATATAGATTAGCCTTGCTCCTCAAAATGATTCACTCGATTGCTCAATATGTATAATCCTCACCAAAGGCCTTTGATACTTGCCTTCTTTTCACCCTACCTCTAAGGGCTTATTTGTGGAGTTTTGGGTAGGTATAAAGGAGAAACATATTTGCATCACATAATTTTGCTAAGTCAAAAACCGGATCCGAGGAGATGCGAGTCATACATTTTGATCAAGAAGTGCAAATGTGTGGAATTTTGAATTCTTTCTATATCTAAATGTTTTTGTACTCCTTTGAACATGATCCCCTTCCCTTTCGATAGTTGCCTTTGAAAGTATGTGCTATCTTTTTTTTTTCCTTCATGCTTTTTAGCATGGGAACATTTTCTTTTACGGGCCCCTTGGCACTCTCTCTCTCTCTTTTCTCTCATGCTCTTTTGGCATGGATATTTATTATTTTAGCATAGCCCATATTTTCTTTCGGCGCATGAAAACTTTAGGGAGAAAGACTCATGTAAAATGGATGGAGTATTTATTTTTTGGATGGAAAGGCATGTTTTTGCGTAACTCTAAGCGTAAGAGTCAGCATTTAATTTGTGGGTGTACGCGAATCTTGATCATGGGTGCATGGCAAGTATCTCAACAAGGGTCACAACAATTTGACAAAGCTCAATGTGAATACAAACAACATATGACTAAGGTTTTGTATTATTGAATATTATCATATGGCCTTGGTAAGAGTTATAATCATTTGAGGAGCATGCTAATTGAGATATTAATTTTGTAAAATAAATCCCAAGTATTTTGCATGAAAGGGCAAGTTTTATTTTATCCTACTATATCTCATATTCCAATGACTTAGATGGAAATGGGTCCCTATGATGAGTTGCTCACAAGTCATAGGAATTTTAGCGACGAATAAAGAGTATGCAATTTTTTATCAAAAATGTGGAATGAAGTTGGAGCATCTTTAAATAGTTATATTTCAATTTATCCAAGATTTTCTTTTAATTATAGAGAGCGAGCGTGCACAATTTAATTTTCAACATATTTATCGGTTGCGCACCTGAGAAGAGTTGTCTGTGGGTCGTCTCCCCCACACTTGTTTTTGTACATGTCTTTATTTTTATTTGGGGACAATAGAGTATGCAAAAACAAGTGGAGACAAATAACAGCAAAATATTCTTTATTGAACCATAAACAATTAATAAACAGGCGTGTTACATGTATTGGGAAAAAGATTGAAAATGAAATGCAGAAATAAAAATTGCACGCCTAATTATTTGAGGAGTGGCTCTAAATATCTAGTCTAGAGCTCCTTCCACTCCTACAGCTCTCGCCACCTTTAAAAGCCTTTGGCCGAAACCGAAGCGAAAGACATTGTTTTTGTGCTGAAGGTCCCTAATCTTAATTTGATTATCAGCTATTTGGCTTTTAAGTATGTTGACCTCCTCGTGTAGGTGTGTGATTTTTATTATTGAGCGAGGTGATGGTGGGACCTCTAGGCAGTAGCGGCTCATCGTCCTCCTTAAAGATAGCACATGGCTTTAGGACTGGGGGCCCTCTTAATCCTAAGGTGTCCGGACGATGAGCCAGCCGTCTTTTTTGAGACTGACTTCTGGGCGAGAGTCTCTGCCGGCCCTTTTCCTTTGGCCGGCTTGCACATGAGGCCTTTGCCATACCCGCCGTCAGGTTTTCTAATGCCTATTACAGTGTAGCTATTGCTAAAAATAGTGTTTCCCGAAGGCGCTTTCTAGGGCTTTTCTTTTGAGGCCGACAGCCCCTGAGGATGACTTTGATGGGGGCGCCTTAGTCCTTGCAGTGGACTTCACACTCGTGCCACCAGTTGCCCCGCTAATGGGTGGAGGCAAGATGGCAAGTGGTGCCATAATGATGGCTTTCGCCTCCTCTCTCACAAATGTGCTCTCTAGAACTAGGTCTATGGAGTGTGGCACTCCTTCTAAGTTATAGGTGGAGCTAGAGCAGGTGTATAGTGCTAGCACATTGTTGGCCATGGCTTGAGTGCTTTGGAAAATTTCTCTGGAGAGGGAGAGAAGAAAGCTTATGCTTTGGTGTGAAGAGAGAAGAGGCTCTAGGGGCATTATATAGGCTTGGCTCTGCTACGAAGGAGGGATATTTCTGAGCAATACTGAAGGGATAACAATCCTACTGAGTCCTAGAAACTTATCACGCGAACAAGGCTTGAGAGGAGTCAGGGGGGTGTGGCTGCACCCTGAGGGGCTCTGCCCTGACCGAAGTTTCTTCTAGAAGTTCATACATGCATGGGATATTTCTATCTCTCGGTTTTCCTAATTGTCTTTTGAATTATGGGCAATTTTGTATAATATTCACTTGGATCAAAGTGCATGTATGTTGTTATCTTCATATGGTTTATGACTATGAAAAATACATGTGAGCAAGAATCAACACTTATCAAATGCAAGCATGCTTAGAGAAATATTTAGATTTTTCATAAGTTTGCAGTGAATTCATCAAAAGAGATTAGTTCAATTTTATCAATTTCTAGATTAGCATCATGAGATGGCTCTAGGAATTTTTTTAATCTTTGACCGTTAGCTTTAAAAATGTTACCGCCATCATCTTGGATGGTGATCGCGCCATGTGACGATGTGTTGATGACGGTGTACGGCCCTTGCCATTTGCTTCGTGATTTCCCTTCACCGAAGAGCTTGAATCGGGAGTTAAATAATAACACTTTGTCTCCCTCCTTGAACTCCTTTTATTGGATTCGGTGGTCGTGCCATCTTTTGGTTCTCTCTTTGTAGAGCTTGGCACTATGATATGCCTTCTCTCGCCCTTCTTCTAGTTCGACGATTTGCTTTTGTTGGTTCTTGCTGGCTAGCTTCACATCCATGTTCCAGATCTTTATGGCCCAGTGAGCTTGGTGTTCAAGCTCGACTGGTAAGTGGCAACTTTTTCTATAGACAAGCTAGAATAGCGACATGCCAATGGGGGTTTTATAAGCTATCCTGTATTCCCAGAGTGCATTAGGAAGCTTGTTCTTCCATCCCTTCCCCATTTCATTGACCGTCTTCTAAAGGATATTTTGAATTTGTTCGTTTGAAGTTTCTACCTGGTCGCTGGTTTGTGGATGATATGGGGTGGCCACATTGTGCTTGGCCCCAAGCTCTCTTAGGAAGGCCCTGAAAGTCTTATCGATGAAGTGAGACCCTCCGTCACTTACCACCATCCTTGGTGTTCCAAAGCGAGGGAAGATCACTTCATGGAACATCTTTCTTGCATGCTTGGCATCGACAGCTCTGCATGGCAATGCTTCCACCCACTTTGACACGTAGTCAACGGCAATGAGGATGTACTCACAGTCTTCGGACATTTGGAATGGCCCCATGAAATAAATGCCCCACACATCAAATATTTCTATTTGACGATTGTAGTGGAGGGGCATTGCATTACGAGAGGTGATGCTGCCTTGCAGCTGGCATTTTCGACACCTTCGAATGAATTCTCTGGTGTATTCATACATCATCGGCCAGAAGAATCCGCATTGCCAGATTTTGGCTTGTGTGCGGAATGCTCCATAATGTCCTCCGTACGGTCTGCATGGCACTTTTCGATAATCTACACACCCTCCGCCGTCGGTACACATCTCCTTAATAGGCCATCGGAACATATCCTATAAAGGTATGTGTCATCCCAAAGGTGACGCCTGCTCTCGTCTTGCAGCTCTTTCTTGTTTTTGCCCGGTGGTACGTATCATGAAACCATGAAGTTCATGATGTTCGCGTACCACAGGTTTGAATCCATCACCTTTAGTAGCATGTCGTCACGTAGGAAGTCATTTATTGGTAGTTCCTGCATGTTAGTGACTTGCATACGCGATAGATGATTGGCGATAGTGTTCTCTACCCCTTTTTATCTTTTGTTTCTAGGTCAAATTCTTGGATTAAGAAAATCTATCTTATTAGGCGTGGTTTTGCATCTTTCTTAGTGAGCAAATATTTGAGTGCAGCATGATCAGTGTAAATAATTACTTTTGCTCCCACTAAGTAAGATATGAATTTATCAATAGCAAAAACAAATGCAAGAAGCTCTTTTTTAGTAGTGGCATTGTTAAGCTGGGCCCCTGTCAGTGTTTTGCTAGCGTAAGCGATTGCATGATGTTTCTTATCTTTAGTTTGGCCAAGGACTGCACCAACTGCATAGTCACTAGCATCACACATTATTTCAAAGGGCAGCGACCAATCCGGTGGTTGGATGATTGGTGCTAAGATGAGTGCCTTCTTAATTGTATGGAAAGCTTCTAAGCACTCATTTGTGAATTCAAAGGGTACATCCTTAGCTAATAGGTATGTTAAGGGTCTAGAGATTTGTGAGAAATCTTTAATGAAGCATCTATAAAAACCTGCATGCCCTAAAAAGCTATGGATTCCTTTTATGTTCACGGGGGGTGGTAGTTTCTCTATAACTTTAATCTTAGCCTTATCTACCTCAATCCCCCTCTCAGACACTAGGTGTCCAAGGATGATGCCCTCTCGGACCATGAAATGACATTTTCCCAATTGAGTACTAGGTCTTTTTCTTGGCATCGTTGCAAGACTTTGTCTAAATTCTCTGGACCTCAAAGGTTTTCCCATAAACTAAAAAATGGTCCGTGAATACTTCCATGATTTCTTCTATCATATTCGAGAAAATAGACATCATGCATCGTTGCAAAGAAAGCGGGTGCATTGCACAGCCTGAATGACATTCGTCTATATGCATATGTTCCATATGGGCATGTGAAAGTCATCTTGCTTTGATCATCGGGGTGGATGGGAATTTGATGATACCCTGAATACCCATCGAGGGAACAAAAGAAAGAATGCTTCGCCAACCACTCTAGCATCTCATAAATGAAGGGCAGCGGGAAGTGGTCTTTCTTTGTAGCCACATTGAGTTTTCGGTAGTCTATATACATCCTCCACCCCATGACGGTTCGTTGTGGGATCAATTCGTTCTTACTATTTTCAACGACCATCATACCCCCTTTCTTGGGCACCACTTGGACGGGACTGACCCAGTTGCTCTGTGGTACGGGATAAATTATCTTGACAATAAGAAGTTTAAGGACTTTCTTCTTCATGACTTCCCGCATCGCATTATTGAGCCTACGCTAGGGTTCTCGTGATGGTGAGCTTGAAGGATCAATTGGAATGCGATGGGTGCAAAGCGTTGGACTTATCCCCTTAAGGTCCTGAAGTGAATACCCAAAAACTGGCCTATGTTTTTCTAAGATAGCGATGAGTTTGGATGTCTCCTCATCAGTAAGCTTGTCGCTTATGATTCTAGGTGTTTCTTTGTCGCCGTTCAAGAAAGCATAACGTAAGCCAGCGGTAGGGGTTTAAGTTTAACTAGAGGTCTTGTCGGTGCTTTCTCTTGAGGAAGGTCAATGGTTTCTCCTAGGTCGTCCTCTTCTTCTATGAAGAGTTTTGCATCTTTTTCTAAGGATGACTCAGGGGATTCGAAAGGTGAAACCGACATGACTTCCTTGGGCAAGTCAGGATAGGGTAGAGATTCTACGACCAAGTTTTTGGCTCGAGTGATAGGAATGGAAAAAGTGTCTCTCCCCAGCTTTACATCTAATGCCCCTGATGATGGAAGCTCCACGAAGAGTTTTTTTCTAAAGGATGCCCTATCAAGATGTCAAAATCCTAGATTTCGAAGACATGGAAGTCAAGGGTTAACTCTACATATTCAAGGTGCACAATTGTGCTGTGGAGAATTCCAAGTCCTTTTAGGTTAGTTCTTGGACTAATCCTAAGGGTCTTATTTGTTGGAGCATGGGGTTTTTCACCTAAATAGGTGGATGCAAAAGTTGTAGACATCAAGTTTGCTCCAATAGATGGGTTATAAAGCACATCCACCCAAATTCCTCGAATTTTGCAATGGATGGTTGAAGAGGGGTTGTGGATCTGAATTTCTTCAGAGGAAAACTCTGCCTCTTCCACCCATTCACTGCTCATTATGGTGGTCAGCTCCTTGATAGATTCCCTAAGGAATTCCTTATCTAACGGGTCCAAAGTAGTGACAGGGACTGGTGGCTTCTTTTGACAAGAGTAATTTGAGGTATTTCCGAAGTCTTCAAAAAGATCATCCTCGAAAGGTGCAAGGTCCAAAGGTTGGAAACCTTCCTCCGGATCTTCTGGTTCGGGTGAGGATCCTTGGATGTAGGTTGTGGGTTTGGCCTTAGCCGAAGAGGCTTCCTCATGTCTAAAAATAGGTTCTACACGGAGGGGTTCTAAAGGAGGAGTATTCTCTAGAATGCAATCTTGGAGGGCTTCTCCTTCCTCTATGGTTTTGTGCATGAAAGATCCTCTGGCTATTATGTCAAGTTGTAGGGCAGACTCCTTGCTAAGACCTAACAAAAAATGTTGTAACAACACATGGTTTGGTATAAACAAGTCTGGGCCAAAGCGTGTTAATATCAAAAATCGGTCCCAGGCTGCACCTATGGTTTCCTTCTCGTTTTGCTAGAAGTTGAGTATCTCTTATAGTAGGGCAGCAATTTGGGATATAGGGAAGAATGCATGGCAAAATTTGTTTCTTAGTTCTTCCCAATCGCCATTTACCTTCCCTACGTTATAGGCGTACCATTGTTTTGCCATTTCATTAAGTGAGAAAGGAAACAACTTCCACCAAAGTGTTTCTTATGACATGCCTGCAATGGTCAGGCATGCACATAGTTGCTCAAACTCCCGCAAGTGTGTATATGGATTTTCATAGTCTAATCCTGAGAAGGCTTGTTCCCGAACCATGGCTATAAAGCCAGAATAGAGTTTGTAACTAGAAGTTGTGATTGGCTTTGAAGATTGTGGTGGTTCTACGAAACTTGCCCTTTGGACAGAAGGGCTTTGAATAGTTTTGTGCTCCATTGGAAAAAGAAAAGAAAAGAAAGATAAAATAAGAGATTACATAGGCGAACTAGGGTCAGAGATAATTACGACAACCGTTCCCTGGCAACGACGCCAGAAATGCTTGTTGGTGTTTCTTAGTGTGAGCAGAAGGAATCCACAAGCGCATGGATACACCGTTGTCGCACTTCACCTGGAAGTATTCAGGGTATCGTATGTTCGCAAAGGAACGAATGCATAAGTCTCTTAGCTAGTTCACCGAACAAAAACAAGAAGAAGGGTAACTTGGGTAGTGAAGTTTTTCTAAGGGTAGATATCCTAAGCGAAGATAATGTTGCCACTAAGTACTTGCTTCGGGCACTGGGTTGCACCTGGTCTGCCAGGTGATGCCGGCTTGTAGCTCTATGTTGAACCCAAATGTGGGGGATTTCAAGGGACATACAGGGCAGTCACCACCTACTGCCTATCCCTCAACCGTGGGGAACAAGGCAAACGAAGGTAGCCTCTAGCCTAGACACCACATCTATGCTATCGACTACTACTCTAGCATGCTAGCAATGGTTATCTGTCTTTATCAGGGCCCTTCTACTAGAGTATTCACTGTAAGGACGAACGACGAACCCACAAGTAAGTAATGACCAAGGGTAACTCTCTTAAGATATCATCACCAAAGTAGAACTCGAACTTCTTACTTCAAGTAGTAAGATGATTGTAGAAGTACAAGCGGAGGAGCCGCTAGCTCTAGCACTCCTGCTAAGTGTAGCGAGTACACTACGGGAGGCAGCCGACAATCTTGGCACTTGTCCAACTCTTCCCTCTCTCACTCCCTATATTATACTAGCTAAAGCTAAGATGAGTGGAAGGCTTCTACTTCCCTTCTTGTGTATTGAATGAATGCCTTGTGAAGGAGCTCCCCCTTGCTTTTATAGCCATCCGACATCGGTTCATAGGAGGAATATCTTTGGAATACCAGCATGCACCGCCTCAGCATGGCTCCCGGACACCGCCTTACGAAGGAGTAGACGAGCGGCGACATGTGGGATGCGGGTGCACCCATGGTGTGGTTGCACCCTGACCGGGTCCCAACGCCACCGCCTTCACACGGTGGGCTCTTGACTGGACCTGGAGCATGTACCCATGGTGCTTTCGGTCCAGTTGTGTGAGGTACGTGTCCTTTACCCTTTTTCTGTTGCTTTGCTTGGGCTGAATTGTGTGGATGTTGTACTTTGGGCCCATTTGATGTATTTTCATGTTTGTCACCTGCAAACAAATATTTCACCAAAACTTGTGAAAATGATTAGTTGAAAGTCCCATTTCTAGTTTTGTTGATTACTTTCGATGAATTTTATACAAGTGTTGGCGGTATAAAATATGAGTTAAGAACCGCCAACAATAGTACGACTATCTATCCTAAGCACACTCACACCCTCTATGGTGTCTTGAGTGCCAAAACAAAAACCTATTTGATACCTTTGCCTTGATCAACACTTGGTTTTTATTTTTCTCTTTCTTCTTTTCCAAGTTGGAGCACTTGATCATCTCTTTTGGTCACCACCATCACCATGACCATCATCTAACTCCATCACTTGGTGTGTACCACCCTATCTCATATACAACACTGAATGATAAGGGTTAGTACACTAGGTTTCATTATCCATAACCAAACTAGGGCTTTCAATCTCCCTCTTTTTGGTAATTGATGACAACCCTTTCACAAAGATATCCAATAAAATCTTTTTGGATTCATTTTGCTTGCCCAAACATTTTACCATGTGTAAAGGATATAGACATGTTTCATAAACCTAAATTGGTAGCATTAGCTCCCCCTACATATGTACTAAGAGTTTGGATTTGAAAGCTTGCACATGTGCATGGATTAGGAAGTGTGGGAGAGTAATGACTACCAAATGATGCTAAGGTGTAAAGAATGGACCTTTGAATCGTGATACCAATCGGAGTTGCCATTTGAACACCATCCTTAGCACCATGGTTAGCTAGATATACTTGCAAAACACAAACACTAGATACCTCATGAGATCAATATTATTAGCATGGTTCTAGTTCCACTTGTAAGAGTGCAAGGTACATCTACCTATCATTCTATGCATGCTAGTTTTCATTTCATCAATCATTTTCTATAGCTAGCGTATACCACACAAGCATGGATATGGAATTTAAAACTTGTGCCATGCAAGCAAACATATGTAATGCACATACAAATGCAACATGCAAGTTTATGAGCTTGCTCCCCCTACTTGTGTGCTTCAAATTTTGATTGATCCTCTTATTTTCTCCTATCTTATCTTTGTGCTTGTCTCCCCCTATCTTTGTGAATTACTTCTACCCATTTGGCATTAATTATCACAAAAGGTGAGCTCAAATTTTGGATAGGTTGGGATGAAACTAAGTTAAGTGAGGATGATTTCCCATCACTACTACATATTGATTTATCACTGTCCCACTTTCACTGCCTTAGCGATAGAAGCCACGGTGTGATAGTTGCACCATCGGTTGGAATGATAGCGAGGCCTCCTAGGACTAAATTGGCAGTTCAGACTTCTACCACCAACGGGTTAACGTTATATGTGGCAGTGGTATTGGGGTTGCATTTCCTCCGTTGTATGAAAAGCCGGGCCGACTGAGATACGCATTTTGCTCGCCGGCCCTAAAGTAGTGTTTGGTCAACCAGCGGTAAATTCAACATGAATGTTGAATTGCCTCAACTTCCAAGGCCGTCAAACCACCATTACTTCCGTCGCCTAAAGCCTAAGAGCCGTGTATCCACTGCTCTACATATACTTCAAGCCTGGTGCCCTGTGAAATGACCCCTCTTCTTCTCCATCATCCCCTTCTCTTCTAATCTACAAATAAAATGTCGGACAACCCCATCAAGTTTCCAAGTAGCCCATCATCCAATGAGGATGAATTGCCTTCCCACCACTCCTTGGAGGAGAACGTCTCCTCCTTCAATGGGATGTCTGATTATAGTCCTCTGTGGAGCTCCAAGAAGGAGGACCCAGAGGAGGAGGATGAGGACGCCACCGACGCCAATGCCGAAGACTCCGACTCTGACTCTGATTCCGACGACTCCGACTCCGACTTCGCCTCACCTCCTCCCAAGCGAGTGAGGCGATCATATATTTAGATTAAGTAGTTTATAGTTAGTATAAGTAGTTTTAATAGTTTAGGTTAGTTATTATGCTTCCGGACGAGTATAATCATATACTCGTCCAAATTGTATCTATATGTTAGATATATATAATCAATCAATGAAAAAAATTTATCCACGCTGATTTGATCTCTTCAATGCCACCTTTTTATATGAAATGCAAAGCAAGTTCTTTCCAATACTACCAAAATGCCAGTGCATGGATTTGATCTCTCGATGAATGTTTTTAAATTTTTCTATATATTTGTGAATGAAAAGGAAAAAAACTGTCATGTACGGTTGTTGTTATTTCTAGAAGAATCTAAAAGCAGTTTAACCACTGACAATCGCCGTATTATAGCATTGGATTAGTGTGGCCATTTTGGAATTTACCGTGCCGTCCGTTCTCGCTACCGATCAATCTAGACCGTCCGTTTGGCAACAAGCCTAGAAGCGCCCGGCCCGTTCCCAACTCCCCTCATGTCCTATCGGTGCCTTGGTGCCGGTTCGATGAACTAAAAAACCCCAATATGAATCCATTAGTTCTCTGGTTCGACGAACTAAAAAACTCTAATACGAATCCATTAGTTCTCCCCACCCGTTGTTGCTTCATCTTCATTTTGACCCATCACCTGTACTTGCCTTGCCTCGAGCACCTTGCATTGTCATCGTGGACAACGCCCCATGAAGGTTAGATGGAGTCGGTCACCCCCCTGTTTGTATTTGGTTCCAACTGGTTTTGGGTTCGATATTAGTTTTGTTCATATTTGGAATTTCTTCATTGCAACCGATGTCTTACTTTGGAAGAAGCCATTTCAATGCGAGCAACCTTGCGTGTTGGCGGCTAGGGGTGGCACTAGGACCCCAGATGATGTTGTTTGCTACTTGGGGACAGAGCATTCACCCAGACCGACTGTTGATTGTTGAAGCCGCTGTTCGTCACCTTCTCGGACCACAAAATTTGACAATAATTGTTCAAGACCCTGTTTGTGGAGAGATTTTTGTGCTTTGCTGGACTAGACAGGAAGTGTAACAACCCAGGTTTTTCCAATGACCAAAAATCCCAACTTAAAATTTTTTCTAACAAAACCCATGCATGGTGAGTGTGCATACTAGGAAACCACCCTTGTAGTTGCACAAGTAGATCTCAAGTTAGCATGGTTGAGCAATTGCATATTAAACAACTTGTGAGTTGCTTCTTCATGATTTTATGTGATGTAATAAAATCAACTAAACCTTTTAATAAACTTGTTGTGTGTGAGTTGCCAACCCTTGGCATTGACCCTAATACCCTAGTTGACCCTTAGTGGACCCCATAAGGATGTGTACATGCTTGGCAGCACTTGTATGCAAGCATAAGAGCCCAAGGTATAGCATAGAAATGGATTTAGAAAATAGAAAAGGGATTAGAATTAAGGAAGAAATAGAAAAAGCTAAAGCAGCCCAAGCCACCGAAGCGGTCCATCACTGTGGCCCAGCCGCAGCCCTATGCGCGCACCGCCGCCGGCCAAGCAACGCGACCCAGCACCACGTCCATGCCCACACTCGTGCGCGCGCAGCCGCGCGGCCCAACAACGGCCTGCGCCCGTGCCCCGTGTCATGACGCACTACCGCTGTCGCCTTCCCCCTGCCGCTAACGGGCAGGACCCGCCTGTCATCCCCAACTTGACGCCTCTCCTCTGCTTTTGGAAAAGTAGAGCACCAGCGACCGGGGGAATCTTGTGGTCCCCCATACACACCAACCATCCATGCCCCTAGCCGTTGCGCACCACATCCATAGCCCGACGCGCCCCGCCTTCCCCAGTCGGCGTCGTGACGTGCGTGACATCGCCATGGACCAGCGCCCACCCTAACACTGCCGTCCCCGCATTGACCACCAGGGATTCAAAATTGGGAGCACCAGTGAGCGCGCAACCACCCCGCGCACCCCAAAACCCTAGCTAGGTGATTTGATCGCCCTCCACATACCCCCTTCGCCTCCTTCCACCGTTCGCCACATGCCATGGCCGTGACCTCCCTATAAGAGGGCACCCTCGGTGCCCTAGCCCTCTCCCACCCACTCCACCATCACTCTGTGGCAACCCATGAACCACCACAATGCCCTAGAGGAGAAGGAGGAAGGAGAAGGAGGAAGGGAAGGAGCCATGCCCGCCAGAGTTGCCCGAGCTTGCCAGAGAAGAAGATAGCGCCTCAATCGTCTTCCTCGCCATAGCGGTTCGGCACTGCACTGTTACCTCTCGATATGGTCTTGCCTCATCACCGCACCACCATCCTATCTACCATGCTACCGTGGTGAGCCCCCGACGCCACTCTCCCGTGCTCGCCGCCGTGGATACGCCATGGCCGTGCCGTCGTGTTCTCCCCCTTGGGAGGGCCAAAGGCCGGTCTTTTCACCATTGTGATGCACTACACGCACACACGCACACGAGCCAAGGCCTAGACTTGCCAAGCCACTGGTGCTTGGGAATGCTGGCGCCATCGTGACACGCTCGCTGTGCTCATGATGGCCAGACCCTACCATGGTGCAGCTCCGTTCTGGCCACCTCGGGCCGGTAGCGGTAGAACGAGCACCTCGGCAAGCTTCGCGTCACCGAGGAATGCGTCACGTGCTAGATGGAAGAAGAAGAGGAGCCTCGGGGGGCCTCTAGTCGTGTTTGCCTTGTCAGACCACCGTGCACCCATGCCGCCACCTTGCCGGGGATGATTTGGCCAACTTCGACCGCCTCGCTTAATGAGATCTAGCTGTCGAGCCTCGCTGAGACCCTGTGCACCCCGCGGTGAAGCCGATTGAGCGAAAGGCCTCCATTTTGCCTTGTTTCACTATAGCCACAACCTCGCCGGAGCTCTGCCACACACCTTGTCACTATACGAGCTCTGCCACGCCTTTTGGTCACCACCGGTAGGCCAATCAGCCTCCCCATGGCCCTAATTATGGGAAATGAGCCACCTTTGGCTCCACTCGTGGCTGTAGACACCTCACCGCCGCAGCCCGCCGTCACCGCCGAGCCGCTGCCACCGTGGCCAACCTCATCGAAGCCCTTAGAGCTTCGCCCGATACCCTAGCCATGCTCACTGGAGCACCAGGAAGTTGAAGGACCCTACTGGAGCCCTACCAAGGCCCCGAGCACCTTCACCGCTAACCCCGCACCACCGTCCATCGCTACGGCATCCTTGCCGACGACGTAGGACCCCAAGCCTTTGCCTTTATCCCCTTGGCGAATTCCCTGTGGCCCTGCGATGCCGTAGAACCCCATAGCCGCCTCACCGAGCGACCACATCACGAGAACGCACGATCTCACTGCCAGCGAGGAGCGCTGCCGCGCCTAAGCTGCTCGGTGCACTCGGTGCACCGTGAGCCGAAGGGAGGAGAGGGAGAGTTGGACGTGGTCCACCATGTATCGTGACTGCGGTCTATGAACCTGCATGCCTGAGTTCACCATGAGCTGCGCCTGTGGGCGTGAACCCGTTAGCAGCCCGCCAGTGCCACGTGGCTGGCCTAGATGAGTGACACTTGTCCGGACCGGGTCGGCCCGAACCCGGCCTAGCCCGGCCCTTTATCTGGCCCGCTAAGCCCAGTCCGAGCCCAGTCAATGTTGACCGTTGACCGATCAACACTGACCATTGACCAGGCCCCACATGTCAGTGACCGTATTCCCCTCGTTCAATCAGAATGCGCCACGTGTCAAACCCTCGATTTTTCCAATCTTTTTCTTTTTCAAAATATGATTTAAACTTAGGAAATTAATAGAAAATTCATATGACTTCAGAAGAATATGAAACCAGAGTCCAAATTTTTCTAAAAATGAGCTTTACATCATAGGCTTATGTTTGAGTGCATTTGGATCTTTTGAATTTCTGTTGCTTCTTTGTGATCATCTATAGGAGTTGGTTATCACGGCTATATGTCTTGTTTGATAGACCCAGAGGAGCCATAGATTGAGGAGCACGAACCCGACTACACCTAGGAGTTTGGAGATGACCTACCAGGTGCCATGTCCCACCCAACCTCGTAGAATCCTAATAGAAGTGCTATAATGTAGATGCCAGTGCTTTACTTTTATGCAAATGATCTATGATAGGTTGCATGGTAGAATTGTTTGTGAGCCATTACCTTGTCACAACCTATACCCCTGCACACCTACTATTAGGCTAGATGCTCACTTACTTACTTGCTTCTACTTCTACTATGCATTATATCTATGATGTGATGCTGGGTGGAGGATTGTTTGTGGGTGGTTAAGGCACTTGGTGTCGATAATGTGGTAACAATTGGGGAGATCTTGGCGTGCATCTTGGGTGTGTGGTGAGGGTTGAGTCGATCGGGCAGGATCTTATGATGAGTTGTTTTATGAGTCTTGCCGGAGGGTGCGACCTGGGCATCCCCTACGAGAGGTACCTATCGCGGGTGCATGTGAGATGAGGAGATCTCGGGGTGGAGTGTCTTTGTGGGATGAAGCCCTGGGATGGAGGTGCCATCAAGGCATGGGGTGTTGGTTATCCCCTTGGACATTCCTATGACCTACGCTTTCCTTGATTAGTGAGGGGACTCCTTTCTTCTCTCCCCCTGGGTTCTTGTGTTGGATTCTGGCTTTGGCCGATGAGGCAAGGGATGAGAGGGAGTCGTACTTGTCGCCTAGAGAGTGTGAGAGTGGTGAGATGTGTGTGATGGGATGGGAGAACATGTGGATGAGATGGGTTAAAACTTGACATACTCGCATACAAAAAACTACAGTCATAAATAGGTTCTTTTGCTCTACCCTTGCATTCCACTACCACAAAGCAAATGCAAAGCATAGGGTGGGAGTCAGTGGCTAGTACAAATCGTACTGATAATTATTTTGTAGGTTCTGAGTCTAAGTACGACTACTAGGGAGACGATTGGGAGGATTAGAGGTCTTGTTCCTATGCTCAAGTTTGGTTTATGAAGATGGAGTCAACGCCTGCTGCCGTTATACTTAATGTTGTTCTAGTTGCTGCATGCTCTGAGTGATTCCACCAAGTGGCGATGTAATAATGAGTAAATCTTGCTATTTGTACTCTCTTTAAGACAAGTATTTGATGTATGACTATGATATCGACTGTTATTGGATAATGTGATGGAATGATCACCTAGGACTATCATGTTATACTTCACGTATCTGTGGATTTTCCTTTGAGGAAATTTGGATCGTTTTAGTTGGTATCAGAGCCATACTTGACCCTTGGACGAGACCCATAGCATTGGATGATAGAATTAGGAGTGGAACTTGTCTCTTTCGGTTATATGTACTGACCTTGCATCTCTTTATGCATGGCTTATCTTTTTTTCTAATCTGTTGATCCCCTTTTATGGACCGATTTGTAGATGGCACCCGCAGTTGAGCTTCCCATCGATGGTTTGAGCTATAGGGGTTTTGCTCAGATGCTCTATGACGTCCTAGAGGAGCTTGGTGTCCCTACCGAGTGGATCAGGTACGTCTATCGTGGTGAGCTAGGACCCGACGGACTGCAGGGCCACATCATCATTCACCTTAGGGTTCCCACAAGTGAGTCGCTGCCAGAGCTGCACGCCTTTTAGGATCTTGAGGTGGAGACCTCCATCGAGGCTTGTGTCCAGTCCATTTCATGTTTGGCCCTCCACCGCGTGATGCGTGACACTCATGAGCACCTCAAGAGAGGACTATACCATCTGCTTCCTCGAGCCTTGGACGTCACCCAGAGTACCAGGAGGCAGGTGATGGCCACCAAGCAGACTATCTATGCAGAGGAGGGCCCTTGCCTTTAGTTGTCTAGATAGTACATCCTTTGCTAGGACAGGTACATCATGGAGGTCGAGTTGCAGAACCATCACTACCGGGACATGCTGTTCCGGGCCAACGAGGCCTTCTTGGAGGAAGAGAAGAAGGAGGTACTCAAGGAGACCATCCGCGTGGAGCATCAGGGCTATGATCATATGGAGGCCTACTACAAGGCGCGTGAGGGCAAGCTAGAGGAGGAGATTACAGATCTGAGAGACAAGGCTGGAGACTTTGGGCTCTGCAATAACTATCTGAACTGCAAGGTGTACGAGCTTGAGGATGCCCTTGAGTGCAAGAAGGTGTCCCTAAGGAGCCACGTCGAGAAGGAGAAGATGTATGGCTCCAGAAAGATGATGCTAGAGAGCCACTTCAACATATTGGAGAAGGACATGGTACAGTTGAGTGTCAATGCTTCCCACAACTCGTGTCACCTCATCGAGTACATGAAGTATACGGAGTATCTCAAGGACAAGGTAGACAAGATAAGCCAGGCATGGATTGACTCCAACGCTAGGAGGGTCAAGGAGATCAAGGAGGTACAGAAGACCTTACCACCTAGGTCGCGTAAGGAGACTTTTTGTGTTGAGCCCACTAAGCTCAATCTAAAGGCATGCTGATCCGAGACCTACCCCGAGCAACTGAAGACCACTGAGTTGGAGGAGGCCCTGGAGTACATCTCGAGGGTACACCGTACTAATGTAGAGCTCCAGGAGATGGATGCTAGCACTTCACCACCACCTAGTCAGAGTTAGCTTTCTAGTGATGCTCTAATAATGTAGTAGTTGTAGTGTTGATGATTAGCCCTATGTGGCTATGAGAAATGACTCACCTTTAGGAGTAGAGTAGAATGTCCCCCTTTTGAAGCCTACCTGCGTGTAGAGTGATTTCTCGTGAGTATTCTAGTGTAGCTGCTAGAGACATCGCCATGTAATAAACTCATGTAATGAATGCTTGGATCTTAATGCTTCTTATGGTTGTTCTTGCTTCTTTGTTTGAGTGTATGGCTAGATTTTAAATTGTTAATAAATTGCCTAACCACTTAACAACTCATGACCTAATGTTTGTAGCAAGATGTCGTGTCGCCGCTCTGAACGGTTGAACCATCGCTCCCCATCCCTCGTGCCCACCGGCCGTGGTCGTGGTCGTGGCCGTGGTCGTGGACACGCTGCCGCCCATGTTGCCCTCAACCTTGAGGAGGAGGCACCACCTGCCGGAGAGCAGCACGTGGAGGAGCCCATTCTGGAGGAGCCAGGCATAGCCCAGCCTAGGGGCGAGGATGCTCTACCTAGGGGCGACAATCCTCTGCCACCACTACCACTTCTATTTGAGGTGATGGACCGCCAGACACATCTCATGGAGACACTAGCTGAGGGGCTACTGCGCTGCAATAGGGGTCCGCCCAACGACTTCTAGAGGAAGCTAGAGGGTTTTCTCAAGCTGAGGCCGCCTACCTTCGACAGCTCTTATGATGACCCCATTGCCACCGAGGACTGGCTGTGTGAGATGGAGAAGAAGCTGGACTTAACCAGTTGCTCCGATGAGGAGTATGTTGGAGTCACAGCCCACCAGCTCACTAGCGCCGCACACGCGTGGTGGGACAGCTACTGTGACACCCACGCTGACCCCGTGCACATCTCATAGGAGTTCACCGAAGCCTTCTGTCGACATGGAATTTCATCTTGTGCCGAGGGCACACGAGCAAGCCGGAAGGGTCGGCTCGATGGACCTGGAGATCCGCCTAGCTTCAGCGTAGGGGTGGTCAATCCTACACACTCCTCCCGAGATATGCCATTCAATTTGACCCTGTAATTGACAAGGAGAGAAAAACTTATCAGTAGTTAAGGGCGGAACATGCCGGTGTTGCCAGACAGTCTCGAATGTGTGGCTCTGAGAGCCGATATGAAAGGAGATCGACTAAATAACCAATTCCAGCATATTCATAAGAATAAATCGGTTAAAGCTCATGGGATTGTGTAAGAAGAATCGGTTATCATTCAGGATGAATATCATTCTTTAAACAAATATTGGTCAATGGCAATAAGATATTAAAAATAATTAGTTCATGCTAAGCCAATGACTGTAAGTAACCGAACTCCTTTATAAAAGAAACAATTCATCATCATTCAACCATTTAATAGAGATAAATGTAATGAACATATTAGATCTCATCTATCGCTATGACCAGTAGGGCATGAGGCAGAATCATGCAGGCCATAGAAACAACAATAGACTTGATGACCCTAACTTATTACTAATATCAGTGGGGCATGAGACAGAATCATGCAGGCCGTAATACAATAATAAGATCATGGGGCCAACACATCTTTCAACCTACCACTACTTCAACGATCTCGTGATACGAACTGTTCGTGAAAGCGCTCGATATCGGCTAAAACAGCCGATTCAGGCATAGCGCACAGTTAAGGTCATGTCCTCTCAGAAACAGATCTACCAAATAACGATACCCAGTCCACGGTGCTAATAGTGGGGTGTGAGGCAGAATCACACAGGCCGTGATAACAGGCCATGGAACAGTTTTCGCTAGCCAATAGATCTACTCAAGATCAAACACGCCTTAACCGCACGCTATGCACGATCAAGATTGATGTAAAACAGCCAATAAAACATAACTCATCGTTTAAAGTGCAGATTAGATCGGTTTAGATTAACAAACGATGGGTTAAAAAAGATATAAGGCCGATCTAGATCAATCCCAATCGGACAAAGTGATATTGCTATAACTAAATAAATAATGGAAGCAATAAGCAATATCAGTAACTTAATGAATCTATCCGATGGAACGCCACCCTTAGATAGAGCCGATAACTTGACCTTAATCTAGTTCGAGCAGTAGAGGTCTACCGGATCGATGCAACCGTACTTGAGCTAGACAAGAGTCGATAACTAACTTATACCAGAGTCGCAGTGGAGGTCGACCGGATCGATGCAGCCGTACGGACAGAGGTATAAGCCATGACGGTATTTACAGACAAACAGTGGAGGTCGACCGGATCGATGCAGCCGTACTTGCTGAAGAACTTGCCGAGATCTACTCTACTCCTACTCCTAAGGGGTGGCCGGAGCCGAAAAAATAAATAACTGATATTTGATTGATTGTGTGTTCTTTACAATGGCAAGGGGTACATATTTATATCCTAGACTAATGACCACTGATAAGCTACGTACATAACTTGGCCAAAAAAATATCCAAACTAAAGGAAATACTAAGGTACGTGGGCTCTAATTTTTCTTGTGTAGAGTCCTTGTCAACGAAGCTTCCTCGACCGATGTGTCCTTTCTTATTTGGTTCAATCGGCAAAGATCCTATGAGCATACACATCTCGCCGAGTACATATACGAACATGACACTAGCCGGCCTTGTACATGCACGTACATGATACGACATCCTTGCTTCTTCCTTTGTTGAGTTGCACCTGGATGTCACGTTTTTGTCCCAAATAAAATAATATAATATTCCTTTTTCTTCATGTACGGACTCCGGCGCTAGCAGCGTATATCCATATATCAACTGAATTAGGAATAGACGTGGCCAAATATGCTACAGCCTGTTCGGGAGGCCGTATCGTATCGTGGATTATTTATTGCTGGCTGGTTTGGTGTGAGAGAAAAACTGTTTCTAGCTGGAAATTTACGATCGTTTACGAGCAAGCGAACAGGCTCCTAATTGGCCGTACGTGCAAATAGCTAAACGTGCAAGTCTTGGTGTTACACGTGTATGCACATCTCCTTTCTTCTAGCTTCTCTTGCTTTCCCCTTATGGTCATGCATCTCCAAAATATATTAAATAATATTTCCTGGCTCGCGAAGAGCTTTCTGGGCGTCAAGTATTTCCAAACATATCTCCAAATATATTGAAGAATATTTCCTTGCCAGTTCGCAAATATTTATTGCTTTTGACACCATCAGCTGATTCCTCTCTGTCCAGGGTCAACGTGCCAAATTTTGGTGTAAACACAGACCCCCCTAGTTCGGAGTATGAATTTTCATGCTTCGAACTATTTTGATCCAATGGTCCTTCCTCAGCTGATGTCATCTGGTTGCAATATTGAAGACTGCATCGGCTTCATATCAGAAAAATTACAAGTCTGGCCATGTTTTATGTCTGAATAATTTGAAACCGAACAACTACATGCTCAGCTACGTCTCATTGCTTAAGGCCGTTACCATCATGTGAACATGCAGCTCTCTTTCTTCATAATGGTAAAAACATAACTGATGACCTCCCTTTTATGTTTTCCATCGGCTATTTCTGCATCCTAAACCGACGTCATACACATTTCATTTACTGCTTGGATCGGATCTGATGCTATGAGGTATCAACAATGAGCACTAGCAGCCATTTCATTGTCCACAATAGGATCTAGTCTCATCGGCTTTTATAGAAGCTGTACCATCACCGTCACCACAACAGGTACTTCAGCCTGATGATATACATATACCTCATGATCTCGCTTTGTTTGGTATAAGCCCAAGATTCTCCGACTCAACATGATGCACCTGGACTTGCTGACACGTGCATGCACAACCTTCTATTTTCAGTCGGCCAATGATCCTTTTCCAATTTAATTTCCAAGGCGCCGATGAATTTGCTGGCAGCAATAATATCTTTATTCCAAACTTTACCCATACATGTGAACTTTGAGGTGTCTATCATACCATCTTGGATGGTTGAGGAATGAAACGGACCAGAATCCAGTCATCCCGACTTCTCTTGCTCAGAAAACTTGGGTTTTTGAATGATTTTTAAATTAAAACATAGCTTTGCTCCTCAAATGATTCTCTCATATCGCTCAATGCGTATAGTTCCTCCCCAAGACATTGTTTCGCCTCAATTTACCCTATTTCTAAAAAGCTTATGTGGAGTTCGGGTAGGGACAAAGTATGTAGCATACTTAACTTACGTGTCGTAAAGTCAAACCCCGGATCCATGGAGAGAAGTGTCATACTCTTAGATCAAGATGTGAATGTGTGTGGAATATTTAGTGGCTAACCTAATTCTACTATGCTATCTGAAATACATTTCTCTCTTGTGAAATATTTTTGCGAGAATATAGGTTATGTTTATTCTCATCTCTTTTTCTTTTTCCTTTTTCTTTTTCTTTTTTACTTTGGACCTTTATATATATATATATATTTTGCATAACCCATGTCTCTATTTACAACAACTTTTGAGATAAATATTATCAAGAACTTGGAGCATTTATTCTGATAAAATCTAGCAAACATATTTTTGTCTTCTCCTAGTGTAGGAGCAGAACATTTTGAGGTGGATGAAAAGCATGTTTTTGCGTACTCCCAGTGTAGAAGCATCACACATATATAGCGTGTACGTGATCTTGATCTTGAGAGCATGATAAATCTCTCAACAAGGGTCAACGAGTCTTGGTAAAATTCAACACAAAACAAGCAGCTTATGTGGAAGGTTTTTTTTGATGATAACATATGGCCTTGATAGGAAATTCAATATCATCGAGGAGACAAACAATTAATTTTTTTTGATTTTTATAAAAAAATTTCCCAAGTACTTTGCAAAAAGAAGCAAGCTTCCCTTTATCACACCATATCTCATTCGTCAACTATTTAGACGGCATGCTTTCCCTATGATAGATTGTTCACAAGTAATAGGAAAAGCGAGGAATAAAAAATAATATGCGAGCATGTACCTCATATTTGCACGTACGCTATTCTGAGCGGATGAGCATCTTTGCTCGTAATTATCGGCCTCACGCCAATTATCTTCTTTTTGGCCTTGACAACTCCAAAATTGTTTCTCCTTTGCATCTCGCAATCGGCTTTCATAAGCCTGACATCTTTAATGACTCGCTTGGATTCAACTTTCTTGAACTTCTGACCGTTCATCTATTTTTGCTCATTAGGAGCTGCCCCCCGAGCTTTATAATTATAATCGGCTATCTAGGCGCAGTAATCATGGACATCTGCCTCCTCTTTGTTACTGACCGGTCAAGCATTCGGCTCAGTAGCAGCAATAATGGAAAGATTCAGAGCTGATGTGTAGTGGGTGCATAATGCAGTAAATTTCTATTTTTCATGTGAACATCATAAATTCCATGTTGTCGTCGGTAAGTGACCTGATGTTACTTGATAATATCGTTGGCAGCAGCAACACTATTTTGTGACCTTGGCCAGCAGCCACGTGGCCTCATCGCCGTCTCTGTCTTGAATGCATGAACAGCCTGCTCGGGAGGCCGTATCGTATCGTGGATTATTTACTGCTGGCTGGTTTGGTGTGAGAGAAAAATACTGTTCTCGGTTGAAAATTTATGATCGTTTACGAGCAAGCGAACATGCTGGAAGAGCTTTACGATCAATAGTTTGTAGCAGTGATGCATCTGTACACAGATGCAAGTCTCCATAGTCCCCTGGTGGCTTGCTTTGTCAGCTAGTACAGTGCATGCTGTGTACTGCAACATATGTACACGTACTGGTGTATTGCATGGCTATACACGCAAGAATCTGTTCTCTTGTTTGCTTATTGATGTGCTCTGATAGTACTTGTGAAAGGCACGCACTACCAGCGCCTCCGTTCATTGGAACGAGGAAGCTGTACGACGTGACGGCGCGGTGGCCTTGGCATCCCTGACAATCTCGCGGCAACATCGGCAGCGCACCATCTCGCCGTCTTGCACGGCAACCTTGTGGCGCCATCGTCATTGGTAGCAGCCTCGCTCGCGCCGTCGAGGCCGAGGTGACCTCCAAGTCTTGTGGAGAGCTTTGGTCTTGTAGCTGTGCCAACGAGTGCCTCATCATCTTCGTTTTGTCGACTCCGTCTTCTTCAGTGCCGACGTGTCATTTACATCATCGTCGGCATGTCGTAAACGTGTCTGGTCATTTCACGATCTCGTATTCGTGCTGAACATCCGGCGGATCCATTCACCTTGATCCTATTTGCTTCGACGAAAAGTGCTAGTGAAGCTTGTCGATCAGACTGTCCATCGCTAGTCTTGCTGTAGTCTTGCAGGGTAGTGGACAGGTACATGTTAAGGCACCGCACCGTCTCCTTGTCGATAGCTAGCTGGTTGCTGACGATCATTTTCATGTTTACATCTAGGTGGAGCGCGCGCCAGACGATCTCTGTGCTGTTTGTGCCATGGCGAACGAACCGCAGCAGCAGGCTGATGAATTAACATGGCATCGCTGGGCGCTCTACTTGCTCGGGGACCCGCTAGTATGAAACGCTGCAGCCGACGTAGCTGTCGACTAGTGCGTAGGTCTTCCTTCTCGCTATTAGCCATTTGCATGTAACTAGCCGATAGCATGAACATTGGCTTCCTCCAACTTGAGTCAGTTCAGATAATTCTTTATTACCACTCATTGATATTTTCATTGATCAGCTGCACAGGTCACTCAAGAGGAGTTGATGGATGGAGGCCTTCCAATATACTCCTTCCGTGGGAGTATTAATTAAAATGCACGTCCAGCCGATCGAGACGCATCATACATTCTAATTGACGTAAGCACGATCAGACAGCCGATTTCTGTTTTCTGGTCTCAGAGTCGATGATGGAGCGGCTGATAGGAGGTGTAGAAAAACACGAGTCCTGATAATTGCTCTTGTGATATATTAGCCGATTCAGGCCTCTGACTTATGATATGACAGATGCCTTAACCATTCCTATAACTTTCTTCTGGTCTGAACTTGAGCTTGATCCGACCGTTGCTTTTTGATGATGAATGCATCTTGGTGAACTGCACCTGCAGGAGATACATACAAATTCCTTCTCTTTTGTTGTACCGGCTTCAACCTCTCTATTATCTATATGTGTATATTTCCTCTAAGCAACATGAAACGCATGATTGTCGATGATGCTGAAGCAGACCCTGACATGTTACTTCGTAGCCGAACAGACGTTATGTTCAGCTGTATTTATATAACTTATACTTGGATATATTCTGCAAGGCACTTTTTAGACAGCAAACTATCGTCATCTCGATTTATTTCCTATGTGGCATCTTGGTTGGTACTAACGTGATTTGCATTGGCTCCGTATATCCGATTGTGGCTGCATCGGCTCTTATATGGCCGATTGTAGCAGTGCTAGTTGATATTTCCTCTAGTGCCGTCGTCATGACTGAATGGGTTGGACCCCACCGAGACAGCATCAACACGCATGCCCTTGAAAACACCAAGGACAACTGCTGAACTCTGCTATCGGCTGTCCTTGCATCTGTGGGAATAATCTTTCTTCACTGTATTTGTCAATCGACTGTGTTGACATCCGCAGGCCCATCGGTCCATCGACTATTGGCGTTATTTCCCCTGGCAGTAGAGGATCAAAACACTTCACGAGTCATCGGCTATTCTTGTTATTACCTCCATCGGTTGTCTATCATACCAAGAAACAATAGCCAAATAAAGAATTCAAGATATAGCCTGAACCATTAACTCAACATTTAATGCCTCCGTAATTAACTTGGCGCCAGGTCTATCTGAATAACACGTAGCCGATAGACACATCTCATTGGCTTTCAACCCCAATATTATAATTGACATAAATTTAATAATCACTTCTTCTGTGGATGTCAGTCGGGGCACCGCTTAATTTATTCGCGACATACATGCCTCGTATGATAAATTCCAGCCAATGAAATCCAACCAATGAATACTTTTCTCACGTGAAGATGCCATAGTGCTCATGGCACCAAATGAAAAATCGGCTCATCATCAATTCCATCGGCTCCGGCTTTACTGATCGGCCATCGGTTGTTTTGTAAACAATATATATATTCCTCCTGAGCGGCCAGGACCTCGTTGGCTTGAGGAGCAGACAAATTCTGACTTTGTCCGAGAGACTTCTGGACTTGCTTCTCACCTCGGCTGCATCGTGTAGATTTATGCTATCACGGATGAACAGAGCCGAAGCAGATAACTTGCCTTCAATGTCTGTACTGATGTATGTCAGCCTTGATGAAATCATGCGTAGCGCCTAGGTAGATGGCCGAATAAATGCATCATTTGTTACGGATGACAAATTTAGTCCCACCATGATTTGGAAGATAATAAAGCATCTAACTTCCGATTAAGCATTTGTGCTCCCACCGGACGTGCCAGAAACGTGTGTCGACACGAAATTTCGTCCCGTGCCGAGGGCACACGAGCAAGCCGGAAGGGTCCACTCGATGAAGCTGGAGATCCGCCTAGCTTTAGCGCAGGGGTGGTCGATCCTACGCACTCCTCCTGAGGCATGCCAGTCAATTTGACCATTCAATTGACAAGGAGAGAAAACTTATTAGTAATTAAGGGCGAAACATGCCGGTGTTGCTAGACAGTCCTGAATGTGCGGCTCTGAGAGCCGATATGAAAGGAGATCGACTAAATAGCTGATTCCAGCATATTCATAAGAATAAATCGGTTAAAGCTCATGGGGGTTGTGTAAGAAGAATCGGTTATCATTCAGGATGAATATCATTCTTTAAACAAATATTGGTCAATGACAATAATATATTAACAATAATTAGTTCATGCTGAGCCAATGACTGTAAGTAATTGAACTTCTTTATAAAAGAAACATTTCATCATCATTCAACCATTTAATAAAGATAAATCTAATGAACATATTAGATCTCATCTATCGCTATGACTAGTGGGGCATGAGGCAGAATCATGCAAGCCATAGAAACAACAATAGACTTGACAACCCTAATTTATTACTAATATCAGTAGGGCATGAGGCAGAATCATGCAGGCTGTAATACAATAATAAGATCATGGGGCTAACACATCTTTCAACCTACTGCTACTTCAACGATCTCGTGATGCGAACTATTCGTGAAAGCGTTCGATATCGGCTAAAACAGTCGATTCAGGCATAGCGCATAGTTAAGGTCATGACCTCTCAGGAACAGATCTACCAACTAACGATTCTCACTCCACGATGCTAACAGTGGGGTGAGGCAGAATCATACAAACAGTGATAACGGGCCATGGAACAGTTTTCGCTAGCCAATAGATCTATTTAAGATCAAACACGCCTTAACCGCACGCTATGCACGATCAAAATTGATGTAAAACAGCCAATAAAACATAACTCATCGTTTAAAGTACCGATTAGATCGGTTTAGATTAACAAACGATAGGTTAAAAAAGATATAAGGCCGATCTAGATCAATCCCAATCGGACGAAGTGATATTGATGTAATTAAATAAATAATGAAAGCAATAAACAATATCGGTAACTTAATGAATTTATCCGTAGGAACGCCACCCTTAAATAGAGCCGATAACTTGACCTTAATCTAGTTCGAGCAGTGGAGGTCAACCGGATCGATGCAGCCGTACTTGAACTAGACAAGAGTCGATAACTAACTTATACCAGAATCGCAGTGGAGGTCGACCGGATCGATACAGCCGTACGAACAGAGGTATAAGCCATGACGGTACTTACAGACAAACAGTCAAGGTCGACCGGATCGATGCAGCTGTACTTACTGAAGAACTCACCGAGATCTACTCTACTCCTACTCCTAAGGGTTGGCCGGAGCCGAAAAAGTAAATAACTAGTATTTGATTGATGGTGTGTTCTTTACAATGGCGAGGGGTACGTATTTATATTCTGGACTAATGGCCTCTGATAAGCTACGTACATAACTTGGCTCAAAAGAAATATCGAAACTAAGGAAATACTAAGGTACGTGGGCTCTAATTTTCCTGGTATACAATCCTTGTCAACGAAGCTTCCTCGACCGACGTGTCCTTTCTTATTTGGTTCAATCGGCAAAGATCCTGTGAGCATACACATCTCGCCGTGTACATATACAAACATGACACTAGCCGGCCTTGTACATGCACTTACATGATACGACATCCTTGCTTCTTCCTTTGTTGAGTTGCACCTGGATGTCATGTTTTTGTCCAAAATAAAATAATATAATATTCCTTTTCCTTCATGTACGGACTCCGGCGCTAGCAGCGTATATCCATATATCAACTGAATTAGGAATAGACGTGGCCAAATATGCTAATTGGCTGTACGTGCAAATAGCTAAACATGCAAGTCTTGGTGTTACACGTGTATGCATATCTCCTTTCTTCTCGCTTCTCTTGCTTTTCCCTTATCGTCATGCATCTCCAAAATATATTAAACAATATTTCGTGGCTGGCGAAGAGCTTTCTGGACGTCAAGTATTTCCAAACATATCTCCAAATATATTGAAGAATATTTCCTGGCCAGTTCACAAATATTTATTGCTTTTGACACCATCAGCTGATTCCTCTCTGTACAGGGTCAATGTGCCAAATTTTGGTGTAAACACCTTCCACGACCACCACATGCCTGAGGGCGTGATGGATGCTAAGGCGGAGGAGTTCCACAATATTTCCCTGGGGTCCCAGGAGATTCAGGAGTATGCCAACTGCTTCACTCGCGTGATGAGGTACGCTCCCGATGAGACATACTTCGAGAAGAAGATGTACTTCTTCAAGAAGGGTCTAAACACGTGCCTCAAGGTGGCCCTCTCGGGTCATACCTGCTACACCCTCCGGGAGATGATCAACAAGGTCTTGGAGATGGTGGGGGATCATCTAGAGGCCGGAGCCCTCTACAAGGAGAAGAAGTGCCAGTTCGAGAGCATGTCTCGTGCCCCGGCAACTCAGAGGCCATGTGCTCACATACCCTCGCTGCCTCGCCCTCGTGTCGTCCAAGGAGCCACACTTGCTCCAAGCCGTGGAGGTGGTACCTACATCACCAACTACCACCGTCCCGCTCAGAGCCGCCCTGCTCAGAGCCGTGGCACGTGGAAGACCGCTACACCCACCCCTATAGGCAGCGTGCCTTTCACCTATTTTGGCTGTGTCCAGTCGGGCCACAAGGTTGTTGACTGCCCCATGAAGAACGCTACAACACCTGCTCTGACCTAGGGGAGACATGCTTCTATTCAGGGTACACCACACAAGCACGCCGTGGGACCCACCCGCGGTCGGCTCACCCACCTAACCGCTGAGGATGCCCAGAACGCCCCCAACATGGTGTATATTATGTTTTTAGTGCATGGATCTAAGGCTTTAGTACTATTTGATTCTGGTGCTACATGTTCATACATATCGACCAAGTTTGCATGAGAGCATAACCTACCTGTAACCCCATGAAGTGTGCACATAGACACTAGCTCACCCTTGGGAAACATCAGATGCACCAAGAGATGTCAGGGAGTGAACATCACCATTGAGGGTCACCCTTTTCTAGCCGATCTTACCTTGCTTCCCTCTGATGGACTGGATGTCATACTAGGGATGTATTGGCTGACTCAACACAAGGGAGTAATATCTTGCTCACCAAGATATGTGAAGATAACACATCCTAGTGGACATGTGATCCCCTATGAGCCCAACCTTGAGAGAACTGTTTCCATGTTGTGTGCCTTGGAAGCCAAGTCAGTCGAGGAGGTGCCCGTAGTATGTGAGTATCCTGATGTGTTTCCCAAAGAACTACCAGGTATACCACCAGATCGGGATGTGGAGTTTGTGATCGACCTTCTGCCTGGTACGGGACCTATTGCTACGAGGCCCTACTGCATGTTAGTTGATGAGCTAGAGGAGCTTAAGAAACAGCTCACAGAGTTGTCTGACAAGTGGTACATCATACCCAACGCTTCACCCTGGGATCCCCTGTCTTATTTGTGAAGAAGAAGGATGGGTCCATGAGGATGTGCATTGACTACCAGAACTTAAATTCCGTGACTGTTAAGAACAAGTACCCACTACCGAGGATAGATGATCTGCTAGACTAGTTGAGAAATGCCAAGTTCTTTTCCAAGATTGATCTCTGATCTGGGTACCATCAAATGAAGGTCAGGACTAAGGATATCCCCAAGACAACCTTTGTCACTAGGTTTGGGCAGTATGAGTTCACCGCTGTGTCCTTTGGACTCACTAATGCCCCAACCTACTTCATGAATATGATGAACAAGGTGTTCATGGAGGAGCTGGATAAGTTTAGAGTGGTATTGATCGATGACATTCTTGTCTATTCATCCACTGTAGAAGAACATGGGCAACATATGAGAGTAGTGCTGGAGAAGCTGAGATAGAATCATCTGTATGCCAAGTTCAGTAAGTGCGAGTTATGGCTTGAAGAAGTCACCTTCCTAGGTCACATTCTCACTACTAAGGGAGTAGCTATCGATCCCACCAAGATTGAAACCATGAAAGAGTGGGAACAAGCCCACAATGTGACTGATATCTGGAGTTTTGTTGGGTTTGCAGGGTACTATCGCCGCTTCATTCAGAATTTCTCCAAGATAGCCAAACTGATGACCAACTTGCTAAAGAAGACCAATGAGTTTGAGTGGACGCCAGAGTGCGAGCAAAGCTTCCAAACCTTGAAGCAAAAGCTTACCACCACTCCTGTACTAGCATTGCCTAACATTCAACAAGACTTTGTGGTCTATTGTGATGCATCCAGACAGGGACTTGGCTGTGTTCTAATGTAGAATGGGAGAGTTATAGCTTATTCTTCCCAACAGTTGAAGGACCATGAACAACGCTACCTGACCCATGACGTTGAACTTGCAGCTGTTGTGCATGCCTTGAAGATCTGGAGACACTATCTGATCGGCAACAAATGCGATATCTACACCGATCACAAGAGTCTGAAGTACTTATTCACTCAGGAGGATCTAAACATGAGAAAAATGCTGATGGCTAGAGCTGATTAAGGACTACAACCTGGAGATACACTATCACCCAGAGAAAGCTAATGTAGTGGCAGATGCCTTGAGCCGTAAGAGCTATTGCCATAGTGTAATGACGGAGGCCATACCACTAGAGCTGAGCTAGGAAATGGAAGATCTCCTACTTGAGATCCTACCAAAGGGAATTCTAAATGAGCTTCGAGTGTAGTACAATCTCAAAGATCGAATCCGCAAAGCCTAGCAAGAATGCCTTGAAATTTGGGAAATCCGAGAGCTCATGGAGCAAGGCAAGTGTCCGGAGTTCAGAGAAGATGAAGAAGGAGTGTACTGGTACAAGGATAGAATATGTGTACCCTCTGATGTAGCCTTGCGAGAAGAGATCCTAGCTGAAGGACATGACTCCAAGTATTTCATCCACCCAGGAAGTACCAAAATGTATGCTGATTTGAAGAAGCTTTTCTGGTGGAAGAATATGAAAGTTGATATTGTGGGACGTGTCGCGCGATGCGACATCTGTAATAGGATCAAGGTTGAGCACCAAAGATCGACCAAACTATTGAAGCGCTTAGATGTTCCAATGTGGAAGTGGAAAAGCATATCCATGGACTTTATAGTGGGTTTACCTCGAACCCCAAAAGGCAATGACTCAATCTGGGTAATTGTTGATAGATTGACCAAGGAAGCTCACTTTATAGCTGTGAGGAATGACCATAGGGTTGAGAAGCTCATAGATCTATATGTGGATAACATTCTCAGGCTTCACGGATCCCCTGTGAGCATAGTGTCTGATCGAGGGACGCAATATGTGTCCAAGTTCTAGAAGAGTGTTCACAAGGCAATTGGGACTCGACTGGATTACAGCACCGCTTACCACCCTCAGACAGATGGTCAGATAGAAAGAGTGAATTAGATTTTAGAGGACATGCTCTAAGCTTGTGTTCTGAAGTATGGGTCTAATTGGGAGAAGAGTTTACCTCACATGGAGTTCTCTTACAACAACAGCTACTAGGCTAGCCTCAAGATGTCACCATTTGAGGCCTTGTATGGGAGGAAGTGGAGGACCCCTCTGATGTGGACCGAAGTAGGAGAAAGATCATTCTTTGGCCCCACCAAGATCAAGGATGCCGAAGGAGTCACCCAAGTGTGAGAGAATCTAAGAATTGCTCAAAGCCGACAGAAGAGTTATGCAGATAACAAGCGAAGAGACCGTGAGTTCAAAGTTGGGGACTATGTCTACCTCAAAGTCTCCCCACCCGAGGTACCATCAGGTTCCATGTGAAAGGGAAGTTGGCCCCAAGGTATGTAGGACTTTACCGAATGTGTCAGAGAGTTGGCAAGCTAGCCTATAAGCAGGAACTACCTGAAGAGCTGACAGGAGTACACCTAGTGTTCCATGTATCCCAGCTACACAATTGCTTGAAGCTACTAGATGAGCAGGTACCTACAGAGGCACTCGATATATAGGGCACTATGGAGTATAGGGTGCACCCTATCCGAATACTTGATAGGGTCGAGAAGGAAACTAGAAGCACGGTCATACCCATGTGCAAGGTTCAGTGGAGCAACCACACTGAACGAGAAGCAACTTGGGAGAAGGAGTCAAAACTTCGGATGCTTTACCCCTACCTCTTTGAAAGGTACATCACACCTTAAATCTTGGGATGAGATTCCTATGAGTGGGGAGGACTGTAACAACCTAGGTTTTTCAAATGACCAAAAATCCCAACTTAAAATTTTTTCTAACAAAACCCATACATGGTGAGTGTACATACTAGGAAACCACCCTTGTAGTTGCACAAGTACATCCCAAGTTAGCATGGTTGAGCAATTGCATATTAAACAACTTGTGAGTTACTTCTTCATGATTTTATGTGATGTAATAAAATCAACTAAACCTTTTAATAAACTTGTGTGTGAGTTGCCAACCCTTGGCATTGACCCTAATACCCTAGTGGACCCCATAAGGATGTGTACATGCTTTGCAACACATGTATACATGCATAGGAGCCCAAGATATAGCATAGAAATGGATTTAGAAAATAGAAAAGGGATTAGAATTAAGGAAGAAATAGAAAAGGCTAAAGTAGCCTATGCCACCGAAGTGGCCTAGCACTCCGGCCCAACCGTAGCCCCCCCCCGCGCACTGCCATCAGCCGAGCAACGCGGCCCAGCACCTCGCCCACACCCACCAAGGTATAAGCCATAGAGAGGGCACCGACAGGCCAGCATCTCCTCTAAACTCTTCTCTCACTCTCCATCTCACTATTATTTACAAGACTAGATCCTATGGAGGACTAATCTTCTCTTGATAGTTGGCTCTGATCCTGAAGATATGAATTAGGGTTTTAGGGATCTATTGAGGGAGGGGGTACGGGCTGATATATATAGGCCGGAGCATCAATGCTGATCCCTCGGATCAAACCGACTTCAATAAATGGCGAAGATTGGATCTCAATGGCGGTGGGAAACCAACTTTCTAAGCGGAGGCTGACTGGTGGGACCCATAGGCTGGCCGGCCTACAGGTGGGGCCGGCCGACCCCACATGGCAGCCCCTCGGTGTCTACTTCGGTGGAGAGCCTCCTGGAGTCTTCTAGAATCTTCCCACGCTGTTTACGTGGTAGAATTCCATAATTTCCTTTGATGAATAGGTCCCCCTTGATGGTTTTCTGGATAAACCCTATTGAAAACACAGATTTACCAAAACTCATGGTATTTATTAGTTTAAACCCCTATACCTATGTTTGGTGATGGAATTGAGTATAAATACATGTTATGTTGATGGTTTATAATTGGTGTTAGTGACCATCAACAAGCTCCCCCAAGCTTAACCTTTGCTTAGGGACTGGCAAAGGTAAACTCAGCAATGGATCAGGAGTAGCTACAATGTTTTCACGCCTCAAAAGTACACATGCGTTCAATCAAAAATTCTCCTCCGGATTAGAATAAACTGATCTGACTTTCAAACTTACCCGTATTACCTTCAACCATGGGTCTTCTTAACCTTCACTTGGGTCTTGAGCAGTTGAAAGACAGAATGGTCAAGTCAAGCACTATGTCACAAGTTCTTTGTTTCACCATTGTTCTAGAGTTTTATAAGTTTACTAAATAAAACTCAGAGATTCCATTGTATGACACTCTCAAGTCTCTCAAGATATGTAGTATTTGTGGATCCTCACCAAGGCAATAAAGATGTTATGCCTTTTCTCTTCCTACTACTAAGGCTTATATGGAGTTCATAGGTAGGGAGAAAGCTAGAGCATACTTGCAATGCATATATTGTAAAGTCAAACATCAGATCCAAAGAGAGTTGAGTCATACAATCAAATCAAGATGTGCATGTGTGTGGATATAGGGTGGATATAAATGGTGGCTAACCAAATTCTACTTTGCTCCTTGAAAACATCTCTCTCTTAAACTTGGAAATATTTTTGCGAGAGAATAGGGGCTATCTTATTCATCTTGTTTTCTTCTCTCTTTTTTTCAGGCGGGCATCTAAGTACCCATTGTTTTAGATATCTTGGATACTTTTGTGTCTACTTTTTTTTTCAACTTCTTTTTTTCGCTCTCTGTTTTTCATGAATAACTTTTGCATAGCCCCATGTCTCTTTTCTGCAACAAAACTTTTGAGAGAGAGCAACAAGAACTTGGAGCATTTATTTGGTGGATGGAAAACCTAACAAGCATGTTTTTGGGTTCACTCCTAGTGTAGGAGTAGAACATTTTTGAATGGATCTAGATGGAAGGCATGTTTTTGCACCTACCCTCAGTGTAGGAGTAGTGCATATGTGGGTGGTGTGTACGTAATCTTGATTTTAAGAGCATGACAAATCTCTCATAAGGGTCAACAAAGCTTGACAAAACTCAATGCAAAAGCAAGCAGTATATATGTGGAAGTTTTCATAGCCTAAATAACATGTATGGCTCTGGTGGGAATTCAAACTTTGTCATACAGGAACTCATCATATATCATTTTTATGTTTTTCAAAAGATAAATCTCTAGAACTTTAGTGTCACTTGGAACAAGATAAACAGCAGCTCAGACCATCTCATATTATATCCGTCAATTACCTAGACTTAGATCAAGCATATGCTACCCACGAGTTTTAAGTTCAGAGTAAATCCTTATATCAAAACAATTTTATCCAAAACTCGGGAGAATTCAAGGTTGAAAACTAGGTATTTGAAAGGAATTACAACAGAGCAACTATTTATCATTTGCATTCTAAGAGATTATTCTGATTTCTCTTTATTTTATTTAACTCTTAAAAATAAATTAAAGCAAGCTAGACACACTTTTTTATTTTGTTTTCAATTTTACTAGATCACACATTATTACTATAGATGACTAATGTAAAGATAAATTTTTATTTTGTTTTTCATTCATCATTTATATTTTTTAGCTATTAAAAAGAAAATAAAATTAATACAAAAAGGGGAAATAATACTTATCTGGATACACGAGAGTGCTTCTCTACCAAGCTAGCTCTTTCGGTGAGGGTTCGATATTATAAGTCCTTCAAATCGGACTTCTTGTGAAGTTTGTTGATCAAGTACCTTGGTTTGCTCTGAAGATGAGAATTCTTGAGGTGGTGCCTCTAATGGTGATGTCACCTTTTTCTATCAAACCCGTCTTGGTTTTGAGTTTGGATTTTGGTTTAACAGGTACAGAACACTTGTAGAAATTTGGAGAATCAACTGACTCTCCCATACTTTGCTTGAAGTGTGTCCTGCTCATAAAGACAAGGTGGAGATCAAGTGCATGGGCTCTATTGGTGGGAATTCACCAACAAAACCAAAACTTTACTTATTCCTCTCTATCCTTATGTACATTGAACATGATGAAGTTGATGTTATGTGCTTTGTTCAATTACAACATGGGTGATAAGATCAGAAGATTGAGTATGAATGTAGCATTTAAGTACATTTGGCTAAAAGGGAAATCTTTACATGATTATGACTATCATCTTCCAGAGAAAAGATGTGCACTTTTTAACTCATTTGGTTAAGACTTTGAGATCAAGAAAGTGGTGCTAGGAACAAGCTTAACATGTTGAGTTAATCAGGTTGAATCAAGTAATGGAATTGTAACCATAAACATATTTGTTTCTTATTTGTGTGCCTACCAGAATCAAGAAAAGTTTTTCAAATAATGACCATTTACCTTAGGATGTTACCTTTGTCATTAGAGCGTGAAGACACCATATGATGAATGGTAGATGACTCATGATGGTTCTTCCCTTTTGATTGAAGTTTTCCTTGCTCGGCTAGTCTCGCATCTTGAGCTATTCACGAGCTTCTTGTTTCCTAGATCGCACCTTTTCTTTCTCATCCTTTTGTCATGTCATCTTTTTGCTTCTTTGATCTTGCCACTTCATTGGTCCTTCCGCCTCACCCTTTGTTTTATGCACTCGTCTTCTTCCTCTTTGTTCCATAGCTGTAGTGGTGGCTGGGTTTGTATATTCATGCCAAACCATGAACAGGCGTAGGTCATATTCATTTATCCCTACAAAATTTTAGTGGAGACATACCCGAGGAAATACAACAAATTTGAAGCATGGGTCGTTGTCCATAAGTTTGGGGAATTACATCTATGTTAATGAAAAGATGATTTTAGGATTACTTTAGCATAGATTCTGTTTATCATGTTTTATACGAGCATGGCTCAAGGCAAAAGTAACTTGCAGGAAAAGACAAAGTGAGTGACCTTTGATACTTATAGTTCTTCCATCCATCATGAATGAGCTGTGTCTTCTTTGCGCAATGTTATTGGAGTTCATCATGTGCCTGGCTTGATCTCTGATTTGAATTCATCTCGTGACTTACCAATATTGAATTAAAAGTTTCTTTTATGGGTTAGTCCAACAAAATGACCAATATCTTCTATAGCATATTCTTGGTTCAAAAATCAACCTAGACACCACATCTAATTTGATTTAGGAAGGCACTAAACCTTTGGAAGTAAGATCAGCACTCCTAAACTAAGCACCATGCTTAATTTAAAAGACGTATGAACATACTCCAAACCTTAAGCATACTTAGTAAACAAAGGTAGCATGAAAGCATTATAGAGATTTATTCAATTGGAGATGAAAGAGCATGATTGTTATTGAGCATGATTTTAAAGGTAGAGACAACCAAGATGAATGAGCAACATGGCATAGGATTTTTCAAAGAAGCCTATCCCCTAGGCTTGAAGTTTGGCAAAGCAAAGTCAAGTTTGGATGGATGTGATTTAATGTTGCATGATGATTGGTTGGACATACCTGGTGTTGTCATCATTCATTCTTTTTGCTTCAAACCTGGAATGGTTAGTGACAAAAATACCCAAAGGGATATTTTCACAATATGTTTCTATGCTTATTTCACAAGGGCATCACAGCAGAAGGTGAAAACTCATATTATCTCCCGAAAGTGATTGTTTTAGGACAGAAGCTCGTCCTTAGGAAACCTTCGAATCTTGTTTCAAATTGGTGAAGTGGTTTCCCCTCCAACACCAACCTTTGTGTGCGTATCTCAAAATTCATGTCAACAAGATTTGCAATATTTATGATAAATATATGCATCTACAACCACCATTTCGAAGTCTTTATGAACAGAAAGTATGACGGGGTTGAAGATCTCGTGTGTGGCAATGTTGGAAAGACCGATTGATTTAGGAGTTTTCTCATGTGAGCATGGATTTGATGAGGTGTTCATGAAATAACTTCCATGCTCGTCGATGCCATCTTCCTTTTCAAGCTCCAGGGGTGTTTCTTCATGAATGTCTATAGGCGGAAACATTGTCTCCATCATTCCATGCCTATGACATTCATTGGATGTTTTATTGTCCAGGATTTCCCATGGATTGGTGGCTCTCTGATTGATCTCATCTAAGGCCTCCTTCAAACTTGGATGAGTCTTGTTTATTAAAGAGATTAATTTAAGCTCACCGTTTGGATCTAAGCCAAGTTTGGATTCTACCCATAAGGCTTCATCCTTATCCATCCATTCTTTAGCAATGGCATATAAGTTCTTAATACATTCCAGCCATTGTCATTGCTCTTCATGGCCATCCTTGTGGCCTTCATGACTCCTATACTTTGGGTGTCTTGGTGGATTTCTAGGATCATCACGAGTTTCAGGAGAAAGAGCATAAGAGGAATCATTAGGGTCATGGGTTTGAATGAGACATCTAATGTGGGCATATAAGGGGAGAAGATAGGAATTGCTTCTAAATGACTTGGCTCTCCTTCTATGGGTTCACTAGATATGCCATCCTTGAATTCTTCCCAATGTCCTACATGGGAATAAGGACGCTTTCTAAGAGATCCCTTCTTGAGAGGAATTGAATTATATTCGCTCGAAGGTCTCTTGTGGAACAGGAAGTTTAAGATTTTCCCAAAATCATCAAAAAATCATCCTCCATAGAAATTTCAAAGGTTGAATTTCTTCTTTTTTTGGAGGATTTAGATTTTGTGGTATAGATGGTTTGGGATTGATAGCTAAACCTTGGGATTGAAGTGGTTGTGATTTGGCTATCAAAACTTCCTCTTCTTTTTCGAGAGATGATTCCTTCTCTTCCTCAAGGAGTTTATTATGATTGCTAGTGCAAGGAGTTTTTTCACTAATCTTATCAAGCATAGACCTTGCTTCACTAGCAGACAGATGAAGGAAAGCTCCTCTAGAGGCTGCATCAAGGGTTTCCATGGAATCCTTGCTAAGACCCATGTAAAAATGTTGAAGGAGCATTGGGTCTAGAATAGCAAGGCCCAGGCCATTAATGATGAGGTCATTAAAATGATCCCACGATGTGCCAAGAGATTCTTCTTCTAGTTGTCTAAAATTTAGAACCTCTTTTCGAAGGCTAACCACTTTAGAGGTGGGAAAGAAACATAAACAAAATTTAGAGCATAGCATTTCCTAATCTCCTTGCATATTTCCTACGGTTTGACTATACCATTGTTTAGCTTTTCCCATCAAAGAGAACGGAAACAACTTCCTTCTTAAGGTTTCATCAGACATGCCAGCGATATGTAAGCATGCACTGGTCTGTTCAAACTCTTGTAGGTGTGAGTATGGGTTTTTGTTGCCTTCTCCCGAGAAGGATTGATCTCGAATCGGTTTTATAAAACATGGGCGCATCTCATAACCATGTGTAAGGATAGGCTCTACAGATTTTGGTGGCTCTAGGCACACGCTTGTAGGTGCAGCATATAGGTAGATAGGAGTGGAATCCATGATAAAAAGGAAAAGAATAAAAGAAATAAGATAAACGATAAGAGATTAAGCTAGGCTCGTAGTTAATTCAGCTACCATTTCCCCGGCAACGGTGCCAGAAAGCTTGTTGGTATAACTTAACACACACAGATAAATCCACAAGCACACGGATACCGCTATAGCTTTCACCCGAAAGTATTCCAAGTATCGTATCCACAGGAAAATGTGTGAGACTAACTATGGTCTAACTCAATTGGGGGTAGCAACAAGGTTAAGATAAATAGGAGCGTAGAGAGGAAAACTAAGGTTCTCTAGTTCTGACTTGAGTAAGCTATGTCTTCTACTATTTAACTAGGGACATTACTTAAGGAAAGACACCAGCAGAGGATGCTTCCCGTAGTAACCGTGTCCTACTTACCCTACAAATGGGAGGTGGACTATAGAGGATTCAACGAGGCTATAAGAGTCACCCTCGCAAGCTACCACCGATCTAGAATGCAGGACACATCCACAAGTAACCAGAATCTAAGCACCACACTTACACAACAATTACTACTTTACTCTTCCCAGATAAAGAATAATGCACTCAAACAAGTTATGAACCTGATGAATAATATAAACAAAAGCTTACTTGAATCAGAAGTTGATTACCAGAGAAATCTCAGAGGCAAGCTCAGATAGAACTTGGATCCACCAAGGAAAAGCCATAGAGAGGGCACGATAGGACAACATCTCCTCTAAACTCTTCTGTCACTCTCCATCTCACAATTATTTACAAGACTAGATCCTATGGAAGACTGATCTTCTCTTGATAGCTGGCTCGGATCCTGAAGATATGAATTAGGGTTTTAGGGATCTACTGAGGGAGGGGGCTAGGGGCTAATATATATAGGCCGGAGCATCAATCCTGAGCCCTCGAATCAAACCGACTCGAATAAACGGTGAAGATTGGATCTCAATGGTGGTGGGAAACTGACTTTCGAAGCGGAGGCTAACTTGTGGGACCCATAGGCTGGCCGTCCTATAGGTCGGGCTAGCCAGCCCCATATGGCAGCTCCTTAGGGTCTGCTTCGGTGGAGAGCCTCCTGGAGTCTTCTAGAATCTTCCCACGCTATTTACGCGACGGAATTCCGTAATTTCCTTTGACGAATAAGTCCCCCTTGATGGTTTTCTGGATAAACCCTATTGAAAACTCGTGGAATTCATTAGTTTAAACACTTATACCTATGTTTGGTGATGGAATTAAGTATAAATGCATGTTATGTTGATGGTTTATAATTGGTGTTAGTGACAGTCAATAGCTGCTGATGGGTGGGACCCGCCTCTCATCCCTAACTCGATGCCCCTCCTCTGCTTTTGGAAAAGCAGAGCACCGACAACCGGGGTAATCTCGCGGTCCCTTGTACACCCCAGCCGTCCATGCCCCTGTCCATTGCGTGTCAATGCATGGATACGCGCCATGTCCATAGCCTAACGTGCCCTGCCTTCCCCAGCCGGCGTCGCGACGTGCGTGACATCACCACAGACCCATGCCTGCCCTAACACCGCCGTCCATTCCTTGACCACTGGGGATTCAAAATTGGGAGCACCAGGCGGTGTGCAACCACCCCGCGCTCCCCAAAACCCTCACCGAGCACCTTGATCTCCCTCCACATACCCCCTTCACCTCCATCCATCGTCCACCGCTCGCCATCGCCATGGCCTCCCAATAAGAGGGCACCCTCAGTGCCCTAGCCCTCTCTGATCCACCCTGCTGCCACTCCATGGCAACCCATGAACCAACATAATGCTCTAGAGGAGAAGAAGGAGGAAGGAGAAGGAGGGAGGGAAGGAGCCATGCCTGCTGGAGTTGCCCGAGCTTGTCGGAGAAGAAGACGGTGCCTCGATCATCTTCCTCGCCGTAGCGGTTCGGCACTGCACTTCTACCACTCGACATGGCCTCACCTCATCACTGCACCACCATCCTATCTACCTTGCCACCACGGTGAGCCCCCGACCGCTCTCCTATGCTCACCACTATGGACATGCCATGGCCGCATCGCCGTGTTCTCCCCCTTGGGAGGGCCATTGTGATGCACTACACACACCCACACATGCACATGAGCCACGGCCTATACTTGGCGAGCTACTAGTGCTCGGGAACACTGGTGCCACTATGACATGCCCGCTGTGCTCGCCATGGCCAAACCCCACATGGCATAGCTCCGTTCCGGCCACCTCAGGCCAGTAGAGGTAGAACGAGCACCTCGGCTAGCTTCGCCTCACCGAGGAACGCATCACATGATAGATGGAAGAAGAAGAGGAGCCTCGGGGGCTGCTGGTTGTGTCCACCTCGTTGGACCACCATGCACCCATGCCACTGCCAGGCCAGGGATGATCCGACCAACTCCGGCCGCCTTGCTTAACGAGATCTAGCCGTCGAGCCTCACCGAGACCCCGTGCACCCCTCCATGAATCTAGTTGAGCGAAAGGCCTCTATTTTGCCTTGTTTCATCGTAGCAACAACCTTGCTGGAGCTCCGCTGCACACCTCGCCATGGTGCGGGCTCTGTCGTGCCTTTTGGTCACCGTGGGTAGGCCGACCAGCCTCCCCACGGCCCCAATTGTGTAAAAGGAGCCACCTTTGGCTCCAATTATGGCCGTAGCCACCTCGCCGTAGCCCACCGTCACCGTTGAGCCGCTGTCGTCGTGGCCAACCTCACCAGAGCCCTTAGAGCTTCGCCTGGTACCCTAGCCATGCTCGCTGGAGCACCAGGAAGATGAAGGACCCTGTCGGAGCCCTGCCGAGGCCCTGAGCGCCTTCACCGCTAACCCTACACCCACCGTCCGCTGCCACGGAGTCCTTGCTGGCCACCTAGGACCCCAAGCTGCCACCTTTAGCCCCTTGGTGAATTCCCCATGGCCCCACGATGCCGTAGAACCCCATAGCCGCCTCGCTGAGCCACCATAGCACGATAACACACGAGCTCGCCGCCAGCGAGGATTGCTGCCGCGAGACAGAGAGAAGAGGGAGCTGCCGTGCCTAAGCCGCTCGGTGCACTCTGTGCACCGTGAGACGAATGAAGGAGAGGGAGAGTTGGACGCGGTCCACCATGGACCGTGACTTCGGTCTATGAACCCGCGCGCCTGAGTTCACCGTGACCCATGCTCGTGGGCGTGAGCCCGTTAGCAGCCCGCCAGTGCCACGTGGCTGGCTTGGATGAGTGACACATGTCTAGGCCGGGCAAAAGCCCAGTCCGAGCCCATTATCTAGCCCGCAAAAGTCCAGTCTGAGACCAGTCAACATTGACCGTTGACTGGTCAACATTGACCATTGACCAGGCCCCACATGTTAGTGACCGTATTCCCCGCGTCCAATCAGAATGCACCACATGTCAAGCCCTCGATTTTTCCAATCTTTTTCTTTTTCAAAATATGATTTAAACTTAGGAAATTCTTAGAAAATCCATACGACTTTCGAAGAATATGAAACCAAAGTCCAAATTTTTCTAAAAATGAGCTCTACGTCATAGGCTTATGTTTGAGTGCATTTGGATCTTTTGAATTCCTGTTGCTTCTTTGTGATCATCTATAGGAGTTGCTTATCACGGCTATATGTCTTGTTTGACAGACCCAGAGGAGCCGTTGACTGAGGAGCATGACCCTGACTACACTAAGGAGCTTGGAGACAACCTACTAGGTGCCACATCCCACCCAACCTCGTAGAATCCTAATAGACATGCTATAATGTAGATGGTAGTGCTTTACTTTTATGTAAATGATCTGTGATAGGTTGCATGGTAGAATTGGTTGTGAGCCATTACCTTGTCACAACCTATACCCTAGCACACCCACTGTTAGGCTAGATGCTCGCTTACTTACTTGCTACTGCTTCTACTATGCATTATATCTATGATGTGATGCTGGGTGGAAGATTGTTTATGAGTGGTTAAGGCACTTGGTGCCGATAATGTGGTAACAACTAGGGAGATCTTGGCATGCATCTTGGGTGTGTGGTGAGGGTTGAGTCGATCAGGCAAGATCTTACGATGAGTCGTTGAACGAGTCTTGCCGGGGGGTGCGACCTAGGCATCCCCTACGAGAGGTACCTATGGTGGGTGCATGTGAGATAAGGAGATCCTAGGGTGGAGTGTCTTTGTGGGATGAAGCCCTGAGATGGAGGTTCCATCGAGGCATGGGGTGTTGGTTGTCCCCTTGAGAAGATATCCTCTCTGGTCCCCCTATGGACTAGTATGTCGAGAGAACTGAATCATAGGACCCTATGTGCACGCCACTCATTCCTGAATGGGTGGGGGACGGATGCTGACCAGTTAGGATGGTGCCACTACTACTAGGATGGAAGTGGATAGTGTAGGGAGGTACGAGCATGTGGCCCACACCCTCCTAAGAAAGTGTAGTGACCTCTAGGGCCTGGTACTATGTCTCACAGTCTCAGCATTTTGGTGGACTTCGGGGTGGCCTAGGGCTGTGGTAGGGTGGCATCGCACCGGTTGGAAGGTAGCCCGGTATCAGCCTAGGCGGGGCACCGCCGATGATGGTGATCTTGTGGTTCTAGGTGTACACGCTCTGCAGAGTTGATTGATCTATGCGTATAGCCGCATCCTCAGATATGGATATTCCTATGATCTACACTTCCCTTGATTAGTGAGTGGAGTCCTTTCTTCTCTCCCCATGGGTTCTTGTGTTGGATTCTGGCTTTGGCCGATGAGGCAAGGCATGAGAGGGAGTCGTCCTTGTCGCCTAGAGAGTGTGAGAGTGGTGAGATGTGTGTGATGGGATGGGAGAATGTGTGGATGAGATGGGTTAAAACTTGATGGAATATTATTAAAACTTGATATACTCGCATAGGAAAAACTACATCCATAAATAGGTTCTCTTGCTCTACCCTTGCATTCCACTACCACAAAGCAAACACAAAGCATAGGGTGGGAGCTAGTGGCCAGTACAAATCATACTGATGATTGTTTGGCAGGTTCCGTGTCTGAGTATGACTACTAGGGAGATGGTTGGGAGGATTAGGGGTCTTGTTCCTGCGCACAAGTTTGGTTCATGAAGATGGAGTCGATGCCCGTTGCCATTCTACTTAATGTTGTTCTAGTTGCTGCATGCTCTGAGTGATTCCGCCAAGTGGTGATGTAATAATGAGTAAACCTTGCCATTTGTACTCTCTTTAAGACATGTATTCGATGTATGACTATGATATCGACTGTTATTGGATAATGTGATGGAATAATCACCTAGGACTATCATGTTATACTTTGTATCTTTGGATTTCCCTTTGAGGAAATCAGGATCGTTTCAGGAAGTAGACATACTTTATAGATACAATGTGTCCGTGGACGGAGATGCTATCATCTTCACTACGGTTCATTACCTCTGGCTTTCGGGACCGCATCAACCAATTGAGTACCCTAGCAACTGCTTACCCATCCGACATTAAGTCTTAGAATTTGTGAAACTTTTATGTTAATGAAGTTTATATGTACTGATGAAACCTCTGGATTAGTATGTATGAGTACTGCATAATCATTGAACTATTACTTCGGTTGAACTGTTAATTAAATTAGTTGGTCTTGATTGTGGTCCACATGTATACCTCTATGTAAGCATAGAGGATCCAAAACAGGCCTTCTTCTATAGGCAGATAGTACCCTAAACCATTGGTGACACAACATTTCATCTTGGCGGGAGTGCGAGGGGTTTCAAGGACATTTTGGTGCCTTAGCAGGAGGCAAAAGCGAAGACAAAAGACCTAGGCCGACCTCTTCGTTTAGAGTGTGCAACACTTTGAACCCTGACTGCTCCATGGCTACATCTAGCTCCAACTCCTCCTAGTGGTCGGCACCATCCCAGGGCACCATCACGAGAAGAACACCGGCTTCCAATGGAGGAGGCTACAAAGGGAGGGGGCCACCCATCCCGTGCCGTGTCGAGAACCACCCCTACGCATACCAGCCACCACTTTTGTGTCACTGCGGCTTGAAGACGCCTCAGTGGATTTCATGGAGTGAGGGAAATCTAGGACATCGGTACCATAGATGCTGCAGGGCAAATAATGTAACTCGATTTCTTTCTTGTTCATTCTATTTTCGCAATGCAAATCTCACTGTACTTATGGTAATTTGGTTTTTTCATAGCCCGACATAGATTGCGGGTTCTTCAAGTGGCATGATCCCCCATATGGAAAATTTCTGAGGACTTTGATTTTGGATTTATGTAACAAGATTTGGGAGCTCAAGGTAGAGGCTAATGTTACAACAAATGAAGAACATCTGTAGGAGGAGGAAGAGATTATGCCACATATTGAAGAAATGACCAAGGTTCTAACGTAGATGATGGAAGATTTCATACCTTTTGAGAAAGAAATATGTTTCTTGTTCTTGTTTCACCTATTTTATAGTTACCTTAGTTCTTGGTATGTTCATTGGCAAGTTGCTTAGTTCACCGCAGTAGGTTCAAATATCAATTAATGTATCAGACTGAAATATGTCACTTTTGTACAACTATTGTTGAACTAAATGCAAGGTGATTAACTATGTCTTCAATTTATTGAATTGTAAATGATAGTAGATCCAAGTATCAATTGATTTGTCAGACTGAAATCTGTCACTTTTGTACAACTATTGTTGAACTAAATGCAAGGTGATTAACCAGGTGTTCAATTTATTGAACTGTAAATGATAGTATATCCAAGTATCAATTGATGTGTTAGAGGCATCCTACTTCCCTGGACACCGGGCCCTGATACAGGGGCAATCAATTTATTGAACTGTATATACACTCTCCTACGGTCCTACAACACCTTCCTCTCATCCATTCCCCACTCTGCTCCCTTACTCTGCTTCACCCTGCTAACATCGGATGAAAGGGTGCCTCTCGCATGCTCACTGCTCCTTCACCTCCAACCTTGCCAATGCACAAATCTTTAGCACGCCATCCCTGCTTCTCACCTCCATCCAGATCTAAGGTTACTGCACTGGATCTGCTCCTTCACCGGATTCTATATTCCTTTGTATTGCTCTCTCGTGCTCTCTGCTCCTTCACCTCCCACCTAGCTACAGTAATTTTGTTGGATGTGCAGATGAAAATGCATCTTCTCATTCTAAAGTTTGTGACCTTCTATATCTATGGAGTGTAGCTTGTGAGCCTTATTGTCCTCAGTATTGGTTCACCGAATCAGTGCTTTTTGAACAAAGTCGATGAGCTAAATGAAAGTGTACCAATGGATGTGGATAGGGTTGTAGTCATCAAGGCTCGGGATGACATGGAGATTGACAACAATCCCATGGAGGACGACAATGATCTGCAGGATCTTATGGAGATTCACAACGATCCCATGGAGGTTGACTAGGATTTACATGGAGAATGATTAATTATGCAACCAATGATGTACATATGAAGGCCTTTTAACTTTTTCATAGTGTCGGCCTAATTAGTATCTACATTTTAACTTTTGGCATGGTTATTAGCTTGGTAGTGTCCACCTACTTATTTGGTATGAATATATGGAACTCAAGTTGGATTCCTTTCAATCCGAGAGTACTGGCATTGTGCTTTCCTTATGTTTTCTAAGTGCATGTTTTGGCTTTGTTTCAATATAAATCTATGTGCCTTATTATTCATCATCGAACTCAAGTTGGCTTTCTTTTAATCTGAGTACTAAAATTATGCTTTTCTTAGTTTTCTAAGTGCACAGTTTTGCTTTGTTTCAATGCCAAATGTTAAGATTGTATGCCTTAGTGTTCATCACCATATCATACGGAGGTCTCTGGGTGGTAATAGGACCTAGCCACCGGTGATGGTACTGTGCATTCACCGTCGCTTAGTTGCAAAATTTCCAATCCCGTGTTTGAACCCTCCCATGCGGAACTTTTGAAGTTCTATTCCCACGTGTCATAAAAGTTACGTAGAGAGCAAGCAACCCCTACTCCAACATCCCACACTAACACCCCCCGCACCCCCCACCCCACCACCTCCCTGCCTCCCCCACATAGACATAGCTTTTCTTTTCCTCATTGCTGCTGTTCGTCATCGCCGCTCCTGCTCATCACCATTTCTCAACTCTTGCTCCACACCGGTGCACATTGCTGGATTGCCCACACAGATCCACTGGCGAATGAGTTGCTGCTGTCACCGGCATTGCCACTCGTGCTCACTGCCACCAAATCCAAAGGCAAGTGTAATAAGGCCTTACTTGCATCACCATCCCTTCTCCTCAAAACTCATCTCCTTACTAATGTTTATTGATGCAATTCCATAGCAGGGTGGCCTCATCTCTTCGGCTGGTGGTGTCCTTCTAGATGAAGGGCCCCCAACATGAGGAATGCAATGGATAGCCTCTCAGATGATGTGCTTGCCGACATCTTCCGCTACCTCCCCGCCCGGTCCTTGTGCTGCTACAAGTGTGTCTGTCACTCCTAAAAGCACGTCATCTCCGACTCCTATCAACATAAGAAGCTTTCACAAACTATCATCGGCTTCTTCTATGGTAGCTGGTGGAAGGGAAATCGCCACTTCACCAGCATCACCGGTCAATGACCCTCCTTGTCCTTCTTACCCTTGCCCCTTCAAAAAGTCATAGTCTTAGATTGTTGTAGCGGCCTCATCCTTTGCTGGTGTGCTGGGCTGATGGATTATGTCACTATGTTGTTTGCAATCCGACGACCCACAAATGGCATGTACTACCACATAGCATCCGTTTTGTTGGTCAGGCTCGCTTAGGTTTTGACCCAATGTCCTCGCACTTCCATGTGATTAAATTTGTTGAGGTGGAGTGTGCGTGCATAGGTGTGGCGATCTACTCATCTAAAACTACAACATGGATCTTTAAGGAATCTGAATGGGGCGATGGTAGTATTGTTCTTTGTTCAAAATGGAGAAGTCTTTTTCCTAATGGTTTTATGCACAAGCTTGAGTACTCTACGATAGTTGCTATGGATACGGAGGGAAAAACATGGAGGACAATTCATAAACCAGGTGGTGCTAAAATATCCATCCATCAAGCTCTGGGTCACCTATGTGTGTGCTGTGCTGATTTTTGCAATAGGTCTTTGGCTTTTAGTGTGGATACTTGAAGACTATGGTACTGATTACTGGAGTTTGAAGCATGTTGTGGACACGGAAGAACTGTTTGGACACATGAATATTAAATTTGGCTCTGAGCTTTGTGATGAGGAGTACAGAGTGATTACAGTTCACCCAGAATGGAATTTCATTTTCCTTATTGGTAAGGATAGAACATTGATTGCATATGACATGGACCGCAGAAAGGTTCATGTCATCCATGCCCGTGTCATTCGCTTTTGTTGATCAAGAGAGCATTTCTATATGAACAGGCCTTACTATCTTCCTTATGTTCCCTTGTTCATGGAGCAGTAAAGGTGCATTTCCTGTATTTCGTCGTCACGATAGTCTTTGTTCAGGTAGGGAGTTGTTTTCATTCTATGTATATGTACATGCCAATTTTGGCTTGTTAACTAAAGGAATGGTATGTTCAATATTGTTAATTCTGCTGCTTTGTTTAGGTTGTGGATCAGAGATGAAGAAGAGGGGTTCTATGGTGCATTGGCTACCAATATGAAGGATGTACTAATTATATTCATTTTGCCTTGCAATCAGGAGTGCCACATAGAAGGAGCACAACTATGTAGTTTCATTATGTAAGTCTGTATAGATCAGTACCTTTAGTATGCTCTATGTACCGCTTGTGTTAGGACTTTAGTTGAAAAAGATGTTATGGTAGCGTCCATTATTATTGTAAAAAGTACTCTTGTTTGTGAACATGATTTCTAGATGCAATGATTATATATCTATATGCTTTGTGTTTATGAAGCTATTAAGGGTCCAGCTGAATTAGTAACTATTATGAAACTGGATGAAATTCTATCACTATAAGATGTAAGTGCCATTCATTGTTTTCTTATCACCACCGTCGGTGGTGGTGCAAATGTTCAACATCGTCGCTATACGTATGATGCGACAGGGATCAAAAGTATATCACTGCCAAATCCTTTAGTAACCCAACACCGACTAAACGATCATTAAAGGTGGATCGTGGTGCAAGGCGATGGTGACCCTGACCTTTGTACTGGTGGATTATACGTTGAAGCGATGGTGGTGTTCACCTCTACATAGGAGTCTCGGCCATCGAAGCGACAATGAACCCGCACTGCTGACAGTTAGGTCAAAATACAAGGTGACGGTGCTGGTGACCACTATAGGCGGTTGATGTGCCCACACGATGGTTTTGATAGCCTCAACACAGGCGGATCATTTGCCAATGCGGCGATGTTAGTGTACATCCATAGCCAGGTCGTGCTCTAATGCGACGGAAGTAAGGATCTAATCATGGACGGATCATAAGCCAATACGGTGGTGTTAGTGTACACCATAGTTGATCCTAGATGCCGATGGTGAAGGCTATGGCCATCACAGTCAACTGCTTACCGCCGAGGCCGAAATGCGGCTACGATGGGGGTTACGACGTGGCTGTGAAAGGTCCGAGTGTAGTAGTGCATATTTGGTTCAATCTAGATCATGCACCAAAGATATTTAACTCGGTTTGATCCAAGGATAAACTTCTTTACACAACTTATATTGGTTATCTTGCCCATGTTGAGTTAAACCCTTATAGTTCATTTTCTAGATTCAACACTAGGTTCACAAGCCCACAAACATGTCATATGCTACCACTAGATCATGTCAAGCATAGAAGCAATAGTGGTACCATACAAGGATCAAATTCATTTGATCTTCATGAATGATCCTAAGACTTGTGAGGAATGACTACATGCACTAACCAAGTCATTAGCAAAGTATGAATGACATGTCAACCAACTTTACCTTGCTTTTCTAGAAGGAGAGGCATGTCACATATATGGGGTGCATCAACACATATTTGAGAAGTCAAGGATGTTCAATTCATTCCTAAGTTTGCCAAACCTTTTCTCATCAAGTGGCTTGGTGAAAATATCGACAAGTTGATCTTCGGTGCCCACACTCTCAATGCAAATGTCCCCTTTTTGTTGATGATCTCTTACGAAATGATGGCGGACATCTATATGCTTTGTTCTTGAATGTTGAACCAGGTTGTTGGTGAGCTTCACGACACTCTCATTGTCACATAGCAATGGCACTTGTTTGAACTTGATTCCAAACTCATTCAAAGTAGCCTTCATCCAAAGTAATTGAGCACAACAACTACTGGCAAAAATGTACTCCGCTTTGGTGGTTGAAAGTGCTACACTATTTTGCTTCTTTGATGACCAAGATACAAGTGATCTTTCCAATAATTGACATGTGCTCGATGTGCTCTTTCTCTGAACTTTGCATCCAGCATATTCGGAGTCCGAATATCCAATCAACTCAAATCTAGCTCCTTTGAGATACCACAATAATCCAACATTTTGTGTATGTTTCAAGTACCTCAATATTCTCTTTGTTGCCTTCAAAGGACTTTCTCTTGGCGAGGCTTGAAATCTAGCACACATGCATACACCAAACATCACATCCGACCTTGATGCGGTCACATAGAGTAGGCTTCCAATCATAGACCGATACATCTTTTGATCCACCATGTTGCCACTAGCATCACTATCTAAGTTTTCATTTGTCCCCATATGTGTACTAATAGCCTTGGCATCATCCATTCCAAACTTCTTGAGCATGTCTTTGATGTACTTGCCTTGACTCACAAATGTGCCATTCTTCATTTGCCTAATTTGAAGACAAAGGAAGTAACTAAGCTCTCCAATCATGGACATCTCAAATTCATTAGCCATCATCTTTTCAAACTCCTCACAAAAATCTTGATTGAATGATCCAAATATGATGTCATCCACATAGATTTGCATTACAAACAAGTCTTTGCCAATCTTCCTGGTGAAGAGGGTGGTGTCAACCATGCCCATCTTGAATCTCCGTCGCACCCAATTTTGCATAACAAAACCAAGTGCTCATATATGTGCACCCAGGATGTCCAAACAGACATATAATCTCAAATTGCAATAATATCAAAGTGAAGTACTTTATTACATCGCATAATCTCATCACATAATTGTCATAAGTCTTGCTCGTCGGCAATATTATTACATAGAGTAGATAATTAAGCCCAATATGCCATAGAGACTCCAACTGGGGGGACATCTTTCTAGTAGTCTTGGACATCCTCTGGAAACTCTTCATATGTATTATCTATTTACCCATCCGGAATTTTCATTGAATGTAAAACAAGTGTAAGCTCACCATACTTAGCAAGTAAATCAAAGGGATCTATGAGGCTCAAAGGCTAGACACGGTTTGACTGTGGTTAGCAATTTTAGTTGGTCAAATTTTAGCATCCTGAATCACTACTTTAGTGAATGAACCCAACCCAATTGGTAGTAATGAATAATCAAGATTTTATCAATTTCCAAACCATCTATAGTAACCACTAATCATGAAGGATCTAGACTGCTCGTATCCGTGAGCACGGCTGTTATAACAGGTTAAATATTTCTACAGAAATTGTACAACTTTACCCACTGAGGCGTGATTCCCAATGCCGAGGTTTGCAAAGCCCACATCACCTCTACCTAGGAAGTGTGGCACGGTTTCACTACGTAACCCTTCGCTAGTCGCACTAACATGTCATGACTGCTAAGGTTTTAGCCGTCTAGCCATATGTGACCCTCCTCTAGGAGTGGCACTCATGGTTGCGGCATGGTACACACCCTAGCACGAAAAGTGTAACACCTCTGGTGTTTTGACCTAGCACTAAAATTTGACATGTCATCATATGCATTGCAAAGCATTCATATAGTATAAAGTTTTGAATGCATTCACTAAATAAGGTTTATTTCATAATGTTGTTATTTCATGTGATGCGATTCAAAACCCTAAATAAAGATCATGACCACAAGGGTCAAAATTCATGTGATCATGTGAGGTCATGTGTCCTTTGACTCAAATAACACTAATGGGCCATGTTACTGGTCAAAAATCGAAATTTAAGTAAAAGGAAGACAAATCAAATTTGAATTCAAATTCAAATTATAAAAGTCCTTTTTGCCCCTTTTGACTAAATCAAAATCCATGTGGAATTTGGGGTTGAGGCAAAAAGCAAAGTTGGAGATTATTTTATAAGGATCAACTTTGGTATTCAAAGTTTTCAAAGTTTACATATAAAATTTGGAGTAATTTTGAAATGATTCAAATACTCAAATGCACCCCAAATTCAAATTTCAAAATGGAGGCAGAATTTGAAAATGTTCCTTGAAGCAAAGTTGTAGAGTTTGAAAAATTGAACAACTTTCATTTTTGGAGATTTTCAACTTCTTTAGAAAATTTGAGAGTAATTTGAAAAATAGACTCAGTGGCAGTTCTGTAAATAATTCAAAAATCAAGATTGACATCGCCGCTTACCGCCGGCACCACGCAGCTGCCGCCGCCGAGCCTTTTGCGCCGCTTTCTCACGCGTTGACACGCAGCCGGTGCCGTGGCGGGCTCGAGCGTGCGCTGTCGACGCCGGGCAACCCCTTCCCGGCTATAAATAGCAACAGTCGCAGCCGTCGTCCCCGTTTTCCCCTTCTGCTCTGCTCCGCCACCGCGTAGCTCCACCGCTCACCGTAGCCATCGTCGAGCCACGTCAGTCGTGCCCAGCTACGCCGACAGCTCCGCCTCGCCCTGCCGCTCATTCCTGACCTGCTCGTCTCGTTTCTAGCCGGTCAGCGACACCGAGCGACATCGTCTTCTTCGGAGCCGGCCGAGGCTCCACCGCAACCCACCTCACCGTGGCCAGGGCGATTCAGTACGTCTCCGCCTGCACCAAGTACACCATCGTGATCACGGTGAGCTCCTGAGCGTGATGCTCACTCTTCTTTTGACTCTACTGCACCGTAGCCGTAGCTACATCGACCGTCGTCGAGTCCGAGCCGCCATGCCCGGCGTGGAGGTGTCTCCGGTGCACCTTTTTCCTTTGTGATAGCTGAGATCGGTTCGGGGGAAAGAGTAGCTCATGAAGGTGCGGTCTGTTTCGCCAGAGCTTCACCGCCGGCGCGTTTTGCCGATTGGAGCAGACAGCGCCGCCGTGCGTCCTCTTTAGGTCACTGACAAGCGGGGCCTGGCTGTCAGTGCGAGAGAGGAAGAAGAACAGTGCAATTTTGTAATTTCTGAAATGTTGAATAGTGCTGAATCTTTGGAAATTTGTAGGAAAATAATCATAGCTCCAAAAATTCTGAAATTTTGTGTGTAGCTTCTATACATGCTCTAGTATGGTTTAAAAATTTGAAACTTGAAATTTCAATAAATTTTTAATGTTCAAAAATTCAGTCCATTAATTAATAAATGTAATTTCCATGATTTTTGTAGGCCACTGTATAGCTCAAAAAATTATGAAATTTATTTTGGTACACTAATTTGTTATGAGAAAGCTTACATAAAATTTTGAGGTCATTGGGAACAAGTTTATTTTTGGGCTTATTTTAAATTAATAAAAAATTTAATAAAAGCAACCCTAATTGTTAGGGTTAGGGTTTATTTTTTTTGTTTGGGTCATGTTGTGTGACCAGTAGGGTTTCAAGATCAGTTTGGTCAAGTCACATGTGTGGTTCTTGTCGGTAGAATTGCAAGTTGGTTTTGTTGGCTTACAAATGTACCGTGAAGGAAAATCGTATTCGGGGTGTTGTTACATTTCATGTACCGTGAAAACATCATGTTTACATTATCATCATGTTAAAGCATATGTTATCATTTCGTGTAGAACCCGAGAGTGAAACGATTCTAGTTGAACAAGTGCTGGAAGAATACCTGGTTGTCGCGGGATTTGGTAATTGTGGTAATTGATCCTAACTTTGAGATCGTCAACGAAGGCAAGCCCCGGTTTATGCATTAAACCATTACCTTGTTTACTTTGAAAAGTTCATCACTTATGTTACTTATTGCATTAAGTTGATTAATTCAAATGTTACCTACTTGATGCATTGCCTATCTTGTTAATTGTTTACCATCCTTGAAGATGTTTTCATTTACAAAGGCGTAGAATGCTTAGTATGCTTTATGATAGGCTTTCAAAGTAAAAGTTTCGATACAATCAAAGATGGCATACTGGCCAAAGAAAGAAAGAAAGAAAGAAGATAGAATGAACTAGAGACTAGTCGGGTGGCTTATCTTGAATGTTGGGTAATGTTGCCGACTATGTCGCTTAAAGGCCACTCATTGTGGATCTTCTGAACGAGACACTTTGTAGTACTGGTCACATACTCCGGTAAGCCTACTTTGGCTAATCCGATACTAAGACGAATGCCCACGCACTGGGAGTGGTGAGATGGCGGGAGTAGCGTGTACCCTCGTGGCTTGAATGTGGCGGATTTGAGGTGTGTCAGTGCTCTTGGGTGGCATGGAGACGGCTTAGTACGGAAGGAGGATCCGGTAGCGAGGTTGATATATGCAAGATTAAGTTCTACATATGTCGTGTGATAAGGAATCCCAAATGGGACTTGAATCAATTCAATTGCTTTGGTGCTCATGGATATGGAGACTCGATTCATTACGTAAGCAATGTAGGACCGGTGAATTACTAAAACTTGAGAAAGGGAATGGAATGAGAAGGATTGGAACATGGGATATGAACACTTAGTTTGAGATATTGAACCAAAGTACTTAGGGGTAAAACTTGAAACTAGGATCAAGAATAGTAAGCTTTTGGCAAAGAACTTTTGAATCTTTCTACATCCTTACCTTGACCCAACACCTGCATCCCTAAGACCTTCACCCTTTTTCGTCGGGTCAGTCTTGTTGAGTACTTTTTGTACTCGTGGTTTGTTAACCCTTGTTGCGGGTGAGTCGCATCACGCAGCTTTGTTTTGGTCCCTCACCGCATGTCGATTATATGAAGTCAATGACGATGAGGAATGATGAATGGCCTTTGGACAAGGCACTAGTTTGTGTGAAATAAATAATGTTAATGTAATATTATCCCGCTACTATGGTTGTATGACACTTATGGTTATGTAAGTTTGAAACAACTGGTTTGTAATATTAAACTTAAGTCTTCCGCTTTATTACCTCTGGTATGTATATTGAAAAATGTTGTAATCTGCAATGACTGTGATTGGGATCCTGTTTGAAACGTGGATGATTCGGGTTTCCCGAGGACACCCGACAGACCTGTTAAGTTGTTGGGAACTTGTGTACTCTATCTGAGGTCTGTTGAGACATCGATAGGTGCACGTGGGCCCGATTTCTTAGGAGGTTCTGCCACAGCTGGTATCAGAGCAGGTTCTATCTAAGATCATTGTAGATTGCTTTTGAAAACCTTCAAACTAATTTGGATCAAAGAAATTAAACTGGATATTTTGAGTTCAAATTTCTTTCTTCTTACTTCTGATCTCGCCTCAATCTTATCTTATTTGAAAGTTTGTGGCGGATAATATGATTAGATTTGTCCTATGTGTTAAAAATCTAGTACTTTTGATTGTATAAATCTTTTGTACTCGAATTCGTAAGATCGATTCATGCATCATGCTTGAACACCTTGCATAATAATTCCCCTTAAAAGTGGTTGGGTAAGTAATGTTAATCCCATTCTTGCTAACCTCCATTATCCTCAAGCTATCCTTATAGTCCTATCCTAAATTCTACAGGCTATGGCAAAGACCAAGATAACTGCACGCAAGTCCACTGGACCTCACGGAGTCCCTCGTCACCAGTTGGCACCGCGTAACCGTGAGCTTGGTGAAGGAAGTTCCAAGACCCTAGGAGATGAAGGATCTTCAAGCAATCCCGCCAACATTGAGAACCTTACCAAGAAGCTCAACACTCTTCGTCGAGCTCATGCCAAAGATCAAGAGAAGCTGGCGGAAATGGAAAGGGACATCACCAAGAATACCGAGTTGAGGAATGAAGCCTGGACACGAGAGGATGCGGCTAATGAACGCATCCATGAGTTGGAGTTCTACGTAGAAGACCTGGAGATGGACAATGCCATTCTTCATGAGAATGTCCACCTGTTGTATGCTCAACTTCATCCACCTCATGGGGATGGTGAAGTTACAGATGAAGAAATGATTGTAGCTCCAGGAGAAGTCGAGAATGAAGAAGAGGAGGAGGATCCTGAGGAGTTAGTGTACTTCTCGGATGAAAGTGAGGTTTCGTCCGATATGGGCACGGATGCCGATAACTGAGAGCTCGTAGTAGTAATAGTTCCTTTACTGCTTTCTTAGTAAACCAGGGTTGTCTTGTGGGATACAAGACATGTAATTTAAATAAGTAACCCTTTGTAGCATGAAACCTTTTAAATGCTTTTAATAAAGAATAATGTAAGTAAACGTGTTCTCTAACAGATGCCTCGCATTAACACCCGAACTGGTGCTGGTACTTCGCAAGACAATGATGAAGTCCCAAATCCTCCACCAATGCCTCCGAGTATGGCGGATGCCATAATCGCACTCGCCTATCTATGCAACGGCCGAGAATGCTAGGTTGTTAAGGGAAATGGCTCAGAACCAACAAGCACCACACCCTAATCATGGCCGTCGTAATAATGGAAATGATGAGACAACCTATGTTGATTTTACTGACACACGTCCGCCTATGTTCTCTAAGGCAGAAGAGCCTTTAGAAGCTGACGATTGGCTCCAAACAATGGAGCAAAAGTTTGAGCTGGTTCGCTGTACCGAGATTCAAAAACCAAGGTTTGCGGCACAGCAACTCCGAGGAGCTTCTTGGTGCACGGTGGGCAAATTTGGTAGTCAGATGACAGCCCACTTGGTCACCAAATCACCGAATGGAGTTTAAGGATGCCTTGGGGCACACTATATTCCAGATGGTGTGATGACCATGAAGTTAGAAGAGTTCTGGCTCTTAAGCAAGGGGGAGCAGCACCGGTGATGCACTATGTTGGGCGTTTCAATCACCGTCGCAGTAAAGATGCTACAGAGTATGTAAATACTGACAGGAAAAAGAAGAATCATTTCATGAGAGGTCTGAACACCAAACTTTAGACCATGATGGCAACTTGTGGCAATGCAACTTATCATGAGACTGTCAACATTGCTATCGCTTCAGAGGAGAATTACCGCCGACACAAGGAGGCGAAGAAGAAGAGAGCATTTGCTTCTGGATCGTTGAGTGGAAAGCGTCAAAAGGTGATCTACCATCCTCAGAATCATGGCCGTGCACCATTCCGCCCACAACAAAGCCAAAGTAGGCAGCAAATCTTTATTCGTCCTGCAACTAATACGCCTTATACTCATCAAGCGCCGCAGCAGCAAAACAATACAAATAATGCAAACCGCAATGCTACTCCCCAGAATCACAATTATCCATGCTATAATTGTGTGTAAACCCGGACACTTTTCCCGAGAATGTCCATATCCTAGGAAGAACAATCCTGATGCACCCAAAGCCCCTGTTACTCCAGCTCAGAATCAGTACAAGGGCAATGCTCAGAACAATCAGAAGGGACAGGTAAGAAGAAAACTGGAAGGGTCTTCTATACTCAAGTGGAAGCTATTCCAGAAGGAGAACCAGTAATGATGGGTATGTTTCCCATTGCTAAGCATCCTGCAATTACCTTATTTGATTCTGGTGCATCCCATACATTCATCAATCGTACATTTGTTGTGAAGCATGGGATAGCTATTGGGGAAACAAAAGAGCCCTATCATATATAGTCGCCCGGGGGACGAATCTGTACAAGGCAGGTAGTTCAGCATGTACCTATTGATTTGGGAGGTTATGAGTTCCCTACCAATATGCTGATATTAAAGGATCAAGATATAGATGTGATCCTTGGTATGAACTGGTTAACCCAACAAGGGGCTATCATAGATGTCTTACATAGAACCATAAGGGTAAATGCACCTGGCAGCAAAACCCAACTTCTAATCCAACTTCCCTTCCCTAAAAGTACAGTGGAAACAGTCTGTGCAACCATTGTTGAAGGAGCCGAGAAAATTTCAGTGGTATGTGAGTTTACGGATGTCTTTCTCGATGATCTGCCTGGTTTGCCACCAGATTGAGACGTAGAATTCAGAATTGACCTGAAACCAGAAACAGCACCAGTATCCAGAAGAGCATATAGGATGCCACCCAAAGAACTAGCAGAATTAAAAATGCAACTACAAGAGTTGTTAGACAAGGGTTTCATTCAACCCAGTTCATCACCTTGGGGATGCCCTGCTATTTTCGTGAAGAAGGACCAAACCTTAAGGTTATGTGTTGACTATCGGCCGTTAAATGAAGTCACCATCAAGAACAAATACCCCTTACCCCGAATTGATTTGCTTTTTGATCAACTTGCGGGAGCTAAGGTTTTCTCGAAGATAGACTTGAGATCAGGCTATCACCAGATTAAGATCAGACGAGAAGATGTGCCGAAGACAGCGTTTACTACTCGATATGGTCTATATGAGTATTTAGTCATGTCTTTTGGGCTGACCAATGCCCTGGCTCATTTCATGTACCTGATGAACTCACTTTTCATGCTCGAGTTGGACAAGTTTGTAGTGGTATTCATTGATGACATTCTTATCTATTCTAAGAGCAAAGAAGAACATGCGGAACATCTCCGCATTGTTCTACAACGATTAAGAGATCACCAATTATATGCCAAGTTCAGCAAATGTGAATTCTGGTTAGGGAAAGTACAATTTTTAGGTCATGTGTTATCTGCTGAAGGTATAGCTGTTGATCCAAGCAAGGTAGAAGAAGTCCTTAACTGGAAAGCACCTACCACTGTTCATCAAGTTCGTAGTTTTCTGGGGTTGGCAGGTTATTACCGTCGGTTCATCCCTGACTTCTCCAGAATTGCGAAGCCAATTACTGGACTACTGAAAAATCAAACTAAGTTTGTATGGTAAACAGAATGTGAAGAGGCCTTTTAGACATTGAAGAAGTTACTGACAACTGCACCAGTATTAGCACAACCTGATATCGAGAGGCCATTTGATATCTATTGTGATGCATCTGGAATTGGTATTGGCTGTGTTCTTATGTAAGAAGGCAGAGTCATAGCATATGCTTCCAGACAACTCAAGAAGCATGAAGAACATTATCCCACCCATGATCTTGAATTAGTCGCTGTTGTTCATGCACTCAAGATTTGGCGACATTATTTATTGGGCAATATATGTCATATCTATACGGATCATAAAAGTTTGAAATATATCTTTACTCAGTCAGAGTTGAATATGAGGCAAAGAAGATGGTTAGAACTTATCAAAGATTATGACTTAGAAGTGCATTATCATCCGGGCAAGACTAATGTGGTTGCCGATGCCCCGAGTCGCAAGAATCATTGCCATTGTCATTGCGAAACCTATGCAACGAACATTATGTCAAGAGATGGAGCATCTAAATTTACAAATCATAGAACAAGGTTCCTGTCCAATATTGCGAGTTGAGTCCACTATCAAAGATCGATCATTGCTTTGCTCAATAGAAAAGTAAGGGCATAGCCCATATCAAGGATAAAGTCGATCTGGAAGATCAACATGTTTCAAGATTGATGAATCGGATGTCGTATGGTTCAAAGATAGATTGGTAGTACCCAAACATCCGGAGTCTGCGAAAGCAGATTCTTGATGAAGCTCATTCTACAAGATACTCAATTCATCCGGTAGCAACAAAATGTATCATGATCTCGAGAACGAGATATTGGTGGACCAAAATGAAAATAGAAAAAGCTCAATATGTGACCAAATGTGATACTTGTCGAGAGAGTCAAAGCGATTCACATGAAGATCTGGGGTCCATTATTATTTCCTTGCCGGTTCCATCTTGGAAATGGGAAGATATCTGTATGGACTTCATAGTAGGATTGCCTAGGACATCTGCAGCTACAATTCAATATGGGTTATTGTTGATCGCCTAACCAAGATAGCTCATTTCTTACAAATCGTCGAGATAAAATATCGAGCGGAGCAAGATGCAAAGCTTTATCTCGAATAGAATCTTGATGCGCATGGGGCACCCAAGACCATTGTCTCTGACAGAGGGTCATTGTTTATATCCAAGTTCTAGAAAAGTCTACATGAGTCTTTGGGAACTAAACTTATCTATAGTTCTGCTTATCATCCGCAAACCGATGGACAGACAGAAAGGGTAAATCAAATTCTTGAAGATATGTTAAGAGCATGTGTTCTCTCCTATGGTGCTATATGGGATGAATGCCTTCCCTTAGCTGAATTCTCATATAACAATAGCTATCAAGAGAGCATTAAAATGGCACCATTTGAAGCATTGTATGGTCATAGATGCCAGACACCTTTACATTAGTTAGATGTTGGAGAACGTTGGTTCTTTGGACCGGATGTGGTCAAGGAAGCAGAAGAGAAGGTTAAACTCATACAAGCTAATATGAAGGTAGCTCAATCCCGACAAAAAAGCTATGCTGATAAGAGGAGGCGACCTCTAGAATTCATAGTGGGAGATCATATCTACCTCAAGGTATCGCCAATGAAAGGAGTTCATCGTTTTGGGATTCAGGGAAAGTTGGCGCCCCGTTATGTCGGTCCGTTTCAAATCCAATAAAGATGTGGACTAGTCGCCTATCGTGTTAAGCTACCAGATCACATGTCAGTTGTGCATGATATCTTCCATGGATCCCAGTTGAAGAAGTGTCTTCAAGTACCTTACCAAGTGATTGACTTTGGTGATGTAGAACTAGCACCTGATTTGACTTATGCTGAGTACCCCATTAGAGTCTTAGATCAAAAGGATCGAGTCACTCGAAGGTGTACAATCAAGTTCTATAAAGTACAATGGAACCAGCACACTGAAGAAGAAGCTACTTGGGAGTCTGAGGATTATTTAGAAGAAAACTTTCCTGACTTCTTTGCTTCTCTCTAGTTGCAATACCTCATCTATATTGTAACTTGTTTATTTTGTCAAAAGAATGGAAAACCCCTCACTAGTCTTTTGAATAAAGTTATGATGTGTTAGCTTGACACATTTCCTTTTCTATTACTTAGCCTTAGGTTTTAAATCTCAGGACGAGATTTCTTTAAGGGGGAAGGGTTGTAACACCTCTGGTGTTTTGACCTAGCACTAAAATTTGACATGTCATCATATGAATTGCAAAGCATTCATATAGTATAAAGTTTTGAATGCATTCACTAAATAAGGTTTATTTCATAATGTTGTTATTTCATGTGATGCGATTCAAAACCCTAAATAAAGATCATGACCACAAGGGTCAAAATTCATGTGATCATGTGAGGTCATGTGTCCTTTGACTCAAATAACACTAATGGGCCATGTTACTGGTCAAAAATCAAAATTTAAGTAAAAGGAAGACAAATCAAATTTGAATTCAAATTCAAATTATAAAAGTCCTTTTTGCCCCTTTTGACTAATTCAAAATCCATGTGGAATTTGGGGTTGAGGCAAAAAGCAAAGTTGGAGATTATTTTATAAGGATCAACTTTGGTATTCAAAGTTTTCAAAGTTTACATATAAAATTTGGAGTAATTTTGAAATGATTCAAATACTCAAATGCACCCCAAATTCAAATTTCAAAATGGAGGCATAATTTGAAAATGTTCCTTGAAGCAAAGTTGTAGAGTTTGAAAAATTGAACAACTTTCATTTTTGGAGATTTTCAACTTCTTTAGAAAATTTGAGAGTAATTTGAAAAATAGACTCAGTGGCAGTTCTGTAAATAATTCAAAAATCAAGATTGACATCGCTGCTTACCGCCGGCGCCACGCAGCTGCCGCCGCCGAGTGTTTTGCGCTGCTTTCTCACGCGTTGACACGCAGCCGGTGCCGTGGCGGGCTCGAGCGTGCGCTGTCGACGCCGGGCAACCCCTTCCCGGCTATAAATAGCAACAGTAGCCGCCGCCGTCCCCGTTTTCCCCTTCTGCTCTGCTCCGCCACCACGTAGCTCCGTCGCTCGCCGTAGCCATCGTCGAGCCACGTCAGTCGTGCCCAGCTACGCCGATTGCTCCGCCTCGCCCTGCCGCTCATTCCCGACCTGCTCGTCTCGTTTCTAGCCGGTCAGCGACAGCGCGCGACATCGTCTTCTTCGGAGCCAGCCGAGGCTCCACCGCGACCCACCTCACCGTGGCCAGGGCGATTCAGTACGTCTCCGCCTGCACCAAGTACACCATCGTGATCACGGTGAGCTCCTGAGCGTGATGCTCGCTCTTCTTTTGACTCTACTGCACCGTAGCCGTAGCTACGTCGACCGCCGTCGAGTCCGAGCCGCCATGCCCGGCATGGAGGTGTCTCCGGTGCACCTTTTTCCTTTCTGATAGCTGAGATCGGTTCGAGGGAAAGAGTAGGTCATGAAGGTGTGGTCTGTTTCGCCAGAGCTTCACCGCCAGCGTGTTTTGCCGATCGGAGCAGACAGTGCCGCCGTGCGTCCTCTTTAGGTCACTGACAAGCGGGGCCTGGTTGTCAGTGCGAGAGAGGAAGAAGAACAGTGCAATTTTGTAATTTCTGAAATGTTGAATAGTGCTGAATATTTGGAAATTTGTAGGAAAATAATCATAGCTCCAAAAATTCTTAAATTTTGTGTGTAGCATCTGTACATGCTCTAGTATGGTTTAAAAATTTGAAACTTGAAATTTCAATAAATTTTTAATGTTAAAAAATTCAGTCCATTAATTAATAAATGTAATTTCCATGATTTTTGTAGGCCACTGTATAGCTCCAAAAATTATGAAATTTTTTTTGGTACACTAATTTGTTATGAGGAAGCTTAAGTAAAATTTTGAGGTCATTTGGAGCAAGTTTATTTTTGGGCTTATTTTAAATTAATTAAAAATTTAATAAAAGCAACCCTAATTGTTAGGGTTAGGGTTTATTCTTTTTGTTTGGGTCATGTTGTGTGACCAGTAGGGTTTCAAGATCAGTTTGGTCAAGTCACATATGTGGTTCTTGTCGGTAGAATTACAAGTTGGTTTTGTTGGCTTACAACTGTACCGTGAAGGAAAATCGTATTCGGGGTGTTGTTACATTTCATGTACCGTGAAAGCATCATGTTTACATTATCATCATGTTAAAGCATATGTTATCATTTCGTGTAGAACCCGAGAGTGAAACGATTCTAGTTGAACAAGTGCTGGAAGAATACCCGGTTGTCGTGGGATTTGGTAATTGTGGTACTGATCCGGAACCTGAGATCGTCAACGAAGGCAAGCCCCGGTTTATGCATTAAACCATTACCTTGTTTACTTTGAAAAGTTCATCACTTATGTTACTTATTGCATTAAGTTGATTAATTCAAATGTTACCTACTTGATGCATTGCCTATCTTGTTAATTGTTTACCATCCTTGAAGATGTTTTCATTTACAAAGGCGTAGAATGCTTAGTATGCTTTATGATAGACTTTCAAAGTAAAAGTTTCGATACAATCAAAGATGGCATACTGGCCAAAGAAAGAAAGAAAGAAAGAAGATAGAATGAACTAGAGACTAGTCGGGTGGCTTATCTTGAATGTTGGGTAATGTTGCCGACTATGTAAACTTAAAGGCCACTCATTGTGGATCTTCCGAACGAGACACTTTGTAGTCTCGGGTCACATACTCCAAAGTAAGCCTACTTCAGCTAATCCGATACTAAGATGAATGCCCACGACTTTGGGAGTGGTGAGATGGCGGAGTAGCGTGTACCCTCATGGCTTGAATGTGGCGGATTTGAGGTGTCTTTGTGCTCTTGGGTGGCGTGGAGACGGCTTAGTACGGGAGGATCCGGTAGCGAGGTTGATATATGCAAGATTAAGTTCTACATATGTCGTGTGATAAGGAATCCCCAGCTGGGACTTGAATCAATTCGAATTGCCGGTGCTCCGCGGATATGGAGACTCGATTCATTACAGAAGCAATGTAGGACTGGTGAATTACTAAAACTTGAGAAAGGGAATGGAATGAGAAGGATTGGAACATGGGATATGAACACTTAGTTTGAGATATTGAACCAAAGTACTTAGGGGTAAAACTTGAAACTAGGATCAAGAATAGTAAGCTTTTGGCAAAGAACTTTTGAATCTTTCTACATCCTTACCTTGACCCAACACCTGCATCCCTAAGACCTTCACCCTTTTTCGTCGGGTCAGTCTTGTTGAGTACTTTTTGTACTCAGGGTTTGTTAACCCTTGTTGCAGGTGAGTCGCATGCGCAGGCTTGTTTTGGTCCCTGCTGCATGTCAGTGTATGAAGTCGATGATGAATAGGAATGATGAATGGCCTTTGGACAAGGCACTAGTTTGTGTGAAATAAATAATGTTAATGTAATATTATCCCGCTACTATGGTTGTATGACACTTATGGTTATGTAAGTTTGAAACAACTGGTTTGTAATATTAAACTTAAGTCTTCCGCTTTATTACCTCTGGTATGTATATTGAAAAATGTTGTAATCTGCAATGACTGTGATTGGGATCCTGTTTGAAACGTGGATGATTCGGGTTTCCCGAGGACACCCGACAGACCTGTTAAGTTGTTGGGAACTTGTGTACTCTATCTGAGGTCTGTTGAGACATCGATAGGTGCATGTGGGCCCGATTTCTTAGGAGGTTCTGCCACAAAAAGAAACATACCAACTAGTGCCCCCTCTTGCCCTTACGGAAAGCTACCGACGAGCTAGTACAATCTAGTGAACAGGTTAAAGTCAGAGCCATATGACACTCGGGGTTGTACGAAACCTCCTAGGTGGCCGCTTCAGGATTAAGTCCTTATGGAGAGGCACTAGAGCACTCAACCTAGTACTCTAGCCCCCTAATTGTTGCTAAAAAGCTCCATTTTAACATATTGCATAATACCTTTAGTCATGTTTAACAATTATTTTATGTTGAGCGCTGCCGCATCTATCCAAAATGCATCCCAAACCATAGGTATCAAGGATATGTGGTACAATAGTAATCTAGGTAAAGTCCTTAAAGGTAATTCAAATTTAGACACATGCATGTATATGAATTGTGGAGTTCATAGGTACAAGGGTCCTTTGTTACACTTGCCTTCCTCGAAGTTCTCCTACTGGTACTGCTGGTCTCCCAACTGGTCCTCTATAACCTCAAACTGATCACCCTCTAAATGTGTTCCAATTCACCAATCAAGCATCCAATCCAATCATCGCATGCATACAAATAGAATTCTATTAGAACAGTACACCAAACAGTAGAAACATAGATTAAAAAGCTTATAGAAGTAATCTACGTACCGCTACGAACACATGAGCGAAAGAATCACTCTAATCGAACTTAAAACGCAAAAGTTATGCATGAAATAAGTTTCAATGGCATTTCTATAAATAAACTAAACTCAAATTTGAATTTAAACTAATAAAATCTGAATTTAAATGAATTATGGACGGCGCGCACTATTTTCTAAAACTACAGGGGCTAAAGTGAATAAAAACAGGGTTAAAAAGAAACTGTTTTGAATAGAAATGGAGTGCGTGTTGATTTCTAGAAATTGGAAGGTTTTTTTCTGAAAAACATGCGTGACTGGTCGGCTGTTGACTGAGTCGCTGTTGATCGGGCGCCACGTGGCTGCGCGGGATTGGTGCGGTGCGCCACGTGCACGTGGACTGGTCCAGGTGAGTGTGTGGATCGAGCCCACGGCTCTTGCTGTGGACCGGTTACGTAACCCGAAGGGGTATCTAATCTCGGCCATCTATTAAAAAACAGACGGTTCTGGTGCATCCGGGTAGCACAGGCTCTAGGGAATAAGCTGCCACGGCCAACACCATGGCTGGCGGCGAGCTGAGCTCGATGGCGGACACGCAACGATGATATCGGCCACGTCACTCCGAAATGAGGGCACCAAAATGTTGCGCACGGCCACACGAACTCAATACGACGCAAAGCAAGGCGGAAATCCTCATCGGGATGATGGCTCCACGGTGGCACCATGGCCGGCAGGCACTGGAACTTGCTGATACGGCACTGCGGAGCACCAAACGCTAAATAGGATGGGCGGGGAGCATGAGGAGTATACCGCGGACTCGATGATGGGGTTCTCGACATTCGGGAGAGCTCCAATGAGACCGGCGGCGTGCGGCGACGAGCTGAGGAAAAGAAGGCCATCGGTGAGCGTAATCTCGTGCAATCTGAGGCCAAAACAAGGAGTGGAGGGCACCTACAGTTCCGATGGACCATGGGTTAACAGGCATGGCGTCAATCATCCCGACATGACCATGGGTTTGAATGCCTGCCGTTGATGGCTTGTTGGCTTGGCAGGTGAAGTCGCCATTGATGGTAGGCGCGCCATCACCGGATGGCGAGGAAGGAAGGAGGAGGCGGGCGACCGACATGTAGGTCCCGAGCGCCAGAGAAAAAGGAGGGAGAGAGGGCGCTGGAGTGGGCTGCAGAGCGGGCCGCGCGGCTAGGCTGATTGAGCGCGTGGGAGAAAGGTCGGCGGCCTCGGCTCGGGCCTGCTGCGTGTGACAGGAGGAGGGAAGGAGGTGGGTGTGGGATTGGGCCACCAACGACCGAAGGCCAAAACCGGATGTGGGGAAAGAAAAAAAAAGCCTTGGCCAGTTCTGGAGTTGGGCTAGATAGGAGAAACAAGAAAGTTTTTAAAAGAAAATCCTTTTCTATTTTTAGAGCGTTGAAAATTGGTCAAATTCAAATGAAATTTGAATTCAACCTCAAACAACCTAGCCCTACACTTAACCAAAAAGAGTATGCTTCGGCATGAATGCAACAAACATGTTTTTAAACCTTATAGTTAATTTTAATTAACCAAAATTTATTATTTGACCTAGGTTAAAATGCATAGAAAATCAAATAAATGCTCAAATTTAATTACTAATTTGCAAATGAAATTTTAGGGTGTTACAAACCTACCCCCCTTAAGATGAATCTCGTCCCTGAGATTCGGATGATTCAAAAAGATTATGATAGTTAGATTTCAGATCATCCTGTCTTTCCTAGGTTGCCTCATCCACCGAATGCCTATTCCACTGAACCTTACACATTCTTATAATCCTACTCCTTGTGATTCTCTCAGCTGTTTCCAAAATTCTCACTGAATATTCTTTGTATGAGAGATCCTCTTGGATATCCAGTTCATCCAATGGTAACTGTTTCTCAGGTACTCTCAAACATTTCTTAAGCTGTGATACATGGAAAACATCATGAACACCTGAGAGCTGTTCCGGTAATTCCAACTAGTAAGCAACTTCTCTTTGGTTGATGATCTTGAAGGGTCCCATATACCTGGGTGACAACTTTCCCTTAGTATGGAACCTCTTAACTCCTCTCATAGGTGAAACTTTGAGATAAACAAAATCACCAATCTCAAACACCAAATCCCTTTTTCTCGTGTCAGCATAGCTTCTCTGTCGAGACTGTGTGACCTTCAAGTTTTGCCTTATTGTTTGTACCTATTTCTCCGCTTGTTGCAAAACTTCTGGTCCAAAGACTTGACTTTCCCACGTTTGATTTCAAAACAGTGGTGTCCTGCACTTTCTGCCATACAACACTTCAAGTGATGCCATCTTAAGACTTTTCTGGTAGCTATTATTATAACAGAATTCAGCATAGGGCAAACTCTTATCCCAACTTGTACCATACTATAGAGCACAAGCTCTCAACATATCCTCTAAAATCTAATTTGTTCTCTCGGTCTGCCCATCTGTCTGAGGATGATAAGCTGAGCTAAAGTTCAACTTCATGTCCATGGACTCATGCAACTTCTGCCAAAAATGAGATGTGAACTATGTAGCCCTATCTGAAATAATCTTCTTCGGTACTCCATGTAAACATACAATCCTTTTTATGTATAGCTCTGCCAACTTCGCACCAGAGTAAGTTGTCTTGATAGGAATGAAATGTGCTACTTTTGTCAGATGGTCTACGATCACCCAGATAGAGTCATATCCCCTCTGTGTACGGGGTAATCCCACCATGAAATCCATTCCAACTTCTTCCCATTTCCACTCGGTTATCTTCATAGGTTGTAGTAAACCTGCTAGCGTCAGATGCTCTGCCTTTACTCTTTGGCACGTATCACATATGGCCACATGTTTAGCTACATCTCCTTTTAGTCCGTACCACCAATATCTCTCTTTAAGATCAAGATACATTTTAGTACTCCCTGGGTGTATAGAATAGGCCGAGTCATGAGCTTCCCTCAAAATAGACTCTCTAATAGACTTCACTTCTGGCACACAAATCCTTTTACCAAACCATACTGTTCCTTGATCATCCATGTGGAAACCTTGGGCTTTACCAATCACTATATGTTCAGCAATATCTTTGATCTTCTCATCATTCAGCTGCCCCTTACGAATCTCTCATTCTAAAGTAGGCTCTACCTCTAACTCCATAGTGTTAGCCACAATACCCAAATTTAGGTGTTCGAACTCCTCACACAACTCTCTAGGTAATTGAGTTGTATAGGCCATGTTAACATAACTCTTCCTACTCAAAGCATCTACTACAACATTAGCGTTTCCTGGATGATAGTGTATCTCCAAATCATAATCCTTGATTAACTCTAGCCATCTGCGCTGCCTCAAATTCAGATCTGACTGAGTGAATATATACTTCAAACTCTTGTGATCGGTATAAATCTCACACTTATGACCAATCAGGTAATGCCTCCAAATCTTGAGAGCATGTACCACAGCTGCTAACTCCAGATCATGAGTCGGATAATTTAACTCATGTTTCCTTAGTTGTCTGGATGCGTAGGCAACAACTCTACCCTCTTGCATAAGAACGCAGCCTAGACCTTATCGTGAGGCATCACAATAGATAGAGATGCTTTTGGTAAGATCAGGTAAGACAAGCATTGGGGTAGAAGTCAGTCTCTTTTTCAACTCCTCAAAACTATCCTGACATTGTTTATACCATACAAATTTGGCATTCTTCTCTAACAGAGCAGTCATAGGTTTGGCTAATTTCGAGAATCCCTCGATGAATCTCCTATAGTACCCAGCCATACCAAGGAAACTCCAAATCTCACTAACATTCTAAGGTGGCTTCCAACTCAACACATCTCTAACCTTCTTGGGATCTACTGCTACTCCATTAGAGATTATGTGACCAAGGAAAGATACTTCTTTTAGCCAGAATTCACATTTGCTAAACTTAGCATAGAGCTGATGTTCTCTAAGCTTTTGCAATACTAGCCTCAAATGTCCCTCATGTTCTTCTTCATTCTTAGAGTAGACTAATATATCATCAATAAACACAACAACAAACTTGTCAAGGTACTCCATGAATACTTTGTTCATCAAATACATGAAGTAAGCAGGTGCATTTGTTAAACCAAAAGACATGACTGTGAACTCATATAATCCATATCGGGTCACAAAAGCGGTTTTGGGAATGTCCGAACATCTTATTCTCAGCTGATGGTATCCAGATTGGAGGTCGATCTTGGAAAATACACAAGCTCCTTTCAACTGGTCAAATAGGTCATCAATTCTAGGTAGTGGATACTTGTTCTTAATTATGACCTCATTAAGTGCTCTTTAATCTATGCACATTCTTTGTGTATCATCTTTCTTCTCTATAAATAGTACTAGTGCACCCCAAGGTGAAGAACTAGGTTGGACATAACCCTTATCTAGTAGTTCCCTTATTTGTTTCTTAAGTTCCGCTAATTCATTCACTCCCATTCTATAGGGTCTCTTAGATATGGGTGCAGTTCTAGGTAAAAGTTCAATTATAAACTCAATATCTTGTTCAGGTGGCATACCAGGTAACTCCTCAGGGAAGACATGTAGATACTCATTTACTATCCATATATCCTCTATGGTTGTTCCCTTCAATTGATTAACCCAACAAATTTCCAAGGCTGACTGTGTTGCTACATACTCAACTTTCCCTCCAGATGGAGTGGTTAGATTCACGGAACTATTCTCAGAATTTATAACTACCTTCTGGGACCTCAACCAATCCATACCCAAGATAACATCAATTCCAGATGAGTCTATGACTACAAGGTTTGGTTGAAATTCTACCCCCCTTATGATGAGACTAGCAGCTAAGCATCTCCAATTTGCTTTCATTTCCCCTCCAGGTGAGTTTACTAACATGGGTTTCTTTGTAGTAGAACTATGTTTGAGGAAAGGTCAACCATGTGACCGCAGAGACATCTCAAGAGGCACCTGATGTGGTGATCGGTACGTTTTCGGTCAACTCAAACTCAGCTACAGTTCTTTTTGATTTTGGTGCTTCGCATTCCTTCATAGCATATACTTTCATAAAGAAGCATGGTATTCCTCCTGGGGCTCCTCCACCATGTTCCTCAATGCATCCACTACGTGTGGGGGAACACGCTTGCCAAGCGTGAACCTAGTCCTCCTTGTTGGCATCACAATGGTATGCTTGCGGGCTGTCAGCTTGGTGCGGGCCATCTATAAGATTGAAAAGGTTGATTATTAGAATAAGATAATTTTTGCAACAGATAATTGACAGAATATAAGCAAAATTTTTTTATAGTAAATTAAAGGTAGCAAAATAAAGATAATGTGATTTAAAAAACGTCCATTTCTAAATAGGTTGATCGTCCTACAGTCAGTTATATCTTTGATACCAATTTGTCCACCCAATTTTGCATAACAAAACCAAGTGCTCATATATGTGCGCCCATGATGTCCAAACACCATATAATCTCAAATTACAATAATATCAAAGTAAAGTACTTTATTACATCAGATAATCTCATCACATAATTGTCACAAGTCTTGCTCATCGACAATATTATTACAACGAGTAGATAATTAAGCCCAAGATGCCACAGGGACTCCAACTAGGGGACATCATCCTAGTAGTCCTAGACATCCTCTAGAAACTCTTCATATGTATTATCTATTTACCCATCCAGGATTTTCATTGAATGTAAAACAAGTGTAAGCTCACCATGCTTAGCAAGTATATCAAAGGGATCTATGAGGCTCAAATGCTAGACACGGTTTGACTGCGGTTAGCAATTTTAGTTGGTCAAATTTTAGCATCCTGAATCACTACTTTAGTGAATAAACCCAACCCAATTGGTAGTAATGAATAATCAAGATTATATCAATTTCAAAACCATCCCTAGTAACCACTAATCATGAAGGATCCAGACCGCTCATATCCGTGAGCACGACTATTATAACGGGTTAAATATTTCTGCAGAAATTGTACAACTTTACCCATCGAGCCATGATTCCCAATGCTGTGGTTTGCAAAGCCCACATCACCTCTACCTAGGAAGTGTGGTAGGGTTTCACTACGTAACCCTTTGCTAGTCGTACTAACAGGTCATAGCTGCTAAGGTTTTAGCCGTCTAGCCGTATGTGACCCTCCTCTAGGAGTGGCACTCATGGTCGCGGCATGGTACACACCCTAGTAGGAAAAGAAACATACCAACTAGTGCCCCCCTCTTGCCCTTACGGAAAGCTACAAACGAGCTAGTACAATCTAGTTAACAGGTTCAAGTCAGAGCCATATGACACTCGGGGTTGTACAAAACCTCCTGGGTGGCCGCTTTAGGATTAAGTCCTTATGGAGAGGCACTAGAGCACTCAACCCAGTACTCCAGCCCCCTAATTGTTGCTAAAAAGCTCCATTTTAACATAATGCATAATATCTTTAGTCATGTTTAACAATTATTTTATGTTGAGCGCTGCAGCATCTATCCAAACTGTATCCCAAACCATAGGTATCAAGGATATCTAGTACAATAGTAATCTAAGTAAAGTCCTTAAAGGTAATTCAAATTTAGACACATGCATGTATATGAATTGTAGAGTTCATAGGTACAAGGGGCCTTTGCTACACTTGCCTTCCTTGAAGTTCTCCTTCTGGTACTACTGGTCTCCCAACTGGTCCTTAGTAACCTCGAACTGATCACCCTCTAAATGTGTTCCAATTCACCAATCAAGCATCCAATCCAATCATCACATGCATACAATTAGATTTCTATTAGAACAGTACAACAAATAGTAGAAACATAGATTTAAAACCTTATAGAACTTATCTACGTACTGCTACGAATACATGAGCGAAAGAATCACTCTAGTCAGACATAAAAAGCAAAAGTTATGCATGAAATAAGTTTCAATGGCATTTCTATAAATAAACTGAACTCAAATTCAAATTTAAACTAATAAAATCTGAATTTAAATGAATTATGGATGGCGTGCACTATTTTCTAAAACTACAGGGGCTAAAGTGAATAAAAACATGGTTAAAAAGAAACTGTATTGAATAGAAATGGAGCGAGTGTTGATTTTTGGAAAGTGGAAGGGTTTTTCTGAAAAACAGGCATGACCGGTCGGCTGTTGACCGTGTCGCTGCTGATTGGGCGCCACGTGGCTATGCGGGATTGGTGTGGTGCACCACGTGCATGTGGACTAGTGCGAGTGAGGGTGTGGACCGAGCCCACGGCTCTTGCGGTGGACCGGTTATGTAACTCGAAGGGGTATCTAATCTTGGCCATCTATTAAAAAACAGATAGTTCTGGTGCATCCAGGAAGCACGGACCGTCGAGGAATAAGCTGCTACGGCCAACGCCATGGCCAGTGGCGAGTCGAGCTCAGTGGCGGACACCGCAATGATGATACCGGCCATGTCACTCCAAAATGAGGGCACCAAAATGTTGCGCACGGTCACACGAACTCAATACGACACAAAGCAATGCGGGAATCCTCATCGGGACGATGGCTCCACGGTGGCACCATGGCCGGCGAGCACTACAACTTGCCGATATGGCACTCTAGAGCACCAAACTCTAAATAGGATGGGCGGGGAGCATGAGGAGTATACCGCAAACTCGTTGACGGGGTTCTCGATGTCCGGGAGGGCTCCAATGAGACCGGCGGCATGCGGCGGTGAGCTGAGGAAGAGAAGGCCGCTGGTGAGCATAATCTCGTACAATCCAAGGCCAAAACGAGGAGTGGAGGGCACCTACGGTTCTGGTGGAGTACGATGGAGCTCCTAGGCGCGACTGCGAGGACCAACGAGCATTGGAGTGGGCGAATTGGAGCGGCAGGGGTGCGAGCTCGAGTGGTGAACGGGAAAGGAAGAGAGGAAGGGCTCGGCTTGGGGTTTTATAGGTGAGCAGGGCATGGTAGAAAGGGAAATGGGCATGGCATCAATCATCCTGGCATCACCACGGGTTTGAACGCCTACCCTTGATGGCTCGTTGGCTCAGTAGGTGAAGCCGCCATTTATGGTAGGCGCACCATCATCGGCCAGCGAGGAAGGAAGGAGGAGGTGGGCGACTGACGTGCGGGTCCTGGTTGCAAGAGAAAAAGTAGGGAGAGAGGGCGCGGGAGTGGGCTACAGAGCGGGCCACGTGGCTGGGCTGATTGAGCACGTGGGAGAAAGGCCAATGGCCTCGGCTTGGGCCTGCTGTGTGTGACAGGAGGAGGGAAGGAGGTGGGTGCGAGACTAGGCCACCAATGGCCCAAGGCCAAAACCGGATGCAGGGAAAGAAAAGAAATCTAGGGCCAGTTCTAGAGTTGGGCTAGATAGGAGAAAGAAGAAATTTTTTTAAAAGAAAATCCTTTTCTATTTTCAGAGCTTTGAAAATCGATCAAATTCAAATGAAATTTGAATTCAACCTCAAACAACCTAGCCCTACACTTAACCAAAAACAATATGCTTTGGCATGAATGCAACAAACATGTTTTTAAACCTTATAGTTAATTTTAATTAACCAAAATTTATTATTTGACCTAGGTTAAAATGCATAGAAAATCAAATAAATGCTCTAATTTAATTACTAATTTGCAAATGAAATTTTAGGGTGTTACAATCCCTTAGAGAGTAAAAAGTCCCTCAACCTCTCATACCATGCTCTTGGTGCTTGCTACAAACCACACAATGCCTTTCTTAGCTTGTAGACATGGTTGGGTTTCTTCTCATCTTCAAAACCAGGTGGTTGCTCAACATAAACCAACTCACTTATGTACCCATTCAAGAAGGCACTCTTCACATCCATTTGGTATAACTTGATGTTATGGGCACAAGCATAGGCTAACAAGATCCTAATTGCTTCCAATCTTGCAACTGGGGCATATGTTTCTCCAAAGTCAAGACCTTCAACATGTGTGTAACCTTGAGCCACTAATCTTGCTTTGTTCCTTACAACTATCCCATCTTGATCTTGCTTATTCCAAAAGTCCCACTTGGTTCCAATCATATTATGATCCTTAGGCCTCTCTACTAACTCCCATACTTGATTTCTTGTAAAGTTGTTTAGCTCTTCATGCATAGCATTGACCCAATCAACATCCTTCAAAGCTCCATCTATCTTCTTTGGTTCAATTGATGACACAAATGAGAAATGCTCACAAAATGAAGCCAATCTTGATCTTGTTTGTACACCTCTTGAAATATCTCCAGTTATAGAATCCAAAGAATGATTGTCAGGGACCCGCCATGTTAATTTACCTAAATTGAGTGTCATCCACTTGACCAGCTCAATTTAAGCAAACCAACATTAATGACTCCCCTGGAGATGCAACATATCTCCACTACCAGGACCCCGGTTGAGTATCATACCATGATAGCCTCCACAAATCAAGATCACATCTCATCATCGTAGTACATAAATAAGCGGAAGACATCTATTACAAGTCTTGATGAATATTATGATTTAATTATACAACATTGGACTGAATGTAGTGTGAACCCAATGACCATCTTACCAAATACACCTACACTAAGATATACACTCTTTCTAGTAATGAGTTGTCGCCTTGCCCATGGGCGTCACTACCATAGCTTGGACGGCTCCAGCCATTCACCCACTTTGCCACCAACAATGGGGTGAGATGGCCGTCAATGTCCTTTACCTGCAAAACAACGTAACGGCAGCACTGTGAGTACATTGCATACCCGCAGGACTTAATTCCAACATAAATATTTGGTGGATGCAAAGGGGATTAATAGACATTTGTATATTCGCATAAAAGCGCATAAAGTTCAGTAAAAGAAATGACGTGTAATAGTGAGTAACATAATTAAGTGATCAATATCGTAATGCGTCCCATAAACTAGTCTCATCTCCAGCACTACAATGGGTATAGAAGAAAGAACAACCGGTTCCATCCCAAAGGATTTCAGGCTTTCAAGACTCTACGCAGAGGGTACAGCTGTACCCACACGGAGAACGGGATGAACCACCATACCCGTGCCTGAGTAAGAGTTGCCTCACGTATCCAACCTTTCCCTAATCCAGCCAAAATGTCCATGGAAGGTTTGACTGGTTCTCGGGTCAGGCTTCCACCATCTTCCCAGTTCTTTGGGTCAGGCTTCCACCATCTTCCTAGCGCCACCCTCTTGCCAGTTCAACAGACAAACCAGTCGCAATCAGTTACTCGGCTTACCACCCCTATTTGTGATATGTGGTCTATACGGGTGGTTACTCGGACTCACTATCCCAATGCACGGTCCTTAACTGCTCCATGAGCTACATCGCTTGAGATCCTCACACTCACAATGACATACCCCTTGCACGAGTGAAGTTACCAAAGTGGTATATGAGTTTATAACCTTAAGTGAAGTGAATCCTATCCAAATTAGGAAAGTAAGTCAAGTTGTATCCCCATTGAATTTAGTAGTCAATTATCCAAGTGTAGCATCCTACACGTGCGAGGATGAGTTCCCTTCTCATGCTCGACTTCTACCATAGCTAAACAACTAAGCAATAAGCAATTAAGCATTCCCATTCCCATTGTTTAGATTAGAGGCTTCTAGTAGATTAATGAGTGACTCTAAGTGTCTCGTGAACAAGTTTTCTAACCAAAGCTACATGTAATGCATAACTCATAATGAACTCAATAAGTATCCAAAATAGGGTTCATAGTAGTGGGGTGCCTGCCTGCTGGATGAACAAGGTTCCCATAGTTTGGAACCCCACTGGACATCTCTCTGATATCGCGTACCTATATGTATGTCTATGTATGAGATACTTATGTATGCATTACATATATGAAATATGCAGGACAGATGAGATAAGCTTGTGTGGTTCAACTCATATGAGTGCATGGTGCAACAAATAAATACGATGCTTGATGAGTACAATGCATAAAGTAAATGTCACGAGATGTCATGCAATGATATTACTTGATTAGCAATTGATGACATGTATTAACTATTGGAGTGTAACACTATTGGGCTGATGGTTTGAGTCATCGGATAATCTGGTGTAACTGTCGGACAGTCCGCTAACCCATGGACTTAGTGAAAACCGTGGTGGTCTAACTTCATGGACTCTCCGTCATGGATGATGGACTCTCCGGTACCAAGTGTGTGCTCTCGGGAAACCTTACTGTTCACTATTATAATTCATCGGACACTCCGCCAAACTTGTCGGACCCTCCGGTGAATTATAATATGTTCTGATTAAGTGCAGACAGACAACATCAGTAGTTGATGGACCCTCCACCAAATGCAGCGGACCCTCCGCCAGCTGACTGATAGTGTACAACATAGCAACTCGAAATCCAAACTTACACCCGAGGTGCTTGCATGTGTCTAATATTATGCTATCGTGTCCCTAAAGTGCTTAGGAATCAATTTAACCAAGGGCTTGTGCTCATTGTGCAAAAAGGTAACATATCTCTAGTGTTGAATAAACATGTGAGACACAAAGTATATGCTTATGTAAATAAATACAATGAGATGATGCACCCAAACACATTTCATAAGCAGCACATGCTTAAAAGAAGCTAACAAAACAAGTTTCATGATTTTTGGAGTTCAAATGCATCTTCTATGAATTTTACAAGTTTGGGTTGTGCTGCTGTGAAACAGCGGATGGTCCACGAATTTGGGCGGACAATCTGCCAGTGTAAACCTATGTGTGTGGGGCGTTTCGCTGGAACGAACACTAGCACCGATGGACAGTCGACGAAAACATCGGACCATCCGGTAAAACGACAAACAGCTTGGGTGTAAAAACGTTGGAGATGATTCCCGGGACATCCGGGCTCCAAATCGAGTGCGGTTTGTTTCTATGGCTTACTAGTGATGTAGGAAAGCTTCTATAAGTGATGGATATGCCATGCATGCAGTGTGTAAAGCTCGACCCCATCCATGGTGGTGGTGGCCATGGATGAGAGGTGAAGCTTTTGGGGAAGCTTGCTAGGGTTAGGGAGGTTGAAGATGGACGTCGTGGGGACTCCCATCATGTCATGAGGGAGCTCTAGCTGTAGCAACTCGCCTTGGAACGGCCTAGGGAAGGAGATCGAACTTCGGGCTCTTCCATTGCTCGAGGTTAAAGAAGACCTTGAGGTGGCCATCTCCTCTGTCTCTGGCGAGGTTGAGGGCGTGGTGTAGATGCAGCAGCTCGTCGCCGGCGTGCTCCAGCAGCAAGGGCAGCCTCCTTCCTCCTTCTGTTATTCCTCTGCTCTCTTTCTCTCCTTTGCCTTATGTGGTGGCCAACGTGAATGAATGGGGAGTGAGGGAGAGAGAGGGTGGGGGGCTGGTGTATGTGAGGGTGAGGTGGGCTGACATGTGGGGCCATGGTGTGTGTGTGTGTGACACCACATCACAGTGCATGGGACAGGTGTTGACCAATTTGATGAACAGTCCGCCAGGGTGACGGACGATCCGGTGGCATGCCTGACAGAGGTTGTCTGTGCAAGGGTTTCGACGGACACTCCACCGTGACGGTGGACACTCAGTCAGTGTGCGGGTTGGCCAAAATTACTTTAAGTCTGTGAGGTGTCCTAACGGACGGGCTGGTGGTGATGACAGACTATCCACCAAAACAAGTAGTGCTCAGTTTTGGTTGGTCTAGGCACAAGTCAATTTCTAATTTGAATTAAAATACACATGATGCTCAACAAGTTCACAAGTAACATGCAAGATTTTTTATTATTGGAATTTTTAGCTGCACTATATGCTCGAGGTGCTTGTGAACAATTGTAACGATTTTTGGGTCGTTACAATGATCTCTTGCAATACTGGTTGGTTGGAGCACTTGAATTTGATTGCTTGCACTTGGTTGGTCATTTGGTTGAGATGATGAACTAGCCACTTGTTGTTGATCTTGCACTTGAGCACCAATTGTACTAGCTTGATTTTTATCATGAGAACCACTAGCTTGCACATTTGAGTTAGAGAGCACTTGAATCTTAACATCTTCAACATCAATTACCTCTCTAGGCCTTATATCACCAACATCCATGTTCTTCATAGCATTGACCAATTGAGTGCCTCTCACATCATCTAGATTCTCATCTTCTTCTTGGGAACCATTGGTTTCATCAAATTCAACATCATGAACCTCCTCAAGAGTACCACTTGCCAAATTCTAAACTCTATAAGCCTTGCTAGTAGTGGAGTATCTAAGTAAGAATCCCCTCATCACACTTCTTCTCAAATTTGCTCAATCTAGTGCCTTTCTTCAATATATAGCATTTGCAACCAAAAATCCAAAAGTATGCAATATTGGGGTTTCTACCATTCAAGAGCTCATATGGGGTCTTCTGTATCATTGGGTGACAATAGAGTTGGTTGCTACAATAGCAAGCCATGTTGAATGCTTTGGCCCAAAATGAACGACTAACATTGTACTCACTTAGCATTGATCTAGCCATGTCAATCAAAGTTCTATTCTTCCTCTCAACAAGGCCATTTGATTATAGAGTGTATTTAACCGAGAATTGATGTCTAATTCCATACTTCATCACACAACTCATCAATTCTAGTATTCTTGAACTCACTACCATTGTCACTTCTCACTATCTTGATGGTTGTTTCAAACTCATTGTGAATTCTCTTGACAAATAATTTGAAGGTTGCAAGCACATCACTCTTGTCAACTAGAAAGAACACCCATGTATATCTTGTATAATCATCCACTATCACAAAGCCATATTTTTTGCGACCAATGCTAGTATAAATTTATGTGCAACAACTCAAATGCCTTAAATGTGCTCATGATGCTATTCTTTGGATGTGTGTTACCAACTTGTTTCCCACCTTGGTAAGAGCTACATAGCTTATTCTTCTCAAATACTACATCCTTTAAGTCCTTAACCAAGTCATGCTTAATTAATCTATTCAATTGTTTCATTCTAACATGATCAAGCCTTCTATGCCATAACCAAACCATGCTAGACTTAGTGAACAAACATATCGACAATTGAGCTTCACTAGCATTGAAATCAACTAAGTATAGATTCTCATATCTAAAACCTTTGAAGATCCAGATAGAGCCATCTACACTTATGGTCTCTACATCATCCACACCAAATATGCACTTGAAACCAAGATCACACAATTAATCTACCAACAATAGGTTGAAGTTCAAGCTCTCTACTAGTAGCACATTAGAAATGCTCATGTCATTGGATATAGCAATCTTACCAAGACTTTTGACCTAGCCTTTGCCATTGTCACCAAATGTGATACTATCATAGCCATCATTGTCATTGGTATTGATTGAATTGAATATTCTTGCATCACCGGTCATGTGTTGTGTGCACCCACTATCAAGCACCCAATGCCTTCCTCCGGCTTTATAATTGACCTACAAAAGAAGATCAATTCTTTTTAGGTACCCAAACTTGCTTGGGTCCTTGAAAGGTTAGTTACTAAGCTCTTTGACAGCCAAATGGCTTTCTTCTTTGAGCCCAACATGGATGTACCAATGAACTTAGCCTTCACACCATTGGCATCCTTTGTAAGCAAATAACAATATTCAAACTTAATTGAGGATACATTAGCGTTCTTGTTCTTGTTCTTGCATTCATGCTCTTTATGACCAACTTGCTTGCAACTATAGCAATATCGACCATTGTTCTTCACAAAACTAGTCTTGTGAGGAGCAAAGGCCGCCTTGCCCTTTATTGGGGGTGTAGTCCAACCCCTCTTTGTAGAGAGATGCTCTTTGGCTACCCAAGCACATAAGCAAGCGGTCCTCACCACCATAGGCTTTGTCAAAGGTGCGAGTGAGCTCGTGGACCTCCTTCTTGAGGGTCTCATTCTCAACCATTAGTGAGGCATCACAGTGAAACCATCACTAGTAGGTGAGGTAGTAGTGATAGTGCTACAAGAAGGGTTAGTGGGAGCAACAACAATAGGCTTGTAGAAAGATTCATCAAGAATATCACAAGTCAAGCCTATGTCACATGATACAACAACCTCATTCTTGCCTTGCCCAAGGAGAGAGGAATGAGCTTTTTCAAGCTTGGAGTGAGCTTTGCTAAGCTTCTCATGGGCTTCCATTAGCCTCTCATGAGTAGCATTGAGCTCATCAAAGGCTTGCTCAAGAGATTTGCATTTCTTGCGTAAGTCTTTCCACTCATTTCTCTTTACCTCAAGACACTCATGAGCTTGTTCCATCATGTCCATGAGGACCTCCTTTGAGCACTCCACATCATCATCACTCTCACTATAGCACTCATCTTTGAATTGTACCTTAGTGGACTTAGCCATGAAGCACGATGAGTGTCGAAGAGAGGAGGCTTGTTGTTGATGGCGATACTTACAAGTGCCTTCTTCTTGGATGTCTTCACATCATCACTAGAATCATCATCATCTAAAGAAGCATCACTATCCCAAGTCACCACATAAGAGCCACTCTTCTTCTTCTTATTGAAGGGCATCTTCTTCTCATTCTTTTCCTTCTTCTCCTTCTTCTCATCCTCTTCATTATCACTATTGTATGGACAATTGACCAAGATGTGATCCTTGCTCTTGCACCTAAACCACCTTCTCACTTGATCCTTGTTCTTGTAGTTGTCTCTTCTCTTTGTTGCCTTGTAGCCCTTCTTCTTCATGAATTTGCCAAAGTTCTTCACAAAGAGAACCATGGATTCCATATCAAAGTCACTAGCTTCTTCATCATCATCACTTGATTCATCTTTCTTTGACTTGCCCTTGCTCTTGGATGATGTGGTAGCTTTGATTGCTACACTCTTCTTCTTCTTATCATCATCCTTCTTCTCATCTTGGTCAACCCCCTCCCTTTCCACACGGTATGTCTCTTGCGTCATGACATCACCTAGTACTTGGTTAGGGGTTATGTCCTTCAATCCTCCTCTTATGATGATCGACCTCAATATTTCAAACCTTGGAGGTAGGCACATCAAGAACCGATGGGAGACATCATCATCTTGCACTTTCTCACCCAATGCCTTGAGATCATTCACAATCACTTGTAGCCTACGGAACATCTCCGGGATGCTCTCATCATGCTTCATCTTGAAGCTTGTCAACTTGTCCTTGAGGATGTACATCTTGGCACTCTGGACCACCGGTGTGCCCTCATAGGTCTCCTCAATCTCTTTCACACTTCACTAGCTCTATCAAGATCTTTGATCTGCTCAAACACCTTTGAATCAATTACATTGTAGATGGTGTTGAGAGCCATAGTATTGCATTGCTTGTTGGCTTGATCATTTTTTATGAGCTCGGTGGGATCAAGAATCACATAATCACTCTCGGTCACATCCCACACTCTATCATTGATTGAACCCAAATACATCTTCATCTTTCTCTTCCAATAGTCATAGCATGTACCATCAAAGTGTGGTGGTTTTCCCCCAACATGGTTGAACACAATTTGAGCCATCTTTTGACACCGAAGGTTGTGAAGCCTTGATTAAATGGAAGAGCAAAGGGTTAGTAACCTAAATGGTGAAATGCAATCTTGCTCTAGGTCTAAAAGGGTTGCAAGCCACCTATGCCACAATTCTAGTTCTTTACAATCTCTAGGCACACACAAACGGTATGTCACTACTCTTACTCTAGTTGTGCTAGCTACTAACTAACAAGAGACTAACCAAGCTACTCAACTAGCTACCTCTACTCAAGCTACAATAAGTAGGAAACAAGGTAATACAAGGGAGAGAGGTAGGGTGATTATATCGTCCGAGGCAAGCGCTCAATCAATCAATATGAATACCAAAGAACTCCGGGAGAATACCAATGGAGACAATGAGACACAATTTTTCTCCTGAGGTTCACGTGCTTGCCGGCACGCTAGTCCCCATTGTGTTGACCAAAGACTTGGTGGTTTACGAGCTAATTGGCACAACGCCAGGCCCACACTAGGGCACCGCAAGAAACTACCCGAAGTGAGGGTAACTCAATGACAAGAGCAATTTACCAGAGTACCTTTTGGCTCTTCATCGGGAGAAGGTTAAGAGCCTGCACAAATCACTGGGAGATGGCCACGAACAATCACCAACTCATGCCAATGCTCCTTCGCTGCTCCAAGCCGTCTAGGTGGCGGCAACCACCAAGAGTAACAAGAGAACCCACAGCCGATGCACCCACAAGTGCCACTAGATGTGCCAACATGATGCAAATGCACTTGGATGCTCTCCCAACTCACTTGGATGAACAACAATCAAGAGAGATGAGTGGGACTGGTGTTTCTCAGCTCAAAGGTATATCAAGAATGTCAAATGGCCAAGAGAGATGCCCCAAGGCCGGCCATGGTCGATTTATAGACCCCCTCAAAATTCTAACCGTTATGTAGTTTGGGGGTGACCGGACCCTATGACCGGACTCTAATTAGAGTCCAGTCCTCACTGCCAGGCAACGACAATGCACCACATCACCCCATTTCAAAACTAGCTATTGCCACCCTTCGCATGCCCACACAGAAGCATGACCGGATGCGCCTTTCAAATGTCCGGACTTGTCGCAACCCAGAGTCCAATCGTTTCCAGAGAGCTCCCAGAGCATGAAAAATCATGACTGAATGCATTAGGTCATCCGTGATAGGACGCAACATAGATTTCGGTCACTACAGCTCAGTTCCACGCACATCACAACGCCATGACCAGGCGCGGGAACAATGTTCCAGCAACATCCGGTCGTGCCCTACTGCTTGAGTCCAATCGCAAACTCAAAAGGCACCCTCTCTACGCGTCATGACCGGACTCACCACCATGGGTCCAGTCATGTTACCATGTTGGGTCTAGACAAGCCACGAAGGCTGGCCGAGATCAAGGGTTAGGGACCAGACTCGGCCCCTTAGGGTCCGGTCACATTGAGACCCAGAGTCTGGTCACCCAAAACGTCTCCTTTTCTTCTTCAAACACTTCACCCTTGTGCATGTGTGCTAATTCCAAGTATTCCAACATATGTGTACGTGAGTTAGCAACACTCCAAGTCAATTCCCAAGGGTCTATTAGCTCACTAGGGTCCAATGCACATGCAATTGAGTTAGATCACCTAATGGCACTTGATAACCGCATCAACTATGATTTCTCCCCTCTTCATAGTATGGCTATCTATCCTAAACACACTCACACCCTCTATGGTGTCTTGAGTACCAAAACAAAAACCTATTTGATACCTTTGCCTTGATCAACACTTGGTTTTTGTTTTTGTTTTTCTTCTTTTCCAAGTTGGAGCACTTGATCATCTCTTTTGGTCACCACCATCACCATGACCATCATCTAACTCCATCACTTGGTATGTACCACCCTATTTCATATACAACACTTAATGACAAGGGTTAGTACACTAGGTTTCATCAATTATCAAAAACCAAACTAGGGCTTTCACCGTGGAAGTTCTATGTAAATCCACGGAAGTTCCGCATAGATGGTTGAATCTTACAATTAAACAACTAGAGATCATAGAAGAAAACTAGATCAAGTAAATTTTTAGCTTCCTTATGGTTGCAGCTTCCTTTTGTGCCAAGCCCCTGCAGCTGAAACAACCTAAACGAGCAGATCGGGTGGAAACCCTAGAAATGTAATTTAAACAAGAGAAAGGCACAAAACCAACAACAAGAGGCGAGATTAGAGATTTAACCTGAGGTTCACCTAGCCCTAAAGGTTGGCCCACGTCCCAATTGTTGAGGGAGCCACAAAGGCTCAAAGTCTCTTCCAACTCCTACCTCTTCTCAAGCAAATTACAAAGATCGAGCTTGTGGTTTCCACTAAGCTTCACAAGGGCAATACATACTTCACAGTGCTCAACCACAGCTAATTGGGAGCTCTCGGACAACATCTAGCCATCTAGGAGCCTAAGCTCCAAGAGTAACAAACACAAATTGCAAGCTAGAGGGAGAACCAAACTATCAGTTGATTGCTCTTGCTCAAGGGCTCTCAAATCTTCTCCCAATTTAATCTATCAAGGGGGAAATCACCAATAACAAAAGGGAGAGGTTGGATGGCTAACAATGGAGCAGAGAGAGAGAGAGAGAGAGAGAGAGATGTTCACGAGATGGGGAGGTGTCTGAAATGTGCAGGCGACCGTTGGCAAAGAAGAGAGGGAACTTCCGCAATGGGACTTCCGCAACGAGACGCAAAACTTCCATGCTGTAACACCCCTAGGGTTACGAGCTTGTTTAGCACCACGATTTAGGCCTAAGAAAAATTTCCAAAACGAGTTTCTCGGTTTTTAATTTAAAATGTACTTGAGGCGATAAGCGAATCCTGTGTGACTTAGTTTCGTGAACTCAAATAAATGCCCAAGTTAAATTACTCAGTGCGTAAAGATATTTAGGAATGTCGAACGATGATTCTAGCGAACGGTTTGTTCTATTAGATTAAGCATGAAAAGCAAGTTTTATAAAATCCCTTAGTAAATAGAACGATATATATATAGCTTTGGTCTAGTGACATGTTTATGTTTACGTATAGACTTGTTTTAGTCCCTAGGATAAATTGGTAACGTACCCGCGACACAGCTGCCCGTCTAGCCGCTTTATAAATTCACATGAGTGGTGTAAAAGCACGTAGTAGACGAGATGTGGCAGAACCTCCTAAATTATAGGGCCCACATGCACCTGTCACTGTCCAACGACCTTTGACATCTATGCATACGTTCCCAGTAACTTAAGAAGACTGTCGGGTGTCCTCGGGGAACCCCGAATCATCCACGATTTCCGAGCAGGATCACAGTTATTGCAGTATTACAACAGTTTATTCAAATAGATACATTAGAGTAAAAACAGCGGAAGTCTTACAATAACATAGTTTACAAACCATTTGTTTCAAACCATACAACTAAGTTCGATATTAATACAAACCAAAGTAGTGGAGTGGAATTATAATATATTACAAAACACACAACATAAGCTGCCCTGCCCAAGGGCCATATATTTAATTATCGTCATCGCACTGAACAACAGTTATGCAACACGATCCAAAACAGATCTGCTCATGAGCCTCACCTGCAACAAGGGTCAACGAACCCTGAGTACAAAAGTACTCAACAAGACTTAACCGAAATAAGAATTTAAAAGAACGTAGGAATGCAGGCTCATGGAATTCAAGGTATGGCTTTAGCAATAATCAAGGTTCTTTTGCGTAAAAACTTTTTAACAAAAATTCTTTATATCAACATTTAAAACTTCATAAGATCATATACAAAGCTGACACGATCCGTATTGAGATCATGAAACTTCGTATCCAACACTTTCTCATACCATCCTCAAGTTCCAGTTATTAATTACTACGATGATGAATAGTGAGTTGAGTCTCCATAACCGAGGAGCAACGACGATTCGAATCGATTATAAACCCAGCAGGGAATTCCAGACCACACGACATATGCAGGTCCCCGACCTACATATACCAACCTACCCTCAGGTCCTCTAAAACAAGAACGGGTCCACGCCACCCGAGAATACAGTACTCCACCAATCCAGCCCATTGCCACGTGGGTACACGCTATTCCCGCCATCTCTCCACTCCCAGTGCGCGAGTAGCCATTCTCATAATAGAATAGCCAAGTTAAGGCTTACCGGAGTATGTGGTTAGTACTACAAAGTCTCACCTCATGCAATTCAACAACGGACGGACCTTAATCGACACAGGCGGAAAGAACCTGCCCACAAGACCTCCATGTCTTGTGGCTCACACACACCGAGTTCGCCCGGTCTAGATTTATTACTCCACATTCCCATATCACATGTTAACATAATTAACCAAAGTTCCATTTAAAACTTACAGATGACAGGTAATCACCCGACTTTCACCGTTCTAAGCATAGCTAAGCAAAACTGGCATATACAATTTAAAACTGGTAATATGGTAAATATGGAATAACAAGGTTGGTAATGTACCAATTTGGTTTTCACTTGACTCCTAATTACTTAATGCAGTAAAAAGAAGCAAAAGTGAAATCAATTTATAAAATACAAGGTAGGGTTGTATGCATCCGGGGCTTGCCTTCATTGACGGAAAAGTCCGGATCCGGAGTCGTTCCACCGATATCAACACCAACCTCCACAGACGGATCAACCTCCTCAACCACTTGATTAACTACCATGTTTTCACCTTCGTTCACTACACATAGTAACAATGCCATGTTTAACATGATGCAGAATACGAAACATGATGCTCGATGATGGATACAAAATTAACAACTTGAATACAACTTTCCTTCGCGGTACAGTTACAAGTTAAACTAACTAAACCATTTTCGCAACACTCACATCCATTGCGAAGGATCATCACCAACTAATGACCCAAGGACATCACTTAATCAAAAACTCAAACAAAACCTAAATCACTAAAGGTTACTATTTGCTTTTATGAATTAATTAATTAATTAATAATAATGAAATAAATCAACTTGTTCCAATTGACCTCAAAATTTTTGTATATGTTCATCACATGATAACTAAGTGACAAAACAATTTTCATAATTTTTGGATACATAAATAAGCCTAGAAAAATCCTGGACACTCATTTATTAATTAATTGAGCAATTTTTATTACATTCAAAAAATACTGAAAAACAACATTTCATATTTTTCTTAAATAATATACATCATATAGAAGTCACATAAAAATTTTCATAATTTTTGGAACTCTAAATAATTCTATACAAAAATAACAAATTGCATCACTATTCATTCATTTCTGAAAATAGAAAATTCCATTTTGAACTACACAGTCGCTGACACCATGACCCCACCTGTCATCTTCAACCTCCAACATTGACCACGGTAGTGATGGCTCTGACCGGCGATTCTTCGCCGACGGTGAGTCCAACGGCGACGGCCAAAGTACCAAAACGATCACCAAGACTAGGCGCATCGATTGACGTCCCTATCTGTACTGATTACGACCCTATACTAGCTCGACGGCGGCCATGGCGGACGCGGTGGCACGGCAGCGCTACGCCGGCGACGTGAAAGCAGTAGAGCTCAAATAAAGGATCCAGGAAGCACCAGTAGCTCACCCCGAACGCGTTGAAGCAAGGAGCGAGGTCGGAGAAGCAATGAAGAGGCGTGACGACGACCACGGTGATCACGGCGGAGCAAAGATCGTCGGTGAGGAAGAACCAGCGACTGCAGTCATCAAAACAAGCAAGCAACATAGGATTAAGAACAACAGCATCGAGACAAAGCCGTAGGTACACCGATCAAGGCCAACGGCTCACCGTAGTAGGCTGGCCGCGGTGAAACGGAATCTCGGGTGAGGTTGCCGGCCGCGAGGAAGAAAGCGACGAACGGCGAACTCACGATGAAATCAATCGACCAGAGCTATCTGGCTGGGTGCACAAGGAGTAGGCGAATCTATCTAGCGCTATGCCATGACGGCGTAGGCGCTGGTTCGACGGCGAGGGCTCAACGGAGCAGCGGCGGCGGTGACTAAAAAACAGAGGAGAAAAGAAAGCAAAGAACGGCGACGGTGGCTGGCTTATAACGCGACCAAGGAAGCGCAAAGAAGCCACGCGAAAGCCTTCACCGCGCCAACGCGACGCCCAGACGGCCACACGCGCGACTGGAAGCAAACCGAAGCTCGCCGGCGGTGTAGCTTAAGCGGTGAACACTGTTCATCGAAATTACAAAATTGTCATTCGCCAAATTTCACAAATTACTCCCAAATTTTCATAACAACTCAAAAATCTCCAAAAACAAAAGTTGTTCAAAATCAAAAGTTCTACAACTTTGCTTTTGAAACCATACCCAAATTCGGCCTATATTTTGAAATGAACTTTTGAATTCAAAGCAGGGATATTTAAGGAATTTCGCCTTTTTAAATAACTTCAAATTTTACTAAACAACTTGAAAAACTCCAAAAACAAACTTTGTACAACTCGACAAGCTCTACAACTTTGCTTTAAGACTCAACCCCAAAATGTGCTTCGATTTTGAAATGGGTTTTCAGGGTCGGATTTAAATATTGAAAATCAGGGTTTTCGGATTTTCAAATCAATACAAAGATTTCAAACTTGATTCTAACAATACCAAGCAATGCTTATAACATAAATGTAAACTTATTTTAGTGAATGCATAACAAAATTTGCAATATGACCAATGCCTTGCAATGCATATGATGATATGTCCGGTTTTTAATATTTAAACACCCGGGGTGTTACACGAGAGAGAGAGCGCAACAGCTTCGTTTATTTTTCCTGATGTACAGCGTACTCGTTGCATGGCAATTATTCACCATCTCGTTCTCCTCATGGCTCTGCATTTTTCTGCATTGCAAAGCCTCGCCATGTCTTTTCACGTTTTGTGCGCGCGCAGGCGCGCAGCTGACGGCCACACTACGCCATACCGCTCTGCCTCTGTTGTCGCGTCGAAGCTAATGACCTTGTGATGCTGCCCTCGCTGGCACTGCCCTGCTTACGCCATGGCTGGCCACCCACGTGTGCTTGCTTCCTCGTCGGCCCGCTCTCGTCCTTCCAAACTTGGCCGCACTCACCGCTGCCGCTGCTGCCTCGCACACTCGTGCACTCTCTTTCTCTCCCTTTCTTTTTCTACAGCCGAGAGGAGGCATCTTTGCTCTAGTCCACCATAGCCGCCCCGGTGCTCTTGCTGCTCCTCAACGCCTCCCACCCGCAGCAGCGCCGCCGCCCCTTGCCCGGTCCGCTCTGAGCCGATGCCCTCCCGTGCGTCCGTGCCCGCAGCGCGTCCCTACTGCTCCATGGTGCCCCCTCCTTTTCCTCCTCTACCGCGGCCGTGCGTGGCCGTCGTGCCCGCCTCGATCCGCGCTTGACCGTCGTCCATCAGCGCTGCCTTCCCATGCCTCTTTCCACCGTTATTATCGTGTCTTCCATTCGCTCGGCACCCCGGCGACCCGCCGTGCATCTCGGTGTTAGCACCACCGCCTTGGCGCTGCCGCTCCTCATCCTCCCAGCATCGCATGCTCGAACCACAGCGCCTGCCGTCGCCTTCGCCAACCGCATCGTCGCCGTCCTCGCCTGACCACGGCCGCAGCCACAACTACGTACTCCTGTGCCCGCCCTCACCGCTGTGGCCACATGCCACCGCACCGTGCCTCATGCCCACGTCGCCTGGAGCCGCCCGGCCAGTGCTCGTTGCGCGCCTAGGTCACCGTGCCATGCCTCGCAGCGTCCCTGTCGTCGTCTGCTTCCACCGTCGTCACTGCACGCGCGAGCACGCCATGCCCGCCGGTGCCAGAGCTTGTCTCGCCGGCCGCCGTGCCCGTAGCCAATTTAGTGGAGGGGCGGCTATGAAAGGGCGATTCCCTCTTTTCCATTGAAGTAGGGAAGGGGGTGACTGATCTTTTTTGAATCAGGCCTTACTGGCCAAGTGGTGGTATAAGCTTCATTGCGGATGAAAAGAAGTCCCTGTGAGCAGAGCTATAAAAGGAAGTTCAAGCTCAAGAAATCCTCTGCCTGGATGCGCCATTTTCCGCCGCCGGCCAGTGCTTGCTCCGTTTTGGAGGATGAAGAAACGGGTGAGAATCCAAGAAAAAATTTGTACAGGGTTCTGGTTGCAAAATACGTGACCCAGGTGAATAGTGCTGATGTACTGCGGTGTGATTTGTTAGAAGCTTAGGGGCTGATTCACTAATGTGCCGCGCCACCTGCCTGCGCTAGGCCAGCTTGTGGTCGCCCGCCTGGGCTGCCTTAGCCGTGTGGGCTGGCTGGTGGGCCGCTCGCTTTTTCGCTCGGGCTCATGCGCGCGCCAGCTTAGGCAGAACTGGTGCCGTGTTGTCTTGTTGAGCAGCGTGTCCGGTGGGGGGGCGCTCTTAGCTCTTGGCACACTGCTTATTCACAAGACTGGGTCACAGACCAAGCATGGGCCGCCGGTCTCCACTGCACCAGGTTCGCCTTGGGCCAAAGTCGCTGACGCCGGCCTTATTGATTTATAGAGCAATTTCTAATTTAGCTTATAAGGTAAAATTGTAAATTCTAAATAAAATTGTGTAGGTGTCCAAAAATTATGAAACCAATTTTGTTAGTCTCCTAAAATCATGATCTACCTGTTAGTATATTTTATTCACACAGTGTGATAATATTCTTGTAAGCTATATAATTAATTTAAGGTACTTAATATTGTAAAAATATAAACTTGAAGGAATTGTTGTGATAAATTGGTAATAGTGTTGAATCTAAAATTTGTACAGTAGGCTCGTAGCAATATTAGCTGTTCACTGTAATTTTTATAGCTCCAGAATAATTAAATTGCTAGATAGATAATGATGTCCTATTTCGAATAAAGATTAAATCGATAGAATGAAATAAAAAAACAACTTGGGTTTGTATAACTAAAACATTCATTGGGAAATAATGCCTTATTCGCCAACATGGATATGTAGCCTAAATACGGACGTCGTTAGAGCGAGCTCGTTAGCTTGTGAGGCGTGATGGGGTTTCTAAGCATTTCGGTTGTCGTTGATTATTTACATCTATGCATTTGCATCAATGCATATCATATAGGTACGATGATAGAGCAACGGATCAATTGAAGGATGATTGGGAATCCAAAGATGGTGTAATGGTATTCTCTCCAGGAGATGATGCAATGGGCTTTCTATTCAGATGATGGTGGATGATCTGACGATGCAGATACTAACTTTTTAATATATATCTTACCCAGGCAAGCCCCGGTGCATAACCTCTACTCTTCTGCAGTTTAAATTATAATTGTGCATTAAGTTTTAAGGAGTTGGTTGAAACCCACTTGCATATATATATATTTTTCCTATGAGTCTTACTAGTATGCTAGGATCGGGTAGATTGCTATGCTACAGGACTCCGGTAGAAGTTGAGTGATGGATGTCACTCGTGAGAGATAGGAAATATATTATTGGATTATTATCACTTGGAAAATATAAATGGTGGAAAGGAAAATGGTGACTGGGTAGGGATATGGTTTGGGTATTGGTGGGTGTAAGAGGTTGTGTCGCCATGGATGCGGGGCATGGTTTGGTTACACTGCTTTCCCTGTCTGTTCAGTTAAGAACCGGTCATTGCATAAGCCATCGAGGCAAGTCACAGACTTATTATCCCAAGCACATACTTTGGTATGAGCGCTTGGAAGACTTGTTGCTCTCTTGTCGTGGGTTTCAGCTCTTTCTGGACCGACTGTCAGGGTTTTTTTGGTGGAGGAGGTCCTTGCACCGCACTGAGTCCGGGACTCAGGGGCGGGGGCTTGGAGTCCCAGTTTGGACGGGGACCTAGGACCTTAGGACAGGAGGGTGATGAGTTGGTCCTACTTGTGCCTTGGGTACAAGCGGGGCGTGTGTTTTCGCGGTACCCAGCTAGGGGCATCAATTCACGAATCGCCGGGCAATCTGGTATGGCTTGTTTCATGCCTAGCACCGTAGTAAGAACTGAAGATGAAAGATAGAAAAAGAAAATATGATTGCTTACCACCTGCTTGAAAGTAGCACAGGTGCTTACATAGAATGGATAGTTAATGAACCAATGCGGCTATTAATAAAAATCAAATATAAGGACGCACGCTTAGTAATACTTCCTGTAAATGCAATAAACCCACAAGCCAGATAGCCTTGCATATCCTCGGAGTCTTTTCTTTCCTCATGTCGGGTAAGTCTTGCTGAGTACAATTGACTACTCAAGGTTTTCCCCCTGTTGCAGGTGACAGGTGAATTCTAGAGCTGACCCTTATGTGTGGATACCTCCTAGTGGGCTCAGCGAGGAGTTCTTTACGCTGCGATCGTAGTTGTTATTTATAATTCTCACCAAATGCTTTTATAAATAAAAGTTTCATAATCTGTTGTCATAGTTTATATATCAATACTTCATCATGTCATGATTAGATATTTATTTTCGGTGTAATTCTGATCACATGTTTATATTCCGCTGTTCAATTAAATTATTTATAACTCTGATAATATGATTACATTCCGCTGTTATAATAATAAATATTATACTCTGATGTTGTATTAAAAGTGATGTAAGAAATGGTTAAGAATGATATAAGCTTTATTCTTTCATTTGTGATTCTGATAGAAAAATGTGGATTTTCGGGTTCTCTCCTGGGGCGTGCCCGACGGGACCGTGTAATTTGATGTTCTCTTTCGAGTGCTTAGTGTCTAATAGAAGACGAGCGCTCCCGGGAGGCATTAGGTTAGGCGGTTCTGCCACACGTGCTAACTCTCTCTCATTCGACACCAATGGTACAGATAAGTCATGGAACTGCCGCAACGGGACGCAGAACTTCCGTGCTCAACCACAGAAGTTTTGTGGTCAGACGTAGAACTTCCGCGTAGGCCAGAAAAGATAGGATAGGAGTGATGCTGGCATTCTTTTGGCTTTAGGGGTTTTAATCTTGATATGAGAGCACATGATTCCCCAGAAGCTTGCATTTTCTGTCCCTCTTTATAGTACGACGCTTACTTTACTCAAATTCAAAATTATAAAATGAAAGTAAGCCTTGATTGAACCAAATGCCTCCTCGAAAGAATGGTGGGGGGTTTCCCACATGTTGTCTTTTAACCCTGCATATTTGTTACCTGTCCAAACTCTGACGAATCTCATTAGTTCCTTAATTATATTGTCACCAATACACCAAAACCTATTTAGGGGCTTAGATCTACTTTCATGCATACATACTGAATGTTCTTTGAAAGTGCCGTACATTTTAAGGAAGCTATTGCAGGCATCTCTTATATTGTATTTGCTGACAAACACTTGCAAAGCAGGGTATAATAAGATCGAAGCACATGCATACGGTCATAGTCATACATTTTTTCAAACAAAAACATGCCTCGATAAATTTAGAGCCTATTTGACATGGCTTCTTGCGGCTCTGACTCCTTCTACACCAATAATTATAGCAACATTGTCTATGAGAGCTATTTTTCTCTCCTCACGAAATGAATGTGGAGCTAGAAAAAACATATTTTTTTAATTTCTTTGGCTCTAATTTCTGTAATAATGTAGCACAGAGCTAGAGGGCAGAGGAACCTGGCCAAATAGGGCGTTTTTTGGCCGATACAGGCCTACAACAGCACTCCGAACTCACACTAGCAACAATAAGGGCACGTACACAGCGGTCGCCTTTTGCTCGTCTCGGTGATGGCCATTTTTCAGAAACCTCCAAGCTGAGCCGAGAGACGGGCGCTCTGTCGCCTAGCGAGGCGCCGGCCATGTCCTATGCTCCGATACAGAACAGGCGTTCGCGGCTCCGTTGTATGGCCTCGTCTCCAAGAAGCGACGGCACGCTCGGATCTCACGTGAGCAGTAGCTGAGGGCGCGCGCAGCAGCAATAGATTTGTTCGCGCGTGGGATTTTTCGGCGCCAAATCCTTCTCCACCTTCATATATCCCCACATCAGTTTCTCCCAAATCCATCTCCACCTCGCACTCTCATCTCCGATTTGGGTTCGCCTGAGATGTCCACGCCGGTCGCAGCTAGGAAGAAGGGATTTACACCGTCAGCGTTGGATGTGGCGGTGAAAGCCCCAAAATGAAAGTAAGCCTCGGCAAATTTGCAAAGGAGAAGAAGCTGGAGTTGTTTTGGACCAACTCGGAGAAGAGAAACAGGGACCGGAGCCTGCTGGTGGGCAGGACCAGTGTAAGAAAAATGGACCCTAGGCCCATTTACTTTGGATTTTGGTGTTTGATGACCAACACAACTAAATTAAACTAATGAATTTGCAAGTGTTTATTTTGTAGTCCAATAGGTTGCATGACAGACTTGGACCAAGATTGGAGCTCAAAGAAAAGGTTCAACACTCAAAGGAAGATATTAGAGGAAGTGTTGGAAGCATGAAAGAGAAGCAAGAAGTCCAAGACACAAAGATGTCGAAGCCCGAATAAACCCACGTGAAGAAATGAAAGCGGACGGTGGCTGAGTGGGAACCGCCCTAGGGTTGGCGGTGCCACCAAGGATGGGCAACGGCTGCTGGAGAAGAGCGGGGGCACCGAACGCGACTGTGTGCACTGCCCTGGTGAAGGTCCTAATGGCTAGAGGGGGTGAATAGGCTATTAAAAGTTTCTACAAACTACACTTTGAAGCCAATGGTTAGATAAAAATGAGGCGAAGCAAGTTTTGCACTGGCTTTACACTTGTGTTATAAGCCACCTAACCAATTCTAATTCTATGATCTCTAGAGTACCACACAAAGGCTAAGTCGCTAAAGCTACTACTAGTGAGCAACCTAAACAAGTAATTCAACTAATTACTTCTAGGCTACACTAGAGATCTACTCTACTAGCTAGGCTACCTCTACACAAGATAACTCTACAACAGTAAATACAAGAGAGATAGAGGGAGAGATACCGAGCCGGGCATGTGAAAAATCAATCACAATGAATACCAATTGACACAATGTTTTTTCACCGAGGTTCACTTGCTTGCCGGCAAGCTAGTCCCCGTTGTGGCGAGTTATCCAATTGGAGGTTCACACGCTAATAGGCATCACATGCCTAACCCGCAATCGGGTGCCGCACAACCAACACAAGATGGGGATCACACAAGCCACGAGCAATCCATTAGAGTACATTTTGGCTCTCCACTAGGGAAAGGTCAATAACCCCTCATAATCACCACGATCAGAGCCGGAGATAATCACCTTCCTTCGCTCGATGATCCTCGCTGCACCAAACCGTCTATGTGGTAGCAACCACCAAGAGTAACAAGCGAAATCCGTAGCGAAACACAATCACCAAGTGCCTCTAGATGCAATCACTCAAAGCAATGCACTTGGATGCTCTCCAATCACACCAAATGATGAACCAATCAATCTAGATGAGTGAAAGAGGAATGGGTAGGCTCACAAGGTTGTATTCTCAATAGAAATGGCCAAGAGAGTGAGCACAAGCCGGCCACACACCTTAAATGGGGAACCCCAACGAATAGAGCCGTTAGGCTCAATTCATCACTAAATTCGGGCGACCAGACCCGTCAATCAGAGTGACCGGACACACACCACCCTGTGTCCGGTCAACGATCATCGCCCATGTGTCCCTGCTTCAAACGAGAGCCGCTGGATCTCAACGGTCACTAACGCCCATGCCAACGGTTAAGTCACGACCTGACGCAGGGCAGTATGACCGGACATGCCGACGAAGCATTAGGTCGCGCCCGCGCCCCAGTCCTCGTGCCATCAAAGAGCCATGACCGGACGCGCCGCTAAGACGACCGAACTCGCACCAACGCCGAGTCCGGTCACTTCCAGAAACTACCCCGAGAGGTATTTTTAGGATCAGAGGCGTCAGGTCAACGATGACCGGACATGCCCTAGCTTCCGCTCCTTTCTTCCTCACAAAAACTCTTGTGTCAGCATAAGTCTGTGTCGATCGGACTCACCCTCACTGCGTTCGATCATTCTCTTTCTTTAGCATCCGGTCACAAGACTGATAACGCGCCTCACTGCACAACTGACCGTACATGTACGTCCATGGTCCGGTCCTGTGTCCGGTTATCTCCAGTGACCTCCTCGACTTCACCAACTTCTCCACCCTTACTCAAATGTGCTAACCACCAAGTGTATCATCTTGTGCACGTGTGTTAGCATATTTTCATAAACATTTTCAAGAGTGTTAGCACTCACTAGAATCTAAATGCATATGCAATGAATTAGAACATCTAGTGGCACTTTGATAACCGCATTTCGATACGAGTTTCACCCCTCTTAATAGTACGGCTATCTATCATAAATATGATCACACTCGTTAAGTGCTTTGATCACCAAAACAAAATGGCCATATAGATATCACCTTTGCCTTGAGCCAATTTTTGTTTCTCTTTCTTTTTTTCCAAGTCCGAAGCACTTAATCATCACCACACTACCCTAGTTTTCAACATCACTACCGGTTCAAAATCCCCCTTCACTGTCATATTTTGAACCGGCAGTGATGTGGGGTTGACATCACTACCGGTTCTTATGAACCGACACTGATGTGGTTTTTAGGAAATCCAAAAAAGCAGGCCAAAAAATAAGGATTTTTTTTATTTTCGGGAGAGGCCCCATTGGACAGCAACACGGTCGGGCATTGCAAGTCACAACTCACACGATTTTTCACGCGAAAATCACATGGTTTGCGGCCATCAGCGCTCGAACCCCTGACCTCCTGCTTCGTGTCTTCAGCACCTAACCACTCCACCTATAAGTTGTTTCTGTCCGAATGAGATTTTCGTTCTAGCCAGTTTATGTTTATCTTATTTTAAAATGAGTATTTGGGACCCTAAACGAATTTAAATGAAAAAGTTGTCAACTACAAAGTTTTATAACTTTTTGAGATCTAGAACTTTCATTTTGGTAGTTTCTCCATCTGAGGTCATTTACAAAATTTGAATTTCAAATTTCAGAAATTCAAACGTAGTTTTCTATGACAAGATGATTTCAAATCATAAAGTTATCAATTACAAAGTTTTATAATTTTTTGAGATCTACAACTTTTGTTTTTGCTGTTTATCCATCCGAGGTGATTTAAAAAAGTCAAATTTCAAGTTTTTGGAAATTCAAACGTAGTTTTTCTTGACAAGATGATTTCAAATAAAAAGTTATCAATTATAAAGTTTCATAACTTTTTGGGATCTACAACTTTTATTTTGGTAGTTTCTCCATCCGAGGTCGTTTACAAAATTTAAATTTCAAATTTTAGAAATTCAAATGTAGTTTTCCTTGATAAGATGATTTCAAATCAAAAAGTTGTCAACTATAGAGTTTCATAACTTTCTGAGATCTACAACTTTTATGTTGGTCTTTTGATCATTTATTCATCCAACATAGTGGTAGTAACATTATTCACAAATGTAAAATATCCCTCTTATAGTTTATAAAACTATAAGAGAGATACGTAAATTTTGTGAACAATGTCACTACCACTTTATTGGATGAAGAAATGACCAAAATAAAAGTTGTAGATCTTAATAAGTTCTACAACTTCTATGTTCATGACTTTTTCAGCTGAAATTATTTAGTGTTCCAAAATGACGTTTGAAGTTACCATTTTTTGAAATTCAAAATTCAAATAGATAAAACACAATCACATGAAAAAATGGATAAAATAATAGCTATAAGAACACAATAAATTGATAGAGCATGATTTTAGAATTTTTTAGAAAAAAAAATCATCAAATTTGAAGTTAGTATGAGGGAGAAAGACTAATTACAAGTTTTAACCAGAGATTAAAAAGAGAAATCAAAGTTCTTCAATAATTTTAAAATTTAATTTTAAATAGGGTTTTGAACTAGTAAATGATTTCAAATGAAAAAGTTATCGACTACAAAGTTGCATAACTTTTCAATATCTACAACTTTTGTGTTGGGCGTTTCTCCATCCGAGGTCGTTTGAAAAATTCAAATTTTTAATTTGAGAAATCAAATGTAATTTTCATTAGATAGATGATTTTAAATAAAAGTATTTAGACATCCAAACGATCTTAAATTTAAGAAGTTTAAAATATAAAGTTGTAGATCTCGTCGAGTACTACAACTTTGATATAAAGTTTGTCTTAATCGAACATCATATGGGAAACTTATGAAGTTTTCTTGCAGCATATCACTGTCGGTTCAAGCCAAGAACCGACAGTGATAGTATCAGTGTCGGTTCTTGGCTAAAATCGGCAGCGATGACCCATACCACTGTTGGTTCTTGGTTAAAACTGAGAGTGAGATGAACCGACAGTGAAGATCCGAATATCAATGTCGGTTGATCTTATTACTGTCGGTTTTAGACAAAAATCGACAGTGATAGAGTATCACTGTCGGTTTCTTAAAATCCGGTAGTGATGAGGCCGACAGTGATGTCCAATTCTATAGTAGTGCCATGGCATCCAGCATCATCTTGATCATCATCATTTACTCCACCACTTGGAATGTGCTACCCTATCTCATATTCACTTAGAGCAAATGGGTTAGCACATAGGGTTTCATCAATTCACCAAAACCAAATTAGAGCTTTCAATCTTTTCCTTTTTGGTAATTGATGACAACCCTTTCACAAAGATATGAATTGAAATTCATTTGAATCCATGTTGCTTGCCCAAAAATTTTACCATGTATAAAGAATTTTTGGACAAGTTTCATAAACCTGAATTGGTAGCATTAGCTCTCCCTACTATATGTGCTAAGAGTTTGAATAGAAGCTTGCACATATGCATGGATTATAGTTGTGGGAGAGTAATGTCTACGAAATGATGTTAAGGTATAAGAGTTGGACCTTTAAAGCATGATACCAATCCGAGTGCACCAAATATACCATCCTTAGCACCATTATTAATTAGATATCACTGGCAAAAACATAGAACTAGATATCCCGTGAGATGAACATTATTAGCATGGTTCTAGTACCACTTGTGGAAACGAATGTAAGTCATATCTAACTATCATCCTATGCATGTCATTGTTTTATTTCATCAATCAAACCTTCAATTAGCACACACCACATAAGCAAACATATGAAATGCACATTCAAATGTGTCAATGTCATACCCCCGGATATCCCGACTATGGGATTTGCAGAACACCGACTCTGGATCAGAAGAGACCCGACCAGGCGCGACGACCCTATTCGAGGAAGGATATCTTCGGATTACACTAAGACTCGAACTAGGGCACGACTATTTAGCTTGGGGGTAAGTTGATCCCGGATATAAATAGCTAGAAATACCCCTACTGTAATCATCCAATAGCCCATCGGATATCTCATCGCCCATAGACATAGCTACATTGTAGTCGCAATCTCGTCGAATACATGCAATACAAGAGTAGCAACTGGACTAAGGCTTTTACTCGCTTCCTAGGGCCTCGAACTAGTATAAATCTCGTGTTTCTACTATGATTGATCTTCGCACCAAACGGGGTTCCTTAACAACCAAATATCCAGCGGTAAAAAATATTGACAGAGGCACGCCAGAGGCTCCTGCGCGAAGATCAACCATACCGATCATGGTCGCCCCTCGAAATCGTCCACGGCAGCCTTCATCGCCGAATTCGCCGTCGATACGCTGCGGCCTCGTCGTCATCGCTCTGGCATCGTCGACCCGTTGATTGTCCTGCGTCGGCTCATCGACTACCCACCGCGGCACTCATCGGCAGCATGCCACGGCTCTCTTCGCCCCCCAACGATATCCTTCGACAGCCAGTGACGAACTCGACCTCCCAGGGCGACACGCAGGTGTACCGGATTTCAGGCTACGGCGGCGGCACATACCTACTACATGAAGTATTTGCGTTTCATCTACTGCTTGGAAGCCTACCAAGGATGACATCTCATCTACAATACTAGCACGCAAGATAAGTATAAATAATCGGGATGGCTTGGTTGGCATCTACGTACACGCGTATATATCATTACTACTTCAAGCATGCACGTACGGAATATATTTCGAGCTGCTGATCTGTTTCTTTCGTGAATTGCCTCTGACCGTGCTCTGCTCGATGGCTTTGGTCAACGATTTAAAACGCGAGGACGGCACGCCCAGCTACACATCAAGAAAACCGAGGAGTCTTGCTCGACCATGCAACTCGATGGAATCACGGCCGGTGACCAAGTCGGGAAAGGCGCCGCTGTACGAGCCAAGCCAGCAACATGCAAATCTACTTCAAATAACACGGACTTCAGCACGTAGCGAGCCGTCGAGCCGTCAAGCGAGCCAGCCCGAGCCACAAGAGAACCATCAAGCGAGCCACCCAAGCCATCAAGCGAGCCATCAAGTGAGCCACCCGAGTCGTCAAGCGAGCCGCACGAGTCGTAAGCGAGCCGTACGAGTCGTAAGCGAGCCGTACGAGCAACGTCCACCTAGTCGGACATCGTGACATGCTGACTATTCCACTCAGCATCGATCGAGCTAAGTCATATTATTTATTTTAATTAAAAAATTTATAATACATATATATCTCTCGATATCTGCAAGTGTCTACACAACTACTATTGGCAGAAGCCGATGACATCTCTCATCATTGTCGCCCCGAGGCGGCCCTCGTCGATATTCCGTGTCATTTTGTCGTCATCATATTTTGATTTTCAATTCGTCATTCTGGGTGGCCTCCGTCATCAGCACACCGTGGCTCGTCGATTCGTCATCCACAGCGAACGCGTCCCTGAACCGGGTGTACGACGACAGCATCACTGGTAATGACTAATCGGGCGCACCATCGACGGACTACTTCGGGCTAGCCATGCCGCTTCCGACAACGTCATCGACAAGTACAACTCGAGCAACGTCGGCTGGAATCCTCGGGACGGTCATGATCAAATTCTCATCACGGCTCTCGACCTCCTGCCATCTCTCTCCATGGAAGCACTCGACAACAATGGCACCAACATCCTATTGGACCAGCTAAGTTGTTTTCATAATTATTTTTATTATGTTATCTTCTGCTCTTACTTTCAACTAAGTTGGACCCCAACTTAAACAGAAAGTCATGGGCTACTACACATAATAATTGCACTTTGGTGCATTCCCGCTTTTTTCTCTGCGATTTAAGTTCCTGCATAATGTGTCTATGTGTGAAGCTTTGTTAGCAACAACGACTTACACCACAACCCAATATTGTACAGGTCACACCGTCATAACAATATTAAGTAGAAAAAGGCAACAACCCTTAAAACTACTCTAAGTACTTTTGTGACATATGTTCCATCTCCTATAGTGCTTGATCGTACTAGAGTCCATTGTGCTTAACGAAGCACTCAATCTCGAACGAGTCCAAAGTACATCCCGATGTACACAATTATGCGAGGGTTCGAAGGCTCAACGGAGTTCTTGACTTCAAGTGATCGAAGTACTCATTAATTTCGAAGTGCCCATCATGCGAGGGTCCATTGCGCTTGACGGAGTGCTTGACCTCAAATGATCAAGGAACTCGTTAATATTTTCTAAAGTACCATCACAAGAGGCCCATTGTGCTTGGCGGAATGTTTGATCTCAAGTGATCAAAGTACTACAAACCAAGAAGTCACAAAGTACTCCTTTTATTTTTACCAAACCCGAATACAATGCTCCGGGGCTACCCCAAACATTTTGGCCCGAGTATGATGGCCAGAGATACAGAGTCACGATGATTTCTAGTCGTTCATACAACCCTAATTATCATATTTACGAGTCAATTTGCTATTTTGTAGGTTACCTATTACTGTTAATCGGATCATGCTTGTCACGCTCTTATATTTCAGATAAGTTTTTCAGTTTTTTAAATTTTCCTTCTTGTAATCTTTTGCCCTACTCTCTACTCGGTTACCTGCTAACCCGAATAGAGAGTTGGAGGCTACTACAATACTGATGTCATATAACCAAAAGTTGTTGGACTAAAGCATATCGAGCTATTTATCAACTATGTTGGTTTCAAGGGACTAACGCATGGAAGACCGCTCGAGTCTCGGCTGCTAATGCCCCAAACAAACTCTGCATACTACCAAAATAGCCTGAACAAGATAAGGGCACTTCGTTTGGTTATATCGATAACGCATGGAAGACCGCTCGAGTCTCGGCTGCTAATGCCCCGAACAAACTCTGCATACTACCAAAATAGCCTGAACAAGATAAGGGCACTTCGTTTGGTTATATCGATTAATTTCCATTCTCGCCAAAAATTAAAATAAGCAATTTTATTGTCTTATTTTTCGTTTAATATTTTTCTCTATAGAACCCTTCAAGTAAGTAATCAGGACTGTTCGCTAATTATTTTGTTTTAAGGATTTGAAACAGGATATATTCATAAGCTCCATCTTCGACCCGAATTACGATCGGGGGCTCTATCGTTCATCCACCCAAACACATGTTCGGGCCTCGACACTGACATCATCATCTGCTAAGCGACTCTAAATGTTCAAAGTCTTCTACGCGGAATACAAAGTACAATGGGCCGCTCAAGTTCCGAATACTATAAAATTCGCAAATATGACTTAATCATATTAGATAGCTAACGGGAAATGCGGACAGTCACCACTGCGTTTATACAACCCACCGAAGCTGATCCGCCCAATCGCCGACCCGAGTGAAAGCAGACCAAGTGCATATCAACATGCAAGCTAAATATGCATGTACGAACACGTACGTGTACATGCACATGGCTTGAAAGATCTCTACGTATACAAATAGTATATACGTGCCACCGTTACGCCGACTTCATCGCTCGCCGATGACTTAGACAACTCCGATCGACTCGACATGCACACGGATCCTACTCTGACTCGATCGGGTATGTACCGGAGGCTAACTCGGTCAGGCATACACAGCAGTCCTATTCCTACTCGATCAATATATGCGTGATGGCTGCTCCGCATACGTATGCATCAAGCGAGCAAAGGCACGCAAGATGACGACAAGATCTCCATCATGCGAGATGCACGCAACCTCAAAGTCAGTTAGCAACTGGTCCGTGAACTACTCGCCTAGATGCTCCGACGCCGAGGTCCGACTGATTTACTTCATCAACAACCTCTTACTCGGGCACGACGACCAAGGTGATGCTCGGGGCTCCCAAGCCCAAGACGCCACGATCGCATGCCGACTCTTCCACTCGGCCCGGCTCGAGGCATTGACTCCTAGGCTTTTTGAGCTGCACCTGTACGGAATCCTACTCCGACTTGATCTGCACGATGATTGGTTGCCACCATGTGCACCAACGTACAGCTGCCAAAATACCAATCACGAGCCAAGATACATGCAAGCCATTAGCAAAGAGGAGAGTGTACGTGCATCTACATGGAAGTCGACTACAGAAAGCCAAGGCACGTGCACGTGCTGGTGTACGTATACATCTCTTACGTATACATGGCCGAGTACATCGGTCAATCAACGACCGAGCCGCAAGCAAGCTGCCGTGCGAGCCGCCCGAGCCGCAAGCGGGCCACGAACAGGGCGTCGAGCCGCAAGTATGTGTTACACCGCATCCGTCTACACGGATGCTACGGCTTGTTGACTCCTCTACTCGGCTATTGTTTCGACTTAATCGGCATCACCGCGACTAGGTTCGAGGACTTGGCCATTACCACTGCTAGAACGAAAGCTCGGGCTGACGACCAGCTCCCGACTAAAAAAGCTCGATCGCAAAGCACCCAATTGTGAGGTGCCCGATCATGAGAAATTATAAGGATAAATTTTTCTAGATCCAGAGTACCTAATTGCAAGGTACCTGATCATGGGAAATTTCAAGGTTAAATTATTTAAATTTAGAGAACTAAAATGCGAGCACCCAATCTTAAGGTGCCCAATCACAAAGTTCCCGAATACCAAAATTTAATTACATAAGTCTCGATGACTACCAAATGCCCAATCTCAACAGATCTCGAGGCATATTGCACCACTACCAGGGGATTGCATTATTAAACAAGTTCATCTCTCAATGGCACGACATTCCGACTTCCGCTGAGAATTGTTACTTAGAGTTCCCCGAGAACCAAGTGCAAACCACCCGGCTTAAAAAGTCCCAAACATAAGCGAGCAATAAACTGCGTTGACAAGTCAAAACAACGCGGGTATGGTAGTAGAACAAGCTCATCTCCCAACAACGCACGTTTACATCTATCTGCACAGATCGGGTCTTAAGTCGCAACTATTTTCTCAGGATACCTCTTGGTACCCAAAGTACAAACCACCTGACTAAGGCAATCCCGATTTGTTATAGACAGTTAAGTTGCGTTTGACAAACAAGCTTGGGGCTTATTGTTGGTATTTCTAAACGCAATCACCAAGTGTGGAGATAGAATCCATCCCCGGCAACGGCGTCAGAAATGCTTGTTGGTATTTCTTAGTATCATCACTAATGATTAGCAATGCCACTAAATAATAGCCTTGATAGTTCCTTAGCAATTTCAGATATTTATCCGCAAGCGCACGGAGCTATCATTGTAGCATTTCACCCGGAAGTATTCAGGGTATCGTTATTTATATTTTTCCCAAAGGAAGGCTTTTGATTAAGAGTCTAGTATGGATATGAACCTGAATAATAATGCTTGCAAGTACACCAATGTTTATAACAGGGGTAAGAACATTGATTTCAAGATAGTGGACACACACTTGGCATTCCTCAAAGGATAAAATAAAAAAAGAATAAAAGAATAATCCTAGTCAAGCAGGCATTGGTCTAGTATAGTCATACAAAGATTAGTTAATGATCATATAAGTTATATAATTAGTCTTAGGGCTAAGTGTGAAGCAGGTCGGGAGGCCACCGAGTACTGGTCTGCCAGCAACCTCATGTGACAATTTAAACTCCTACACCCTAGTCAAACGTGGGGGATTACAAGGGACAGACAAGGTTGTCACCACCTGCCGTCTAACCCTCAACCGTGGAAAATGACAATGCATTCACATGTCTCTCCATACCCAAGCACCATGCTTGCATATATAGAAACTACCCAAACCCCCCTGGGTCCCCGACCCTACGGATCAATAGGTAAAGAATTTGGACACACCTAATGGCACGATGAACCGCCACCTCAACTTTGCTCTAATTTCTGTTATATAAGTTATATGAGTGTTTAAGCATAAAGTTAAGTGTGCTACTTTCATGACACATAAACTATAGACTAGTTCATATATCAAGATTATAACATAATAACTATACTCTAGTTCATAAGTATAACTATAAATATCATATGAGAGCATAACTTTGGAAGAACTCATATCTCTATTCATACCCAAAGTTCTCTTCTTCCAAGGAGCCAAGCTCTCCAAGGCAGCTTTGCCTTGCTCTAAAGCTACTAAAAAGTAAAGCTACTACTACTAGAGAGTGACGTATGTGAGGTGATGCTCAAGTGAAGTGTGTTGAGAGAGGGAGGGGTGCCCCTCTATTTATACAAGAGCAAGGCGGTGCTTCTGTCTATCTTTGGCGCGAAAGCATGGGATGCACCACCTTAGCATGGGGGCATGCCACTGCTAGAGCGAGGCGTGGCTAAGCAGCGCCGGTAGGGGGTCGCTCGCCCCTGGGGGTCGGCCGCCCCTTGACCATGGCCACTCACCACCGCATTCGTCTGGCAGGCCATGGGCTGGACATGAATCCCTATTCCGTGGTGTTGTGCCCGGTTTGCACAAAGTTGATGGGCGTCTCCCTTGTTCCTTTGCGCAAATCAGCGTTGGAAAGCACCTTTCGGTGAATTATTCCATATATTTGTGTTTGTGACCTACAAAATAACATTCTCCAAATACATGTGGAACTTGGTTAGTAGTAAATGCATGTGATCATGATTACTTATTTCTCCTCTTTTTGTGTCTTAATTGGCGGTCGGATTTGATCGGTAATGACCGCCAACAGGACCCCCCAAGCTTAACCTTTGCTCGTTTTGAGCAAATTGCTAAGTTATTGGTTGTTGATCAGGAGTTGCTACAATACCGAATATAATTCACAAGTGCCATGCTTATAACAAAGTATTCTTCCTCAATTTAAATAAGTTGGCATTCTATCCACCCTTTTAACTTAATCCCTATGGAGCTTATTGCTTTTCCAAGTCTTAGGTAGTTGCAAGATAGAACGGTTTTAACTGAATTACCAATCATTCATTCTTTGATCAACCTTCTATCCAGAGGTTTTATGAGTTTTACAAAATAAAATGTAAGTTTCTCAAATGATTCACTTAATCGCTCCATGTGTATGGTCCTCACCAAGGCGTTTGATTGTTTTGCCTTCTTTTCATCCTATCCCTAAAAGGCTTTGAGTGGAGTTGTAGATAGGTAAGAATGAGAGGCATACTTACATCACATATATTGCTGAGTCAGAAACCGAATCCAAGGAGATGCAAGTCATACACTTTGATCAAGATGTGCAAGTGTGTGGAATATTTTCCTATTCCTAATATTTCTGGTACCATCATGATTTTCTCTCTTTTGATTAATTGCCTTGGAAGTATGGGCTATATGTCTCTCTTCTTCTTTTTTCAATACTTTGGAACCTTCATGTGTTCCATTTTTTTCTTTTCTTTTGCTATTTTGAGAGCCTCACGTGTCTCTTTTTTTAGCATAGCCCCATACTTCTTTTTGGCATATGAAACTTTGGAGAGAAAGACTCATGACAAATAAATGGAGTTTTTATTTTAGGTGGATGGAAAACATGTTTTTGCATAACTCTCAGTGTAAGAGTTAGCATTTTTTATATGTGGGTGTTCGTGAATCTTGATCATGGCTGCATGACGATAATCTCTACAAGGGTCACAACAATTTGACAAAACTCAATGTGAATATAAGTAGCATATGACTAAGGTTTGCATTTGAATCATATCATATGGCCGTGGTAGGAATTCATAACCATTGAGGAACTTTTGATTTTAGCATTTTTAAAATGAAAACTCCAGATGCCAAATTTCTCTTAGAATAAAGTCATAGCATATTTTATTTACCATATCATAACTTGCAATAACTTAGAAAAGCATCATGCTTTTGCAACCCACAAGTTTCAAGGTTTTTTTAGGATGGAATATTTTAGCCAACAAACTTAAATCTTGGGGAATACTAAGTTACAGCCTAGGCACAGATGAATTATAAACAGAGTAACTATTTATCATTTCAACGTAGAAACTAAACATTCTTAAATCACATATGTGAAGTGGAATAAATATTTTTTATTGTTTTATCATATTTCATTTTTTATATGCAATAATAATTATAGAAAATTGCAAGAGTGTAAAACATAACTTACCTTGGGTAGGGGGTCCTCCCACACGCTAGCCTGTGGCCTATGGTGTGGTTTGCAAGTGATGTCCGATGCCATGGCTAATTTATGATTTGTGATTTTTATTTTATTAAGGTTCACCGAAAGGTTTGACCTTGTCTCTGTTTGAAACTTACCCTCATGGGTCTTATACATTTCTACAGGGGGTAGTCTTATATAACCAACCAATGTCTATATTTAGCAGTTTTAGTTCAATGATCAAACTAGACATCATGTTTTATTTGATCAAGGTAGGCTAATTAACCTAAGCACCATGCTTAATTTAAAAAGCCTATGAAAGTATGATCGTACAATAATCGTACCCAAACCAAAACATACCTGTGTAGAGCATGGAAGGATAACAAGAATCATCCAACGGAGGTGAAAAACATTGAATGGTGAACAAATAGGACCTTAAGCTTTTATTTCTTTTCTTTTTTTATGCAAGGTGACAAAAAGTGGTGAGAGTGCAAGATACATGTTACCTTGTGGAGGTCCTCCCCAAAGCTAGCTCAAAGCCTATGGTGAGTTGTACCCCTATGTTTTTTTGGCTTTTCCTTCATGGTTAGGATATGGTAGATCACGAGTGGACTTACCATCCTTCGTGGTTACCGCATTTGACATTTTCAAATGAAATCTCGAGTTGCCCTAGGATATTTTCAAAATCATTTGCAGGAAGTGTGGTAGCAATTTGAGCTCGATGAGTTAAAAAATTATTAATGCTTAATTGATTTTTTAAGGAAAAGGTTAAGCCTTCTAAATTTGAATTAATGTTTTCCAAAATTTTATCGTCAGAGGCAAGTCTCTTTATTAGATTTTCATTAATTTGAGCTTGCCCTAACAGTAAGTCTTTTAGGGAAGGTTAATCTGCAAAGTTTGAATTGCAAACAGAGTTACCTTTCTGATATTTTGGGTGCGACTGATTCCACCCTGGACCTCCTTGTGGATGAAACCCATTGTTGTTCATCGCATCTTCACGGGTCTCGGGGCAGTCGTTCCCCGAATGTCTGATATTGCCACAGACTTCGCATGTCATGTGCGAGTCTATGGCCTGGATGGTGCCCTTCATTGCTTTTATATTGGGCACATCTTTCCAGACTCTTCATCAGAAGATCCATTTTTGCGGCAAGCATATCCGTCTCCTTCACGGTATGCATGCCCTTTTTGTTGTTTTGCTTTCTCCCCCCCAACTTTGATTTTACACCATTTTCTTGATGAGAGTCGTAGCTTCATCAATGGTCAGGGAAAGAAAAGCGCCTCAAGCAGCGTCGATGTGCCCCCTTGACATGAGTATTAACCCATCATAAAAATTTTGGAGCACTAACCATGTGTTGATCCCGTGGTGCGGGCATGCTTAGATGTAGTCCTGCAGCCTCTCCCATGCCTCGTGAATGGATTCCGTGGCGCTTTGCAGGAAGTTGGAAATTCGTCCCCTCAGGGCATTGGTTTTGCCCATGGGGAACAATATAGCGAGGAACGTCGTGGAACATTTGTCCCACGTTTTGATAGCTTCCCGTTCTTCGTAGAACCACTATTTCGCCTTCCCCGAGAGGGAGAAGGGAAACAAGCAGAGCCTGATGCTCTCAGGTGCGATGTCCTTGATGACGATCGTGTCGCACAATTCGAGAAAGTGTTGGAGATGCGCGTTTGTGTCCTCGCTTGGCAAACCATGGAATTGGTTTGCCTACACCATCGTGATGAGGCCGGTACGGAGCTCAAAGTTCCCATCCCCAACGTTGATAGCAGGCCCAACGAGCACGTTGGCAACAACGAGGGTGGAGTAGTCACAGAGGGTCTTGGCCATGATTGGAGCAGCGGATGGTGCGGGGGTGACTGGTTCGACTGTTGGAAGAGTAGCAGAAGAAGAGGTGGCATGAGACCGTTTCTTCCTTAGGAGTGCCTCTAGATTTTCGATGTAGTTTTCCGGTAGTTTGTAACTGGTAATACACTATCATGTTTTTATCCACAATAGGAGAAAACAAGCAAAGTCAGCCTGCATAAACAATGGCTACCTTACATGCATATTATCATGAACATGTGCTACTAGATTCTTTAATCAATATGCCTTCACCAGCAACGGTGCCAGAAATGCTTGTTGGCATTTCTAAACGCAATCACCAAGTATGGAGATAGAATCCATCCCTGGCAACAGCACTAGAAATGCTTGTTGGTATTTCTTAGCGTCATCACTAATGATTAGAAATGCCACTAAGTAATAGCCTTGATAGTTCCTTAACAATTTTAGATATTTATCCACAAGCGCACGGAGCTATCCTTGTAGCATTTCACCGAGAAGTATTCAGAGTATCGTTATTTATATTTTCCCAAAGAAAGGCATTTGATTAAGAGTCTAGTATGGGTATGAACGTGAATAATAATGCTTACAAGTACACCAATGTTTATAATAAGGGTAAGAACGGTGATTTCAAGATAGTGGACACACACTTGGTATTCATCAAAGGATAAAATAGAGAAGAAAGAATAAAAGAATAATCCTAGTCAAGCAGGCATTGGTCTAGTATAGTCATACAAAGATTAGTTAATGATCATACAAGTTACAGAATTAGTCTTAGGGCTAAGTGTGAAGCAAGTCGGGAGGCCACCGAGTACTGGTCTGCCAGCAACCTCATGTGACAATTTAGACTCCTACACCCTAGTTGAACGTGGAGGATTACAAGGGATGGATAGGGCTGTCACCACCTGCCGCCTACCCCTCAACCGTGGAAAGAGACAATGCATTCACTGTCTCTCCATACCCAAGCACCACACTTGCGTATACAGAAACTACCCAAATCCCCCGGGTCCCTGACCCTATGGATCGACAGGTAAAGAACTTGGGCACACCTAACGTCATGATGAACTGCCACCTCAACTTTGCTCTAATTCCGATTATATAAGTTATATGAGTGTTTAAGCATAAAGTTAAGTGTGCTACTTTTATGACACATAAACTATAGACTAGTTCATATATCAAGATTATAACACAATAACTATACTCTAGTTCATAAGTATGACTATAAATATCATATGAGAGCATAACTTTGGAAGAACTCATATCTCTATTCATACCCAAAGGTCTCTTCTTCCCAGGAGCCAAGCTCTCCAAGGCAGCTTTGCCTTGCTGTAAAGCTACTAAAAAGTAAAGGTACTACAACTAGAGAGTCAGGTGTGTGAGGTGATGCTCAAGTGAAGTGTGTTGAGAGAGGGAGGTGTACCCTATTGATGGTAGTTATCATCCATTATAAACCATTAATATAACTTGAAATAATGCATGAAAATGATCACCAACATAGACTTAGGGGTTTAAACTGACAATTTCCACGACTTTTGGTGAATTTGTCTTTTCAGCAGGGTTATTTTAGAAAACCGTCAAGGGGGATCAAAACGTCAAATTAAATCATGCTTATCCGCGGCGAAACTAACTCTAGAAGGTTCCAGAGGACTTCAGAAGCCACGTCACCGAAGCAGAGGGCAGGAGGCTATCAGGTGGGGCCGCCTAGCCCCACCTACAGGCCGCCGGCCCCCTAGGTCCACCTGTCAGCCTCCGCTTCGACGTCGGTTCCTCCAACGCCTGCTAGGATGCATCTACGCCATTTATTCAAGTCAGTTTGATTCGAGGGCTTAGGATTGACGCTTCGGCCTATATAATCAGCCCCTACCCCCCTCCATCAGCACACTGCCATAAGTTAAGTTAGACCAGAAATTAGGGTTTCTAGAGAGAAGAGAATAGAGCTCCAATTCTTTAAGTTTCTAGTATAGGCTAGCTAGCAAGGTTCAAGTACAGTGTGGGCTATTGCTCAGGATTCCGGATCTACCATCTGGAGACTGCATAGCCATTGTACCTCTAAATTTTTGACTTTGTGCTACTTCAATATTATGTTGCTATTTATTATGTTCCTAGTTTACTCTAGATATATGCTTGATATAGTTATGATTGATGATGAGTTTATGCATATGTTCGTAAAGCTCTTAGCTTTGTACTCGAGTGAGTTAAGTGGTCGACACTATGTAAGCTTGGTGCTTAGATATTGTTTGCCTGTGGATGAATTCTGCACTCTAGGTCATGTGGTAGATCACGGATGTGACACTCCCATTAAATCCTTTAAGGTCCACTCCCTGTTTGTAGAGCAAGTAGAACGCGGTTGCAAAGGGAGACAAGCTTTGTTCTTCATCTTCCTTAGTAATGTTCCTTATGCATAGATCCAAAGTTAGTTATACTATATATGAGAGTGTATATACTTGGGTGGACAAAGGACTTAGTGAATTAGGAATGACTTAGGAATCTTTTGCTCTTAACGAATCTCCTGATTAGCCATACTACATTTTATGAGTCTCTATTTCTTTCTCTGAAATACCATTAATACCTTACACTTACCATTTATTTATCCCTTGACTTACCCTTGCCATAGCATGAGCGTGATTTTATCATAAGTATATATATTTGTCAATATCTCTATGCCAACATAATTCCATAGCTCCTCCCTGTGGATAAAATATAAATAACGATACCTGGTATACTCCTAGATGAAATGCTACAATGGTATATTATCTGTGCGCTTGCAGATACTTTAATATATATATATATATATATAATTTTCTCTGAAGTTTACAAGTGTCATTAATAATTACCAACCACACATTTCTGGCATTATGCTAGGGATGATAACCTAGTAAATAGTGATGCTAAGAAATGTCAACAAGCATTTCTGGTGCCGTTGCCGGGCAGGGGCACATGGCTAAGAGAATTGACCAAATAAATACTTATTGATGAAATCATAACCTCTACTTTGGCAGGCTTACCCTTGTTTGTCTTTGTTCATATCTTATACAGGGTATTGCAGGATTGGTTGTGATTCACCAAATCTCCATCAGACAGAATCAAATCAATCAAGAGGAAGCTCAACACCAGTTCCTGAAGCCAAGGTTGAGAAGAATCTGCGTGAATTCTCTGCTCCAAGCACTGAGAACATTCGCACTGGACCAACATTCAAAACCAATAACCTTGAGTTTGAGCTCAAGCCAAGCTTCATCAACATGGTGCAAGCTACCCCATTCAGTGGAAAGGCACATGAAGATGCTTGTGCTCACCTTTAGAATTTTCTGGGGATTAGCAGTACGATTGTCATCAAGGACATTGCTCAAGATATCATACTACTCTGCCTATTTCCATTCTCACTAGTGGGAAGAGCGAAGTAGTGGTTCTACATCAACAAAGATCACATCAACACATGGGCAAAGTGTTCGAAGGCCTTTCTAGAAAAGTTCTTCCCTATAGGCAAGAGCAATGCCTTAAGAGGAAAGATTTCAAACTTCCAATAGCAGAAAGGAGAAACCATTCCAGAAGCATGGAAACGTTTCCAAGAATACATTTCAGATTATCCTCATCATAGGATGGAAGATTGGTTGCTCATGCAAAATTTCTACCATGGATTAACTCCGAAAGCTCATGAACAACTTGATGCCACTGCTGGAGGATCATTTATGTCACTCACCCTTGGAAAAGCTAAAACTCTTAAGGAAAAGATAGCCTCTAATCAAGGTTGGTCGTCATGCAACATTCAATTATGCAATAACAGAGAAGAAGTACCAGAAGAGGTGTGTGCACTATCAACCAAGATGGACATACTGTTAAATTAGCTTGAACAACGAGCCAATTACAAGAAAGATCATTAGGCCATTCAAGATGCATTCAATGCTCAAAACACATGGGGAGAATACTTGGGGGTAGAATTCCCTGAATATCAGGACGATGCAAACATCGTCAACAATTCTGCTCCACAACAACAGAGACAAGGGTGGAATCAACAACAATGGTCGACTTACCAAGGTAAGTACCCAGGTAATTACTATAATACTCCTAAGCAACCATCCTTAAGAGACTTGATCTTAGAACAAGCCAGGATTAATGAGAATATTCCTAAAAAACTTGCTTTTAATGATAAGGTCCTAGAAAACATAAATACTAAAATGGATAGTTTTTCTTCCGCCATAAAAGACAAACTTAGCTATAATAAAAAGATAGAATCACAATTAGCCCAGTTGGCTGCGGCTCTGCCTTTTGCCACTAACCTTGAGAAGGTAGACGCCATAACCACAAGAGGTGGCAAGTCTACTCGTGATCCACCATATCCGACAAGGACAGGTAAGATACTAGTGGTAGTGCAGGAAGAGGAGAAGAGAACTAATGAAGTTGAAGAAGTTGGGCCACAAGAGCAAGAGTTACAACAAGATTTTCATGACATGACCTTCCTACCATTTCCACGCAAAAATCAGAAAGCCAAAATGGATGAGTAGTTTGCTACCTACCTGCGCGAAGTACCTCAGAGACATCCTCAACAACAAAGAGACCACTGCCCACCACTGAAGTAATCAAGTTAACGAAGGAGTGTAGTGCGGCCATCCTAAACACTTCACCTGTCAAGAACAAGGATCCAGGATGTCCCACTATCGATTGTTCGATCAGGAGTCAGAACTTTGAGAATGCATTATGTGATCTTGGAGCAAGTGTCAGTGTCATGCCCAAAGAGGTCTTCGACAAGCTCAACTATTCAACACTCACACCAACGTCAATGTGCTTGCAACTAGCTGACCAATCGGTCCACTACCCTGCTAGAATTGCTGAAAACATTACGGTAAAAATATGAAACTTTTTTGTTCCCATAGATTTTGTAGTACATGACATGTAGGAAGACATGAAGACACCCCTCATTCTTGGGAGACCCTTCCTGAGCACTACAAATGCTCACATTGATGTTGGAGCCGGAGAAATTAAATTCGATATCAATGGGAAGGAAGAGCGACTGGCCTTCAAGCCAAGACCAGAACAATTCTCTAATTTGGAGTGGCGTGAAAAGCAAGTACAACCGTTAAGGTCTCCATCTCTGGGATGGACTGATGCAACCGGAGAATAAACCCGAATAGAGAAGTCCGGTTCGGTGGACTCAAAATTCCGAACCCTCGTCAGGAGGTAACTCGGTAGTCATCCATATTTAGTTTTTCATATTGCATTAATCATTTTATCTTAGCATATTCACTTTTCAACACCTGCATCATGAAACAAAAATTCTCATCATGGCACTATAAAAATTTAAGCCCCATATAAATAATTTTTACAGAGTAAAAACCCATAAGAAATATTTACCATGGAGGCGTAAAAATTAAAAATACCATCATTTATCTTCTTATATTTTATAGTATCATACAATATTTTTGCATTGCATTTTTATACATATATACGGTAGAAATACGGGCACAGGGACCCACAGACACTTGGGACCCTCCACCATCACCTCCATCTCCACTCAACCTCCACCATCACCTCCATATCTTCACCATATCTCCACTTATCTCCATTCTACACCGTCCAGAGCAAATATCCACCAAAAGGAGCACTCTATTTACTTAACCACAAAGTAAAGATCCACCAGGAAAATAGAGAGGCCATTTGGCCATGATGTGGGGTCGGCCAGCCCCACCTCTTGGCCGGCCGGCCTGCTACCTCCCCCTCTATAAATCCAACTCCTTCCTTACTGTTCTTGGCCTCCAGCACAACATAATTCCAGCTCCTGAGTTTGGAATTCCATTTCAAAATTTTGTAGTTGAATTTCTCATAAGAAGTAGTGTTGGAGTAAGAAAGAGTGAGAGGAAGTTTGGGTGAGAAAGTAGTGCTAAAATCTTGAGAAAGAGAGAGAGAGAGGTGCTGCTGAAATTTAAGAAAGAAAAATAGAGTTTAAGAGTGGTAGTACTGTCCAAATCAAGAGAGGGAATTAAAAAGAATTAAGATGGAAGTCATGCCAAAATCTTAATTAGAATATTTATTAGACAATTTCGGAGGACTAACACTCTAACGACTCAGTTTGGATGGTTAACCACTAACATTTTCATCTCCTAATCCCATTCCACGAGTTGTGTTGTTTTTGTCTATTTTGTAGGAAAATGAGCAAGATCGCCCGCAAACTCAAGCGCACGATGTTGTTTCATTCAACGAGGAGTTCTTTGTCCTGAGCAAGCACCGACATGAAGGTCGATCCTCCGTCTCCCGCTATTAGAGCATCGTCTCAATCAGCTCTCATGGAGAGGAACGTTCTTCTGCAAGAGAAGTAGCTCAAGCTCCGAGAAGATAGCGAGAAGAACATCTACAAGAAGCTGAAGACCCAGGACTTCGTCCTCACTCCTGCCAATGATCTAGCCCTACTACAAGCCACAGGTATGATCGCTAAATTTGAATTTATTTTTAAGACCATAGGATGGGAGGATGATTGGAAAGTTTTATTTAGACTTTTCGGGAAAGAATTTTCTATTCCCTAGAAAAATTTTAGTGAACTTCTTGGATTTTACTCTCAGTGCATAATTGACGTAGACTCTGCTATACAAGACTTTGATAGGAATAAGTTTTGGAGGGAGATTTCAAAAGAAATTGTTTGCTACCGCCCTCGCACCAATGAAATTCAGCACCCTACTTTGTGCTTCATGCATAAATGGTTAGGCTTTTCCTTATTTCCTAGAAGTGATTTTCACACAGTTAGGAAGGATGAATTAAAAATGCTTTATGCCATAATCAAAAGGAAAAAGGTCTCACCCGTAAAATTCATGATGAATCATTGGACAAAAATTCTTGGTCTTAAGGGAGATGTTGGGTGCACTTCTTTGGTTACCCGCATAGCTAAAAATTTGGGTCTGCTAGAAAATGCTTTTGTTATGTACATTGACGTTCCCTGTTGGCTTATTGATTATGACTATTTTAACCATGTACATATGTTAAAAAAGGGAAAAGACAGGAAACTTGTCAGGATGTATGTGGATTTACAACTGAGTTCTCGTTACTAGACCAGAACCTCGGTCTGTATGAAGTGGATTCATTTGTCTTTGATTTGCAGAGAAAGGAGGAAGCACCTTGCAGGGGTGCCTTTGCGAGGATCACTCGCAACCCATAGCCTTGATACTGTGGAGACGACCCCATTCCAGAAGGCCCTGCCTTCACCGGCTACATAGGATTTGATCAAGCAGGACCTTCCCAGGTGCACCATCCTGTGCATGCAGGCTGGGACCAGTCAGGATCTTCTCGTATGCACCAACCTGAACATGTTGGGTGGGAGCAACCTTCTCCGCATCATTCAGAGAGTTTCTGGCAACATGGCTCAAGTGGGCAATGGTAGGACGGCAATTTTGACTACTACCAGCAGCAGTCTTATGAGGAGGTCTCTAGCGGTTACCAAGGAGGATGCATGTCCTTGTCTACTCGAGGCTTCCACAACCATCCCACGGCCTATCATGACTAGCACATGGGCCACCATCCGCCGCTCATGGGTTACCATGACTAGTAGATGGAACATGCTCGCTTTGACACCAGGCTCACCACCATTGAGGAGAACCAACATGAGATTCAGAACACTCTGCACTAACATTCCTAGTGGCAAGAAGAAGCAGGACAACCCTTTGCCGCCATCCAACAGCACCAGGAGTAGGAGAATCAGAACTGGCAGTACTTATTCTAGGGTCTCAACATCGACCCGTCCTTCTGAGAGATCGCAGCAACAACCAACTTGGGGGAGGAGCCCCCATTAATTCAGGTAAGTTTTCTTTCTTGTATTTTATTATTTTCTTTAGTTTATTTAATTTTTGAATTTGTATTAATAATAATAAAAAATGCATAACTAAGAAAACAAAATAAAGATTTGCCTTTATCTTTTATATATATTATTGTGGAGTGATCTAAAAATTGAAATGAAAACCAAACAAAAAGAGTGTGTATAGTTTGCTTTAAGTTTCATCTGCTTAAGGTGTGCTTTAGTTTCTTGTCTTGTTTTTAAGAGCCAAATGAATAAAAAGAACTTGAAGATGATCTCACATGATAGAAATGATGAATAGTCACTCTGTTCCTTTCAAGTACTTAGTTTTCAACCTTGAATTCCTGAGTTTTGGATAGAATTGATTTAACATGAGAATTTGCTCTGAACTTGAAACTCGTGGGTAGCAATGCTTGATCTAAGTCTAGGTAATTGACGGATATGATATGAGAAGGTCTGACCTGATATTTATCTTATTCTAAGTGATACTAAAGTTCTGGAGATTTATCTTTTGAAAAACATAAAAATTCCACATGATGAGATCCTATATGACAAAGTTTGTATTCCTACTAGAGCCAAACATGTTTATATTTAGGCTAGAAAAACTTCCACTCATATGCTACTTGTTTTGTATTGAGTTTTGACAAGCTTTGTTGACCCTTATGAGTGGTTTGTCATGCTCTTAAAATCGAGATCACGCACACACCACCCACATATATGCACTACCCCTACACTGGGAGTAGGTGCAAAAACATGCTTTCCATCTAGATCCACCCAAAAATGTTTTACTCTAACACTAGGAGAAAGCACCAAAAATATGCTTCATAGGTTTCCACCAAATAGATGCTCCAAGTTTTTGTTACTTTCTCTCCAACAATTTCTATGCAGAAAAGAAGCATGGGCTATGCAAGAGTTATTCATAAAAAAGAAAGAGAATATTTATATATATTGAGAAAAAATGGACAAGTGTCCGAACTATCAAAACAATGGGTACTTAGATGCCCACTTAAAGAGAGAGAGAGAGAGATGATTAAGATAGCCCATGTTTTCTTGCAAATATTTCCAAGTTTCAAAAGAGAGATATGTTTTCAAGGAGCATAGTAGAATTAGGTTAGCCATCATATATATCCACCATATATTCCACACATATGCAAATCTTGATTTGATTGTATGACTCAACTCTCTTTGGATCCAAGGTTTGACTTTACAACATATGTATTGCAAGTATGCTCTTTCATGCTTTTTCCATTCCTATGAACTCCACATAAGCCTTAGTTGTAGGAAAAGAAAGGCATAACATTACTATTGCCTTGGTGAGGATCCATAAATACCACATATTTTGAGAGACTTGAGAGTGTCATACAATGGAATCTCTGAGTTTTATTGTGAAAACTTGCAAAAACTCTGGAATAATGGTTGAACAAAGAACTTGAGACATAGTGCTTGACTTGATCGTTCTGTTGACACAAAAATGTTGCAATGTGATCAACACACAATAAACCGGATGATCTTGACGGAGTGAGTCTAGAGATCTGCTTACCTTCAACACAAGAACGGTCGGTTTAGGGACCAAAGGCATGCCAGTCAATTTGACCTTATAATTGACAAGGAGAGAATAATCAGTAGTTTAAGGTGGAACATGTCGGTGTTGCACCAGACAGTTCCAAATATGTGGCTCGATAGCCGATGTATAATGCTATCGACTAAAGAGTCGATATCCAGCATGTCCATGAATATTAATATATTGAAATAGAAGCAATCGACCATTGTTGAATGATGATGGCATGAGGATAATGACCGATATTCATAGATCATGATGATTTAATAAAGGCTAATCAACCAAAACAAGTACAATTGTAAAAGCCTTTCGTAACCGATATTCATAGATCTAGCATGGAAGCAAAATCTATCGGCTAAAATAGCCGATTCAGGTAGAAAAAAGATTATAGCATGTGAGCATGTGAACATGTCGGTGTTGCTCTAGATAGTTCCAAATATGTGGCTAAACAGCCGATTCGATAGGGCTATCGACTAAATAGTCGATATCCGACATATCAGTAAAGCGAGGATCGCTGAATTGAAGATTATTGGATAATATCAATGATGATGGTACGAATTCAAAATAACCGATACTCATGGGTCATAGCAATTTTATTATGATTGATTAATCCAGACAGAACATGTACAATACACCCAAATATAAGTAATATAAAGAATACTTATCAGCTAGATGGATATAACCAGTGTAAAGCATTGAGCCGATAAGTTTAATTAGAAAGGATATAACATGCGAATAAATCGGCTGTCTAGTACAAATGAATCTATGAACGCTTTGAATCTAATCTATTACCATCAACAGTGAGGTTCGATCGGATCGATATAGCTATGATAATAATAACAAACTAAAGCCAAAGAATCTATAAAACCATCTATATATTGACAGGTTCATGAAAAACATGCTATAGACGTGAAAGCATAGGCGATCGGCTAAAAACAGCCGATACAGGCACAGTAAACAATCGTAAGACGTGTCTTAACAATGAGTAAATCTATCAACCAATAATCTTTGATTTAAAGCCCTACCAGTGAGGTTCGACTGTATCAATGCAGCTATGGTAGTAACGATAGATCAGATCTACTCTATGTTGGCTTGAACTAATAAAGAATCAATATATGCTTTGTTTTTACTCAAGCCTGCATGTAACCAGCTAATAACACCATGCCAAATCGATGCACATAATATATTCATCAGCTGAGATGCCAATAAAATATTCTGGCCACCAGATATTTAAATATACTCTAAGCACTTATCAATACTTGGAGCCAATTTTTCGTGTGCTGACAATAACTTTTGGTTGACAATCTCCTTCTATCAACTATACACCAATAGTACTCACCAGCTGATGATCTTCTCTCATTTGATGTGTGCTGATGGTAATGTCTTTGGTTTCTTATGGCTTCCAGCTTTGTTTCCTCGCATCTTCGTACCATATGTGACTGTATTATATTTAGATGGATACTACATTTTATTTCAGCCAATGGAATATAATATGCTTATATATCATTGGCCTGCAACAATGAGGTTCGATTGGATCGATATAGCTATGATAATAATAACAAACCAAGCCAAAGAATCTATAAAACCATCTATATATTGACAGGTTCATGAAAAACATGCTATAGACGTGAAAGCATAGGCGATTGGCTAAAAACAGCTAATACAGGCATAGTAAACAATCATAAGACGTGTCATGACCATGAGTAAATCTATCAACCTATAATCTTGGATTTAAATCCCTACCAGTGAGGTTCGACCGGATCGATACAGCTATGGTAGTAATGATAGATGAGATCTTACTAACCAATAAATTTGCTCAAGATTAAAACATTCATTTGAAAGCGTACTATGTACAATTAAGACTGAGATGAAACAACCGATCTAGCAAAAAGAGTCATCAAGACTAGGATCTAGGCGTGACAGAGCTAGGAGACGACCAATTAAATATGATGTGATGCCGATTATCTCAATCCTAATAGGGTAAATTGTGATATTGTTATAATTAATAAACATTAATTATAATAAGATCGATAACTGGCGAATCAACCAAAAACAGCAAGAAAGACTTGCTAATCCTGGCAGATTCAATAATTGGTGATATTGTATTAAATAAAAAGTTATTTATTACAAGATCGATAACTTTGATTAATATCAGTATCCGCCAGAGACCAATTGGTTGATACAGCCTTACAAATAATGATACAAATCGATAACTAACTTTTACTACAACTCGTAAGAGATCAATCGGCTGATGCAACCTTACAAGTAATAATAAAAGTCATGACAGTACACACAGATAAGCCAGAGGTCGATCTGTCAATGCAACCCTGCTTGTTGAGGAACTCGCCGAGTTTCTACACTACTCCTACTCCTAAGGGTTGGCGTGAAGCCAAAAAAGTAATTGTATTGATTGATTGAGAGATGACCCCTTTACAATAGGCTATACCATTTATATTTATAGGGATGTACTTGGCTTTGCATACAAGAATAGTCTAACTAAAAAAATCCTACGAAGTACAAGGACCCTTCGTTTATTTTAAACTGCCAGATAATATCCCCTTGATCGACGTGTGCGAGGACTCCTCCCTATGGTGGACTTTCTCATAGCCTGCATGTGTATCTTTCTTTTGGCCATATGCAGGTTTCCTTACTTACTTTCCATCTCAGCATGCAAACGTGGTGTACTTGGAGTCGTATTCTATGATGCCTCACCATGCCTGTGAATCTCCATCTATCTAGCTCTCCGCGTTCGACGTGTCTTAAGTCTTTGTACGTAGACACGTTATTTTGCTGAGTATGTGTATGACACCTAGCCGGCCTGGTATACGCATATACAAGATACACATCCTTGCTTCTCATTGTTGATGTGCACCTGGACATCCATATATGTGTATAGTCCTTGATTTCTTTCTCTATTAGCTTGCAAGATCAAATTGATGATTTCTCTTGGACTGATCAATCCTGCATGCATGTGACTTCTTTTGCTTGCAAGCTACCACCGACCTATTTCCTTTCCTGCTTTTCCTCACATACAAATATCCAGGCTGGCAATAATACTTCTTTTGGACTTATCCACATAGGATCTCTGTAGTAGATTAATCAAACTAGACTGCGTCTCCTTGCCGAGTATTTGGAATATCAAATAACCTTTGTCTACCCAGTAATACATCATAAATGACTCAACTTAACTAAACCTATGGCTGGCTTGCAAATATGATTTTCTTGTCTTTGATATCATCGGTTGATACTTTCCTCTCCAGGTTAAGCTTACCAAATTTTTGTGTCAACACAGGCCCCCTTAGTTCGGAGTATGAATTTTCATGCTTCAAACTATTTTGATCCAATAATCTCCTTTCCCGAGTTAGCGACATCTGATTGCAATACTTGGCTTTGATGACTTACTTGGGTTGATTGTTCATCTGCTTTAGCCGATTAAGAGCTAGCCCCTGAGTTTATAACTATAATCGGCTATCAAATCACTAGTAAGGAGCTGAAGAATTCACTGGTAGCAATATTACCTTATTCCAAGCCTCACCTATACATGTGAACTTTGAAGTGTCTATCATGCCATCTTGGGTGGTTGAAGAATGGAACGGATTAGAATCCAGTCATCCTCACTTCTCCTGCTCAGAAAACTTGGGTTTTTGAAAGATTTTTAAATTAAAACATAGCTTTGCTCCCCAAATGACTCTCTCAGATCGCTCAATGTGCATAGTTCCTCACCAAGACATTGTTTCGCCTCTATTTACCCTACTTCTAAAAAGCTTATGTGGAGTTCAGGTAGGGACAAAGTATGTAGCATACTTACCTTGCGTATTGTAAAGTCAAACCCCAGATCCAATGAGAGAAGTGTGATACTCTTAGATCAAGATGTGCATGTGTGTGGAATATTTAGTGGCTAACCTAATTCTACTATGCTCTCTAAAATATATTTCTCTCTTGAGGAATATTTTTGCGAGAACATGGGTTATCTTTATTCTCATCTCTTTTCTTTTTCTTTTTTTTTTTTTTTTTTTTTACTTTGGACCTCTTTTGTATCCATCTTTTTATATTTTTGCATAACCCATGTCTCTTTTTGCAACAATTTTTGAGAGAAATATTATCAAGAACTTGGAGCATTTATTCTGATAAAACCTAGCAAATATATTTTTTGTCTTCTAGTGTAGGAGCAGAACATTTTGAGGTGGATGAAAAGCATGTTTTTGCGTACTTCCAGTGTAGAAGCAGCACACATATGTAGCATGTACGTGATATGGATCTTGGGAGTATGATAAATATCTCAACAAGGGTCAATGAGTCTTGACAAAACTCAACACAAAACAAGCAGCTTATGTGGAAGCTTTTTAATAATAACATATGGCCTTGGTAGGAAATTCAACATCATCGAGGAGACAAGCTATTGATTTTGAATTTTTGTAATAAAATTTCCCAAGTACTTTGCAAAAGAAGCAAGGTTCCTTTCATCATACCATATCCCATACATCAACTACATAGATAGCATACTTTTTTTATGATAGTTTGTTCACAAGTGATAGGAAAAACAAGGAATAAAGAATATATACCTCACATCCACATGTATGTACCTCCAATCTAAGCCTGGTCACCTCAGTGTGCTTTGCAGCCTGCTCGGTGACCTATGCCAGCTCGTGGCATCCCTAGTTGTCGCCGAAGAAGTCGGAAGTGGCGCTGGCCTGAACAAACGAACAAATCCTAACGTATGGTGGCCTCGAGCAGTATCTAACCATTGTTGGTCGAACATGTTAGAATCAACCTTGAAATCATTGATCAAAATACTCACCCGATGCGACTCTGGATTCCAATTTTTAATGATGTCTGGTCTTCATCAGCTTTTAAGGAACAAATGATTCTTTGGTTTGAAAGGCAGGATCTTGAACTAGTAGCTGGTTTTCTTCAAGGGAAGTCATTAGTTCAGATACTTCGCTAGAGGAATATGCTTAACATTTATTCCTTTTCCTACTGTTGTTTGTATTCTCTCTGTAGATGCAAGTAGACACCGCATAAGCCTTCAATTGTCCTTCACGAGATGATGAGCATAGCTTTTATTCAAACATTGCAAGCTCAATAAATGCAACCGGCCTTTGGGCCTGATTCATTGTCAGAAACAGATGTAATCGGCCTTGAGGCCAGATGCTATGGCAATCATGTGCAGCTAGATTGGTCCCTACTGATCTTTGTATATCTACTGTCGCATCTTCTAGTAGGAGAAGTATTCATACCCCAGCATGTTACCAGTTGCTTCATGTTGGCATTGTAGATGATGAGGCCAAACGGGTTGATTTCCAACTACATGTTCTTGAACACGGCCTAATTAGGAAGACCTTGATGTTACCGATGATCATGGTGATGAGGACCAGCCTGCTTGTGATGATGTCAAACATGATCTACACCCACTCCCCATCGTGCTTTCTAGGTCACCGAACATGTTAAATGCCATAAAGCTCTGGGAGATTAGTAGCAGCATCTGCTCCGTGCAGCTCTGGTTCGTCATCGTCATCATCGAATTTGTCACTGCCAATGATGCTGGGGAAGGGGAAAACACCATAGTATAGCTGCGTCGCGTAGGTCATTGTGCTGCTGGGCGCGCACTCACCGGCCACCAAATGGTTCTGAGGATGTAGCCCGATTGGCCTTGCATCCGCTAAAGTAGCCACGTCGTGTGATAGATTTTGGGTAGGTACTCTAGCAGGAACGTCACCACCAGCACCATCGTCATTAGTGTCATCAAACCATGTTGACATGTAGACAAGCAACATCGTCTAACCAATAGCCGATGCATGTAGATTCAGAAGAGTACGGTCGTCTTCCTTTGTCATTAAATCCTGATGATTACTTTGTTATATGTATGCTGATCTTATTTTGCATATCCTAGAACAAGAACGTCCTTCAACTTCCCCTAATGCATCACCTGCATGCTCATCAGATCGGCCTTTGAGCAGTCCTTGTTATATATGCTTCCATGATTATTAACCAAACTCCTAAATCCCTCGGCAATTCCCTACTGCAGTGCTTATTGTTAGCTAATTTACTGTAGATAAAAACTCCTAGCCAATGGTCTCCTATCGGCTCTCAGGTTGCTAACTTCCTTTTGTATCTCTGATGCAACCTCTCATGATGACTTTTTCTTTATCTTGAAAAATATGCTTGGTCGAACAGCCGATGATAATAACCCATGGAAGAAAATGACTTTGACAATCCCATTGGCTCCAGAGATGGTCATCGGCTATGTTGATCTTTTAATTGATTTCACCTGATTATTTTGAAGTTCCACTGCTGTACCAGAAATTGATATCTTACTGGCTTTATGCTCTTGCCGATCGGCTACAGACTCCATCTACTTGAAGGATAAGGTCATGAAGTAACAGCTAATTCTATCTCAAGAGAAGTGATTGGTCTTTATTGGCTTTTTGCTCGATCTATCTCTGGTCTTCTCAATGTCAACCACCAAATTATGAATCCACTGGGAAGATCAAGATTGCGACGGCCATGCCATCTGAACTTTGTCAATATCAGCAACCGCTGCCAACGCAATTGAGGATGATCGCAACTAGCAAGACAATAACAACGGTGACAATGCCAACAGCACAACGGGTGATGCTGGTCACTGATGGTAATTCCAGCTCTAGACCATGCGTAGGCATTGCCGATGCACTTGCATCGCACACCTATAGCCATTTCTACTGCTAACGAATACGCCATGGCCTTTGTTATATTCAGTCCTTCTTGGTCGTGAGCTTGGCCTTTGTCGATCTCCTTGTTGGGGATCTGGAGCGCCTAGGTGAGCATGCCATCGGGCAACTCACGGGTAGCCTCGAAGAATGTCATGGTGATGAAACCAACATTGAGCATGTCGTAGAACATGAAGATGAGCTCGGTGGTGCATAGGTGCATGTGTAGCGGCAGGCCCCCGATGCGTAGTTCATGCAAGAGCTTGAGACATCGAGCGTATTCATCTCAAGGATCTTCTTGGTGTTGGTTCCATGATGAGTTGATCGTATCATTGGTGACGTCAGGCTTGGGCACGATGCTGGAGAAGAAGTCATCCACAGTGGCCGCTTTCGCCTTGTATGGGACTCATTCATTTTCATCCTGCCTTGTATCTGACATATCGAGATAAACGAATCGATATCTCTAGCCGATGTAATAAGCTTTATCATTGGCTTTTGTTTCCCCAAATTAGGATCACAGCTCTGATACTCTTCTTTTGATATCTGTGCACATAGGTCAACTGCTCCTAACTTCCTCAGCCTTCCTCAAACAGGGCATTGGAGGTGGTGTCATGAACTAATACATTGGGAGTTATCCTGTTTTCCAACGCCACCTTCCATGTATGTGTAGTCCTTTCTTTGAATTAAACTGATCTCGCCTTGGGTAGGAGTATGGTGTAGTAGATTTTGCCTTCTATGTAAGTATATAGACACCATAGGGAAAGTATTTATCTATAGCAACTTGTAGCAGATGGGGTTTTCACTAGTTGTAACTGTGCTGCTACTTCACAATAGCCGATCATAATAGTTGATGGAAGGAGACTTAATCTGGTTTCAAAAAACCCATCAGCTTGATGCCTGATCACTACATAAAGGGCCCCATCGGCTTCTTGCCTTGATCTTCACACTCAAAAGCCGATGAGTATCCTTGTCATGTACTGATTTGCTCTTAATTCAAATATATAAGCAAATCAGTAGCGGCCTTCTGCTATTTTCTCTTAACCGGCATCGGGTATTTGGACGTATTTAGTCAGACTCTATCTCCTGGTGGTTGATACACTTCGTAGTCCACATTGGCTTCCAAGCTTGTTCACTCGCATCTACTCTATGTTGGCTTGAACTAATAAAGAATCAATATATGCTTTGTTTGTACTCAAGCCGCACTGCATGAACGAGTCCAACACCAAGTCCGATCCGATAAATAATCATTACTCGATTTCTTTTATTTCCTTCTCACCATGGATTACATACATGACTTTCAAATGGATGGTGGTAAAGCCGATTGATTCACCTTACTGGGTGCTCTGGTTTCATCCATCGCCTGGTTTGTCCCTGTAAGCTGCAGTCAAGACATCTATCGCCGTCATTGGCTAGCAATGCTAATTGCTATTTGCTGGGATTCACTGCTACTAATCAACCTGACTTCTTCTTGCTTCTGAATTTTACCAGGCATGTATATGCTTCCATAAACAGCTTCTCCTTTTTTCTTGGTCACTTCTGTCCCTTAGGAAAACAACTGCTTGAAGCCATCGATGCGTTATCAAGCTATCGGCTTAATCAGATCGTAATTCTGGAAGCCATGTTGAGAACAAAGAAGGTATCTATTACCAATGCATATCCTATCTGAAGTGAGCTCTGTCTTGATCCCGCGTGCCTCCTTTCTCATGTCAATCTTCTCCATAATTAACTTGGCATCAAATCTACCTGAATAACATATAGCGGATAGACATATCTCATCGGCTTTTAGTATCAATGTTTTAATTTTAATCAAAGTTTATGAACATGTCTCTCCATAACATTGCCAAATCCACCTCCGAATAATAACTAATTTTCCTTTTGAATAATGATGAAGCACACTGCTGCTGGACTGACAATGTCAAAATACTCCTCCAAAGTATCATCTTTTCATTTATATAGGCCGATCAATTGATTAATTACTAATTGTAAATCTTCAAATACCTCAATAGTATTGGCCTTTACTTCCTGAAGAAGTTGAAGTTCCTTAAGCATAGCCTAATACTTAGCTTGACTTCTTAATCTCATATCTTGACTATAGCAACCATATTAGAAGCAAAACATAATCGGCCTCTAACCCTGATGCTTTGGTTTCCACTTGAAATTATCTTCTATCTTGAAAGTTGGTTGTCATAAGCTGATGCTTTTCATACCAGGCGTGCAATCAGGCCTTCCAGTTTGGACTATGAGAACTCATGTTTCAAAATTATCTTCCTTTAGTTCTTGATAACTCCAAAATTGATCTTCCTCTACATCTTGCAATCGGCCTTCATGAGCCGATATCCTTGATGACTTGCTTGGATTCAATCTTCTAGAACTCCTGACCATTCACCAGCTTTAGTCAATTAGGAGCTACCTTAGAGTCTATAATTATAATCAGCTATGTAGAGACGATGGGCATGAACATTAGCTTCTTTCTTTCCATTAACCATAGTTATCTGCATGTAACCAGCTCATAACACCATGCCAAATTGATGCACATAATATATTCATCAGCTGAGATGCCAATAAAATATTCTAGCCACCATGATATTTAAATATACTCTAAGCACTTATCAATACTTGGAGCCGATTTTGTGTGTGCTGACAATAACTTTCGACTGACAATCTCCTTCTATCAACTGTACACCAATAGTAATCACCAGCTAACGATCTTCCCTCATCTAATGTGTGCTGATGGTAATGTCTTTGGTTTCTTATGGCTTCCGGCTTTGTTTCCTCGCATCTTCATACCATATGTGACTGTATTATATTTAGATGGATACTACATTTTATTTTGGTCGATGGAATATAATATGCTTATATATCATTGGCCTACACTGCAACTCAAATTAAGATTATGGCTTACTATTCTCCTAGCCGATATCTCAGATGGCTTGTCCGACGATCAATGTACTGTAGTTGACTTGATGTCATATGCCAGACAGCTTGTTTCTTTGGAAAATGGGCTAAACTCAAATCCTTCTAGTTAACTCGGGCAAAGCATAACATCCTTCTGAGTATCCATGCCAAATACTAATATAGCCATCCACCCATCTTGTAGTCGTGTTCTCGCACATATGCTGTCAAACATGAACAAGCCATATAACCCAATTCAATGGAAATTTATTAGTCGCTCTTGATAAAATAATTTCATTGGACAACTTTAATCCCATTGGCTATATATCTAGTCTTGGAGATGTTGGAAGTGAGGGAATAACGGACAACAGTGAAGAAGTAACCGATGAGAGAGCATAAGTCCAATTCGCTTTCCTAATCCCCCTTACTTCGTTTGGCCTTGCATGGTTGATACCGATATCTAACATATGTACAAAGCTTTCCGACCAAACAATTAATTCCCATCTGAATTTTTATATTTCCAACTTCAAAAAGAAATCACATATATTTGCCAAGACTCCATGCATGAGTTAGGTAAAGACATGACTCCTGTTATGTGTTGTTCATCTGGCGTGTCCCTTGTTTTCTTTCTCTTATCATGTGTACAAGTCTCTTCATTCACCAAGCAAGTCATATGTGATGCATTGGAGTCTGGTGATGTATTCTCTTGAATCCATCGGCTTGCATTGATGTCTTGATCCATTGGCATCAGCTTGCATTTTGAACTAAAAATATTGTATCGAGCCGATCCCTTTCTTGAAAAGTCAATTCCGCTCTCCAATAGCCGATTCCTGTATCTTTACAGCATTCATTGAGACTTACTGGTTGTCTGCAAGGCGACATGACTATCGGCTACTCATCTGTTGTACGATCGTCGGTCTGCTTCATCAACAAATCCAACTCCTTGGAATCAGATTTGCACACGTAGCATGTATCCTGCATGTCTCCAGCAGATGCATTAACTCCTTGGGACCTATAGACGCACTGATACACCCTGGATTACTTGCTGGATCTTCATACTGTAATTGCATTGAACGCTCCTTCTTGAAACATGACGATCTACATGGTGGAGTAATGACACGTACTAGTAGACACGAAGCCTACAACGGTACGCCCTATTCTTTCTGTAGTTTCTTCCATACGTGAATTCTAGCAGCATGCGTCCAAGTAGAGTTAAGCACTTTTCAATGCTCGGAATCTATATCTCTGACTTCTGATCAAACGATTGTGATCCCAATGGCGTGCCAAAAAGTGTGTTGATACAAGAATGTGGCGATATGATCAACACACAGCAAGCCGGATGATCTTGACGAAGTGAGCCCGAAGATCTGCTTAGCTTCAACACAAGAACGGTCGGTTTCGGGACCAAAGGCATGCCAGCCAATTTGACCCTGCAATTGACAAGGAGAGAATAATCAGTAGTTTAAGGTGGAATGTGTCGGTGTTGCACCAGACAGTTCCAAATATGTGGCTCAATAGCCGATGTATAAGGCTATCGACTAAAGAGTCGATATCCAACATGTCCATGAATAATAATATATTGAAATAGAAGCAATCGACCATTGTTGAATGATGATTGCATGAGGATAATGACCGATATTCATAGATCATGATGATTTAATAAAGGCTAATCAACCAAAACAAGTACAATTGTAAAAGCCTTTCGTAACCGATATTCATAGATCTAGCATGGAAGCATAATCTATCAGCTAAAATAGCCGATTTAGGTAGAAAAATGATTATAGCATGTGAGCATGTGAACATGTCGGCGTTGTTCCAGACAGTTCCAAATATGCGGCTAAATAGCCGATTCGATAGGGCTATCGACTAAATAGTCGATATCCGACATATCAGTAAAGCGAGGATCACTGAATTGAAGATTATCGGATAATATCAATGATGATGGTACGAATTCAAAATAACCGATACTCATGGGTCATAGCGAATTTATTATGATTGATTAATCTAGACAGAACAAGTACAATATAACCAAATATAAGTAATATAAAGAATACTTATCAGCTAGATGGATATAACCAGTGTAAAGCATTGAGCCGAAAAGTTTAATGAGAGAGGATATAACATGCGAACAAATCGACTATCTAGTACAAATGAATCTACAAATGCTTTGAATCTAATATGTTACCGTCAACAGTGAAGTTCGATCGGATTGATACATCTATGATAATAATAACAAACTAAAGCCAAAGAATCTATAAAACCATCTATATATTGTCAGGTTCATGAAAACATGTTATAGACGTGAAAGCATAGGCGATCGGCTAAAAACAGCCGATACAGGCATAGTAAACAATCGCAAGGCATGTCTTGACCATGAGTAAATCTATCAACCAATAATCTTTGATTTAAAGCCCTACCAGTGATGTTCGACCGGATCAATAAAGCTATGATAGTAATGATAGATCAGATTTTACTAACTAATAAATTTGCTCAAGATTAAAACATTCCTTTGGAAGCGTACTATGTACAATTAGGACTGAGATGAAATAGCCGATCTAGCAAAAAGAGTCATCAAGACTAGGATCTAGGCGTGACAGAGCTAGGAAACGACCAATTAAATATGATGTGATGCCAATTCATCTCTATCCTAATCCGGTAAATTATGATATTGTTATAATTAATAAACATTAATTATAACAAGATCGATAACTGGTGAATCAACCAAAAACAGCAAGAAAGACTTGCTAATCCTGGCAGATTCGATAACTTATGATATTGTATTAAATAACTTGTTATTTAATACAAGATTGATAACTTTGATTAATGTCAGTATCTGCACGAGATCAATCGGTTGATGCAGCCTTACAAATAATGATACAAATCGATAACTAACTTTTACTACAACTCGTAAGAGATCAATCGGCTGATGTAGCCTTACAAGTAATAATAAAAGTCATGACAGTACTCGCAGACAAGCCGGAGGTCGATCAGTCAATGCAGCCCTGCTTATTGAGGAACTCACCGAGTTTCTATACTACTCCTACTCCTAAGGGTTGGCGTGATGCCAAAAAAGTAATTGTATTGATTGATTGAGAGATAATCCCTTTACAATAGGTCATACCGTTTATATTCATAGGGATGTGCCTGGCTTTGCGTACAAGAATAGTCTAACTGAAAAAATCCTACGAAGTACAAGGACCCTTCATTTATCCTAAACTGCCAGATAATATCCCCTTGACCGACATGTGCGAGGACTCCCCCCTATGGTGGACTTTCTCATAGCCTGCATGCGTATCTTCCTTCTGGCCATATGTGGGTTTCCTTCCTTACATTTTATATCAGTAAGGAAACATGGTGTACTTGGAGTCATATTCTATGATGCCTCACCATGCCTATGAATCTCCATCTATCTGGCTCTCCTCGTTCGACGTGTCTTAAGTCTTTGTACGCAGACACGTTATTTTGCTGAGTATGTGTATGACACCTAGCCGGCCTCGTATATGCATATACAAGATACACATCCTTGCTTCTCATCATTGATGTGCACCTGGACGTCTGTATGTGTGTATATTCCTTGATTTCTTTCTCCATTAGCTTGCAATATCAAATTGATGATTTCTCTTGGACTGATCAATCCTGCATGCATGTAACTTCTTTTGCTTGCAAGCAACCACCAAACTATTTCCTTTCCTGCTTTTCCTCACGCATAAATATCCAGGTCAGCAATAATACTTCTTTTGGACTTGTCCACGTAGGATCTTTGTAGTAGATTAATCAAATTGGACTGCGTCTCCTTGCCGAGTATTTGGAATATCAAATAACCTTTGTCTACCCGGCAATACATCGTAAATGACTCAGCTGAACTGAACCTGTGGCTAGCTTGCAAATATGATTTTCATGTCTTTGATATCATCGGTTGATACTTTCCTCTCCAGGGTAAGCTTACCAAATTTTGGTGTCAACACGTTCTGTCTTTCAATTGCTCAAGACCCAAGTGAACGCTACAAGCCCCATAGTTGAAGGTTATATGGGTAAGTTTGAAAGTCAAATTAGTTTGTCCTAATCCAGAGGAGAATTCTTGTTTGAACGCATGTGTACTTTCGAGGAGCTGATACAATGTTTTCAAAGATCCCAAACTTCTGATCCGTTGCTAAGTTTAGCTTTGTTCAAGGACTAGCAAAGGTTAAGCTTGGGGGAGTTTGTTGATGGTAATTATCATCCATTATAAACCATCAATATAACATGAAATAATGCATGAAAATGATCACCATCATAGACTTAGGGGTTTAAACTGACAATTTTCACGAGTTTTGGTGAATCTATGTTTTTAGCAGGGTTATTTCGGAAAACTGTCAAGGGGAATCAAAATGTCAAATTAAATCATGCTTATCCATGGCGAAACTAACCCTAGAAGGTTCCAGAGGACTCTAGAAGCCACATCACCAAAGCAGTAGGTAGGAGGCCACCAGGTGGGGCCGCTCAGCCCCACCTATAGGCCGCTCGGCCCCCTGGGTCCACCTATCAGCCTCCGCTTCAACACTGGTTCTTCCACCGCCTCTTAGGATGCATCTACGCCATTTATTCAAGTCGGTTTGATCCAAGGGCTCAGGATTGATGCTACAACCTATATAATCAGCCCCTACCCCCCTCCATCAGCACGCTGCCATAAGTCAAGATTAGACCAGAAATTAGGGTTTCTAGAGAGAAGAGAATAGAGCTCCAATTCTTCAAGTTTCTAGTATAGGCTAGCTAGCAAGGTTCAAGTATAGTGTGGGCTATTGCTCAGGATTCTAGATCTGTCATCTAGAGACTAGTATAGCCATTGTATCTCTAAATTTATGACTTTGTGCTACTTCAATATTATGTTGCTATTTATTATGTTCCTAGTTTCCTCTAGATATATGCTTGATATAGTTATGATTGATGATGAATTTATGCATATGTTCGCAAAGCTCTTAGCTCTGTACTCGAGTGAGTTAAGTGGTCAACACTATGTAAGCATGGTGCTTAGATATTGTTTGCCTATGGATGCATTCTACACTCTAGGTCATGTGGTATATCACAAATGTGACACTCCTGTTGAGTCCTTTGTAGTCCAGTCCCCGTTTGTAGGGCAAGTAGAACATGGTTGTGAAGGGAGACAAGCTATGTTCTTGATCTTCCTTAGTAATGTTCCTTTTGCATAGATCCAAAGTTAGTTATACTATAGATAAGAGTGTATATACTTGGTGTACAAAAGACTTAGTGAATTAGGAATGACTTAGGAATCTTTTGCTCTTAATGAATCTCCTGCTTAGTTGTACTACATTTTATGAATCTCTATTTCTATCTCTGGAATACCATTAATACTTTACACTTACCATTTATTTATCCCTTGACTTACCCTTGCCATAGCATGAGAGTGATTTTATCATAAGTATATATTTGTCAATATCTCTATGCCAACATAATTCCATAGCTCCTCCCTATGGATAAAATTTAAATAACGATACCTGGTATACTCCCGAGTGAAATGCTACAATGGTATATTATCTGTGCGCTTGCAGATACTTTAATATATATATATATATATATATATATTTTTATCTAAAGTTTACATGTGTCATTAATCATTACCAACCACACATTTCTGGCATTATGCTATGGATGACAACCTAGTAAAGAATGATGCTAAGAAATGTCAACATACCCCTCTATTTATACAAGAGCAAGGCGGTGCTTCTGTTTATCTTTGGCGTGAAAGCATGGGATGCACTGCCTCAGCATGGGGGCATGCCACCGCTAGAGTGAGTCACAACTGAGTAGCGCCAACAGGGGGTCACCCGCCCCTAGGGATCGGCCGCCCCTTGACCGTGGCCACTCGCCACCACCTTCGCCTGGCAGTCCATGGGCTAGACATGGATCCCTACTCCGTGGTGTTTTGCCTGGTTTGCACTAAGTTGATGGGTGTCTCCCTTGTTCCTTTGTGCAAATCAGCATCAGAAAGCGCCTTTCATTGATTTATTCCATGTATTTGTGTTTGTGACATGCAAAATAATGTTCTCCAAATACATGTGGAACTTGGTTAGTAGTAAATGCATATGTGATCAAGATTGCTTATTTCTCCTCTTTTTGTCGGATTTGATCGGTAATGACCGCCAACACTTATGTCGATGCCATACCGCCGAGTATCCCGACTACAGGATTGCTAAACACTGACTCCGGATCAGAAGAGACCCGACCAGGCATGACGACCCTATTCGAGGAAGGATATCTCTGGAATACGCCAAGACTCCAACTAGGGCACAGCTACTTAGCTTGGGGGCAAGTTCATCCCGAATAGCTAGCAACTCCCCCTTGTTGTAATCATCCAATAGTCCATCGGATATCTCATCGCTCATAGGCATAGCTACATTGTAATCACAATCTCGCCGAATACAAGCAATACAAGAGTAGCAACTAGTCGTAAGGCTTTTACTCGCTTCCCTGGGGCCTGAACCAGTATAAATCTTGTGTTTCTACTATGATTGATCTTCGCACCAAGCGGGGTTCTCCAAGAACCAAATATCTAGCGGTAAAAAACACCAACAAAATGCATCAATCAAGTTTATGAACTTGCTCCCCCTACTTGTGTGCTTAAATTTCAATTGATCCCCTTACTTTCATATTTCTCCCCCCTATGTCATCTTTTCCCTATCTTTGTGCACAAATTTCTTACCCTTTGTCATTAATGACCACAAAGGTTCAAATTTTAGATAGGTTAAGATTATCAATGTCAATCAATGGGGTGAGGATCATTTTCCAAATTTGGTTCATTCTAGAACACTTGCCAAAGATATTTATCTCAGTTTGATCCAAGGACAAGCTTCTTCACACCTCGTTTCAAGGGTTATCTTAAACACTTATAGCTCATTTTCTAGATCAAACACTAGGTTCACAAGCCCACAAACATGTCATATGCTGCCACTAGATCAAGTCAAGCATAGAAGCAATAGTGGTACCATACAAGCATCAAATTCATTTGATTTTCATGAATGAGCCTATTAAATGTGAGGAATGACTAGATGCACTAAACATGTCCTTAGCAAAGGATGTATGCATGCCAATCAACTTTTACCTTGGATTTTTTGAAGGAGAGGCATGTCATATTAGTGGTGGGTGCATCAACACATATTTTTGAAAATCCAATATGTTCAACCCATTCCTTAGCTTGCAAAACCTTTTCTCATCTAATAGATTGGTGAATATGTCGGCAAGTTGATCTTCGGTGCCCACACTCTTAATTGAAATGTCCCCTTTTTATTGATGATCTCTTATAAAATGATGGCGGACATCAATGTGCTTTGTTCTTGCATGTTGAATCAGATTGTTGGTTAGCTTGATTGTACTCTCATTGTCACATAGCAATGGCACTTTCTTAAACTTGATTCCAAAGTCATTCAAGGTGGCCTTCATCCAAAGAATTTGTGCACAATAACTACCAGTGGATATGTATTCGGCTTGAGCGGTTGATGATTCAACACTATTTTGCTTCTTTGATGACCATGCAACAAGTGATCTTCCCAACAATTGATATGTGCCCGAGGTGCTCTTCCTTTCAACCTTGCATCCTGCATAATCAGAGTCTGAATATCAAACTAGTTCAAACTTTACTCCTTTGGGATACCACAAACCAACATTTTGTGTATGCTTCAAGTACCTCAATATTCTCTTTGTTGCCTTCAAATGACTTTCTCTAGGAGAGGCTTGGAATCTTGCACACATGCACACGCTAAATATGACATCCGGTCTTGATACGGTCACATAGAGTAGGCTTCCAATCAGAGACCAATACAACTTTTGATCCACCATGTTGCCACTAGCATCACTATCCAAATTGCCATTTGTTTCCATTGGTCTACTAATGTCTTTGCTCTCATCCATGCTAAACTTCTTGAGCATGTCTTTGATGTACTTGCCTTGACTCTTAAATGTACCATTCTTCATTTGCTTGATTTGAAGACCAAGGACGTAACTCAACTCTCCAATCATGGATATCTCAAACTCATTTGCCATCATCTTCCCAAACTCTTCACAAAAGTCTTGATTGGTTGATCCAAATATGATGTCATCAACATAGTTTTGCAACACAAACAAGTCGCTTCCAATCTTCTTGGTGAAAAGAGTGTTGTCAACCTTTCCCATCTTGAATCCCTTAGAGACGAGAAAGTCCCTCAACCTCTTATACCATGGTCTAGGTGCTTGCTTCAATCCATACAATGCCTTTCTTAGCTTGTACACATAGTTGGGCTTCTTGTCATCTTCAAAACCGGGAGGTTGCTCAACATATACCAACTCATTGATGTAGCCATTGAGAAATGCACTCTTGACCACTGTTCGCCTAAACGTTCATTTAGCCCATTTAAACACCGTGTAAACGCTACATGGTGGTGCATTGTTTCTGTTTAATCGACCATTTACTCCGTTTAATTGACCATTTAGCCCGTTTAATTGACCATTTAGCCCAAATAATGGCTAAATAGTAACTGATCGACTATTTACTATTTAGTATTTAGGAAAACATTGCTCTTGACATCCATTTGATAGAGATTGATATTGTAGGCATAAGCATAGGCTAGCAAGATCCTAATTGCTTCCAATCTAGCAACCGGGGCATATGTTTCTCTAAAGTCTCAAGACTTTCTACTTGAGTGTAACCTTATGCTACCAATCTTGCTTTGTTTCTCACTACTATCCCATCTTGATCTTGCTTGTTTCTAAAGACCCATTTGGTTCCAATCACATTGTAGTTCTTTAGTCTTTCAACTAACTCCCATACTTAATTCCTTATGAAGTTATTCAATTCTTCATGCATAGCATTCACCCAATCAACATCCTTCAATGCTTCTTCTAACTTCTTCGGTTCAATGGATGACACAAATGAGAAGTGCTCACAAAATGATGCCAATCTTGATCTAGTTTGTACACCTCTAGAAATATCTCCATTTATAGTATAAAAATAGATGATGTCTTGCAATACGTGTTGGTTGGAGAATTGGAACTTGATTGCTTGCACTTGCTTGATCATTAGGTTGAGATGATGAGCTAGCCACTTGATATTGCACATTGTCATGAGAGCCACTTGTACTTACATGATTTGTATCATCTTGCTCATTTGAGTTAGAGAGCACTTGCACTTGACCATCTTCTTCTTCATTCACTTGTCTAGGCCTCAATTCACCAACATCCATGTTCTTCATGGCATTTGAAAGTTGAATGCCTCTAACATCATCAAGATTCTCATTTTCATCTTGGGAACCCTTGGTTTCATCAAATTCAACATCATGAACTTCCTCAAGAGTACCACTTGCCAAATTCCAAACTCTATATGATTTGCTTGTAGTGGAGTAACCTAGCAAGAATCCTTCATCAAATTTCTTTTCAAACTTGCTCAATCTAGTGCCTTTCCTCAAAATGTAGCATTTGCAACCAAAATCCAAAAATATGCAATGTTGGGCTTTCTACCATTCAAGAGCTCATAAGGTGTCTTCTCTTTCAATGGGTGACAATAGAGTCGGTTGCTACAATAGCAAGCCATGCTGATTGCTTAAGCCCAAAAAGATTGAGTCACATTGTACTCGCTAAGCATTGACCTTGCTGTGTCAATAAGTGTTTTATTCTTCCTCTCAACAAGGTCATTTGATTGTGGAGTGTACTTGGCCGAGAATTGATGTCTAATTCCAAAATCATCACACAACTCATCAATTCTAGTGTTCTTGAACTCACTACCATTGTCACTTCTAACTCTCTCGATAGTTGTTTCAAACTCATTGTGTATGCCCTTGACAAATGATTTGAAAGTTGCAAACACATCACTTTTGTCTATTAGAAAGAATGCCCAAGTGTATCTAGTGTAGTCATCCACTATCACAAAGCCATATTTGTTTCCACCAATGCTAGTGTATTGTGTTGGCCCAAACAAGTCCATGTGCAACAACTTAAATCCTTTGCTAGTGCTCATTATGCTCTTCTTAGGATGAGTGTTTTCAACTTGTTTGCTGGCTTGACAAGAGCTACAAAGTTTGTCCTTCTCAAATACCACATCTTTCTTGCCTCTAACTGGATAATGCTTAATCAATCTATTCAATTGTTTCATTCCAACATGACCAAGCCTTCTATGCCATAACCAACCCATGCTAGACTTAATGAATAAGCAAGTTGACAATTGAGTTTCACTAGCATTGAAATCAACCAAGTATAGATTCTCATATCTAAATCCTTTGAAGATCAAATTGGAGCCACCTACACTTATGATCTCTACATCATCTACTCCAAATATGCACTTGAATCCAAGATCACATAATTGAACCACGGATAGAAAATTGAAGTTCAAGCTCTCAACAAGCAACACATTGGATATGCTCAAGTCATTGGATATTGCAATCTTACCAAGCCCCTTGACCTTGCATTTGCCATTGTCACCAAATGTGATACTATCATAATCATCATTGACATTGATATTGATTGAGTTGAACATTCTTGCATCACCGATCATGTGTTGAGTGCACCCACTATAAAGAACCCAATGCCTTCCTCCAGCTTTATAATTGACCTACAAAAGAAGATCAATTCTTTTTAGGTACCCAAACTTGCTTGGGTCCTTGAAGGTTAGTTACTAAGGTCTTTGGCACCCAAATGGCTTTCTTCTTTGAGCCCATAATTGGTGCACCAACAAACTTAGCCTTCACACTATTGGCACCCTTAGTAAGCAAATAACAAGAATCAAACTTAATTGAGGACACATTAGTGTTCTTGTTCTTGTTCTTGCAATATTGCTCTACATGCCCAACTTGCTTGCATCTATTGCTAAACCGACCATTGCCCTTGACAAAACTAGTCTTGTGAGTTGCAAAAGCTGCCTTGATTTTCTTGGGGGTATAGCCTAATCCCTCTTTGTTGAGAGAAAATCTTTAGCTACCCAAGCACTTTAGCAAGTGGGCCTCACCACCATAGGCATTGCCTAAGGTGCGAGTGAGCTCATTTACCTTCTTCTTGAGGGTTTCATTCTCAACCATTAGTGAGGCATCACAAGTGAAAACCATCACTACTAGATGAGGTGGAAGTGGAAGTGCTAATAGAAGGGTTAGTGGGAGCAACAACAATAGGCTTATAGAAGGATTCATCAATTATATCACAAGTTAAGCCGATGTCACATTTTTCAATTACTTTTTTTTTGCTCAACAAGAATGGAATGAGCCTTTTCAAGCTTAGTGTGAGCCTTGCCAAGCTTCTCATGGGCATCCTCTAGCCTCTCATGAGATGCATTGAGCTCATCAAAGGCTTGCTTAAGGGCTTTTAGTTCCTTATGCAAGTCTTTGCATTCCCTTCTCTTGATGTCAAAGTGAGTTTTAGCATCTTCAAGCATTTCAAATAGTTCATCTTTAGTTGGTTCATCATCATCATCACTATCACTTTCACTTTCACATCCATCATCATGAGATTGTACCTTAGTGGCCTTAGCCATGAAGCATGTCGATGGTGTGTCGAAGAGAGAAGGATTCTCATTTATGGCAATTCTTGCCAAAGCCTTCTTCTTGGTGGTCTTGTCATCATCACTTGATGAAGCATCACTATCCCAAGTGACAACATATGAGCCACTCTTTTTCTTCTTCTTGAAGGCCATCTTATCATTCTTCTTCTCTTCCTTCTCATCATCATCTCTATATGTGTCATCGGTCATCACATCCCCTAACACTTGGTTTAGTGTCATGGTGTCCAAACCACTCCTCACTAGAATTGTGACCAATGTGCCAAATCTTGATGGTAAGCATCTCAAGAACTTGTGAGAGAAGTCCTTGTCCTTCACCTCTTCTACAAGTGCTTTGAGATCATTGACAAGCACTTGGAGCCTATGGAACATCTCCGGCACACTCTCATCTTCCTTCATCTTGAAGATTGCAAACTTCTCCTTTAGGATATATGCTTTGGCACCCTTCACTGCTTGTGTGACCTCAAATGATTCCTCCAACTTCTTCCATGCCTCACGAGCCATCTCAATGTTCTTGATTTTCTCAAATGTCCTCTCATCCATGGCATCATGAATGGCACTAAGAGCAATGTCATTGTTTTGGAGAATCACTTCTTCAGCCACAGAGGGAGCTTCTAATTTTGCTACCTCAATTTTGGTCTCCACCACCTTCCACACCTTTCTATTGATTGACTTGATGTATGTGGTCATCTTTGCCTTCCAATATGGATAATTTGAGCCATCAAATTGGGGTGGCTTCTTGGTGTTGTTGATTTGAGCCATTTTGACACCAAAGGTTGTTAAGCCTTAAATCACGGTGACCATGTGAAAGGTCCTTGTATGGTTTTGGTAATTGAGTGACAACCTAGGTGGACTAATTGTGTTTAATGTGAGATACATAGGTAATTAGTCCATAGGTACATGTGTGTGAGCAACATATGCCATGGAGGTGAAAATGGCTCGGAGATGTTGCAAAGGCTCGCACATGTGATGAAGGTGCTCATTGCATATGAGACATGACATTGAGTCATGTGATCAAGGTGGAGAAGATCAAGACAAGACATGGCAAGACGGACTAGTTGTAAGTGTGAAGGGCAAGTTGAGTGATGACTTGGCGTCGATGGACCGACGCAATGGTGAAGAGCAAGTGAAGTCAAGATCGATGAACCAATATAGTCATGTGATGATATTAAGTGGATCATATCATTTGGTGATTGGTTGGTGCATGTGTTGCATCAACGATTGAGGAGATGGAATGGAATGCGCAAGGCAAAGGTATAACCTAGGGCATTTCATTTCACCAGTCAAAGGCGTGTGGAGAAGTTAATGACCGGGTTTAGGATAGATGGCCGTACTATTAAGAGGGGCAAACTTGTTTGCATATCGGTCATCTAGTGCCACTCGAGTGATCTAACTTTGCATTGTTGCTAGTATCGAGTGGCGTGGTGAATTGAGTGACTAATTGTTGGTGGAGCTTAACTCATATTTCTACCTCCAACATTTAAAACAAAAAGAACAAATATGAAAACCAAAACTTAGAAATAGGGGTTTTAACTAACATTCTCCATGAGCTTTTGTACATACATGTTTTGCAGGGCATCATAAGAAAACACACTAAAATGTGCAACCAAGAAGGCGCATTCAAGCAAAACATAAGCAAAGCCCATCCAAACTTCAATCCTGGGCCAAAGCACCAACGTAGGAGTAACCCAGGCCCAGCCACGAGCCTACATGCCAAAGGCGGTGGCTAGGCATGTAGCCCAGGGTGCAGCCACACCCCTGGTGCGCCCGCACCACCCCTAGCTTTGCCTAGCCTCACCTTCCTCAGGTGGTGCATTTAATGCACGGGGACGTCGGTTGCATGGGTGTTTCCTAAAATACATGAGCAAATCGACCACCTCAAGGCTATATAAGAAGACCCCTTCCTCATTCCATGGAGGAGGATGATATAGATTGGAAGAGAAGAAGAGCAAGCCACATTTCCATTAGCTTCTAGCTAGACTAGAATAGGGAGTGAGTGAGGAAGAGTTAGAGGAATAGCGGAGTAGCGGCTCTCTCTACTTCTTGTACTCGGCAAGCCTTGTAAATCGGGTGGATGAAGTGCCAAACTTGTCGGCCCCCTCTACAATTGTACCTCTACGATCGTCTTACTACTTGGAGTAAGAAGTTCGTGTTCAACTTTGGTATCGATATCTTAAGCAAGTTATCGTTGTTACTACTTACTTGTGGGTTTATCGTCCATCCTCATGGCGGGTGCTCTAGTCGTGGATTGCTGATAAAGATGGAAGTTTCTGGCCAACGCTAGAGTAGTGACTGATAGCGTCGACGTGGTGTCTAAGCTAGAAGTTACCTTTGTTTGCCTCGTATCCTCCAGTTGAGGGGTAGGCAGCAGGTGATGACAGCCCTATTGAAAGGTCCTTGTGTGGTTTTGGTAATTGAGTGACAACCTAGGTGGACTAATTGTGTTCATGTGAGATACACAGGTGATTAGTCCATAGGTACATGTGTGTGAGCAACATATGCCATGACGGTGATGATGGCTCAAAGATGTTGCAAAGCTCACACATGTGATGATGAAGGAGCTTATTGCACATGAGACATGACATGGAGTCATGTGATCAAGGTGGAGAAGATCAAGACATGACTTGGATTGATGGACCGGTTGCAAACGTGAAGGGCAAGTTGGAGGCTTTGGAGCGATGGACTACGTGACGGTGAAGCTTGAGTAAGACTTGGCACCGATGGACGAAGGCAATGGTGAAAAGCAAGTGAAGTCAAGATCGATGATATGATCACGTGATGATATGAAGTGGATCATATCATTGTTGATTGTGTTGGTGCATGTGTTGCATCGACATTTGAAGAGATGGAATAGAATGCACAAGGCAAAGGTATAACCTAGGGCATTTCATTTCACCAGTCATTGGTGTGTAGACAAGTTGATGACCGGGTTTAGGATAGATGGCCATACTATCAAGAGGGGCAAACTTGTTTGCATATCGGTCATCTAGTGCCACTCGAGTGATCTAACTTTGCATTGTTGCTAGTATCGAGTGGCGTGGTGAATTGAGTGACTAATTGTTGGTGGAGCTTAACTCATATTTCTACCTCCAACATTTAAAACAAAAAGAACAAATATGAAAACCAAAACTTAGAAATAGGGGTTTTAACTAACATTCTCCATGAGTTTTTGTACATACATGTTTTGCAGGGCATCATAAGAAAACACACTAAAATGTGCAACCAAGAAGGCGCATTCAAGCAAAACATAAGCAAAGCCCATCCAAACTTCAATCCTGGGCCAAAGCACCAACGTAGGAGTAACCCAGGCCCAGCCACGAGCCTACATGCCAAAGGCGGTGGCTAGGCATGTAGCCCAGGGTGCAGCCACACCCCTGGTGCGCCCGCACCACCCCTAGCTTTGCCTAGCCTCACCTTCCTCAGGTGGTGCATTTAATGCACGGGGACGTCGGTTGCATGGGTGTTTCCTAAAATACATGAGCAAATCGACCACCTCAAGGCTATATAAGAAGACCCCTTCCTCATTCCATGGAGGAGGATGATATAGATTGGAAGAGAAGAAGAGCAAGCCACATTTCCATTAGCTTCTAGCTAGACTAGAATAGGGAGTGAGTGAGGAAGAGTTAGAGGAATAGCGGAGTAGCGGCTCTCTCTACTTCTTGTACTCGGCAAGCCTTGTAAATTGGGTGGATGAAGTGCCAAACTTGTCGGCCCCCTCTACAATTGTACCTCTACGATCGTCTTACTACTTGGAGTAAGAAGTTCGTGTTCAACTTTGGTATCGATATCTTAAGCAAGTTATCGTTGTTACTACTTACTTGTGGGTTTATCCTCCATCCTCATGGCGGGTGCTCTAGTCGTGGATTGCTGATAAAGATGGAAGTTTCTGGCCAACGCTAGAGTAGTGACTGATAGCGTCAACGTGGTGTCTAAGCTAGAAGTTACCTTTGTTTGCCTCGTATCCTCCAGTTGAGGGGTAGGCAGCAGGTGATGACAGCCCTATTGAAAGGTCCTTGTGTGGTTTTGGTAATTGAGTGACAACCTAGGTGGACTAATTGTGTTCATGTGAGATACACAGGGTGATTAGTCCATAGGTACATGTGTGTGAGCAACATATGCCATGACGGTGATGATGGCTCAAAGATGTTGCAAAGCTCACACATGTGATGATGAAGGAGCTTATTGCACATGAGACATGACATGGAGTCATGTGATCAAGGTGGAGAAGATCAAGACATGACTTGGATTGATGGACCGGTTGCAAACGTGAAGGGCAAGTTGGAGGCTTTGGAGCGATGGACTACGTGACGGTGAAGCTTGAGTAAGACTTGGCACCGATGGACGAAGGCAATGGTGAAAAGCAAGTGAAGTCAAGATCGATGATATGATCACGTGATGATATGAAGTGGATCATATCATTGTTGATTGTGTTGGTGCATGTGTTGCATCGACATTTGAAGAGATGGAATAGAATGCACAAGGCAAAGGTATAACCTAGGGCATTTCATTTCACCAGTCATTGGTGTGTAGAGAAGTTGATGACCGGGTTTAGGATAGATGGCCATACTATCAAGAGGGGCAAACTTGTTTGCATATCGGTCATCTAGTGCCACTCGAGTGATCTAACTTTGTATCGTCACTAGGATCGAGTGGCGTGGCAAGTTGAGTGGCTAATCCTTTGGAAAATGTTTGTGAAAAGCTAACACACATACACATGGTGGTGTACACTTGGTGGTGTTGGCACATTTGCAAAGAAGGAGTTGGAGTTCAAACGGATCAACTTGGTGAAGAAACGGAGGCGAAAAGGTGTCACTCTGAGTGACCAAACGCTGGCCTCGGCAGGACTTATGCGTCCGATCAGTAGCAGCAGAGAGCGCGCATGCGTCAGTCTTTGATCGAACACTGGAGTTGAAAGTGACTGAACAATGGCAGGGTGCGTCCGGCCAGTGCTGATGTACGTTGATGTGGTGGCGTGAGGAATAGCAGTCACACATGGTAGTCAAAGAATGATCGGACGCTGATGCTATGTCCGATCATGACCGACCAGACGCGTCCGGTCGCAAAATAGAGGCTCAGGGAGCTCTCTAGAAACGACCGGACTCTAGCTGGTCTGTGTCCGGTCATGAATGGAACTCTTTGGAAATGACTAGACTCAGCAGAGGTGCGTACGGCCTTGGCACTATGCTGCATCCGGTCATCACTTGACCATTGAGATCAAGTGACTGAGGTTGAACAGAGGCGACACATGGCGTGCATCCATTGATCGGACGCTGGCAGTGAAGGTGTACAATGGCTCTTTTTTGTGGGGGCTATAAATAGAAGGGGGTCTCAGCTTTGGGCTCTTTGCTGAGCACACTAGAGCCTTGGTGGCTTATGTGGTAGTGCTTGGGAGCCCTCTAACTCACTCAATCTTAATAGTGTTCATCCGATTGAGTGAGTCTAGTGAGATTGCTTTGTGAGGTTGCATCGAGTGGCACTAGGTGGTCGTCTTGCAAGCTGGTGGTGCTTGTTACTCTTGGAGGTTGCCACCCCTAGAGGGCTTGGTGGTGGTCTCCGTCGAAGACCGCAAGAAGCTTGTGCGGTGCTCCAGAGAAGAGCTTTGTGAGGGGCATTGTGCTCGCCCCACAGGAGCCGCGAAGAGCAACTCTAGTTGAGCGTGTCATTGAGCTACCCTCACTTTTGAGGTAGGTTCTTGTGGTGCCCGATGTGCGGGCTTGGCGGGTGATGCCAATTAGCCATCGAACCACCAAGTGAGCGGTTGACACAATGGGGACGTAGCGTGTTGGCAAGCACGTGAACCTCAGGAGAAAATCACCATGTCAACCTTGTTCTTCCCATTGGTTTGCAATCCCCTTACACAAGCTTGTGGTTATCTTTATATACATTGTGCTTGTGTAGTTGCTCTTGTAATTAGTTAGCTTGTGTAGCTTAGGAGTTACCTTCTTGCTTGTGTAGCATAGAAGTAGCTCCCTTGCGTGGCTAATTTGGTTTGTGTAACCTTATTAGTCACATTGCTTTGTTTGTGTAGCTAAGTATTTGCACTCTCTAATTTGGCATTGGTTGCCTTGTTATTGAGCATTGCTAGTAAGCTTAGGAGCATTGTGCTTTTGCTTACTAGAATTGTGTAGGAGCTCCCCGATGTGCAAAATACTAGTGGGATAGGTTTGTGTGATCTTGCTCCTTGATTTGGATAGGTGAGCTCTATCTAGCCCGGCATCTTTGTTGCATAATTAGGATCTTTATAAGGTGTTTGTGAACTTTGATAGAGGGGTGTAGTCTTGGCTAGACCGATTGTTTTAATTCCACAATTGTTTTGGTTAGCCAGCACGATTAAAGTTAGAAATGACTATTCACCCCCCCTCTAGTCACCATCTCGACCTTACAAGTGGTATCAGAGCAAGGTCTCTCATTTGTGGTCTTCACCGACTTGAGAGGATGGCGAGCTTTGGGCTAGAAAATTGTTTGTGACACACATTTTTTATGGCACACAGTATGCACGGTGGAAACGTCATATGCTTGATCATTTTCATGATTTGGATCCCAAGGCATGGTGGATCATTGTTGTTGGTTTTTCTCATTATGCGTTGGATAAGGACAACCTAACCTAAGCACAAGAGGATTGCTTACAACTTGATCATCATGCTCTTTATTATCTAACGTGTGCTTTACATGATGATGTTTTTAGACATGTGTGGGATTTGGAGTGTGCTCATGATATGTGGATGGCACTCCAAGCATTCTACGGTGACTCCTCCACAAGTGATGATGGCAAATTCAAGAAGGAGGATGATCACAAGATGGAGGCACATGAGGATGTTGAGCATAACCACAATTTGGTGATTGTGAAAGATTGCTCTACCTCATGGTCAAGTGATGATCGATCCACTACAAGTTTACTTGACAAGGTTGATGATGATGCCACAAGTATGGCACATGAAGATTCTACCTCCAGCACACTTGATGGTGATGATGGTTCATGCTCAAGCCATGACTGTGATGCTACTACAAACTCTCCAATTACACCACATTGCTTCATGTCACAAGGTGACACCAAGGTATCAAATGCTAATGTGGTTGATCATGTTGATTTATATGATGAGCTTGTTAGTAGACTTGCTAGCATGACCATGTCTTTAGAAAATCAGAAAGCTAAAACATTGAAATTGGAAAATGAAAACTCATTTCTAGAGAACTCTTATGAAGAACATAAGAAATTACTTGATGTTCAAAAATTGAATCATGAGACACTACTTGCATCTCATGTAGAATTATTAGAACAACATGCTTCTCTCATTAAAGTGTTTACAAAGAAACTTAAAAATTTAATTAATATGCATGCAACTAGTATTTATAAATAAAAGCAACATAATTATATACAATGTTCTTTTGCAAATAAGTTTTAACATGACTAGTTGCTAAGATAAATAAGTTTCTAAATTATAATATGTTTAGTCTAAACTCACCTATCAAATTTGATTAGATGTTCTCACATGTCAGTTTGTATTTGCAAGTTAAAGTTGAATTGGCATAAATGATATCAAAATATTTATAAATAAAATATGATTAGCTTCAACTCAGTTTTTAAGTATAAATATAATTTGTTTAATCTAAATTAGTGCTACTCACATAGTTTTTCCTAGTTAGCATAAATCAAGCTTATAGTCTTCTCTTTTCTTTTATAATATAAAACCCTGTAGTCGTTTCTTTGCAACCGTAGTTTCGATTACCGTGCTTTTCGTGTTTGTGTGTTCATAGCAACGTGTAGAACATCTTTAAAACTTTTTTACTTGTTGTTTCATATTTTGGTGTATTGTTCTAATTTAGTTCTATTGTTTGCTTCGTGTATGATTGCATGGATGCTTGTGTGGTGTTTTATGATCATGTCCAGCCGATGAGCTTTGCGTTGGTGATATAAAAGAAGTTGATGATCTAGAAGAAGTCCTTTGGAGGTTACAGTTCAGTAGAAGAAGGATCTAAGTTTTAAGGCAAGTATAGCATGGGATCTTCCTTGTTGTCCTATACACCTTTAATCATTTAATTCATACTGCATGTGTCTACTTTGACTACCACTAAGGATTTCCTAGTACTTTGTACCTTTTGCCTTGATACCTATGGGGTATTGCATTGGGTAGTTTGATTCTAGTGCTCAACTACAACCATGATATTGTAACTTGACTAATGGTATATGCAATAAACACTAAAAGATGCTTTTTAGCAACATGGAACCAGGGGGCTAGAGCATTGGGTTGTTTTTATGGTGCTCTAGATTCCTCGCCCTAAGGACTTATCTGTAAGTGATCATCCGGAACTTACAGTACAACTGTGAGGGGCTACATGGCTCTAGCTTTAGCTTAGTATGAGGACATTTTTTAGCTTGTTAGTGGTTACCTTTATTGGCGTAAGAGTGGCTTGACAAATTGGGTATAGGACAGCCTCTGTCCCCTTGTGTATAGGTTGCGTGTCATTGTGCTATTCGATAGGGGGTTCCTATATCTGTTTGCCGAGTGAATCGAATGGCCCTAACTTGTTAGACCAACCTTTGAAAGGCTTCATAGTGAACCCTGCCGACCTTCCTTGGAAGTGGGTCAAGATATTAGCTACCTCGGGCGAAAGGGTAAATCATGACTCACAGTGAAAGTGTACAACCTCTAGAGAGTGTAAAACTGGTATATCAGCCTTGCTCACGGTCACAAGCGGCCTTGGACCCTTACTGAATAGATGATGAACACTGATGATAAAGATGCTCACTAATGATTACTGTTTATGCTATTTATTATTCATGTTTACCTGATCATGTATTTATATGGGCTTCTGAATAAACTTGTTACCACCCTATTGCTAAAATCATGACTCATTAAAAGCTAATCGTAGTTAAAGCAGTGTCAGCCTTTTGAGCCTCATGAACCCCATGTTATATTTATTGAGTACGACATGTACTTATGCTTGCTTTATTTTTTAATTATTTAGATAAAAATCCCGGATGGGTACCGGACTGGTAGAGTTTGGTGGAATTAGGCTTGTGATCAACCAGTCAGTTGTCCCTATAGGATTGGAGTCTTCACCCAAAGATCAGAGTTGTCTTTCCACTGTTTGCTATCTAAGGTTATATTCTTTATACTAGGTACGTTATATATTGAGCATTGTCTATTGATATTACCCTTATTTCTAGCTATATGTGAGAATTGACTTCCTGGGCTCACATATGGTGTGTATCTAGTTTTGTTTTTAAAACCGGGTGCTACAAAGTGGTATCAGAGCATTGCTGACTGTAGGACGCAAGCCTAGTAAAAACTGGTTGTTCTAAGGTTTAGAATTTGCTACAAAACTACTTTTTGATCTCCTTGACTAGTTGAATTGATTATTTCTTATCCTTGTCCTATTTTCTTCTCTCCTTGATAGCTTCCTTTGAGCTATTGCTTCTTATCTCCTTGATTTTTATTTCTTTGGTTTAATAAAGTTTTCTGATCTCACCTTATTCAAATTTGCGATGGCCTTTCATCATAATCCACTCATTAGGATGGCCGCCATTGCTACAGAAGCATGTGTAGTTTCGATGTTGTGATGCATGCTTGTCTTATTTGGTGCGTTGCTTGTTTGTTAACCCTATCTTTGTGATCCAAAGGAAGGCCTTGAAGACTACACCAACACGAGGATCTTCATATGGAATATTCAGAGTTTAGCAACACTCTTGTTAAGTGGGGTAGCATCCTCTACAAAGCATCATTGACCTTTTATCTTCCTTACTATCCTGTGCAACTCTCAAATCCACTTTATCATGTAAGTTCATTCCTCCATCTCATGTATCCCGAATTAAGGAAGTGTGGAGGCGTGAAGATCTTCTTTATCTTTCTCCCTAGTCTCTCCGAATCTCAAGATGAGATTCCTGTTAAGTGGGGTAGTTTGTCACACCCCAAAATTTCTGATTTTGCGTTGTGCAAAGAAAACACTAAAAAATGAATTATTTTAATATTTGGATAAAATTTACCAAGTTTAGTTTGAGCTAGCTCAAATTTAGTTATAGGAAAAATATGAATTTTCAAAGTTTTCTAATTTTGACGGGCGTTTCGATGATGTGATGTTTGCTTGTTGCTTCTTTCTATGTTGAGAGTAGACAAAGTCTTTAAAATGCGTTAGTAGGTTGATTTTCCTTCTTCGGCACGCCTTTATCTTTTTCTACAATCAAATTCTTTGTTTCTCGCCTCAAGTTTTTGTTGGCAGCTTCTTAAAATCTTTTCTTTGTAACGCAAATCACTCCTTTCAGTTCCTCGTCCATCAATCAATCTCGACAAACTTCTCAGAAAATTTTCCAGCTTTTTCTGGAACTTGTTCCTACTTGTCTATGAGCATAATTTAATTTTTAGATGCTCCAAATTATCTTATCATAGGCTCCAAATACTTTATTTGGGTTCATCATGTTCCGAAGTGTCCTCTGGGAATTATCCCCAAATTTTCGGAGGTCTCGAAGTATTTTTCGTGGCTTAAATATCAATTCTGGACTTTTCTAGAATTATTTTATTCGTGAAATTAATTAATTCTGAAAATAAATAATATATCTCATTTTCCAACCAACTCTCAAAGCCCATGTGCAATAATCCTAACAAATCCTAAAGGCCCATGCATTTATTTACTAATGGGCTTTAATGATTATTTAGGCCCATTAGTAAATGTGGAGGGTGCAACATCAACTAGTACCATATTGCTAATTGTTGTAGATGTGGGGAGTTTTTCTCCCTATAAATATGTACCAACCCCTTGGGCAAGGCACATCAAAACTACCGTAAGGGGAGCCCCCAGTTTGAGAAATCCCTCGTGTAGTAAATTAGATTTTTCTCCCTCTCGTCGTCGCCGTCGTCGCCGCGCTGCCTAGCCCAGCCATCTTCTCCTTTGTGCAACAAGTCGAGCCCACCCCTATGCAGCTGTTGTTGCCATGGCTGTATGGTGGCTGTATGGGAGGCCAAAGGATGAAGACGAGGTAATTACGAAATTACCACCAGTTCGTAATATCATCGTCGTATATTCGTTTTAAGTCCGTTTCGAGTCGTTCCAATTGCGTTAGATTTGTATCGATGTGATCTACATGCTAGTGTCGTCGTTTTTCATGTCAAGTGACTTTTATATATATGCCTAAATATTAATTTGATTAATATGCATGCAACTAGTTTTAATAAATAAAAGCAACATAATTATATACAATGTTCTTTTGCAAATAAGTTTTAACATGATCAGTTGCTAACATACATATGTTTCTAAATAATAATATGTTTAGTCTAAACACACGTATCAAATTTGATTAGATGTTCTCACATCTCAGTTTGTATTTGCAAGTTAAAGTTGAATTGGCATAAATGATATCAAAATATTTATAAATAAAATATGATTAGCTTCAACACAGTTTTTAAGTATATAAATATAATTTGTTTAATCTAAATTAATGCTACTCACATAGTTTTTCCTATTTAACATAAATCAAGCTTATACTCTTCTCTTTTCTTTTATAATATAAAACCCTGTAGTCGTTTCTTTACAACCGTAGTTCCGATTAGCGTGCTTTTCGTGTCTGTGTGTTCATAGCGGCGTGTAGAACATCTTTAAAACCTTTTTACTTGTTGTTTCATATGTTTGGTGTATTGTTCTAATTTAGTTCTATTGTTTGCTTCATGTATGATTGCATGGATGCTTGTGTGGTGTTTTGATGATCATGTCTAGTCGGTGAGCTTTGCATTGGTGATATAAAAGAAGTTGGTGATCCTAAAGAAGTCCTTTGGAGGTTACAGTTCAGTAGAAGAAGGATCTAAGTTTTAAGCCAAGTATACCATGGGATCTTCCTTGTTGTCCTATACACCTTTAATCATTTAATTCATGCTGCATGTGTCTACCTTGACTACCACTAAGGATTTCCTAGTACTTTATACCTTGTGCCTTGATACCTATGGGGTATTGCATTGGGTAGTTTGATGCTAGTGCTCAACTACAACCATGATCTTGTAACTTGACTAATGCTATATGCAATAAATACTAAAAGATGCTTTTAGCAACATGGAACCAAGGGGCTAGAGCATTGGGCTATTTTTATGGTGCTCTAGATTCCTCTCCCTAAGGAAATATCTGTAAGTGATCATCCGGGACTTACAGTATAGCTGTGAGGGCTACATGGCTCTGGCTTTAGCTCAGTATGAGGACCTTTTTTATCTTGTTAGTGGTTACTTTTGTTGGCATAAGAATGGCTTGATGAATAGGGTATAGGACAGCCTCTATCCCCTTGTGTATAGGCTGCGTGTCATTGTGCCATTTGACATGGGGGTTCCAATATGTGTTTGCCGAGTGAATCTAATGGCCCTAACTTGTTAGACGAACCTTTGAAAGGCTTCATAGTGAACCCTACCGACCTTCCTTGGAAGTGGGTCAAGATATTAGCTACCTTAGGTGAAAGGGTAAATCACGACTCATAGTGAAAGTGTACAACCTCTAGAGATTGTAAAACTGGTATATCAGCCGTGCTCACGGTCAGGAGTGGCCTTGGACCCTTACGGAATAGATGATGAACACTGATGATAAAGATGCTCACTAATGATTACTGTTTATGCTATTTATTATTTATGTTTACCTAATCATGTGTTTATATGGGCTTATGAATAAACTTGTTGGCACCCTATTGCTAAAATCATGACTCATTAAAAGCTAATCGTAGTTAAACCAGTGTCAGCCTTTTAAGCCTCATGAACCCCATGTTATATTTGTTGAGTACGACATGTACTTACACTTGCTTTATTTTTAAATTATTTGAATAAAAATCCCGGATGGGTACCAGATTGCTAGAGTTTGAAGGAATTAGACTTGTGATCAACCAGTCAGTTGTCCTTGTGGAATTGGAGTCTTCACCTAAAGATCAGAGTTGTCTTTCCACTGTTTGCTATCTAAGGTTATATTCTTTATACTAGATACGTTATATATTGAGCATTGTCTATTAATATTACCCTTATTTGTAGCTATATATGATAATTGACTTCCTGGGCTAACATATGGTGTATATCTGGTTTTGTTCTTAAAACCGGGTGCTATAACCCAAACTAGTTTGGGTACCATCAAAAAGTGGATGATTGTTTGTAGGTACCATTGGCATTGGAGGCTTGGTTCAAATGGTATTCATCTTGTTGATTATGTAGTTGAGCCAAGTGTTGATAAGTGATGATCATTATCCCAATGCCATGACAAATTGAGTGAAGTCCAAATGTGCTACAACATACAAGTGTCATATTCAAGTTGTGGTGATTTATTAAATTATTTGATGGCTTGCAAATAATTGAGTTGAAGCTTGCTAGTTGTATGATCATGAGCTCACCAAGGTATATCTCTTGTTGATTATTTTATTTGGGTGCATATGATTTGATTGAATTGGATAAATATGCAATGTTGCTTGCTATGAATGGATAAATAGTTTAGTAATCAAGTTTGGATTGATTTGTGATTGGGTAAGTTCATAAGATGACATTTAGTGAGTGGATTGAATGGATTTATGTTTTATGAAAGTATTCAAACAAGTTAGTGTCAAGTTTGATTCACATTTGATGAAGTATAGCTCAAGTGATTGAAATCTATCCTATATTGAAAATCTGAGCTAGCTGTGATCTTGGCCATGTTTGAGTGATAAAACTTATTAGATTGGCATAAAAATTGGTACACACACTCTAGTCTTATGATATAAGATGGTGTACAAATTTCATAAGAATTGGATAAGAAATGCTTCAGTTTTGAAGTGGATCTTGTCAGCTATGGTGCAACAGTTTTCAGCATGTAATAGTGGTGGAAGAATTAAAATCTGGTTGCAATTTAGAAGTCAAATGATGCTAAAATTTTTACAGTTGCTAGACAACTTAGTGAAGCAAGTCTCCACCAAATTTCATGGTATTTAGATTTGTACTTTATGAGATATGAATTTTTCTTTAAAGAGTATAGAATCTGCCTGAAAAGTGACAATTATTGGATTTATTTGGAGTCACTTTGATTGAAAGGTCCTCAAATTGGAAACATGTTTATAAGTAATTGAGGCACCTAAGTTTGGTTTTGATATGATCTAGAAGCATGACAAGCAAAGAGTAAAAGGGCATTTGATTGTGGAGTGTACTTTGCACACATTTGGTACTCAAGATGAAGATCAGGATCAAACTTAAGATTAAGATGAAGTTTAAGTTCTAAGTGATGATTGGAGATCATATAGTAGAAAGAAATGGACTTAAACAAGTATAAAGAAAAGGACTTAAAAAAAGGGAATCAAGGTTACTTATCAAACTAAGTCCATCACTTGGATCAATCAATCAAGTTATTTTAAGTGAGTGTCAAGAATGGTTCTTGGAGAGAGGTCACTTCTCCCTAGTGTAGGGGCTTGCCGCCTATGTGTAGGTAAACCACGTGTGGTACTTGGAAGGCTAACATGGAAGTGGTGATCCGAGGGACATTTGAGATGCTTAGTTGAAGCAATCAAAAGGATTGATCAAGAAAAGCAAGCAACACTCAAAATAGAGCTAATCATGATATTTCAAGTGGTATTCACACATTGATGCTCTTATGCAAGCATTGCTCAAAAGATGAAGCAAGCTAACCACAACAAGAAAGTGCACTTGATCATAAGTGGTATTCATTTCATATGGGTGAAGAATGGAATTCAAAATGGTATCTATTGGTCTTCACCAAGCTAATAATTGGACTTCACATTGCTATTGGAGTAATGAATTGGAATCTATATGACTATCCTCTACTCCAACATAGCAAAGGTATCATTGTAATGTGCATAATCATTTCATCCCTTACTAGTATGCGGTTAGTGCATATAGTACATGTTTCATTGGATCATGCATAACAAATGAAATGTTTAAATTCATAGACTACCACTATTGCTTGAATGATTAGTTGATCTAGTGGTTAGTATATGAATTTTGTTCATGAGCTAGTGAACCCAAGTACTTGATTTAATTTGGATTGCCAACAAGTGACAAGTACAACCTCGATAAGATAACCTCTAAATGAGTGTGAAGAAGCTTAGAGAGGGTTCAAACCGGACTTGGAAGCTTAGGCAAATCAATTTAGTTCAAGTCAACTTAGAAGCTCATGATAAATAACAAGAGTACAAGCATAAGACAACAATGCAAATGGATATCTAGTTTGTTTGTTTCAAGTGGTATCTAGACTCATGTATTTCATCAAGAATTCACACGTGATGTCTAGATCAACTCACAAGTGATATCCTATAAGTGGTACTTATGAAGATAGCAAAGGTTCAAGAAATGGTTTTTATTGATAAATCCAACAAGTGGTTCCATACTAGAAAATTCTTTCAAGTGGTATCACATCTACACATGGTATCAATCATGCAAGATGATGGTTCCACAAGTGATCCTCAACTTTAAGTGATCATCAAATGAAGAATGCATCCCTCAACTACAAGAGCTCAAGTTTATCAAATGGATGACTCATGCTATGACTTAGGGGGAGGTGTTCCACAAATTGGTATCAAGATCAAAGATCCTATGTGTGGTATCTCAGGAAGCCCTACAAGATACAAGTGGTACAATATACAAGTGGTATCTACAAGTGGTGTCATTCCAACAATCAAGTGGTGTCCATAAAAAATGCAAGATTCAAGCTTCAACCATCTACCCCAAATGCAAACCTTTGCATCAATAAGAAGCACACCTTTTATGGAAATTTATGATAAAGGGGGAGAGATTGTACAAAGATATGAAAGCTTTGGGAGAGATTGAGACAAAGAAGTAGAGGTTGGACATGGACATGGATAAAGAGGGAGCAACATTGAAGAAAAGAGATGGATCAAAATTCTTGGACAAGAGAAGCACACAAGTAGGGGGAGCAAGCTCATGAACTTTGATTGGTTGCATCTGATATGTGCATAGTCATATGCTTGATTGCATTGCATAAGCGTTTAAATTCAATATGCATGCTTGTGTGGTGTATGCTAGTTGTAGAATTTGATTGATGAAATGAAAACTAGAATGCATAGGATGATAGCTAGACACTTGGTATGCTTTTCAAGTAATGCTAGTACCTTGCCTTTAATGTTGATCTCACGAGGAATCTAGTAATTTTATTTCCAAGTGATATCTAGCTAACCATGCTGCTAAGGATGGACTTAAAGGTGCAACTTTGATTGATATCACACTTCAAAGGTTTATTCTATACACCTTAGCACCATTTGGTAGTAATTACTCTCCCACAATTCAAATCTATGCATATGTGCGAACTTCAAACCAAACAATGTAGCACATATGTAGGGGGAGCTAATACTACCATTTCGGGTTTGTGGTACTTGTCCAAAATCATTTACACATGCACAAATTGCTAAGGCAAGCAACATGAATCCAAAAGAGATTAATTTCCATATCTTTGTAGAGTTGTCATCAATTACCAAAAAGGGAGAGATTGAAAGGTCCTTGTGTGATTTTGGTAATTGAGTGACAACCTAGGTGGATTAATTGTGTTTATGTGCGATACACAGGTGATTAGTCCATAGGTACATGTGTGTGAGCAACATATGCCATGACGGTGATGATGGCTCAAATATGTTGCAAAGCTCACACATGTGATGATGAAGGAGCTTATTGCACATGAGACATAACATGGAGTCATGTGACCAAGGTGGAGAAGATCAAGACATGACTTGGCTTAATGGATCGATTGCAAACGTGAAGGGCAAGTTGGAGGCTTTGGAGCGATGGACCATGTGGCGGTGAAGCTTGAGTAAGACTTGGCACCGATGGACGAAGGCAACGGTGAAAAGCAAGTGAAGTCAAGATCAATGATATGATCACGTGATGATATGAAGTGGATCATATCATTGTTGATTGTGTTGGTGCATGTGTTGCATCGACATTTGAGGAGATGGAATAGAATGCACAAGGCAAAGGTATAACCTAGGGCATTTCATTTCACCAGTCATTGGTGTGTAGAGAAGTTGATGACCGGGTTTAGGATAGATGGCCGTACTATCAAGAGGGGCAAACTTGTTTGCATATCGGTCATCTAGTGCCACTCGAGTGATCTAACTTTGTATCATCACTAGGATCGAGTGGCGTGGCAAGTTGAGTGGCTAATCCTTTGGAAAATGTTTGTGAAAAGCTAACACACATACACATGGTGGTGTACACTTGGTGGTGTTGGCACATTTGCAAAGAAGGAGTTGGAGTTCAAACGGATCATCTTGGTGAAGAAACGGAGGCGAAAAGGTGTCACTCTAAGTGACCAGACGCTGGCCTCGGCAGGACTAATGCGTCCGATCAGTAGCAGCAGAGAGCGCGCAGGCGTCAGTCTTCGATCGAACACTGGCATTGAAAGTGACTGAACAATGGCAGGGTGTGTCCGGCCAGTGCTGACGTACGTTGATGTGGTGGCGTGAGGAATAGCAGTCACACGTGGTAGTCAAAGAATGATCGGACGCTGATGCTGTGTCCGATCATGACCGACCAGACGCGTCCGGTCGCAAAATAGAGGCTCAGGGAGCTCTCTAGAAATGACCGGACTCTAGCTGGTCTGTGTTCGGTCATGAATGGAACTCTTTGGAAATGACCAGACTCGGCAGAGGTGCGTACAGCCTTGGCACTATGCTGCATCCGGTCATCACATGACCATTGAGATCAAGTGACTGAGGTTGAACGGAGGCAACACATGGCATGCATTTCATTTCACCAGTCATTGGTGTGTAGAGAAGTTGATGACCGGGTTTAGGATAGATGGTCGTACTATCAAGAGGGGCAAAATTGTTTGCATATCGGTCATCTAGTGCCACTCGAGTGATCTAACTTTGCATCGTCGCTAGGATCGAGTGGCGTGACAAGTTGAGTGGCTAATCCTTTGGAAAATGTTAGTGAAAAGCTAACACACATACACATGGTGGTGTACACTTGGTGGTGTTGGCACATTTGCAAAGAAGAAGGAGTTGGAGTTGAAATGGATCAACTCGATGAAGAAACGGAGGCTAGAAGGTGTCACTCTGAGTGACCGGACGCTGGCCTCAGCAGGACCGGTGTGTCTGGTCAGTAGCAGCAGAGAGCGCGTAGGCGTCGGTCTTCGACCGGACGCTGGTGTTGAAAGTGACTGGACGCTGGCAGGGTGCGTCCGTTCAGTGCTGACGTGGTGGCATGAGGAACAGCAGCCACACATGGTAGTCAGAGAATGACCGAACGCTGATGCTACGTCCGATCGTGACCGACCGGATGCGTCTAGTCACAAAACAGAGGCTTAGGGAGCTCTCTGGAAACGACCAGCCTATGGCTAGTCTGCATCGGGTCGTGCAGCAGTGGCACATCCGGTCATGGATGGAACTCTCTGAAAATGACCAGGCTCAATAGAGGTGCGTCCGGTCTTAGCACTATGCTACATCCGGTCATCACTTGACTGTTGAGATCAAGCGACTGAGGTTGAACGGAGGTGACACATGGCGTGCATCAGTTGACCGGACACTGGCACGGTGCGTCCGGTTGATCTGACCGGAGCGTCCGGTCAGCCTGAGCTGTGCCCAGTGAAGGGGTACAATGGCTCTTTGTTCATGGGGACTATAAATAGAAGGGGGTCTCAGCCTTGGGCTGTTTGCTGAGCATACTAGAGCCTTGGTGGCTTATGTGGTAGTGCTTGGGAGCCCTCTAACTCACTCTAGCTTGATAGTGTTCATCCAATTGATTGAGTGAGCGATTCTAGTGCGACTACATCATGAGGTGGCATCGAGTGGCACTAGGTGGTCGTCTTTCAAGGCGGTGGTGCTTGTTACTCTTGGAGGTTTCCACGTCCTAGATGGCTTGGTGGTGGTCTCCGTCGAAGCCCGCAAGAAGCTTGTGCGGTGCTCCGGAGAAGAGCTTTGTGAGGGGAATTATGCTTGCCCCGCAGGAGCCATGAAGAGCAACTCTAGTTGAGCGTGTCATTGAGCTACCCTCACTTTCAGGCTAGGTTCTTGCGGTGCCCGACGTGCGGGCTTGGCGGGTGATGCCAATTAGTCGCCGAACCACCAAGTGAGTGGTCGACATAATGGGGACGTAGCGTGTTGGCAAGCATGTCAACCTTGGGAGAAAATCACTGTGTCAACCTTGTTCTTCCTGTTGGTTTGCAATCCCCTTACACAAGCTTGTGGTTATTTTCATATACATTGTGCTTGTGTAGTTGCTCTTGTAATTAGCTAGCTTGTGTAGCTCACTAGTTACCTTCTTGCTTGTGTAGCATAGAAGTAGCTCCCTTGTGTGGCTAATTTGGTTTGTGTAACCTTGTTAGTCACATTGCTTAGTTTGTGTGGCTAAATATTTGCGCTCTCTAATTTGGCATTCGTTTCCTTGTTATTGAGCATTGCTAGTAAGCTTAGGAGCTTTGTGCTTTTGCTTACTAGAATTGTGTAGGAGCTCCTCGATGTGTAAAATACTAGTGGCATAGGTTTGTGTGACCTTGCTCCTTGATTTGGATAGGTGAGCTCTATCTAGCCCGGCATCTTTGTTGCATAATTAGAATCTTTATAAGGTGTTTGTGAACTTTGATAGAGGGGTGTAGTCTTGGCTAGACCGATTGTTTTAATTCCGCAATTGTTTCGGTTAGCCGACGCAATTAAAGTTAGAAACGACTATTCACCCCCCCTCTTGTAGCCATCTCGACCTTACACCTATCCATTCTTCATAATCCCCCACATTCAGACACAGCGTAGAGCTATAGGTCGGCATCACTTGGGAGACCAAGTGCGATCCGGTGCCTAAAGTGAGTTTGTAGTAGTAAAGTTATTTTCACTTAAGGTTTCTACACTTAGAAGAACCTCACTACCCGAGTTACTCTTCATCTTATCTTTCTGGGAGAACTATCTAAGAGACTACTTACACCTCCGTTCCTCGTGGAAATACGATACCCTGAATACCACTGGGTGAAGTGCTACAACGGTACTTCCGTGCACTTGTGGACTTTTCTCCTTACGCTAAGAAGCACCAACAAGCATTTTTGGTGCTGTTGCCAGGGAACGGTTGTCATTTTAGTCTCCAAACCAAGGTCGCCCGTGTATCCTTTGTTTTTACCTTTCTTTTCTTTATAATCTTTTCTAATGGAGCAACCTACCATTCAAAATCTTTCTATTCCCAAGGGCGAGTTCGTTGAACCACCATAATCATCAAAGCCAATCATAGCTTCCAGTTATGAACTCCGCCCTAGCTTCATAGACATGGTTCGGAACAAACCTTCTTGGGGTTAGATCATGAAAACTCCTACCTTCACCTGAGGGAGTTTGAGCAGCTCTATGTCACAAGAAACACTTCGGTGGAAGTTGTTTCCTTTCTCACTTGATGAGAGGGCGAAACAATGGTACGCCCATAACGTAGGGAAGGTTGCTGGCGATTGGGAAGAACTAAGGAACAGATTCTTTCTTGTGTTCTTCCCTATATCTCAAATCGCTGCTCTATGACAAGAGATCCTCAACTTCCAACAAAAAGAGAAGGAAACCATAGGTGCAGCCTAGGACCATTTTTCAATCCTATCAAGGTCCGGCCCAGACTTGTCTATACCGAGGCATGTGCTGTTATAGTATTTTTGGCTAGGTCTTAGTAAGGAGTCTGCCCTATAGCTCGATATAGCTACCAGAGGTTCTTTTACCCATAAAACCATAGCGGAAGGAGAAGCTCTCCTAGACCGTATTCTAGAGAACACTCCTCCGCTTGAATCCCTTCATGTAGAACCTGAGCTGAGCCACGAGGAAGTCTCTTCAGCAGAGGCCAAACCCTTAGCACCCTTAGAGAGACCCTCACCCGAACCAAAAGATCTGGAGGAAGGTTTCCAACCATCGAACCTTCTGTATTTTGAGGACAAATTTTTTGAAGATTTCGGAAACACCATGAATTACTCATGCCAAAGGAGGCCACCAATCCCTGTCACTCCTGGCGATTCCTTAGACAAAGAATTTCTTAGGGAGTCCATCAAGGATTTGACCGCCATCATGTGTAGTGAATGGGTAGATGAGGGAGAACCTTCTTCTGAAGAAATTCAGATTTGCGCCCCCTCTCGACCTATTTGATGTAAAATCTAAGGGAACTGGGTGGATATGTTGTATAATCCAACTGTAGGAGTGAACCTCATGTCAAAATTCTTCGCACTCACCTATTTGGGCGATGAACCTAGTACTCCAACAGTCAAGTCGTTTAGAGTCGCCCCACAATCCAGCCTAAAAGGACTTGGGATTCTACACAACATAACACTCCACCACGGCAATGTTGAAATGGCCCTCGATTTCCATGTCTTTGACATATCAGATTTTGACATCTTGATAGGGCATCCCCTAGAAAACTTTTCATAGACCCACCAAAAACAGAGGATTTGAGCATAAAGTTGGGGAGAGACACTTTTTCCATTCCAATCACGCAAGCTAAAAACTTAGTGACAGACCCTCTCCCCTATCATAACTTGCCCAAGGAACTTATGTCGGTTTCACCCTTTGAATCTCCTGAACCATCCTTAGAAAAGGATGCAAAACTCTTCATAGAAGAAGAGGATGACTTAGGAGAAACCATAGATCTTCCCCAAGAGGAAGCGTCAGCACGACCTCTAGTTGAGCTAAAACCCCTACTCGCTGGCCTATGTTACGCTTTCCTAAATGGTGACAAAGAAACTTCTATAATCATTAGCGATAAGCTTTCTGATGAGGAGACATCCAAACTCATCACCATCTTAAAGAAACATAGGTCAGTTTTTAGGTATTCACTGCAAGATCTCAAGGGCATTAGTCTAACTCTCTATACCCATCGCATTCCGATCTATCCTTCGAGTACACCATCTCAAGAGCCTCATCATAGGCTCAATAATGCGATACGGGAAGTCTTAAAGAAGGAAGTCCTCAAACTTCTTCACATTGGGATTATTTATCCTATACCACATAGAGATTGGGTTAGTCCTGTCCAAGTGGTTCCAAAGAAAGGATGAATGACGATCATTGAAAATAATAAAAATGAGTTAATCCCACAATGAACCCTCACGGGGTGGAGAATGTGTATTGATTACCGGAAACTCAACGTGGCAACAAAGAAAGAACACTTCCCATTGCCTTTCATTGATGAAGTGTTAGAGCGATTGGTGAAGCATTCTTTCTTCTATTTTCTCGATGGGTATTCATGGTACCATTAGATTCCCATCCACCTCGATGATCAAAGCAAGACGACCTTCACATGCCCATACAGAACATACGCTTATCGCAGAATGTCATTCGGGTTGTGTAGTGCACCCACATCATTCCAACGGTGCATGATGTCTATCTTCTCAGACATGATAGAAGAAATCAAGAAAGTTTTCATGGATGATTTTTCAGTCTATGCAAAACCTTTGACCACTATCTGGAGAATTTAGACAAAATCTTGCAATGATGCCAAGAGAAGGACATGGTACTTAACTGGGAAAAGCGTCATTTCATGGTCCATGAGGGCATTGTTCTTGGACACCTTGCATCCGAGAGGGGGACTGAGGTAGATAAGGCAAAGATCGAGGTTATCGAGCAACTACCACCCCCTTGAACGTAAAGGGAATCCGTAGCTTCCTAGGTCATGTAGGGTTCTATAGGCGGTTTATAAAAGATTTCTCACAAATCACTAGACCCCTCACAAACCTGTTAGCTAAAGATACACCTTTTGAGTTCGCAGATGAGTGCTTAAGTGCTTTTTGCACTCTTAAGAAAGCACTCATCTCAGCGCCAATCATCCAACCACCTGATTGGTCGCAACCGTTTGAGATCATGTATGATGCTAGTGACTATGCTGTTGGTGCGGTCCTTGATCAAACCAAAGATAAGAAGCATCACGTGATCGCATACACTAGCAAGACGCTGACGAGAGCACAGCTTAACTACGCTACCACAGAAAAAGAGCTCTTAGCAATCGCTTTTGCTATTGACAAGTTTAGGTCTTACTTAGTGGGTACAAAAGTTATCATTTATACTGATCATGATGCGCTTAAATATTTACTCACTAAGAAAGATGCAAAACCTAGAATAATAACATGGATTCTCTTACTCCAAGAATTTGACCTTCAAATAAAACATAAAAATGGAGTAGAGAATACCGTTGCAGATCATTTGTCGCATATGCAAGTCACTAACATGCAGGAACTTCCAATAAATGACTTCCTACGTGATGACATGCTACTCAAGTTAACGGAATCCAACCCGTGGTATGCAAACATCGTGAACTACATGGTTGCAGGCTATATACCACTAGGTGAAAACAAGAGAAAATTGCAAGTCGAAAGTCGACGTCACCTTTGGGATGATTCGTATCCATACCAGGTATGTTCGGACGGCTTGCTAAGGAGGTGTGTGCCAACAGCAGAGGGACTGCAAATCATTGAAAGATGCCATGCAGCACCATATGGAGGCCATTACGGAGTATTCCGCACACAAGCCAAAATTTTGCAGTGCAGTTTCTTCTAGCCAACGATGTATGAGGATACCAAGGAGTTCATCCAAAGGTGTCGAAAGTGCCAATTTCAAGGAAGCATCAATGCTCGCAATGCAATGCCCCTACACTACAATCTTCAAATAGAAATATTTGATGTGTGGGGCATTGACTTCATGGGGCCTTTTCAAAAATCCCAATACTGTGAATACATCCTCGTCGCTGTTGACTATGTGTCAAAATGGGTGGAAGCACTGCCTTGCTGAGCTGCTGACACCAGGCTTGCAACAAAGATGTTCCATGAAGTGATCTTTCCTCACTTTGGTACACCAAGGATGGTAATAAGCGATGGGGGATCTCACTTCATAGACAAGACATTTAGAGCATTCCTGAATGAGCTTGGGGCTAAGCACAACATTGCCACCCCATACCATCCTCAAACCAGCGGTCAAGCTGAAACCTCAAATAAGTAAAATCATAAACATCTTATAGAAGATGGTCAATGAGATAGGCAAAGGTTGGAAGAACAAGCTTCCTGATGCGCTATGGGCATATAGGATGGCTTACAAAACTCCCATCTGCATGTCACCATTCCAGCTGGTTTATGGAAAGAGCTGCCACTTGCCAGTTGAGCTTGAGCATCGAGCTCACTCGGCAATCAAAAACTGGAACATGGATTTCAAGCTAGCTAGCAAAAACAAACAAAGACAAATAGCCGAGCTAGAAGAATGGCGAGAGAAGGCATACCACAGTGCCAAGCCTTATAAGGAAAGAACTAAAAGATGGCACGATCAATGAATCAAGCTCAATGAATTCAAACAAGCAGAAAAAGTCATGCTCTTCAATTCAAAAGTCAATCTATTCGGTGAAGGAAAATTGCGTAGCAAGTGGAAAGGACCGTACACCGTCATCAACACATCGCCACATGGCACGATCACCATCCAGGATGATGACGGTAACATTTTCAAAGTCAACGGTAAAAATTAAAAAAATTTCCTTGAGCCTTCTCACAATATTGATTTTAACCAAGAAATTGATAGAATAGATTTAATTGCTTTTGATAAATTCATTCAAAACTTATGAAAATTTAAAAAACAACACTAACATATTCTTTCATTTACTTAAAATATAAAAATATTGTTTTATCTTCCTAAGCAAGTTATCATGACTAAATGACCCTTATGCCCAAACTAGAAACACCATGATTATTGCTCAATCTTTGCTTGATACATGTTGATCACATGAATATTCACTCATCATGTGAATTTTGCAACTCAAATATTGCTTTGATTCACCTTGATCAAGTGCATCTTGCTCTATCACTCGCTGATCCTGATGTATCCCAATCCGACACCAGCATCCTTAGAATCCCCATGCATGCATGTGTACCTAGATGAAATCTCAGCCAAGGGGGAGGAGCTAGGGGTGCGGGCACACGCTTGGTGCGGCCGCACCACCCCTAGCTCCACTATCCCCCATCCTTCGCACATCCCTTTCTTGTGCTATGTATCATTTCAATTTGATGGTGAGGCGGTGGTATGATGTTGTTTCCTTCACGATAGAGGCCCTAACTCCTATTTATACCACCCCAAGCCTCTCCCTCTCTTCACACCAAGCTTCAAAGCTTTCTTTCTCCCTCCACATAGCACTCTAAGCTCTCTCAAGCCTAAGCCATGGCTAGCCATGCCCTCACCTTGTTCAAGGGCTCTTGCTCCACCTACAACCTTGATGGCATTCCGGCATCTATCGACTTGGTGCCTGAGAGCACCTTCATAAGGGAGGAAGCAAGGATGATCACCGAGGCACCGCTCGCTATCATGCCACCACCAAGCTATGCCACGAGCAGTGGCACTAGCTTGAAGTCCACAGCGCGTACCAAGACACCCCTTGATGGCACCAAGGAGAATAAGGTGCCCCCGACAAGACCAACCACTGGCACCATCAGCCTAAAGTGAAAGGCGCCCGAATTTAGCGGACAAAGCAAATGCTCTTTTGTAACGCTATTCGTATTTATCAATGAGGCTATAAGAGTCACCCTCACGAGCTACCACTGATCTAGAATGCGGGGTGCATCCACAATTAACCCAAGTCTAAGCACCACGCTTACACTTATGATTAATACTTTACTCCCTCTTTAACAGGAATAAAGCACTCAAAAAGTTGCAATCCTGATGAATAATATAAACAAGATGCTTACTTGAATCAGAAGTTGATTACCAAAGAAATCTCAGAGGCAAGCTCAGAAAGAACTTCGATCCACCAAGGTACAGGCCGTAGAGAGAGAGTACCGATAGGCCGGCACCTCCTCCAAACACTTCCCTCACTCTCTATCTCACTATTTTTATTTATAAGACTAGATCCTATGGAGGACTCATCTTCTCTTGATAGCTGGCGCTGATCCTGATAAGGAGGATATGAATTAGGGTTTCAGGGTGGCTCTGCTGGAGGGGGTATAGGGCTATATATAGGGGGTAGTGTCAATAATGGACCCTCAGATCAAACCGACTTAAAAGGACGACGTAGATGAAATCTAGGAGGTGGTGGAGAACCAACATTCAAAGCGGAGACTGAACGGTGGGGTCGCTGTGCTGACCGGCCCCTAGGCCGGCCCCACATGTCATCCCCTCATGGTCTTCTTCAATGGGTTGCCTTCTGGTGCCTTCTAGAGTATTCCCAAGTAGGTATCGTTGCGAATAAACGTGTTTTGCTATGATAAATAGGTCCTCCTTGATGGTTTTCTAGATAAACCCTACTGAAAACATAGATTCACCAAAACTTTTGGAAGTTATTAGTTTAAACCCCTATACCTATGTTTGGTGATGGAATTAAGTATATATGCAGGATATGTTGATGATTTATAATTGATGTTAGTGACCGTCAACAAGCTCCCCAAGCTTACCCTTTGCCAGTCCCTGAGCAAAGCTAAACTTAGTAATGGATCAAGAGTTGCCACAATGCTTTCATGCCTCAAAAGTACACATGTGTTAAATTTAAAAATCTCCACCGGATTAGAATAAATTGATCTGACTTTGAAACTTACCCATATTACCTCCAACCATGGGGTTTCTTAGCCTTCACTTGGGTCTTAAGCAATTGAAAGACAGAACAATCAAGTCAAGCCCTATGTCTCAAGTTCTTTGTTCTACCATTGTTCCAGAGTTTTTTTATAAGTTTTCATAAGGCAATAAAGATGTTATATGGTATTTGTGGATCCTCACCAAGACAATAAAGATGTTATGCATTTTTTCTCTTCTTACCACTAAGGCTTTATGTGGAGTTCATAGGTAGGGAGAAAGCTAGAACATACTTGCAATGCATATATTGTAAAGTCAAACAACGGATCTAGGGAGAGTTAAGTCATACAATCAAATCAAGATGTGAATGTGTGTGGATGTATATGGTGGATATATATAATGGCTAACCTAATTCTACTTTGCTCCTTGAAAACATCTCTCTCTTTTGAAACTTAGAAACATTTGCTAGAGAGCAGGGGCTATCTTATTCATCTCTTCTTTTTTTTAGGCGGGCATCTAAGTACCATTGTTTTATATATCTCGGACACTTCTCCATTTTTTTCTTTCTCAACTTTTTGTTTTCTTCTTCTTTTTTTCTAGATAACTTTTTGCATAGCCCCATGCCTCTTTTCTGTAACACCCTAAAATTTGCTTCTCTTGAAATAGAGCTAAAATGATTTAATTTTGTATTTTTATGCTCATGAAAACATGGGGAAATAATAAATTTTCATTAGATTAAAATTTATCTTAAGATAGAAACGTGTTTGTTGTATTCATGTCGGTCACACCTTGTGTTTATATATGCAAAATGTGTTTCTTTTAAATACATTTAGGAGACGAATATCTATCTCTAGAAATTTTCCAACTTCTTTCTGGAATTTAATTCCTACCTCCTTCACCTTAATCTTTATGTTCCAAGTTCCCAACAATCTTTTCATGAGCTCCAAATACTTTTATTTGGGTTCATTATGTTCCAAAGTGTCTCTGGGAATTTTCCCCAAATCTTCGGAGGTCTCGGAGTATTTTTTGTGGCTTAAATATCAATTCTGGACTTTTCTAAAATTATTTTATTCACGAAATTAATTAATTCTGAAAATAAATAATATATCTCGTTTCCCAACCAAGTCTCAAAGACCATGTGCAATAATCCTAATAAATCTCAAAGGCCCATGCATTTATTTATTAATGGGCTTTAATGATTATTTAGGTCCATTAGTAAATGTGGAGGGTGCAACATCAATTAGTACCATATTGCTAGTTGATATAGATGTTGAGAGTTTTCCTACCTATAAATATGTACTAACCCCTTGGGCAAAGCACACCAAAACTACTTAAGGGAAGCCCCTAGTTTGGAAAATCCCTCGTGTAGTAAATTAGATTTTTATCCTCTCGCCGTCGCCATCGCCGTCGCCGCCGCGCTACCCGACGTCGTAGACCTGTCGTTGACCGCAAGAAGGCCCTAGGTGAGTTCGTCGTCTTATCCTCTTATTCCCTATGCTCTCAGCTCATCAAACCATGGCCTCTAGGACCCAAACCAAGCACTCCGAGGAGCTTCTCGCTGCCGGTAAAGGAGCTCCGCCGCGCCGGTTTTCTTCTCCGACCGGTGACTCTCTCTCCCCCTCCTTTCTAATCTGGGCTATCTAGATTCAATCCAACGGTCCAAGATCACCGTACCCCTTCACTGGGTTTATTTACAAAAGAGCCCCTACAGTTTCACGTAATATAACCCATAGTCCTTGGCGCACTTCCAGAATACGTTTTCCTATTCCGAAAGCGTAGTTTCTTTCTAGTAGATTCAGAATACGTTTTCTCTTTTAGAAAGCATAAAATCCCTCTGCTAGATTCAAAATACGTTTTCTTCGTTTGAAAACATAGTTTCTTCGATTAGATCCAAAATACGCTTTCATCTATTTACAGTTTTGCCACTAGTCTTATTTAGGCCATAAAATATTTGTTTTAACTCCGTTTTGATCCATTCCAGTTGCGTTAGACTCGTAATTGAGTAATCTACATGTTCATCCTACTGTTAAATATATTTTCAACTTTTGAAATTCGAGGTTAGATTTAATCTATTATTTTATTAAAGAAAATCTTGTTTAATTCATAACTTTTTTGTTATAGCTCCGATTAGAGTGCTTTCCGCGTCTGTGTGTTCGTAGCGAGACGTAGATTCGTTTTACAAACATTTCATCTTAATTTTATGTTTGGTATACTATTCTAATTTAGATCTATTGTTTGCTTCATGTATAATTGCATGGATGCTTGTGTGGTGCTTTATGATCATGTCCAGTCGGTGAGCTTTGCGTTGGTGATATAAAAGAAGTTGGTGATCCAGAAGAAGTTCTTTGGAGGTTACAATTCAATAGAAGAAGGATATGAGTTTAAGGCAAGTATAGCATGGGATCTTTCTTGTTGTCCTATTTACCTTAATATTATTTTAATCATATGCATGTGTCTACCTTCGCAACCGTAGTAATTTTCCTAGCTGTTTGATATCCTAGATTCCTTGATTCCTATGGGTTATTTCATTGGGTAGTATGATGCTAGTGCTCAACTAAAGCCATGATCTTGTAACTTGACTAATGGTATATGCAATAAACATTAAAAGATGTTTTTAACAACATGGAACAAGGGGGCTAGAGCATTGGGCTATTTTTATGGTGCTCTAGATTCCTCTCCCTAAGGACTTATCTATAAGCGAACATCCAGGACTTACAGTACAGCTGTGAGGGCTACATGGCTCTGGATTTAGCTCAGTATGAAAACCTTTTCTAGCTTGTTAGTGGTTACCTTTATGGTGCAAGAGGGGCTCCGACAGGTATGATCTCGGCCTACCAAGAGAGTGCTCTTTGGTTTCTTGGTATTTTGTTAGTCACTCCTTGGAGGGGGGTTCATGCTTATTGATGGAGAAACCTTAGCAGCCCTAACTTGTTAGACGAACCTTTGAAAGGCTTCATAGTGAACCCTACCGACCTTCCTTGGTAATGGGTCAAGAGGTTGGCCGCCTCGAGCAAAAGGGTAAATCACGACTCAGTGAAAGTGTACAACCTCTACAGAGTGTAAAACTGGTATATCAGCCGTGCTCACGGTCACGAGTGGCCTTGGACCCTTATAGAATAGATGAAGAACACGAATGATATTGATGATAAAGATGCACACTAACGATTACTGTTTATCCTGTTCATTATTCATGTTTACCTGATCATGTGTTTATATGGGCTTGTGAATAAACATGTTTCCAACCAATTGCTAAAAGATGACTCATTAAAAGCTAATTGCAGTTAAACTAGTGTCAGCCTTTTGAGCCTCATGAACCCCATGTTATATTTCTTGACTACGACATGTACTTACGCTTGCTTTACTTTTTAAATCTTTGGAAAAATCTCGGATGGGTACCAGATTGCTAGAGTTTGGAGGAATTAGGCTTGTGATCAACCAGTCAGTTGTCCCTATAGAATTGGAGTCTTCACCTGAAGATCGGAGTTGTCTTTCCGCTGTTTGTTGTCTAAGGTTATATCCTTTATACTAAGTATGTTATATATTAAGCATTATCTATTGACATTACCTTTATTTGTGGCTATATTTGAGATTTGACTTCCTGGGCTTACATACGGTGTGTATCTGGTTGTCCTTAAAACCGAGTGCTACATTTTTTGCAACAGAAACTTTTGAGAGATAGCAACAAGAACTTAGACCATTTATTTGGTGGATGGAAAACCTATCAAGCATGTTTTTGTGTTCACTCCCTGTATAGTAGTAAAACATTTTCGGGTGGATCTAGATGGAAAGCATGTTTTTGCGCCTACCCCTAGGGTAGGAGTAGTGCATATATGTGGTGTGTACGTGATCTTGATTTTAAGAGCACGACAAACCTTTCATAAGGGTCAAAAAAGCTTGGCAAAACTCAATGCAATTACAAGCCACATATATGTGGAAGTTTTCCTAGCCTAAATAACATGTATGGCTCTGGTAGGAATTCAAGCTTTGTCATACAAGAACTCATCATGTAGCATTTTTATGTTTTTTCAAAAATAAATCTCCAGAACTTTAGTGTCATTAGGAACAAGATAAATAGTAGTTCAGACCTTCTCATATCATATCTGTCAATTACCTAGACTTAGATCAAGCATATGCTACCCACGAGTTTCCAATTCAGAGTAAATTCTTATATCAAAACAATCTTATCCAAAACTCGGGAGAATTCAAGGATGAAAACTAGGTACTTGAAAGAAATTACAATAGAGCAACTATTCATCATTTCCTTTTAAGAGATTATTCTGAGTCCTCCATATTTTATTCAGCTCTTAAAAACAAATTAAAGCAAGCTAGACACACCTTTTTATTTTGTTTTCAATTTTACTAGATCACACATTATGACTAAAGCAAAGATAATTTTTTATTTTGTTTTTTTCATTTATCACCATTTTTTTATTTAAAAGAAACTAAAACAAAAGGCAAAAAATACTTACCTGGATACGCGGGAGTGCTTCTCCCCTAAGCTAGCTTTTTCGGTGAGGGTTTTGTAAAGCCCTAGTGTTAAGCTTTGCATTTGGCATCCGCATTTCATGAGCACAAGCATCATCCAAGCATTCATGAACATGAGCATATGAAATTTCATCTCATTCCTATACATTGTCACATGAAATGTTGATTTATATATATATGCTTATGCTTGCAATCATGTATGACCAATGTATGAGATGGTTGTGAGATCATGAAAACACCTTAGACACATCTAGGATGGTAAATGGAACAATGTTTGTATTCATGACATAGGCCAACTTTGCTTCTAAGTGTTGGTCTCATTTGAAATGCCATTTTCATGATACTAGTTTGACTAAAGTTGAATAGTAGCTTAGAGTGTTTGCATGGCTGTGTGACCTAAATAAAAGTTGTAGTTCTTGTCATGGGTAACAAACTTTATTTAAGGGCCATGAGCTAATTAAGTGTCGAACATGGTCAAATAGAGCTCACAAGTATCAACAAAATGTTGTTTTGTGACTTAAGAAATTTTCTGTGTTCAAACGGTTTTCAGTTTCAAAGTACCTCACTTTGGAGCAATGTAGTTTGTAAACCAATGAGAATTTGATGATGGTTCCTAAAGCAAAGTTCAAGATTTCACGTAGCTCTACAATTGTTATTAAGGAAGTTTTTGCTAATTCGCCACGGATTAGGAGTTATAGAATCGCTAAGTCACGCTGTCAGACGGGTTCAGAGGCACCTGAATGGGCGTTGGCCTAGCCAGTCAGGCAAGAGCGGGCACATAAGCGCCGTACACTCGCCACTCGCTCCACTCACTCACTCTCGCCTTATCCCGCTCGCTCTGCCTCGCTAAAGTGCTGTGCCAAGCTAGTTGTGCGCCGCCGCAGCTCCACCGCAGCCGCTCGCCGCCAACATAGTGTAACAACCCAAAAATCCATACACCAAAAATCACAACTACAAAATTTTTTCTCAAGAATCCCATGTGATGAAGAGTGTCATGTATAGAAAGCCAACCTAAGAGATGCATTAAGTCTAACCCAACCCCAGTCAACATATAAGCATGGCATGTCATTATATAACTGTGTTTATTAATTTCTAACAAATATAATGTTGCATACATTGTTAATTAAAAATGTGATTTGGATTTCCATTTGAGTTATGATTTGCTAAACGACTCCAATAAAATAATAAACCATAAAGTTATTATTAAACAAAATTCTCTAAACTCCAATGAATAAGTTATCTCAGTTTTGAATTCAAATTCTAAACCAAATTTGAATCCAAACAATGGAAAAGAAATGTAAAATGAAAAAGGAAAAGAAGAAGTGGGCCTCATGACTAGCCGCTTCGGTCCAAGCTAGCCAAATTTACCAAATTTCCCCATCGCGTCACCTCCTAGCTGCTTGCAGCAGTAGCAGCAACCGGTCGCCCAACTCGCGTGCAACAGCCAGCTTCATGCCCAGCAAGGCTGCTCACCCACGCGACCTTCTTCTTTCCCACCCACGCCATTGGACCTTTGGACCCGCGTGTCACCCCTTTTACCCGCTCACATGTCGTCTTCCTCACCCACGCCTCAACCGCCTACGCGATCGGCGCCTGACAGCGGTGGCAGGGCGGGCCAGGGGGTCACGCCTGGGGCATGGCCCTGTCTCCTTGGCGCCACACCCACGCAACCCTTGTGCCACGCCTACGCCACCGCACGTGAGCCATTGGATGCCACTGATCACGCCTCCACCGCTCGATCGCCGTCCGCCATTGGAGCTCGAAGCTCGGCTATAAAGCCATGGCCCTCGGTTGCCCTAGCGCTCTCATGTGCCCCGCCGCCACCTTGTGGCCATCCATAGCACACCCTAGCTAAGAGAGAAGAGGGAGGAGAGGAAGAAGGGGGGGGGGGAAGGAAATACCGGAGCCGCTACCGGGAGGAAGACCGGGAGATCACCAAAGCCAGAGCGGACGACACTGCATGGCACGGCTTCCGGAGCTACACGGCCTCGACTCTTCACTGCACCGCTATCCTCTCGCCCTCAACACCTATGGTGAGCCTTCCGGCCTCTCCTTGCTCGCCGCCGGACCTTACCGTGTCGGCCATGGCGCTCCACATCATGAGCGCGTAGACCAAGGCCATCTCCGGCCACTGGGTACACACGCACGGCACACTCACGTGAACACCGCGACCACCTCTGAGCCCTTGGATGTTGTAGACCCCTCCAAGCCCCACGAACACCAAGGCAGAGTAATCGCTCGTCGCGCTCGCGACGCCGCCGTCATGGCGTGGCCACCACTGGCCAGAGCACCAGACCACCACCCAGAGCACCAGACCAACGTGGCCACCACCGGCCAGAGCACCAGACCACCGGCCAGAGCACCACCACCACCGGCCCGAGCACCAGACCACCGTGGCCAGGTCCGCTAGGAGCGCCTGGCATCTCCTTGTCTCGCCCATCCTATTCGCTAGAGCCACGGGTAACTCACGCTCACGCTGTGACCACACCGCTGGAGCCCCGTAGTGCACCTGTGCGCCTCGCCATCGTCACCATGTCACCGTGGCCGCCGAGAAACCCCTACCGGCCTCATGAGAATCCAAGCCCCACCTTGAGCACTGGACGCCCTCGCCATGCTCCCACGGAACCGCTGAAGCCTTTACCCGCCCAGCCGAGACACCAGGAAGCCTGCACAGGCGACTTCACCGTCGGCGGGCACCGCCGAACCGCCAACCACCGTGGCTAGGGTCCTAGGGAGTCCTAGCCGTTGCCCCGACCCCACCATCGCAGTCGCCAAAGCCTGACGGTGCTTTTCCCCACGCCAATTGGGCGCTAGCACCACTATAGAAGCTCGCCGGTGAGTACATCGTCGGCGAGAGCGTGTCGTGGAAGAAACAGAGGAGGAGGGGCGAGTTGAGCAGCGCAGCCTTGCACCCGATGCACAAGAGCCGAGCCGAGGGAAATAACGGTTGACTTGGTCCACCAGGGACCCTGCCTTAGGTCCATGGACCAGCACCACCTGGTCCACCGTGAGCCACGCCCACGCCCGCGAGCTATGGACGAAGCCCAGTAGAGGCCCACGGCCGTGACGTGGCAACGCCATAGCTTGCCACGTGTCCGGCCCAGCCCGGCCCAGACCGGCGCAACCCGAAGCCCGTTTGAGACCCAGTCCATGTTGACCGTTAACTGGTCAACGTTGACCATTGACCTGGCCCCACATGTTAGTGGCACAGACACTCTGGACCCACACGTCAGATGCTGACATCATGCTGACGTCAGCTGGACCCCACCTGTCAGCTCGGAACCGTGATGCTGATGTCAGCAAGCCACCTGGACCAACCCCAGCATGACACGTGTCAGCCCAGGATTAATTCAGCCTTTGTCATTTTCAGAAATGGATTTAATCTTCGGAAATTCATAACTAATACCTGTGACCTCAGAAAAATATGAAACCAGGACCAAAATTCATCTAAAATCGAGCTCTACGTAATGGACCCATGTTTGAGTGCATTTGGATCTTTTGAATTTTCATTGCTCCTTTGTGCTATTCTATAGACGCCGCTAACGCGACTATAATGCGGTCGTTTGCAGACTCGGAGGAGAACCGGATGGACGAGGATCGTGAGTATCGTGAGGAGTACGGAGACGACTACACTGAAGGTGCCACATCCCACCCAATCTCGTAGCACCGATTACGCATGGCTAAAATAGAAATGCTAGTGCTTACTTTATTGTCATGATCACATTATGGTAGGACTTGCATGGTAGTATGTTTTCTTGATGGCCTTTACCTTGACGCAACCTTATCCCTGCTCACCCTGCTGTTAGGCTAGTCACACGCTTGCTATTACATTTCATCGCTTATTACTTCTACTACGCTTGTACATTGATGCGTGGTAGAAACTGGTGTTATCTGGACCATGGGGAGAGTGTTGCGTGTGTGACTTGGGTGCGTGGAGGGTGAGGGTTGTGTCGACCAAGTTGGGGTATACAACGAGCCTGGGGCAAGTCTTGCCATGGGGTGCTACCTGGGCACCCCTAGAATGGATACCTGTGGTGGGTAAATGGTATATGAGGTGGCCCTAGGTGTGATCCTGTGATGGGAGGAGCCTAGGGTGGAGGTGCTGTGGTGGCACTGTAAATGGAAACCCTGATGAGACATTCTGGCTTGGTCATCGCTAAGGACTTACTAGTACTCAGATTCACTGGGAAGCCTTATGTACCACTCGCCCTATATGGTGCGGGACGGCCGGACTACTTGGTAGAATATTGCCACTACTACTAGGTTGGTAGCAGACAGTGTAAGGAGGTACGGGGCGCGGAGGATTTCCCCCACACCCTTCCGAGACTTCATGGAGACCTTGTGGACCCGGCTCATGACTCATAGTTTCAGCCACCCCAGACTAGATTTGGGGTGTACCAGTGCTGAATGGTAGAGTGGCATTATCCTACGCTAGCAAGCGGCCAGAATCAGCCCAGTTGACGACGGTCAGCGAGGAAGGTGGATCTTGTGATTATGTAAAACCTCTGCAGAGTGCATGGTTGATCGATCGATACTTATGCCGACTCATCAGCTATGGACCTTTCCTGGGTTTCGCTTAAACTAGATAGAGAGATGAGTCCTCTTCTCCCCCTGGGAGTGAGTGTTCAAACGTAGCCAGGGGCTACGGGCCTTGAGACAGTGCCGAGAGGGAGTTGGCCTGTCGACTGAGCGATGGTATGGGTGTGCTATGGTGATGGTGTGGAGATGGTGGTATATCGATCCTAGGATAGAAACCTAGCTTGGGAATGGGAAATGGGGTGGAATGTTTGAGAACGGTGTTAAAACTTGACCAACTATTATTATGTAGTTGATATGCTAATACATAGGAAACCCCAGCCTTATAGGTTCCTTTTGATTATATCCAACTTGCATCCAATTTCCACAAAGCAATGCTCATAGGGTTGGGAGTGGCCAGTACAAATCGTACTGATAAATTTTGGCACACAGGTTCTGCTGAGGAGTATAGCTCTGAGGAGTTTGACGGTTGAGGGGTTCGTGCCTATGCTCGAGTTTGGCGATCTTATCTTCAAGCTGTTCTAAATGAATGCTACTTTTGATTCCGCCAATGCGGCGATGTAATAATTTATGTATTCCGCACTATTTGTACTCTGATATTATCATGGTATGGATGCAATATTCGACTGGAATTTGGGTAATATGATCTACAACGGTCTTATTACACTTCGACTCTGTGGATTTCCCTTCGTGGAAATCAGGGTTGTTTTAGTTGGTATCAGAGCCATACTTGACCATAGGACGAAACCCTTGGAAATGGATGATAGAATAGGATGTGAACAACCCTTCTTTCGGTTATATACCGACCCTACATTTACTTTCTATGCAAGGCTTGTCTATTTATTGACCTGCTAACACCTGATCCTTGAAACATGCAGATGGCAACGAACGATGAATGACCGCCTCTAGGATCGCTACCTCTGGACCACGCCAAGCTTACCTTCGACCTACGTGAGCTCGGGGGTTTTGCACAGACCCTCTACCGAGTTCTCGTCACGTTAGGAGTCCTAGACGAGCTTGTCAAGGTCACCTGTACTGGGAAGTCAACTTAGGGAGGAGGAATCAAAGGACCAGTTGTCACCTCAGTTGAGTTCACAGCTAGCACCACCTTACCGACTGTCCCAGCTTTCACCGAGTTGACTATAGAGGATATAGTTGAGGAGGGACTGCGAGCTGTCTCACACAAGGCACTTCACAGAGTGATGAGGGATCACTACGAGCACCTGAAGATGACAGAGTTCCATCTACTTCCCTAGGCCCTCGACCTCAGCCTTACTCCTAGTGAGCAGAGTTTCGCAGCCGGCAGAGTTGTCTTTGCAGAGGAGGACAGATGCCTTTGTGTCTCAGCTATCCACCTACTAGAGCAGGATAGGTACGTGACCCAGCTTGAGCAGAAGAGACGTCAGGACCGGGCTCTTCTGTGGGAGTGCCTGGAGCGAGACTCGCAGGGAGCACAGGAGCGAGCTAGCCTGCTCGAGGCAGTTGCCAAGCTACAGGACGAGCTCAACTGTCGTGAGGAAGTCCACAGAGCCGAGGTCGCTGACTTACAGGACAACGCAGCCGACCTAGGCAACAAGAACTGCTACCTCGACAGCAAGGTCTTGGAGTTACAGAGGGAGTTGGACGACAAGAAGGCCGAGTTCAACCACAGAGGAGACAGAGAGAGGTCCAAGGGGATTGATGTGCTGAAAATCCAATCTCGGAACAAGACCTTGACCCAGGAGTTAGAGGAGTTTAGGAAGAAGGCCGTTCGCAACCAGGGTAATGGAGATGGGGATCCCGATCTTCCGTCAGGTGATGGTAACTATCGTTGTGGTGGAGAATGACACACCGATCCGGCTTCAGATCGAAAGATCGAACCCTGCAATCTTAGCACCACAGCTCCTCTGGTTATCAACCAAGTCACGGACCAGGTTGACCTCGCCAAGAAGGCTAATCCCTGCCTGCGCAACGAAGAACACAAGCAAGAACAAGAAAGAACGCAACCAAATTGCAGATGAAAGATTAATCTCACGAGTTGGGGTCTCACAAACCGAAGAACGGTGAAACTGTTTCTTGACAGAATAATCTAAGCAAAACCCAAACCCTAATGGAGGGGCGGCGGCTGTTTATGAAGACTCTAGGGTCGTGCAAGACCCCTGGACGCGCCCCTAATGGGCCCAAACTCGATACATGGTCCAACGGACCAAAAGACGGTGTCGTAGCACCCTGGCAGATTCTGGACGCTGACTTGTTTTAATGATTCCCGTTGATTCCGAATAGATTTTGATGTGAAACCACTTGTATTGGCTTCCTTATAAAATTAGCTTTCCATCCATATGTGGATCATCGAAAACGGAGTCCGGATGCGTCCTGGGCGTCCATTTTATTGCAGACTGGTCCTGACGGCCGAGGCAGACTCGAACTCGGATTGGACTGGGCCTCGGCTTAGACGTCCTTGCTGGCCTCCTAAGGTGGTGGCCAAGGAGGAGGACGTCCAAGGCCATCTCTTAGGCGTTCTCCATCTTCTTGGGGCGTGCTCCAACTTGGGCCTGGGTCCCAAGGATATCTAACAAGCTCATGACGACAGTGTAGCTGCCGCCAGAAATAGTGACAGAATATATTGCTGATTTGGAGGCCTTGCCGACATGATATTGAGATGGGACCAGATCTATTTGAAAGCTTATCAAACAAGCTTTCCATCAAGTGCTCATTGACCTCGATCGCACTCCGAAGGATGAGTTATGGCCTTCCCAATGAGGCACTATCGGGCTGCCGACGAACCAAAAGTTCAACTTTGATGAACTTGCATGTTGAGACATATTTGTACCTACATTCAAATAGTGACATGTACATGTGGAACTAAGTGAATTATAACCAAAGCCACTCTGCAAATATAGGAACGAGCGCACCTTATAATCATTGTTCATATCTGAAGGTGTCATGTCCTCATCATCCTCCCCTTCTTGACAACAAACCGTCCTCGGTTTGAGCTTAGCTGGTGGACAAGTTGTCGGTAGTAGCCAACATTGCTCTCCTTCTTGAAATTTAACATGTTTCTTTATAACAAAACTAAGGGAACTTGACATGACAAGATTATAGCAATTGCAATCCTTTGGTTGATCATACTTTTGCACAATATAAGGAGATTTCAGATTTGAACAAATATAGACACGATGCACCATATACTCTCCTTTACAATTATATTTTCCAATAAAATGATATGTATGTCTAGAGAACCATGGTAAATCAGCATATGCATAAAGTTTCTCCTCTAAAGAACTAAGATTACATGGAACATCAAATTCAATGTAACCCAAAGTATTTAAAGAAGACAACAATTTCAGCTCATCAACTTCACTAGCATTATGAATAACAAGTCTATTTTTAGCACAAGTGCTCATTTTCAGCACACATATAGCGTGATCATTCTTCAATGATTGCATGGGTATAACATAAATATCATCATGCAAGTCATCTTTGTCATAAGAAACATCAAGCAAATCATCTTGTGACAAAGGTAAATCAAGCGAATGCTCCACTAAAATTTGCTCTATCATAGCATGATTGGTGGAAAAATTTAGCACATCAAGAGAACTCTCACCTTCTATGAGGTTAGCATCATGGGCATTACCTTTGCTCTCATGTTCAGCAGGGGTAATAGTTGATGGTTCTAAATTTTTACATGAGACTATGAGCTTCTCATTTTCTGTCACGGCATCCTTGCTCTTTTCTACATTGTCCTGCAAAAGGTTAGGCATAGCAGGAGGAATAACAACAGACTCTTCCTCTAAATGGTGCACCTCATCATATGAAGTCAAAACAGGAGGTGGATTAACAAAGGTTTCTCGCATAAGAAGTTTCATATCATTCCAAGTTTGAGGCTTATCAGAAGGATCTAAAGACTCCCACCAAGATAAAGCAGAATGTCGCAAAACACTAACTGCATTTTTTACCTTCCTCCTTGGACACATAAGGCGAGTAGCAAATATGTTATCGATAGCAATTTCCCACTCCATGTACTCATCAGCACCTATACCATCATAAGTCGGTGGATACGAACAACCTGTCATTGTAAACACAAAAACAAGGAACAAACAGTGAAGGTTATCCCTAATAATCCTACTACGCAGGTGGAGTGGTGCTGCCTCTCAAGATCACAGCAAAAGGAAACACCTTATCAAGCTCTTACAAGGTTCTTACCAACACAAAGCAGTGGACGGTACAACCGGTGGCTGGTACGTGATACCTGTGAGGGTGTGACACCAAGATTGCAAGGGTCTTTTTCTGTACCGATCTGAAGTATATGTGGAGCTTGGGAGGCACGCAAAAGAACAAATATGTATATGTGGCACACAAGTCAGTGACAGACAGCAATATTGAATAAATGTCCAGAGCACTTGTCCTAGTTGCTGGCCTATATGTGTTCCTATCACCAGTTGTGATAAACAAGAGAGGAAACAAGGATGAAAGGAAACAAGTATTAAAGGTAGCAACGGATATGAACAAGGCAAAAGGTACCACAAACAATAGAGCTATTGAGTATTCCTTATGTGCTCCTTTTCGATATCTTCTATTCTCTTTTACTATTTTTTTCTTTTATTTTTTTTGTCTAATCTTTTTTTTCTTGCTTTTGCTCTTTTGATATTTTTTCTCAGCAAGGAGCACACAAGAATAAACCACAAAAAATTTGAGCTCAATTGAATAAAAGATGTGGCCTATAGAAAATTAGGACTGTGCTCTAAAAAGCATACCAAAACTTGTGGGCTCAGAAACTCAATTTTCCTAATCGAATTTCGCAAATCTAATTTTTGTGAACCCAGCTATGCTGGGATGAAATAGATCTAAAATTTTCTGGCGTTCTCCGTGGATATAAAATTTGTCCCGTTTCGAGTTCGTATGCAAAAGTTATGATTGTTTTAAGGAAGCTGCTCGAATTAGGGATTTAGTGGACACAAGATGCAAACCGATGGTGATACGGAATAGCGGCGGGTGGAGGGAACAACACAAACTAGAAAAGAACACAATCTAAACCAGCAACAAGACTTTGACCTAGGACACAAACTCAACAACGAAATCTGAAACTGAAATATGCAAAGGCTATGGCGTGGAAGGTTCTAGGATAGGAAATAAAAGTATGGCACTGGACTATAGGACGAATGCGAAACTCTCAAACTAGGGAATAAAAGTGAACCTGACGGTATACCTTAGGTCTGATTACCACTTAATGGAGACGGGGATCCCGATCTTCCGTCAGGTGATGGTAACTATCGTTGTGGCGGAGAATGACACACCGATCCGACTTCAGATCGAAAGATCGAACCCTGCAATCTTAGCACCACAGCTCCTCTGGTTATCAACCAAGTCACGGACCAGGTTGACCTCGCCAAGAAGGCTAATCCCTGCCTACGCAACAAAGAACACAAGCAAGAACAAGAAAGAACGCAACCAAATTGCAGATGAAAGATTAATCTCACGAGTTGGGGTCTCACAAACCGAAGAACGGTGAGACTGTTTCTTGACAGAATAATCTAAGCAAAACCCAAACCCTAATGGAGGGGCAGCGGCTGTTTATGAAGACTCTAGGGTCGTGCAAGACCCCTGGACGCGCCCCTAATGGGCCCAAACTCGATACATGGTCCAACAGACCAAAAGACGGTGTCATAGCACCCTGACAGATTCTGGACGCTGACTTATTTTAATGATTCCCGTTGATTCCGAATAGATTTTGATGTGAAACCACTTGGATTGGCTTCCTTATAAAATTAGCTTTCCATCCATATGTGGATCATCGAAAACGGAGTCCGGATGCGTCCTGGGCGTCCATTTTATTGCAGACTGGTCCTGACGACCGAGGCAGACTCGAACTCGGATTAGACTGGGCCTCTGGCTTGGCTTAGACGTCCTTGCTGGCCTCCTAAGGTGGTGGCCAAGGAGGAGGACGTCCAAGGCCATCTCTTAGGCGTTCTCCATCTTCTTGGGGCGTGCTCCAACTTGGGCCTGGGTCCCAAGGATATCTAACAAGCCCATGACGACAGTGTAGCTCCCGCCAGAAATAGTGACAGAATATATTGCTGATTTGGAGGCCTTTCCGACATGATATTGAGATGGGACCAGATCTATTTGAAAGCTTATCAAACAAGCTTTCCATCAAGTGCTCATTGACCTCGATCGCACTCCGGAAGGATGAGTTATGGCCTTCCCAATGAGGCACTATCGGGCTGCCGACGAACCAAAAGTTCAACTTTGATGAACTTGCATGTTGAGACATATTTGTACCTACATTCAAATAGTGACATGTACATGTGGAACTAAGTGAATTATAACCAAAGCCACTGTGCAAATATAGGAACGAGCGCACCTTATAATCATTGTTCGTATCTGAAGGTGCCATGTCCTCATCACAGGGTCACCTAATCGAGGCACTCAGGTAGACCGAGTACCTACAAGACAAGTGTGAGAGGACTTAGCAGGCTTGGTAGAAGTCTGACAAGAAGCGCCTCAGGGAGATGAAGGGTGTGTGGGATCAGCTACCCAAGGAGATTCGCAGCAAGGCGAAGCCGAGGATAGAGGAGTTTGAGTTAGCACCGACTCGCCTCAACCTAGACGCCTGCCCTACCCTACCTAGAGCCAAGCCTACTGAGGAGCTCACCGAGGCCTTGAAGTACGTGTCCTAACTTCACAAGTCTAACGAGGAGATCGAGATCGAGAACAGTCATATCCTAGCTACGATGTACGAGTTAGAGTAGATGACCCTATATGGTCATGAGTCATGTCAGTGGCTTCCATAAGTGTACCCCATGATGTACCCCTTATGAGATGTATTATGAGACACTATGCATAGTACGATTCTCGCACGTCTTCAAGTGTAGCTACTAGAGATGATGCTATGTAATAAAACCCATGTAATGAATGTTTTGGATCTTATTGCATCTTATGGATCTTATTGCTTCTTTGTGATGAGTGTTGGATAGTATAAATATTTTTCTTAAATCATCAAAATCATGTAATCATATCGAATTATAAGCACTTATGGCACAAGCACTAAAATTCCTATGATCCGTGTTGCAGATGCCGAACCGCCAATCAAATCGCCTAATTAACCGTGGACGTGCGCCCACCCCTAAACCAGCTGAACCAAATGGGGGCCGTGGTGCCAACAACTATGGCCGTGGCTGTGGCCGTGGCCGTGGACGTGGTGGGGTACCCTTCAACCTAGAGAATACCCCACCGCCTACTGAGGAGAACATTCCACCACCACCACCACTGAACCTGGCAGAGGTGATGGCTTAGCAGACCCAGCTTCTTGCAGCCCTTGTTGAAGGAGCAAACCGTCGCTAGGGAGGTCAGCAGAATGACTTCCAAAGGAAGCTAGAAGGATTCCTGAAGCTAAGGCCACCTACCTATGATGGCACCGACCCTGACCCGCTTGTGGCTGATGACAGGCTCAAGGAAATGGAGAAGAAGCTTGACCTCACCACTTTCATCGACGATGAGTGTGTTGGAGCTGCCGCACACCAGCTCATAGGTGCAGCACGCACCTGGTGGGACAGTTTCAGTGATTCCCATGAGGACCCTACCAATATCTCATGGGATGAGTTCGCCGAAGCATTCACTGAGTATCACATTCCCAAGGGTATCATGGAGGCCAAAGCCGAGGAGTTCTGCAACATCAAGATGGGAAAGGACAAGGTGACTGAGTACACTACTCGTTTCACCAACCTTCTGCGCTATGCACCTTCCTATGTTGTGAACTCTGAGAAGGAGAAGCTGTACTATTACCGCAAGGGACTTAACCCACACATCAAGCTGAAGTTTGGCGGTATTGAGAGTAACACACTACGTGCTCTGGTGGATCACTACATCTAGATTGAGAAGGATCATGCTGAAGCTGGAGAGGAGTACAAGGAGAGGAAGCGTAAGCCTGAGGAGTCTTTCCGTGGACATGACCGCAAGAGGTTCCGCAGAGATGCACCATCTAGGGAACGCTCTCACCACAACAGGGATGACAACCCTGGATCGAGTAGGGGAAGTGGAGGCTACACCGCCAAATACTTCTGCCCTGCTCAGGATCGTTACACCAGGGACCGTTATGCTCAGGACCGCAATACTCAGGACCATTTCAACCGTTTCCGCTCAGCGAATGAACGCCCAGCACAGAACCGCTCCGCACCAGGCACTAGAAACTAGAAGGCACCCGCGCCAACCCCTATAGGCAGTGCGCCCTTCACCTGCTTCGCTTGTGGCCAACCGGGTCACAAAGCTGCTGAGTGCCCTTAGAACTTAGCTGCTCAGAAGTCTTAGTTCAAGGGATCTGCTACTCGTGGATGTCTCAACCATCTGGATGCCGAGGAAGCACAGACTGCCCCTGACGTTGTGTACGATATGTTTTTAGTTAATGGCAATACTGCATCAGTTCTATTTGATTCTGGAGCAACTTGTTCATACATATCATCCAAGTTTGCACGAGAGTATGACTTGCCTGTAACCCCATGTGAAAAGCCTATCATCACCAGCTCACCTTTAGGAGACCTAAAATGCACCCACATCTGTAAGGGAGTGAGTCTTACCTTTGAGGGTCTTATCTTTAAAGCCGATCTAACCCTGTTACCTTCCACTAACCTAGAAGTCATCTTAGGCATGGACTGGTTAACCATTCACCGAGGTATCATATCATGTTCACCTAGATACATCCAAGTGACCCACCCATCGGGCCAAGTCATTAGATGTGAACCCCAGTCTGGAAAGTCCACCTCTATCTTATGTGCCCTTAAAGCAAGTTCAGAATCACAAAAAGAGGAAAAGACAGTTCATGATGTACCTGTGGTCAGAGACTATCCCGATGTATTCCCTGAAGAATTACCGGGTATGCCACCAGACCATGATGTAGAGTTCATCATTGATCTTTTGCCAGGAATAGGACCCATTGCCAAGAGGCCCTATCGTATGTCAGTTGATGAACTGGCCGAGCTCAAGAAATAGCTTGATGAGCTCATCTCGAAGGGATATATCAGACCCAGTGCTTCACCCTGGGGATCCCCTATTCTATTTGTTAAGAAGAAGGATGGCTCAATGAGAATGTGCATTGATTACCGGAATTTGAACGCAGTCACCATCAAGAACAAGTACCCCCTGCCAAGGATTGATGATTTGCTTAATCAGCTTAGAGGTGCCAAGTATTTCTCCAAGATTGATCTCAGATCTAGTTATCATTAGATGAAGATTCGAGAGAGTGACATCCCGAAGACAGCCTTCGTGACTAGGTATGGGCAGTTTGAGTTCACTGTGGTATCCTTTGGACTCACGAATGCTCCTGCATACTTCATGAACATGATGAATAAGGTTTTCATGGATGATCTAGATAAGTTTGTGGTAGTATTCATTGATGACATTCTTGTCTATTCACCTACCGCTGAAGAACACGAACATCATCTGAGAACTGTACTTGAGAAACTAGCCCAACATCAGCTCTATGCAAAGTTCAGCAAATGTGAGTTTTGGCTATAGGAAGTTGCCTTCCTAGGCCATGTACTATCAGCTAAAGGAGTTGCTGTTGACCCAGCTAAGATTGAAGCTGTAAAAGAATGGGAACAACCCCATAATGTGATAGAAGTCAGAAGTTTCTTGGGACTGGCTGGATATTATCGTCGATTCATCGAGAATTTTTCCAAGATAGCCCGTCCGATGACCAACCTTCTGAAAAAGACTAAGGAGTTTGAATGGACACCTGAGTGCGAACAAAGCTTCCAGGAATTGAAACAGAAGCTTACCACAACCCCTGTGTTAGCATTGCCTGATATCAGCAAGGATTTCGTGGTCTATTGTGATGCATCCCGCCAAGGACTTGGTTGTGTATTGATGCAGGATGGAAAAGTAATAGCTTATGTTTCCCGACAGTTGAAAGAACATGAGAACCGTTACCCTACTCATGATCTTGAGTTAGCAGCAGTTGTGCATGCCTTGAAGATCTGGAGGCACTACTTGATTGGCAACAAGTGTGATATCTACACCGATCACAAGAGCTTGAAGTACTTTTTCACTCAAGAAGATCTAAATATGAGGCAACGCCGATGGCTAGAGTTGATCAAGGACTACGACCTAGAAATTCACTATCATCCGGGAAAAGCTAATGTAGTCGCAGATGCCCTCAGCCATAAAAGTTACTGTCACACTTTGATCACTGAATCCGTACCACCTGAGCTCAAGGAAGAGATTGATGATTTCCAACTTGAGATATTACTGCATGGCTTGTTAAATGAGCTCCGCATACAGTATGATCTCACAGATCGCATCTGCCAAGCTCAGAAAAATTGTGAAGAGATCGAATATCTTCATGGTCTGATGAAACTAGGCTACAAGACCAACCACCATGAAGATGAACAAGGATCTGTGTACCTTCTGATCCAGCCCTACGAGAGGAAATTCTGTCAGAAGCCCATGATTCTAAGTACTGTATTCACCCTAGAAATTCAAAGATGTATCAAGACATGAAGAAACACTTTTGGTGGAAAGGCATGAAGACAGACATTGCAGGACATGTGGCATGATGTGACACCTATAATAGAGTCAAGGCTGAACATCAAAGGCCTACAGGATTGCTAAAGCCTCTTGACGTTCCCGAGTGGAAATGGGAGAGCATATCCATGGACTTCATAGTTGGATTGCCCCGTTCACAAAAAGGCCACGATTCCATCTGGGTGATTGTTGATCGTTTGACCAAGATTGCTCACTTTGTACCAGTGAAGACCAAGACCAATGCAGAAAAATTAGCAGATCTATATATTGAGCATATTCTCAGACTGCATGGAGCACCCTCTAGTATTGTATCTGATCATGGTCCTCAGTTTGTGTCCCGATTCTGGGAAGCTCTGCACCAGTCCATTGGAACCAAACTTGATTTCAGTACCGCTTACCACCCACAGACAGATGGACAAACAGAACGAGTAAATTAGATCTTAGAAGACATGCTTCACGCAAGTGTATTAAATTATGGCTCAGATTGGGAGAAATGCTTACCCTATGCAGAGTTCTCTTACAACAACAGCTACCAAGCCAGTATCAAGATGTCGCCGTTTGAAGCTCTGTATGGCAGACCTTGTAAGACACCGTTGATGTGGTCCCAACCGGAAGAAAGATCGTTCTTTGATTCCGCTAAGATTCAAGATGCAGAAGAAGGAGTTGCTCAAGTGAAGGAGAATCTGAGAATTGCTCAAAGTTGATACAAGAGCTATGCTGATAAAAGGAGAAGAGAACTTAAGTTCAATGTGGGAGACTTCGTCTATCTCAAGGTATCTCCGCTACGTGGGCTGTCAGATTCCATGTGAAAGGCAAGCTTGCCCCTAGATTTGTTGGCCCATACAAGATTTGCAAGAGAATTGGAAAGCTCGCCTAAAAACTTGAGTTACCTGAGGAATTGACGGGTGTACATCCCGTATTTCATGTATCCTAGCTACGCAAATGTTTGAGAGTGCCCGATGAAGTAATCTCGACTGATACACTTGACATTCAAGATACACTTGAGTATAGAGAACATCCTATCAGAATTCTCGGCAGAGATATCAAAGAAACTCGAAGCAAGACTATTCCTATGTGCAAGATCCAATGGAGTAATCACACCGAGAGAGAAGCAACATGGGGGATGAGATTCTGTTAAGGGGGTAGGACTGTAACAACCCAAAAATCCATACACCAAAAATCACAACTACAAAATTTTTTCTCAAGAATCCCATGTGATGATGAGTGTCATGTATATAAACCCAACCTAAGAGATGCATTAAGTCTAACCCAACCCCAGTCAACATATAAGCATGGCATGTCATTAGATAACTGTGTTTATTAATTTCTAACAAATATAATGTTGCATACATTGTTAATTAAAAATGTGATTTGGATTTCCATTTGAGTTATGATTTGCTAAACGACTCCAATAAAATAATAAACCATAAATTTATTTTTAAACAAAATTCTCTAAACTCCAATGAATAAGTTACCTCAGTTTTGAATTCAAATTCTAAACCAAATTTGAATCCAAACAATGGAAAAGAAATGTAAAACAGAAAAAGGAAAAGAAGAAGTGGGCCTCATGACCACCGGCCTTTCCCAAGCTTAGCCAAGCTAGCCAAACCAGCCCATTTCATCATGGCCGCCTCCCAGCGTGCGCGTAGTAGCAGCCGGCCAGCCCAACTCGCATTCAATAGCCCAGCTCACGGCCCAGCGCGTTGCTCACCCACGCGCCCTTCTTCTTCGCCCGCAGCCGCTGCCCGCTGGACCCCGCATGTTAGCCACACACCCGTCTACAGTGTCGTCTTCCTCACCCATGCCTCAACCACCTACGCGACCGGCGCCCGACAGCGGTGGCAGGGTGGGCCAGGGGGTCACGCCCGGGGCATGGCCCTGTCTCCTTGGCGCCGCACCCATGCAACCCTTGTGCTGCGCCTATGCCACCGCACGCAAGCCATTGGATGCCACTGATCACGCCTCCACCGCTTGATCGCCGTCCGCCATTGGAGCTTGAAGCTCGGCTATAAAGCCACGGCCCTCGGTTGCCCTAGCGCTCTCCTATGCCCCGCTGCCACCTTGTGGCCGTCCACAGCACACCCTAGCCAAGAGAGAAGAGGGAGGAGAGGAAGAAGGGGGGGAAGGAAACACCGGAGCCGCTGCCGGGAGGAAGACCGGGAGATCACCGGAGCCGGAGCGGATGACACTGCACGGCACGGCTTCCGGAGCTACACGGCCTCGACTCTTCACTGCACCACTATCCTCTCGCCCTCAACACCTACGGTGAGCCTTCTGGCCTCTCCCTACCCATCACCGGACCTTACCATGTCGGCCATGGCGCTCCACGTCATGAGCGTGTAGGCCAAGGCCATCTCCGGCCACTGGGTACACACGCACGGCACACTCACGCGCACACCGCGACCACCTCCGAGCCCTTGGACGTTGTAGACCCCTCCAAGCCCCACGGACGCCAAGGCAGAGCACTCGCTCATCACACTCACAACGCCGCCGTCGTGGCGTGGCCACCACCGGCCAGAGCACCAGACCACCGGCCAGAGCACCGGACCACTGTGGCCACCACCGGCCAGAGCACTAGACCACGGGCTAGAGCACCAACACCACCGGCCCGAGCACTAGACCACCATGGCTAGGTCCGCTGGGAGCGCCTGGCGTCTCCTTGTCTCGCCCATCCTGTTCGCTGGAGCCACGGGTAACTCACGCTCACGCCGTGACCACCCCGTTGGAGCCCCATAGTGCACCATTACGCCTCGCCGTCGTCACCATGTCGCCGTGGCCGCCAGGAAACCCCTACCGGCCTCATAAGAATCCGAGCCCCGCCTTGAGCACTAGATGCCCTCGCCATGCTCCCACGGAACCGCTGAAGCCTTTACCCGCCCAGCCAAGACACCAGGAAGCCTGCACAGGTGACTTCACCGTCGGCGGGCACCGCCAAACCGCCAACCACTGTGGCCAGGGTCCTAGGGAGTTCTAGCCGTCGCCCTAATCCCACCATCGCAGTCACCGAAGCCTGACGGTGGTTTTCCCCACGCCAATTGGGCGCTAGCACCGCTGAGAAGCTCGCCGATGAGTACTTCGCCGGCGGGAGCGCGCCGTGGAAGAAACAGAGGAGGAGGGGCGAGTTGAGCAGCGTAGCCTTGCACCCGGTGCACAAGAGCCAAGCCGAGGGAAATAACGGTGGACTTGGTCCACCAGGGACCCTGCCTTAGGTCCATGGACCAGCACCACCTGGTCCACCGTGAGCCACGCCCACACCCGTGAGCTGTGGACGAAGCCCAGTAGAGGCCCACGGCAGTGACGTGGCAACGCCACAGCTTGCCACGTGTCCGGCCCGCCCGCCCCGACCGACCCAACCCGAAGCCCACCGGAGCCCGTTTGAGACCCAGTCCGTGTTGACCGTTAACTGGTCAACATTGACCGTTGACCTAGCCCCACATGTCAATGGCACAGACACTCTGGACCCACACGTCAGATGGTGACATCATGCTGACATCATGCTGACGTCAGTTGGACCCCACCTGTCAGCTCAGAACCGTGATGCTGACGTCAGCAAGCCACCTGGACCAACCCCAACATGACACGCGTCAGCCCAGGATTAATTCAACCTTTGTCATTTTCAGAAATGGATTTAATCTTCGGAAATTCATAACTAATACCCGTGACCTCAGAAAAATACGAAACTAGGACCAAAATTCATCTAAAATCGAGCTCTACGCAATGGACCCATGTTTGAGTGCATTTGGCTCTTTTGAATTTTCAATGCTCCTTTGTGCTATTCTATAGACGTCGCTAACGCAACTATAATGCGGTTGTTTGCAGACTGAGAGGAGAACCGGACGGACGAGGATCGTGAGTACCGTGAGGAGTACAGAGACGACTACACTGAAGGTGCCACATCCCACCCAATCTCGTAGCACCTATTACGCATGGCTAAAATAGAAATGCTAGTGCTTACTTTATTATCATGATCACATTATGGTAGGACTTGCATGGTAGTATGTTTTCTTGATGGCCTTTACCTTGACGCAACCTTACCCCTGCTCACCCTGCTGTTAGGGTAGTCACACGCTTGCTATTACATTTCATCGCTTATTACTTCCACTACGCTTGCACTACATTGATGCGTGGTAGAAACTGGTGTTATCTGGACCATGGGGAGAGTGTTGCATGTGTGACTTGGGTGCATGGAGGGTGAGGGTTGTGTCGACCAAGTTGGGGTATACGACGAGCCTAGGGCAAGTCTTGTCGTGGGGTGCTACCTGGGCACCCCTGGAATGGATACCTGTGGTGGGTAAATGGTATATGAGGTGGCCCTAGGTGTGATCCTGTGATGGGAGGAGCCATGGGTGGAGGTGCTGTGGTGGCACGGTAAATGGAAACCCTGATGGAGACATTCTAGCTTGGTCATCCCTAAGGACTTACTAGTACTCAGATTCACTGGGAAGCCTTACGTACCACTCGCCCTATATGGTGCGGGATGGCCGGACTACTTAGTAGGATATTGCCACTACTGCTAGGTTGGTAGCGGATAGTGTAAGGAGGTACGGGGCTTGGAGGATTTCCCCCACACCCTTCCGAGACTTCATGGAGACCTTGTGGACCCGGCTCATGACTCACAGTTTCAGCCACCCTAGACTAGACTTGGGGTGTACCAGGGCTGAATGGTAGAGTGGCATTATCCTAGGCTAGCAAGCGGCCAGAATCAGCCCAGTTGACGACGGTCAGCGAGGAAGGCGGATCTTATGGTTATGTAAAACCTCTGCAGAGTGCATGGTTGATCGATCGATACTTATGCCGACTCGTCGGCTATGGACCTTTCCTGGGTTTCGCTTAAACTAGATAGAGAGATGAGTCCTTCTCTTCTCCCCCTGGGAGTGAGTGTTCGGACGTAGCTAGGGGCTACGGGCCTTGAGACAGTGCCGAGAGGGAGTTGGCCTGTCGACTGAGCGATGGTATGGGTGTGGTATGGTGATGGTGTGGAGATGGTGGTATATCGATCCCAGGATCGAAACCTGGCTCAGGAATGGGAAATGGGGTGGAATGTTTGAGAACGGTGTTAAAACTTGACCAACTATTATTATGTACTTGATATGCTAATACATAGGAAACCCTAGCCTTATAGGTTCCTTTTGATTATATCCAACTTGCATCCAATTTCCACAAAGCAATGCTCATAGGGTTGGGAGTGGCTAGTACAAATCGTACTGATAAATTTTGGCACACAGGTTCTGCTGAGGAGTATAGCTCCAAGGAGTTTGACGGTTGAGGAGTTTGGTGATCTTATCTTCAAGCTGTTCTGAATGAATGCTACTTTTGATTCCGCCAATGCGGCGATGTAATAATTTATGTATTCCGCACTATTTGTACTCTGATATTATCGTGGTATGGATGTGATATTCGACTGGAATTTGGGTAATATGATCTACAACGGTCTTATTACACTTCGACTCTGTGGATTTCCCTTCGTGGAAATCGGGGTTGTTTCACATAGCCTCTTTGACTGATTCGTCTTGGCCATAGCTGCTCGCTGCTGACGTAGCCTTGCTGACATTTTCATCTTAGCCATAGCTACTCTGCCATCACCTCCACCTCCTCGAGCCACCAGCATCACCTATCGACCCTAGGTATCCCAGCATTTAGCCTCGCCGTAGTCGTCGTTACTAGAGTGCCGCCGCGCTCATGGCTCATAGTGGCCCGGCCGTTCCATCACACCACATGCCTCCATCTTCTCTGGTCCACCACCACACTAAGTCTAGATGCTTAGGCCAGACCTAGAAATGACACCACCACTTGACTGCGCTAGAATGAGTCGCCGCTCCACGCGCGGCCGCCATGGCCATCGTGGCACTGAGCTCGCCGCCGCTGAGTTGGTTCACCGTCTCTCTCCTTTCTATCATGCCTTAGGTCGAGTAACACTAGACCTAACTAGTGGCATGACAGAGACCCGACTTTCATCGCCATCTAGCTAGAACAATGAGAGCACCACTGTGCTCCGTGCGCCACCGCATGGCCATGCACGTGGCCAATCTCACCGATGCCACCTTTGAGCCCTCACCTGCACCATGTAGCTTCGCTAGGTCACCAGGATGGGTAGCCATCCTCGCCTGAGTGTGCCATAGCCAAAGATGGCCGGCGTACCACTGCCCGACCTCCACCGTCCGCCATGGCGCGCGTCGAGCTTGCTGTGCCGAGCCACCGAGCTAACTAAGCCAACAAGTCGATGCGCGGGGGTGAGAAGAGTGCAACGGTGAAGACGCTACCGCCAAAGACCTCGTTGTTAGTGAGTTCTCACCAATCAGTGCTGTCCCTGTCTTGGTCTTGCTGACAGGTGGGTCCCGTTGACCGCGGGCCCAAGCTATCAGTCGGATTTTGAATTTGATTTTCTAGATTTATTTCACAGATTTGAATGCTTGTTTCAAAAATTCATATCTTGAGCTAGAAGTGTTGAAATGGGGTGAACCAAATTTTTTTGGTTTCATCTTGAAGCGTACTATTTGTTGAAAATATGAAATATATTATTTATGGTATTTTTCTAGGAGAATTAAATTGAGCAAGATAAGTGCTTTTAAAGTAGTTTATATCTTGTAAATTGCATAACTTGAGCTAGGAAGGTGATAAAATTGTGATTCCAATTTTTCTGGTCTTGTGTTGACATGCTATAGCTAGGCAAAATATTAAATCTACAGTAAGCAAACTTAAAATATGGTCTTCTTATTTAATCCTATTTAATTGCTAGTTTCTAGTGAAATTAATTGAGGTAAAAATGCATAACATATGATCATGCAATTTTTTACACAGTATTATTATGCTTGGAGGAATGTAAGAAAAATATTAAATCTATTGTTTGGCACTTTCACTCTGCCAAACTATTTTTGCTAAAATAAGCCTATGTAACTTGTTATTTTTGTAGAGGTAGTTATACTTATCCAAATGGCATGAAATTTGTACAATAGATTATTAAGGTCATTTGTAGGCTACTGAAATATTTATCCTTTAAATCACCTTATTATCTAAGGAAATTAATAAATGGATATAAATAATTTTGTTATGTTTAACCATGATGTTTTCTATGGTGCTTGTAATGCATATGATCTGTTGATGTTATTAGTTAGGCTTAAAAGCAATTGGTTGTATGCAACTAGTTAATTATTGCTTTATAATTCAACTAGGTGGCTGCATGTATAGTTTTAGTTGTGATGATAATTTCATGATGATAATGGTCTTTTCTGTAAAACTTGTTAATAAAAAAGTTGTATACAACTTACTTATCTACCTTATGTTAAATTTTCATCATCATAGGCCCTATGGTTTAAGAATTATGGTTGTTAGAAGTCAGTTGTCAGAAATGCTTGCTCTCTAGATAGATCTGAACTATTGATTTGTTTGACCTATATAACTGCTGAATAACATTAAGATGATTAAAAGAAAGTTGTAGGCAATTTTATAAGCTTTCCAAAATGTCCACAACCATATTATTTTGATGTGTATAACTCCAGTTATGATCAAAATAAGTGGCTGCTATTTTGCAGTCCAGAAAATAATTTACATAAGTGTTTGCTTAAGTTACTAGAGAGGAGATAAGCACCTACTCAGTAAAATAAGATGCAACTTGTTATTACTTTAATGCAAAGCTATTGAAAACACTTGGGAGGATGCACTGTGGCATTATGGACATGGTGATGGTTCGCCAGCTGTCCTGCGCGTCATGGTCTCAGTTGTGGTCTTCAACATCATCTTCTTGTCTCCCAGGGTGTTGTACGGGAGTTTGTGGCCACCCCGGGTCGCCGATGACCATCTTGTCTTGAGGAGCTAAGGATCATGACCCCAGTTGTCGAGGTTGGGGCTCACTGCTAGTAAGGATGGCTTCGATGTCATGGCCTTCATCGAGGATCCCATCTCGTAGTGGGTTGGACTGTATATCCATATCACCGGGCCGTGTCTAGTCGGTGGTCTCCGTACCCATTATCACCGCTTTGAGGCAGTGTTGTCTTGTTTGTGTGGCATAGCATAGGGTTGGTGTCTGACCGGGCTGAGGTGACTGCTGTCCCCTCGGTCCTTACGGGGTCCGTGTGGCATGCTCGCTTTTGTTAGAGCAGGAGCACTTGTCTGGACGCGACCCCTCCCCATCCCTTCTAATGGTAGTAATGGGGAGAGGTCGTGTGCTTTACGAACGTCACATGGCTAGGGCTAGAGATAGGATCGCGGCTGGCCCCAGCCTTAGTTCCTGACCTATGATGCTCATCTCTTTCTAGGCCTCAGTCGCTTGGGCCTCTCCTTGCTGATGTGTTGCGGGCCTCGCAGCCTCCTTCCTAATCGGTGCCTTGAGATACCCTAGAGTTATAACCCCCGATAGTAGCCCCTGAGCATTTTTGTGATCGCAAAGCGATTGCAAAAGCACTAGTACACATGCATGCTATGATGCGGGCTCATTCTCGTGGCCTACTTGAGCTTTGTCGCTCGACCCCCTATGGGTTGCTATGACCGGTATGGTAGGGGGGCACTGGGTTTTGTTTCGTCAGGACATCCTGACGATGTGGCATGTGACTATAGGGCTTTGTCACATCAGAGAGCAGTGCGTCGAGGTTCATGATCTAGGCAGGGTTGAGTGGTCTTGTTGATGTTGCTCTAGTCTGGCCTTCGGGGAAGTCTCGATTTTCTCGCCCTTACGCGGGCATCCACCGTTGCCCATGACCTTTCGTGGTCCGCCAAGTGGTGAGGGGGTCTTGGGTCGCTCAATGCACTCCTAGGTCTATAAGTTAGGGCCTCTTTCCTGGTCAAACTACCCCTAGCACCGAGTTTCCTCTAACCTCTTTGAGGAGCTTAGCTTTTAAAGGGGAAGATAAGAAAGGTTTCCAAAGAGGACCTCGTGGTTCTTAGACATGCGTCCCGCTGGGGATCGCGGGTGGCAACCCGAGGCCATGGTTGTCCATCCCAACAGTCGATGCTGGAAAGGATCTCGTGAGTCAGGGGGCATGGGTTAGTATGGCCACTATAACACCCTAGTGTTAAGCTTTGCATTTGGCACTTGCATTTCATGAGCACAAGCATCATCCAAGCATTCATGAACATGAGCATATGAAATTTCATCTCATTCTTATACCTTATCACATGAAATGTTGATTTTATATATATGCTTATGCTTGTAATCATATGTGACCAATGTCTGAGATGGTTGTGAGGTCATGAAAACACCTTAGACACATCTAGGATGGTAATTGGAACAATGTTTATGTTCATGACATAGACCAAATTTGCTTCTAAGTGTTGGTTTCATTTGAAATGTCATTTTCATGGTACTAGTTTGACCAAAGTTGAATAGTATATTAGATTGTTTAAATAGCTGTGTGACCTAAATAAAAGTTGTAGTTCACATCATGGGTAACAAACTTTATTTAAGGGTCATGAGCTAATTCAGTGTCTAACATGGTCAAACAGGGCTCACAAGTATCAACAAAATGTTGTTTGGTGACTTAAGAATTTTTCTAAGTGTTGAAGCTGTTTTCAGTTTCAAAGTACCTTACTTTGGAACAATGTAGTTTGAAAACTAGTGGGAATTAGATGATGATTCCTAAAGCAAAGTTGGAGATCTCACATAGCTCTACAACTTTCACTAATACCAATTTTGCTAACTCAAACTAGATTAGGAGATATAGAGGAACGAAGTAGCGCTGTCAGTCAACTGAATCGACACATCCTATTTGAATCGGCTGGCCGTCGTGGCGGACCGCGCTAGGCCACGCACGCCACGCGTGGCGGTAGCACGCCGGCGTCAGCCCAGCTGGTTAGGCCAGTAGGGGGAGAATAGGGAGGCAAAGCCACCACGCTCACTCACTCTTGTTCTCTCGCCCTCTCTCTACCTCTCCTTCACCCGCCTGAGCAAGCCGAGCACCGTGCCGTCGCCGCCGCACCTCCGTTGAGATCCCATGCCACCGCCACTGCACCATTGTGCGATTGCTCGTGCACACTGCTCGGCCATCACCTCCTCCACCTCGTCGACATGCCATTGCCTTAGTTTGAGCCAAGGTAAAGGCCTATGGGCCATTGTCGTCGTCGCCATGACCACGGAGCACAACCGAGCTTTGTGCTACCGTGGCTAGCCCTATCCACCACTCCTTCAATCTCTCTCTCTCTTGATTCATCTTCATCATAGGTCCTAGAAGCTATAACTTTAGCTCGTTGAGCCGCTACCGTAGCGCTGGTGCCTGAACGCGAGCCGCACCACCATGAGCCGAGAGCATCGCCGCCATGCACGTCACCATGGTCGCGCCTGTCTGGTCGTCGTTCTCTCTCGCAGTTCGACGTTAGGGTTTAGCCTTAGGACGACGAAGCTCGCAAGGAATATGGATGCACGCTTGTGTCACCTTTCCCGCCGGAACATCACCATGCCACCATCGTGCTCGCACTGTCGTGCCGCCATGCACGCGGCCATGCTTCACCGCCGCTTCACCGTCACCCTAACCTAACCCTAGAGCTCCGCTAGGACCTGCTGATGTTGTAGTCGTGCTCGACTGGACATGCCATTGTCGGACACAATGAGTCCACCACCGTGCACCGCCACCGAGCCACCATTCCCGCTGGCGAGCTAGCTCCGGTGATCCTCCGAGCAAACCAAGGGTACCTGTAGGTGCGGAATAGGATGGGGGACACGTTGGTGCCGACCTCACCTCCGGTGACCTCGCCGTCGGCGAGCTTTTCATCGGTCAAGTCGGTGCTCTGCTCTGTCTCTCTATCACATGGGGCCAAGTTGACCGTGGGGCCCAGTCGTCAGTCGCGGCGGGGTGTATACACAGGGTGCACCTAGCTGTAGCGCCCGATTTGATATTTGATTTTTCTGTATTAATTTTTTCACATATTTGAATGCAAACTTTAAAAATTCATATCTTGAGCTAGGAATATCCAAATGGGTTGAACCAAATTTTGTTAGATTCATCTTGAAGTGTACAATTTGATAAAAATATGAAATCTACTATTTTGGGTATTTTTTGGAGAATTAAATTGATCAAGATAAGTGCTTTTAAAATAGTTTCTATCTTGTAAATTGCATAACTTGAGGTAGGAAGGTGACAAAATTGTGATTCCAATTTTGAGTCTTGTGTTGACATACTCTAACTAGGAAAATACTAAACCTATAGTAGGAATATTTGAAATATGGTCCTCATATTTAATCCTAATTAATTGCTAGTTTCTAGTGAAATTAATTGGGATAAAAATACATAACATATGATCATAAAAATTTTTACAAACTATTCTCATACTAGGAGGAAAGTAAGAAAAGTATTAAATCTATTGCTTGACACTTTTCACTATACTAAACTATTATTGCTAAAATAAGCATTTGTAACTTGTCATTTTTGTAGAGGTAGCTATACTTGTTCAAATGGCATGAAATGTTTATAGTAGACTACTAGGGTCCTGTGTAGACTACTATAATTTTCTCAAAATTTATTGAGCAATGCAAATATTTATCCTTTAAATCACCTTATTATCTAAGAAAATTAATAAATGAATATTAATAAATTAGTTATGTTTAACCATGATGTTTTCTATGGTGCTTGTGATGCATATGATCTATTTATGTTATTAGTTAGGCTTAGAAGTAATTGGTTGTATGCAACTAGTTAATTATTGCTTTATAATTCAACTAGATGACTACATGTGTAGTTTCTGTTGTGGTAATAATTTCATGATGATAATGCCATTTTCTGTAAAACTTGTTAATAACAAAGTTGTATATAACTTACTTATATACCTTGTGTTAAATTTTCATAATCATAGGCCATATGGTCTAATAATTATGGCTCTTAGAAATTTGCTATCAGAAATGCTTACTCTCGGGTTAGATCTGAATGATCGAATTGTTTGACCTAGATAACTGCTGAATCATATTAAGATGATTAAAATAAAGTTGTAGGAAATTTCATAAGATTTCTCAGTAAAATAAGATGCAACTTGTTATCACCATAATACAATGTTGTTGAAAACACTTATGAGGATGTATTCCATCACACCATATTATATCATACATGTCATTATATATGCATCCATGATATCTTATTTCATGCTCATGCATATAGGATTTACCGAGGGGATAACTCTTTTGGAGTTCAACGAAGAAGAAGAGGAGGAATAGCAGGAGGCACCTTAGACTGTAGCACCAAGAGGAGAGGATCAAACTCTTAAGGACCTCCTTGAGTGCCTGGATCACAGGCCAACCTCTTTCCTCAAAGGCAAGCCTCGGAGCATTCTAAGCCTCTCATGCTTTACAAAATATCACTTGAGTCCTTTATATTTAATGCATTAGGTTATAATAGTTGATTGGAAACACTTGATGCATAGAACTACCTTGTCTAGATACATATACCTTTAACCCTGTGTAGGTCCAGGATTGAATATATGCTTAGCCATGCTTAGACCGGTAGAAGTCGGGTGATTTTCTGTCACCTGCGAGATATAGGTGGATACCGAAGCACGGTTGACTATATTTGCTATCGTGGAAAAGTACCATGGGGTAATGTAAATGGAGGTCGGGCGGAGTCTATGTGTAGGTTGACTCATGTGATTCCGTCTATGCCAATTAAGGACCGTACCGTTGTTGGCGCTTTTGTTGAGACTGAACACATGCCTCTCACTTAGCTAGCCGAATAACTCATTCTGACCATGAAGCCAAGTAGCTCAACTCAGGCCGGGCCCCATTCTATGAGAGTGCGCACTCTGGATGGTAGTAAAGATGTGCGGGGAGCCAGACATGAGCCCAAGGGCAGACCGGGCCTGAACATCCTGGCAGCTGGTTGTCCCTGATTATGTGGCGCTAGGCGAACCAGTTAAATGTGGACCTAAGTTGTACCAAAGGTAACCTAAGGTGACCATTGATTTGGTCTGTCTGGGTTTATGTTAGGAATAAATTTCCAGCTGGTTGAAATCGATTCGAATCGCCATCTCTCCCGGACAGTGAGAAACTTGGCTAGTCCCAACATCGTAGTAACTATGTTATGAAATGATGGTTATGATGATCATGGAATTACTACACTAGCTATGGTTACTATTGTATGCTACTAATTGATATAGCACATGTTTGGCATAGGTTAGTTGCTAATCTAGAGATGAATAGCTATAATTAACTTGATGACCAAATTATAACTGTATACTTGAATTGGTAAGCTTTTTATGCAAAATGTTGTCAAGCTAGCTCCACTTATACAACCTTGCATAATCCTTGGAGTCACTTTATTTTTGGTTTATGACGGGTAAGTCTAGCTGAGCACCTTCTCGTACTCAGGGTTTTATTCCCATTGTTGCCGATGGTACAATTTATCATGGCTATTGCAAGAACTACTTCTGTCTCGCTGTGGACGAGGAGTGAGCCCTAGGCAGGCATCTCTCATTAATACTTCTCATATGCTTTTGTGGATGTGATCATGAGCTGGCACTATATTTGAACTATGATGGCAGATGTTAGTTTCAAGCTTTAATTTGCTTCCACTACTATTTTACTGAACTTGGTTTGTAATAACCTAAATTCGTACTCTAATGAATGAACTATAATTGTGAACTTTATGTAACATGTGATATGTATGTTGAATCATGTATGATCTTGGTTGTATGTTGATGGTTAATTGAGACCCTTCGTAGTACTCGACGGACTACCGGGTTTATATGCCATTGTACTTGTGCTCTTATAAATTGGTCGATTCTACCATAGATTTTGTGTTGTAAGTCCTTTGAACGGGACTTCTCCTCATGAAGTTCATTGATCGAGTACCTTAGTTTGCTCTGAAGACAAGGATTCTTGTGATGATGCATCTAATGGTGATGTCGCCTTCTTCTGTCAAACCCTTCTTGGTTTAGAATTTTGATTTTGGTTTGATAGGTTTAGAACTTTCACTTGTCAAAGTTTGGGGAATCCATGAACTCCTCCACACTTTGCTTGAAGTGTGTCCTACTGATAAAGAGAAGGTAGAGATCAAGTGCATGGGCTCTGTTTGTGGGAAAACACCAAAGAACCATAACTTTACTTATTCTTCTCTAACCTTAGGCACATCAAACAAGATGAAGTTGATGTTATGTACTTTGTTCATTTATATTATGGTTGATAAGATCAGAAGATTGAGCATGAATGTAGCATTTTAATATATTTAGCAGAAAGGGTTGAATTGCTAACCCATGGAAGGATTGTCCGTCTCTACATAATGTATCAAGCTTTACATAATTATGACTATCATCTTCTAGAAATAAGATGTGCACTTTTTAGCTTATTTGGTTAAGACTATGAGATCAAGAAAGTGGTGCTAGGAACAAGCTTAAAGAACTAAATATGTTGAGTTAATCAAGTTGGATCAAGTAAGTTGTAACTCAAACATGTTTATTTCTTGTTAATGTGCCTATCAGAATCAAGGAAAAACTTTTTTAAATAATGACCATTTACCTTTGGATATTACCTTTGTCATTGGAGCATGATAACACCATATGACGAAGGGTAGATGACTCATGATGGCCCTTCTCTTTTTGCTTGAAGTTTTGTTTATTCGGCCAGCCTCACAGTTTAAACTGTTCATGAGCCTCTTGTTTCCTATATTGCATCCTTTCTTTCTCATCCTTTTATCATGTCATCTTTTTGCTCTTCGATCTTGACATCTTGGTCCTTGTTGCCGACACGCGAGTCGGTCCTTTTAAAGATAATGAAAGCAGGCATATTCTATCTAATACGAGGTGGGTTGCATCCTGCTTCTCATCAGCATCCTAGCTTGAGTCTTAGGAAGATTCAATGCTATGTTATCATTTATGTTGCTCATAGCTTGTCGATTTATTGTCAACTTCCTCAGCTTGATTCGTCTCCGATATGAATTCATCCCTTGACTTACCCAGATTTGATTTGAGAGTTTCCTGCAGGGGTTAGTCCAACAAAATAACCAGTGTCTACACAAGCAATTTTTAGTTCAATAACCAAACTAGACTCCATGTCTAATTTGACTAAGGGAGTCTATTTAACCTAAGCACCATGCTTAATTTAAACGCCTATGGAAGTATGTGCAATACTTGCAAACCAAAACTTACTATGGCAGGTAAAGGTAGCATGAAAGCATTATAGAGATTTATTCAATTAGAGATGAAAGAGCATGATTGTTATTGAGCATGACTTAAAGGTGGAGACAACTAAGATGAATTAGCGACCTGGCATAGGATTTTTTAGAAAAATCCATCCCCAAGCTTGAATTTTGTAGCAAAATCAAGTTTGGATGATAGAACTCTTATGTGTGAATGTGATTCAATGTTGCATGATAATTGGTTGGACATACCTTGTGTCATCATCCTTCATTCTTTTTGCTTCAAACATAGAATGGTTAGTGACAAAAATACCCAAAGGAATATTTTCACAATTATATTTCTATGTTCATTGCACAAAGGCATCACAGCAAAAGGTGAAAGCTCATGTTATCTTCCAAGAGTGCTTGTTTTAGGACATAAACTCATCCTTGGGAAACCTTCGAATTGTGTATAACTGGTGAAGTGGTTTCCCCTCCAACACCAACCTTTGGGTGCCTATCTCAAGATTCATGCCAACGAGATTTGCAATATTTATGATAAACATATGCATCTACAACCACCCTTTCATTTTTTTGTGAACAAGAAGCACGAGGGGGTTAAAGATCTCATGAGTGGCAATGTTAGAGAGACCAATTGATTCAAGAGATTTCTCATAGGAGCTTGGATTTGATGAGATGTTAATAAAATAGCTTCCATGCTTGTTGATATCATCTTCCCTTTCAAGCTCCAAGGTTGATTCTTCATGGATGTCCAAATTTTCCCTTGGATCGGTGATTCTTGGGTTGATCTTGTCTAAGGCCTCCTCTAAACATGGATGAGTCAAGTTTATTAAGGAGATTGACTTAAGCTCACCCTTTGGATCTAAATATAGTTTGGGTTCTACCCTTAAGGCTTTGTCTTTGTCCATCCATTAAATGGCATATGAATTCTTAATATTCTCCAGTCATTGTCGTTGCTCTTCTTGGTCTTCCATGTGGTCTTCATGACTCCTTTGCTTTGGGTGTTTTTGTGGATTTCTAGGATCATTATGAGACTTAAGAGCATAAGAGAAATCATCAAAGTTAAGGATGGGTTTAGAGATGGGTTCAGTTGGGACATCTAATGTGGGCATAGAAGGGGAGAGAGGATAGGAATGGCTTCTAAATGGCTTGGCTCTCCTTCTATAGCATCACTAGACATGCCACCCTTAAATTTTTCTAGATATCCCCTAAAGGGATTTGATTTAAGACGCTTTCTAAGAGATTCCTTCTTGAGAGGATTTGAATTATATTCGCTCAAAGGTCTCTTATGAAGCTATAAGTTTAAGCTTTTTCCAAAATCAGCAACAAAAAGATTATCCTTAATTTCAATAGGAATTTCCAAAGGTGGAATTTCTTCTTTCCTTGAAGGATTTTGGGGTATTCATAGTTCGGGATTGATAGCTAAATCTTAGGATTGGAGTGATTGTGGTTTGGCTATCAAAACTTCCTCTTCTTGTTCGGGAGATGATTCCTTCTCTTCCTCGGGGAGTTCATCATGAATGCTAGTGTAGGGAATCTTTCCAATAATTCTATCAAGCATAGATCTTGCTTCACTAACAAACAAATGAAGGAAAGCTCCTCTAGAGGCTTGATCAAGGGATTGCGCAGAATCCTTGCTAAGACCCATATAAAAATGTTGAAGGAGCATCGGGTCTGAAATAGCAAGGTCTGGGCCAGTGGCGATAAGACTATTAATACGCTCCCATGATGTGCCAAGAGATTCTTCTTCTAGTTGTCTAAAATTTAGAACCTCTTTCCCAAGGCTAACCACTCTAGAGATGGGAAAGAAAAAACAAAATTTAGAGCATAACATTTCCCAATCTCCTACTTCGCATCAAAGAGAACGGAAACAACTTCCATCTTAAGGTTTCATCAGACATGCTAGCGATACGCAAGCATGCACAGGTCTATGAAAACTCCCATAGGTGTGAGTATGGGTTTTTATTGCCTTCTCCCGAGAAGGATTGTTCCCGAATTAGTTTTATTAAACACGGGCGCAGCTCATAGCCAGGTGTTAGGATAGGCTCTGAAGATTTTGGTGGCTTTAGCCTTGCGCTCATGGGTTTAGCATATTGATATATAGGTGTTATCCATGCTAAAAGAAAAAAAAGTAAATCAAAAGATAAAAAGCTAAGCTAGGTTTGTAGTTAATTCAGCAACTATTTCAGAAAGCTTGTTGGTATTTATTAACGCACATAGATAAATCCACAAGCGCACAGATACCGCTGCAACCTTCACCTAGAAGTATTCCAAGTATCATATCCATAGGGAAATGTGTGAGACAAACTACAGTCTAACTTAACTAGGGGTAGAAACAAGGTTAGGATAAACTGGAGCATAGAGAAGATAACTAAGGTTCTCTTGTTCTGACTTCTGTAAGCTATGTCTTCTACTATTCAACTGGGGACATTACTAGGGAAAGACAGCAGTAGAGGATGCTTTCCTTTGTAACCAGGTCCTACTTGGCCTACAGATGGGGGTGTACTACAAAAGATTCAACGAGGCTATAAGAGTCACCCTCATGAGCTACCACCGATCAAAAATGCAGGGTGCATCCACGATTAACCCAAGTCTAAGCACCAAGCTTACACTTATTATTAATACTTTACTCCCTCTAGAACAGGAATAAAGCACTCAAAAGAGTCACAATCCTGATGAATAATATAAACAAGATGCTTACTTGAATCAGAAGTTGGTTACCAGAGAAATCTTAGAGACAAGCTCAGATAGAACTTGGATCTACCAAGGTACAAGCTGTAGAGACAGAGCACCAACAAGCCGGCACCTCCTCCAAACTCTCCCTCACTCTCTATCTCACTATTTCTATTTATAAGACTAGCTCCTATGGAGGACTAATCTTCTCTTGATAGCTGGCTCTGATCTTGATGAGGAGGATATGAATTAGGGTTTTAGCATGGCTTTGCTAGAGGGGGTACAGGGCTATATATAGGGGGTAACGTCAATTCTGGACTCTTGGATCAAAGCGACTTAAAAGAATGACGTAGATGCAATCTAGGAAGCGGTGGAGAACCAACATTCAAAGCAAAGACTAAATGGTGGGGCCGGCTGGCCCCACATGTCATCCCCTCGTGGTCTTCTTCAGTGGGTTGCCTTCTGGTGCCTTCTAGAGTATTCCCATGTAGGTACCATTGCGAATAAACATGATTTGCTTTGATGAATAGGTCCTCCTTGACGGTTTTCTAGATAAACCCTGCTAAAAACAAAGATTCACCAAGACTTGTGGAAGTTATTAGTTTAAACCCCTATACCTATGTTTGGTGATGGAATTAAGTATATATGCTGGATATGTTGACTATTTATAATTGATGTTAGTGACCGTCAACAAACGCCTTCAGGCAAATTGGTCTCTCGCGCTAGCTCGTCCCTACCCACCACTAGGCCTAGCCTCTCCTATACTGTGGTAGGTGTGCACAAACCCGATGGAGGGTATGGGAAAGAGCTCATGCGCAAAATAGCTAAGGAGCCAATGTGCAAGCCAACTCTATCAGGAAAAGAGTTGGCGGAATCCTCGGGTGTGCCCCTTAGGATCAAAAGGTTTAGAAAGCTTCCGCTGATCAAAAGACTCGCAGGGCAATATGAGAGTAGTGACGAGGAGGATGCACCTTCTAAATGCCCTTCCATTGCCTCTCTTAGCTCCGAGAACGCTGGCCTGCGAGATCTCCTTTGGGGCCTAAATGATAGCTTAGCCACAAACCTCACCAAGATTAGAGATCTGGTCAAAGACATCAATAGTTTGTGTTTCAAGCTAGATCAGAAGTTAACTAAGGTGGCTATGGTAGTAGGAGTTGTACATGCTTTAGACGAACCATACTAGGCCACTCCCGCTAAATAAATTAGGCGCATCTTTATCTTTCAAGTTTTTTCATTCCTATCATTTTGATTTTTATCATGTAATGAGCCTCTCATTTTATAAATTGAATAAAGCTATTATTATTAGAAATATTTTGTTGCACTTGTTTTCTTGTTCTTTTTGTTGTCATAACAAAGGCTTGAAAGAAAACAAGTGTGGGGGAGGCACCACACTCACCTCTAACTCAGCTGCACAAATGATAGCTATTGACGGTAGTTCACATTTATCATAAACCATTAATATAACTTGTATAAATGGCTAAAAAGGATCACCAATGTAGACTTAGGGGTCTAAACTAACAAATTTCATGAGTTTTGGTGAATCTATGTTTTCAGTAGGATTTAATCAGAAAACCGCCAAGGAGGACCTATTCGTCAAAAGAAATCACGGAATTCTGCCACGTAAACAGCGTGGGAAGACTCTAGAAGACTCCAGGAGGCTCTCCACCAAAGCAGACCCCAAGCCATTGCCATGTGGGGCCGGTCGGCCCTACCTGCAGGGCAGTCGGCCTGTGGGCACCCCTATCAGCCTCTCCGTTGTTACGTTGGTTCTCCACCGCCTTAAGGATTGCATCTCCACAATTTATTCAAGTCGGTTTGATCCGAGGGCTCAGGATTAATGCTTTGGCCTATATATTATGGCAGAACCTCCTAAGAAATCGGGCCTACATGCACCTATCGATGTCTCAATAGACCTTAGATAGCGTACACAAGTTCCCAACAACTTAACAGGTCTGTCGGGTGTCCTCGTGAAACCCGAATCATCCACGAATCTTTTCCAAACAGGATCCCAATCACAGTCATTGCAGATTACAACCGTTTTCAATATACATACCAGAGATTATAAAGTGGAAGACTTAAGTTTTAATATTACAAACCAGTTGTTTCAAACTTACATAACCATAAGTGTCATACAACCATAGTAGCAGGATAATATTACATTAACATTATTTATTTCACACAAACATTCTACCTTCTTTCTTTCTTTCTTTGGCCAGTATGCCATCTTTGATTGTATCGAAACTTTTACTTTGAAAACCTACCATAAAGCATACTAAGCAATTCTACGCCTTTGTAAATAAAATCATCTTCAAGGATGGTAAACAATCAACAAGGTAGGCAATGCATCAAGTAGGTAACATTTGAAGTAAATCAACTTAATGCAATAAGTAACATAAGTGATAAACTTTTCAAAGTAAACAAGGTAATGGTTTAATGCATAAACCGGGGCTTGCCTTCGTTGATGATCTCAGGTTCCGGATCAGCACCACTATTATTGAATCCCGTGACAACCGGGGATTCTTCCAGAACTTGCTCAACTAGAATCGGTTCACTCTTGGATTCTACACGAAATAACAGCATATGCTTCAACATGATGATAATGTAAACATGATGCTTTCATGGTGCATGAAATATAACAACACCTTGAATACAACTTTCCTTCACGGTACAGTTACAAGCCAAACTAACCAAACCATATTCGTAACGGATGTGACCACATCAGCACCGACCACTTCAGTGAGCTCTCCGACCACTTCGGTGAACTCTCCGACCACTACGGTGAACTCTTCGACCACTACGGTGAACTCTCCGACCACTATGGCGAATTCTCCGACCACTATGGTGAACTCTCCGACCACTACGGCGAATTCTCCGACCACTACGGTGAATTCTCCGACCACTACTCTTGAAACCCTACTGGTCACAAAACATGATCAAAACAAGATCAAACACTAATCAAACACTTAGGGTTTGCTTTTATTTATTTTTGAATCAATTTGGAAATAAGCCCAAAAATGACCTTGTCCCAAATGACCTCAAAATTTTATGTAAGCTTCCTCATGACAAATTAGTGTACCAAAACAAATTTCCAAAGATTCAACACTATTCAAAATCAGAAAATAACAAAAGGCACTATTCTCTCTCTTGCTCTCACTGACCGCCGTCCCCCACCTGTCATCCCCAACCTCGGGCATTGACCGTGGCTTTGACGACGCTGACCGGCGCTAACTCGCCGACGGTGAGCCCAACAGTGACGACCAAAGTTCCAACACGTCCACAAGAACTAGGCGCATCGATCTATGGCACTTTGGAGGTTGATTACGGCATGGAATAAGGTTGTCACTGGCCATGGCAGACGTGGTGGCACGGCGGCGTTACACCGGCGAAACAAGGCCGGTAACGGTGAAATAGAGAGTACCGTAAGCATCAGTGGCTCACCCCGATCGTGTTGAAGCAACAAGCGGGACCGGAGAAGCTCTGGTGACGCGTTTCGACGGTGACCGGAATCACGGCGGAGCGGACCTCGTCGACGATGGAGTTCCGGCGACTGCAGTGGGCAAAATGAGCAGGCAAGAGTGGAATAAGCACTACAGCATCGAGGCAAAGCCATAGAGTCAACAATCAAGGGCAACGGCTCACCGGATGAGGCTGGCCACGGTGAATCGATGTTCTCGTTGAGGTCGCCGGCCACGAGGAAGATGAACGTGGACAGCGAGCTCTCGGCTAACTCAGGCGGTAGCAATAGCTCGGTCGGATGCGTGAGGAGTAGGTGGAACTAGAGCACGGCTTTTACGGGGCTTGCTTGCGCTGAGGAGATGAGAGAAGCTCGCCGGAGTTGAGACGGCGGCGTCGGAAAAGCAAAGGGAAGGAAGAAAAGTGAACGGCGTCATCTAGGTCTTATAGCTCGGCCAGGAGCACGCGGACTCGACATGCAGCGTGCTCCCCATGCCAGCGCGAAGCCAAGGGCGGTCGCAGATGCGCCTGGATGATCGGAGAAAGGACGCCGGCGGTGGGGCGGTGGTCGGCTACTGTTCCGAGAAATTACAGAATTGCCACCGAGTTCATTTCGCAAATTACTCTCAAATTTTCTAAAGAAGTTGAAAATCTCCAAAAAATGAAAGTTGCTCAACTTTTCAAACTCTACAACTTTGCTTCAATGAACATTTTCAAATTCTGCCTCCATTTTGAAATTTAAATTTGGGGTGCATTTGAGTATTTGAATTATTTCAAAATTACTCCAAATTTTATATGTAAACTTGATCCACATAAAATAATCTTCAACTTTGCTTTTTGCCTCAACCCCAAATTCCACATGGATTTTGAAATATACAAAAGGGGCAAAAAGGACTTTTATAATTTGAATTTGAATTCAAATTTGAATTGTCTTTCTTTTACTTTAACTTTGATTTTTGACCAGTAACATGGCCCATTAGGGTTATTTGAGTCAAATGACACATGGCCTCTCATGATCACATGAAATTTGACCCTTGTGGTCATGATCTTTATTTAGGGTTTTGAAACACATCACATGAAATAACAACATTATGAAATATACCTTATTTAGTGAATGCATTCAAAATTTTCTTCTCTATGAATGCTTTGCAATGCATATGATTACATGTCAAATTTTAGTGCTAGGTCAAAACACCAGAGGTGTTACACGAAGTAGGCTTACCGGAGTATGTGACCAGTACTACAAAGTGTCTCGTTCAGAAGATCCACAATGAGTGGCCTTTAAGCGACATACTCGGCAACATTACCCAACATTCAAGATAAGCCACCCAACTAGTCTCTAGTTCATTCTATCTTCTTTCTTTCTTTCTTTGGCCAGTATGCCATCTTTGATTGTATCGAAACTTTTACTTTGAAAACCTACCATAAAGCATACTAAGCAATTCTACGCCTTTGTAAATGAAATCATCTTCAAGGATGGTAAACAATCAACAAGGTAGGCAATGCATCAAGTAGGTAACATTTGAATAAATCAACTTAATGCAATAAGTAACATAGGTGATGACTTTTAAAAGTAAACAAGGTAATGGTTTAATGCATAAACCGGGGCTTGCCTTCGTTGACGATCTCAGGTTCCGGATCAGTACCACAATTATCGAATTCCGTGACAACCGGGGATTCTTCCAGGACTTGCTCAACTAGAATCGTTTCACTCTCGGGTTCTACACGAAATGATAACATATGCTTTAACATGATGATAATGTAAACATGATGCTTTCATGGTACATGAAATGTAAAAACACCTCGAAAACGATTTTCCTTCACGGTACAGTTGCAAGCCAACAAAACCAACTGGCAATTCTACCGTCAAGAACCACACATGTAATTTGACCAAATGGATCTTGAAACCCTACTAGTGACAAAACATAACCAAAACAAGATCCAACACTAATCAAACACTTAGGGTTTGCCTTTATTTATTTTTGAATAAATTTGGAATTAAGTCTAAAAATAAACTTGTTCCAAATGACCTCAAAAATTTATGTAAGCTCCCTCATGACAAATTAGTGTACCAAAACAAATTTCATAATTTTTGGAATTATACAGTGGCCTACAAAAATGATGGAAATTGCATTTATTAATTAATGGACTGAATATTTGAATATTAAAAATTTATTAAAATTTCAAGTTTCAAATTTTTAAACCATACTAGAGCATGTACAGAGGCTACACACAAAATTTCAGAATTTTTGGAGCTATGATTATTTTCCTACAAATTTCCAAAGATTCAGCACTATTCAAAATCAGAAAATAACAAAAGTCACTATTCTCTCTCTTGCTCTCACTGACAGCCGGCCCCCACCTGTCATCCCCAACCTCGGGCATTGACTATGGCTGCGACGGCGCTGACCGGCGTAAACTCGCCGACGGTGAGCCTAACAGCGACGGCCAAAGCACTAACATGTTCACAAGAGCTAGGCGCATCGATTAGTGGCACTTTGGGGGTCGATTACGACATGGAACAAGGCTAACACCGGCCGTGGCGGACGCGGTGGCACGGCAACGTTATGCCGGAGAAACAAGACTAGTAATGGTGAAACAGAGAGTTCAGGAAGCATCAGTGGCTCACCCCAATCGTGTTGAAGCAACAGGCGAGACCGGAGAAGCTACGGTGACGTGTTTCGACGGTGACCGGGATCACGGCGGAGCGGACCTCGTCGACGATAGCGTTCCGACGACTGTAGTGGGCAAAACGAGCAGGCAAGAGTGGAATGAGCACTACAGCATCACAACGAAACTAGAGAGCCAACAATCGAGGGCAACGGCTCACCGGATGAGGCTAGCCACGGTGAATCGACGTTTCCGTTGAGGTCACCGGCCACGAGGAAGTTGAACGTGGACAGCGAGCTCTCGGCGAAATCAGGCGGTAGCAACAGCTCGGTCCGATGCGCAAGGAGCAGGCGAAACTAGAACATAGCTTTTCTGGGGCTAACTTGCGCTGAGGGGATGAGAGAAGCTCACCGGAGTTGAGACGGCAGCGTTGGGAAAATAGAGTGAATGAAGAAAAATGAACGGCGCCATCAGGGTCTTATAGCTCGGCCAGGAGCGCGCGGATTCGACACGCAGAGTGCTCCCCGTGCCAGCGCGAAGCCATGGGCGGTCGCAGACGCGCCTGGAAGGCCGAAGAAAGGACGCCGACGGTGAGGCGGTGGCGCCCTGTAGTTATCTGAATTTTTGAAATAATTAGAGATTTGCCACTGAGTTCATTTTACAAATTACTCCCGATTTTTCTAAAAAAGTTGAAAATCTCCAAAAATGAAAGTTGCTCAATTTTTTAAACTCTACTACTTTGCTTCTAGGAACATTTTCAAATTCTGCCTCCATTTTGAAATTTGAATTTGGGGTGCATTTGAGTATTTGAATCATTCCAAAATTACTCCAAATTTTATATGTAAACTTGAAAAACTTTGAATACCAAAGTTGATCCACATAAAATAATCTTCAACTTTGCTTTTTGCCTCAACCCCAAATTCCAAATGGATTTTGATTTAGACAAAAGGGGCAAAAAGGACTTTTGCCATTTGAATTTGAATTCAAATTTGATTTGTTTTCCTTTTACTTTAACTTTGATTTTTGACCAGTAACATGGCCCATTAGGTTTATTTGAGTCAAATGACACATGGCCTCACATGATCACATGAAATTTGACCCTTGTGGTCATAATCTTTATTTAGGGTTTTGAAACACATCACATGAAATAACAACATTATGAAATAAAGCTTATTTAGTGAATGCATTCAAAATTTTCTACTTCATAAATGCTTTGCAATGCATATGATGACATGTCAAGTTTTAATGTGAGGTTAAAACACCAGAGGTGTTACATATATACTAGCCTGCATCCCCCTCTAGGGTAGATATTGTCATTTGGTCCTGAGAGCTGAAAAGCCAGAAACCCTAATTCATATGTCCACCAAGATCAGGGCTAGCAATCAAGAGAAGATTAGTTGTCAATAGGATCTAGTCTTGTATTAGAGATAGTGAGATAGAGTGAGAGGGAAGAGTTTGGAGGAGTCCTGGCCTATTGGTGCTCTCTCTACGGCTTGTACCCTAGCGAAATCAAGTTCTTCTTGAGCTTGCTTTTGAGATTTCTCTTATAATCGACTTCTAATTAAAGTAAGCATCATATTCATAATGTTCTTTAGGTTTGTGACTCTCTTTTGAGTACTTTAATCCTTGTAGCTCCTATGTTAAAGTAGTATTTGTAGTGTAAGTGTGGTGCTTAGACTCAGTTACTCATAGATGTAACCTAGTTTCTAGATCAGTGGTAGCTCACGAGGGTGACTCTTGTAGCCTCGTTGAATCCTTTGTAGTCCACATCCCGTTAGTAGGTCTAGCAGGACTTTGTTGCTATAGGAAACATACGTTGCCTGTGCTTTCTCTAGTAATATCCTCAGAATTGAACAATAGAAGACAAAGCTTACTGAAGTTAGAACTAGAAGACCTTAGCAGTCTCCTCTACGCTCCTATTATCTAGCCTTAATTGTTAAGTTGGGTTAAGTTAGATTTGGTTATTCTCACACACATTTCCTCTAGTTCGATATAAATTTGGTATATTATCCATACGCTTGTGGATTATTCTGTGTGAATTAATTTATACCAAAAAGCATTTTTGGCGCCGTTGCCGGGAAAACGGTTGCTAAGTTAACTTCAAACCTAGCTTATCCTTATATCATTATTCTTTTATCTTTTCTTTTCCTTTTTACCATGGATCTAGAATCCACCCCTATCTACCAATATGGTGCATCCATGAGCGTAAGCCTATAGCCAAAAGAGTCTTCAAAGCCTATCCTATCACCTAGCTATGAGTTGCGCCCATGTTTAATTAACATGGTTCAAGATCAACCCTTTTTAGGCAAAGATGATGAAAACCCCTATTCCCACCTAAATGAGTTTTAGCAGACCTATGCATGCCTACGCATTGCGGGCATGTCAGACGACACCTTACGACGGAAGCTTTTTCCTTTCTCTTTGATGGGAAAAGCTAAACGTTGGTACAATCTCACCATAGGGAGTAGACAAGGAGATTGGGAAGCCCTGTGTTCTAGCTTTTGCTTGCAATTCTTTTCCATCTCTAGGGTAGTTAGACTTCATTTAGAGATTCTATCTTTTAAACAAAAGAAAAAAGAATCTCTAGGCATGGCTTGGGAATGCTTTAATACTCTCGTTAATATTGGCCCTGATGTTGCCATTTAAGACCCTATTCTTCTTCAACACTTCTATATGGGTCTTGATAGGAAAACCTCGAAGCTTCTTAATACGGCCTCAGGAGGCTCATTCTTGCATGTCTCCACCAATGCGGGGAGAAGCATTCTTATAAAATCTTAGAGAACATCCCCAAAGAAGTAGAAGAGAAGCCATTAGAGAAAGAATCCCAGATAGCTGAACCCGAATCTTTACCAGACCCATCACCAACTTTAGCTATCCCAAATCCTGAACCACCGAAAAAGAGGAAACTCCAATTTTGGACTTCCTGCTTGAATTTGAGGATGAACTTTTCGATGAATATGGAAATACCTCGAATTACCATACCATGAGGAGACCCCAAAAGTCTAGGAAATCATCATCCAATGAAGAACCTTTAGACCTTCTAAGGAAGCTTTCCTTAAAAAGACTATGAAAGAGCTAGTGTCTATTATAAGCAATGAATGGTTAGAAGAATCAGAGCTTTCCTCTTATGTGATTCATTTAGAATCACCTTCTATATCCATTTGTTGCCAAATTAATAAAGCTCCTTTCGATGCTCTTTACAATCATGTTGTGGGTGTTAATATCATGTCTGCATCTTTTACTCATGATTTATTGAAACAAATGTCATTGACCCCAACAACAAAGTTATTAAAAAATCTTTCAGGACACATTCTCCTGAGTTTGGGAATTTTGTATGTCCTCCCTATCTAGGTAAAAGGAACCAAAGTTCATTTGAGCTTCTATATCTTTGATATTATGGAGTTTGACCTATTGATAGGACAACCAATTGAAAGACTTATCCAAGAAGGACAAACAGGGAAGTTGAATATAAGACTTGGGAAAAACTTTAAGCTTTCTATACCTATTACTCATTCTCTAAATGCTAAGAGTGAGCCAATTCCTGAGGAAGACCCAATGGAAGAGGTTAAGGATGCATCTCTTGATAATTTGATTGAACCCAACCTTGAGGATGATGCTCAGTTCTTCATTGAGGAAGAAGATGACAATCCCATAGAGCCTGAACCTCTAGATGAATTGCTGGAACCACCTAAGCCCACCATTGAGCTTAAACCCCTGCCTTCTGGTCTTAGATATGCTTTTCTCAATAATGATCAGAATTCTTCCATGATCATAAGTGATAAACTCTCTTAGGAAGAATCCCTATGCTTGCTAATTGTCTTAGAAAAGCATCGTTCTGCCTTTGGCTATTCACTCCAAGACCTTAAGGGAATTAGCCCTGCTTTTGCACCCATCGCATCCCTACAGATCCTGATTTTATACCTTCTAGGGAGCTCCAGCATAGGCTTAATAATGCGATGAGAGAGGTTGTTAAGAAAGAGGTTTTAAAACTCTTGCACGCCAGGATCATCTATCCTATGCCGCATAGTATGTGGGTTAGCCCTGTTCAAGTTGTGCCTAAAAAAGAAGGCATGACTATTATTAAAAATGAAAAGAATGAATTAATCCCCCAAAGAACCGTCACTGGATGGCGGATGTGCATAGATTACCAAAAACTTAACAAAGCAGCAAAGAAAGATCACTTTCCGTTGTCCTTCATTGATGAAATGTTGGAGCGACTGGCAAATCACTCTTTCTTCTGTTTCCTTGATGGGTATTCAAGTTATCATCAGATTCCCATCCATCTAGATGACCAAAGCAAAACCACCTTTACATGTCCATATGGAACCTATGCTTACCGTAGAATGTCTTTTGTAATGCTCCAGCTTCTTTTCAAAGATGCATGATGTCTATATTTTCTGATATGATTGAAGAAATCATGGAAGTTTTCATGGATGACTTTTCTATTTATGGAAAAACTTTTAATGATTGTCTTAAAAATTTAGACAAGGTTTTGCAAAGATGTGAAGAAAAGCACTTAGTCCTTAATTGGGAAAAATGTCATTTCATGGTTAGAGAAGGAATAGTGCTTGGACATTTGGTGTCCGAACGAGGGATTGAGGTAGATAGAGCTAAAATTGAAGTAATTGAACAGTTACCTCCTCCCGTAAATATCAGAGAGGTCCATAGTTTCCTTGGTCATGCTGGTTTTTATCGCTGCATTATAAAAGATTTTTCGCATATTGCTAGATTGCAAGATGCGGTTCTTGAAAGAGAACTTTTTATCCTTGATCGTGAAATAGATCTTGGCACTATCCATGTAGATGATGGCTTTTGCGGTGCTCAAGAAAGGTCACCCTAGGATGATGGGTGCCCTTTCATCTCCACCTGTTTCCAAAACCACAAAGTCTACGGGAACATATGATTGTCCTACTCGGACAATGGCATCTTCAAGGACTCCCTTGGGGTAGCAGAGTGACTAATTACAAGCTGCAAACACATATTTGTGTACAATAAAGTATCTCTATTAATTTTATCATAGATTACCTTAGGCATGATGTTGACACTTGCTCCGAAGTCACAGATAGCTTCTTGGAAGATGTGAGGTCCAATGGCGATAGGGATGACAGGTCTCCCTGGATCACCTTTCTTGTCAGGCAAGGTGTAATCTAACCACCTTCCCATCGATGGCTCCATGTAGTAGTAAGCTGCATTGTGAATATCGACAAGATTTACAGTTTCTAAATCTTCTGGCTGCCCTAGAATCTTACCTTTGTCAGACGGAGGAACAACAGCCACCAGCTGAGCTATTTGTGATTCTATCATTTTATTAAAGCTATGCTGGTTCTTAATGGCAGAAGCAAAGCTATCCATTCTATTACTTATCTTTTCTAATATTTTATCATTGGTAGCTATCTTCTTAGATAATCCTTCCATCAGTCTAGATTGGCCAACAATTAATTCTCTCAAGGGTGGTTGATAGAAGTTATTATAATTATTACCTTAAGGGTTACCTTGGTAGTTACCTTGACAGTTCGGTCTTTGTTGTTGGTTCCATCCTTGTTTCTATTGAGGACAATAGTAGTTGTTGTTGATAAAGTTCACATCCTCTTGGGTTTCAGGACAGCTGTTCCCTGATTGCCCAGTGTTGCCACATACTTCACACATCATGCGTGAATCATGAATGTGTATGACTTCTTGCTTTTCATTAGCTCGGCCTTTGAGCTTCTTTATTAGTAGGTCCATCTTGGCAGATAGCATGTCCACCTCCTTAAGTTGATGCATACCTCCACCTCTCTTGTGGGTCTAAACACGTTCTTCATTCCAGCCTTGGTTGGAGGCCATCTTCTCCACAAGAGTGGTCACAGTTCAAAGTGTAAGTGACAAGAATGCACCTCTAGCAGCAGCATCCATGGTCTCATGGGTCATCTTGGTCAACCCGTGGTAGAACGTCTGCATGAGTAGCCAATTCTCCATCCCATGATGAGGATATTCTGATATATAGTCTTGAAAGCGTTCCCTTGCCTCAGGGACAGATTCATCATGTTGTTGCTAAAAACTTGAAATTCTCCCACGCAGAGCATTGGTCTTGCCTGTGGGAAAGAACTTTGCTAGGAAGGCAGTGGAGCAGTTATCCCATGTAGTATTTTTATCTTTGTTGGCATAGAATCACTACTTTGCCTTCCCCAAAAGTGAAAATGGGAAGTGGCAAAGTAGTATGGCATCCTTGGTTACTCCCTTGATGGTGAAAGATCTCTAGAAAGTGTTGGAGATGTGCACTCGCATCTTCATGTGCCTTTCCACAAAATTGGCTTGCTTGCACCATATTGATGAGAGCCGGCTTGAGCTCGAATCCATTGTCTCCCACAGTGACTGTGGGTCCTATCCGGATGTTGGCAGTGGTTGGAGCAGAGAATTCGCGGAGAGTCCTATCAGCCATGGCTTCAAATTCTGGTGTTAAGCTTCACCTTATATGGTTGTCTTCTGACTCTAAAGGTGAAACTTTTTTGAGTTTAGCCTTAGTCCTCTTAAGTAGTGCTTCTAGATCATCAACGTACTTTGTCGGGACATCAAAATTGGTCATACATTACCCTGCATAAGATACACAAGTAGACAAAACAAGGGTAAGCCTTTTAGAGCAGAGCTCAATGGTTATTTCAATCACATCAATCAATATAAGTTTATCAATACTTCCTTTGTCTAGCTACCTTCCCCGGCAACGGTGCCAGAAATGCTTGTTGGTATTTATTAACTTGTCATATGTTTTAATAGCCACCTATTAATTACCTACATCTCCTAACATTACTTTACTATGTTGTCATCCCTAGTGATAGTGCCAGAGATGCTTGTTGGTGCTGCCTAGCATCACATCTAGAATGATACTAAGTAGTTCTTTATCATCTTATGTGACTAGAAAAAATATATTGATATGAATGAAAAAGGATCTCCAAGTGCACAGATAATATACCATTGTAGCACTTCACCTGAGAGTATTCCATGTATCGTTATTTATATTTTTACCATAGGGAAGGTCTAGCATAGACAAGTATTGATAACTTATACTATTGATGGAGAAGTAAACCATAACCAATATTCTACTCATAACAGGGGTAAGTCATAGGATAAGATATATAATAAGTATTGATCAATGATAATGATAAATCACTCAGAGTACTCCTTTCTATGGCATTAGCATGGTCAGGTAGAATATTAGAGGAATAATTCCTAAGTCATCCTTAATTATAAGTCAAAGCATACATTGATTAGTGCAATTATACCTAATAGTCATTGCTGAGATCATCTTCATATCTACACATAAGGGATATTACTAGGGAAGTGTAAGAACAGAGCTTATCTTCCTTCATAATCAGATCCTACGTGCTACCTACATCAGGGAGTGGACTACAAAGGACTCAACGGGAGTGTCACGTCCGCGATCTACCACATGACCCAAAATATAAGGTGTATTCGCAGGTAAATAATGTATAAGCACCACGCCTACACAATGTCAACCACCCACCCATGGTACCTTAGAGTGAGCGCTATATGAACTTATGCATGAACATGATGATAATCCAACTATACTAAGCATATAATCAAAGTAGACGATGAACATTATAACGAAGGACATGGATAAGATGAATACTAATATTGTCATAACAATTGTAGCAAGCATATAAAAATAATAGAGATACAAAAGAGAGGGGGTACAAAGATTATACCGAACCACGCTCTTGACACGATCGGGAATCCAAGCGAAGCCTGCTTGCCTCCCTCTAGTCCTAGCCTAACTAGCTATGCCCTAGAATATGGTGGAGCTCTGAGGATGATTAGGGTTTTGTCTTCTCAAATGACTTGATGCCTTCAGAGGGGCAGGGGCTGATATATATAGGCCGGAGCATCCAATGTGAGCCCTTGGATCAAACCCACTTAAGAAACGACGTAGATGCAACCTAGGAGGAGGTGGAGAACCGCCATTGCGATGAGGCTGATAAGTGGGACCCTCGGGGGCTGGGCGGCCTCTAGGTGGGGCCGGTCGGCCCCACCTGGCGGTGTCTCGGCTCCCGCTTCGGTGTGGAGTCCTCTCAAGTCTTCTAGAGCCTTCTAGTGTCCATTTCACGACGAATAAGCACAATTAAATATGACATGTAGGTCCACCTTGACGGTTTTCTAGATAAACCCTACAGAAATCATAGATTCACCAAAATTCATGGAATTTATTAGTTTAAACCCCTAGACCTTTGTTGGTGATCTCAATTGTGCCCTTATGCATGTTTTATTGATGGTTCATAATGGTTGTTAACTACCATCAACACCAATGCAACCCTTTGTATCAAGAGATGCACACCTTTTATGGAAATTGATGATAAAGGGGGAGAAATTGAGACAAAGATATGACAATTGGGGTTTTGGACATGGACAATGGACAAAAAGGGAGCAATATTGAGGAGTTGAGAAGGATCAAAATTCTTGGACAAGAGAAGCACAGAAGTAGGGGGAGCAAGATCATGAACTTGATTGTTTGCATTTGTTATGTGCATACTCATGTGCTTGCTTGCATTTGCATAAGTTTTTAAATTTGATATGCATGCTTGTGTGGTGTATGCTAGTTGTAGAATTTGATTGATGAAATGATAACTAGTATGCATAGGATGGTAGCTAGACTTGTATTTCTACACTTGGTACTAGAACCTTGCTTACAATGTTGATCGCACAACGTTTCTAGTGTATTTGTTGTCTAGCTACTTATGGTGCTAAGGATGGTGTTAAAAGTGCAACTCCGATTGGTATCACACATCAAAAGTTAATTCTTTACACCTTAGCATCATCGGTAGTAATTACTCTCCCACAATTCCAATCTATGCATATGTGCGAGCCTCAAATCAAACACTCTAGCACATGTGTAGGGGGAGCTAATACTACCAATTTGGGTTTGTGGTACTTGTCCAAAATCATTTACACATGCTAAAATTGCTTGGGCAATCAACATGAATTCAAAAGAGCTTAATTTACATATCTTTGTAGAGTTGTCATCAATTACCAAAAAGGGGGAGATTGAAAGGTCCTTGTTTGGTTTTGGTAATTGAGTGACAACCTAGGTGGACTAATTGTGTTTAATGTGAGATACATAGGTAATTAGTCCACAGGTACATGTGTGTGGGCAACATATGCCATGGAGGTGAAAATGGCTTGAAGATGTTGCAAAGGCTCACACATGTGATGAAGGTTCTCATTGCATATGAGACATGACATTGAGCCATGTGATCAAGGTGGAGAAGATCAAGATAAGACTTGGCTCGATGAACCGGTTGCAAGTGTGAAGGGCAAGTTGAGTGATGACTTGGTGCCAATGGACCGAGGCAACGGTGAAGAGCAAGTGAAGTCAAGATCAATCAACCAATACGGTCACATGATGATATGAAGTGGATCATATCATTTGGTGATTAGTTGGTGCATGTGTTGCATCAATGACAGAGGGGATGGAATAGAATGCGCAAGGCAAAGGTATAACCTAGGGCATTTCATTTCACTGGTCATAGGCGTGTAGAGAAGTTGGTGACCGGGTTTAGGATAGATGGCCGTATTATTAAGAGGGGCAAACTTGTTTGCATATCAGTCATCTAGTGCCACTCGAGTGATCTAACTTTGCATTGTTGCTAGTATCAAGTGGCATGGTGAATTGAGTGACTAATCCTTTGAAAAATGTTTGTGAAAAGCTAACACACATACACATGGTGGTGTACACTTGGTGGTGTTGGCACATTTGCAAAGGAGAAGAAGTTGGAGTTGAAAAGGATCAACTCGGTAAAGAAATGGAGGAGTTCCAGGGGGACCAGACTCTGCCCCCCCTACGTCCGATCATCACGCACAGAGAAGAGTGTGGGTTGGCAAGTCACCAGACACTGGCTCGGTGGAAGACCAAACATGGCGCTGGTACGTCTGGTCACCGTGACGTATGCCTGGCAAGCGGAGAAGGACCGGACTCGGGCACTGCGTCTGGTCATGTCTAACCTGATGCGTCCAGTCATGTTTCGACGTCCTCAGGAGCTCTATAGAAATGATCGGGCGCTGGTTGTGGTGCGTCAGGACATAGTGTGGTGGCGCGTCTAGTCTTGCTTGGGTTCGGCGTCTGGCATGCGCTGTGGTTACCGGACTCTGGCGACGCGCGTCTGGTCTTGGAGTAGAGGTGCGTCCGGTCATTCTTTTGACCATTGGCGTGCTTGGTAACCATTGGAGATCGATGCTCGGTGTTTGAAGGTAGCGACATGTGGCCGCATCCAAATGACTGGACTCTGCTGGGTGCGTCTGGTCATTATGGACCGGTGCTTCTAGTCGCTGCGAGACTTGCCCAGCGAATGGGTAACGGCTCTGTTGAGCCATGGGGTTATAAATAGAAGTGTTGGTCTGCCTTGGGCCAGCAGCTGAGCACCCTTAAGCCTTGGTGGTTGTAGGTGTGCTTGGGAGCCCTCTAACTCACATACGCTTGATAGTGATCATTCGATTGAGTGTGAGTGCGATTCTAGTGCGATTGCATCATGAGGTTGCATCGAGTGGCACTAGGTGATCAAGTTGCAAGCCGGTGGTGCTTGTTACTCTTGGAGGTTGCCACCTCCTAGATGGCTTGGTGGCTTGACTCCATTGAAGCACGCGACAAGATTGTGCGGTGCTCCGGAGGAGGATTTGTGAGGGGGATTGTGCTCACCCCATGGGGATCATGAAGAGCAACTCTAGTATAGCGTGTCATTGAGCTACCCTCACTTTTAGGGTAGGTTCCTATGGTGCCCAACATGCGGGCTTGGAGGGTGATGCCAATTTGCCACTGAACCACCAAGTGAGCAGTTGACACAATGGGGACTAGCGTGTTGGCAAGCATGTGAACCTCAGGATAAAATCATCGTGTCATCCTTGTCTTCCCATTGGTTTGCATCCTCGCTACACAAGCTTGTATTTACTTTCATATACTTTTGCTTGTGTAGTTGCTCTTGGAACTAGTTGACTTGTGTAGTTTGCTAGTTACCTTCTTGCTTGTGTAGCATAGAAGTAGCTCCCTTACGTGACTAATTTGGTTTGAGTAACCTTGTTAGTCACATTGCTTAGTTTGTCTAGCTAAGTAAGTTGCGCTCTATAATTTGGCTTGTGTTGCCTTGTTATTGAGCATTGCTAGTGAGCTTAGTTGGCTTTGTGCTTTTGCTTATTAGATTGTGTAGGATCTCCCCCACCCCTCCATTGCTTGAAGTACTAGTGGCATAGGTTTGTGTGACCTTGCTCCTAGAATTGATTAGGTGAGCTCTAGCTAGCTCGGCACCTTTGTTGCCTAATTAAGATCTTTATAAGGTGCTTGTGAGCTTAGATAGAGGGGTGTACTCTTGGCTAGACCGTTAGTTTTAATTCCACATTTGTTTCGGTTAGCCAGTGCGATTAATTTTAGAAAGGACTATTCACCCCCCTTTAGTCTGCCATCTTGACCCAGAAAGGTCCTAATGGCTAGAGGGGGGTGAATAACCTATTAAAAGTTTCTACAAACAATACTTTAAAGCCAATGGTTAGATAAAAATGAGGCGAAGCAAGTTTTGCACTAGCTCTACACTTGTGTTACAAGCCACCTAACCAATTCTAATTCTATGATCTCCAGAGTACCACACAAAGGCTAGGTCGCTAAAGCTACTACTAGTGAGCAACCTAAACAAGTAATCCAACTAATTACTTCTAGGCTACACTAGAGAGTTACTCTACTAGTTAGGCTACCTCTACACAAGATAATTCTACAATAGTAAATACAAGAGAGATAGAGGGATCGTTACCGAGTTGGGCAAGCGAAAAATCAATCACAATGAATACCAATTGACACAATGATTTTTCACCAAGGTTTACTTGCTTACTGGCAAACTAGTCCCTGTTGTGGCAATTCACCCACTTGGAGGTTCACGCGCTAATAGGCATGACATGCCTAACCCACAATCAGGTGCCGCACAACCAACACAAGATGGGGATCACAGAAGCCATGAGCACATGAGCAATCCACTAGAGTACCTTTTGGCTCTCCACCGGAGAAAGGTCTAGAACCCCTCACAATCACCACGATCAGAGCCAGAGATAATCACCTTCCTCCGCTTGATGATCCTCACAACACTAAGCCATCTAGGTGGTGGTAACCACCAAGAGTAACAAGTGAAATCCATAGCAAAACACAATCACCAAGTGCCTTTAGATGCAATCACTCAAAGCAATGCACTTGGATGCTCTCCAATCTCACCAAATGATGAACCAATCAATCTAGATGACTGAAAGAGGAATGGCTAGGCTCACAAGGTTGTATTCTCAATAGAAATGGCCAAGAGAATGAGCACAAGCCGGCCACATGCCTTAAATAGGGAGCCCCAACGAATAGAGCCGTTGGGCTCAAGTCAGCACTGAATTCGGGGTGACCGGACCCTACGTCTGATTAACAATCATCGTCCACGTGTCCCTGCTTCAAATGAGAGCCGCTGGATCTCAATGGTCACTAACGCCCACGCCAATGGTTAAGTGATGACCTGATGTAGGGCAGTATGACCGGACGCACTGACGCAACATTAGGTCGCACGCACGCATGAGTCCCCGCGCCACCGAACAGCCATGACCAGATGTGCCGCTAAGACGACCAGACTCACGCCCACACCGAGTTTGGTCACTTCTAGAAACTACACCAAGAGGTATTTCCAGGATCGGACGCGTCAGGTCAATGATGACCGAACGTGCCCTAGCATCCGCTCCTGTCTTCCTCACGAAAACTCTTGCATCAGCGTACATTAGCATCGATTGGACTCACCCTCACCATGTCCGATCATTCTCCTTCTTCAGCATATGGTCATAAGATCAACAGCGTGCCTCAATACACAACTGACCGGACACGTAGGTCCAGGGTCCGGTCCTACGTTCGGTCATCTCCAGTGACCTCCTCGACTTCACCAACTTCTCCACCCTTGCTCAAATGTGCTAACCACCAAGTGTATCATCTTGTGCACATGTGTTAGCATGTTTTCACAAACATTTTCAAGGGTGTTAGCACTCACTCGAATATAAATGCATATGCAACGAATTAGAACATCTAATGACACTTTGATAAACACATTTCGATACGAGTTTCACCCTCTCAATAGTACGGCTATCTATCCTAAATGTGTTCACACTCGCTAAGTGTCTTGATCACCAAAACAAAATAGCCCTATGGACATCACCTTTGCCTTGAGCCCATTTTTGTTTTTCTCTTTCTTCCTTTCCAAGTCCGAAGCACTTGATCATCACCATGGCCTCCACCATCATCTTGATCATCATCATTTGCTCCACCACTTGGAATGTGCTACCCTATCTCATATTCACTTAGAGCAATTGGGTTAGCACCTAGGGTTTCATCAATTCACCAAAACCAAACTAGAGCTTTCACTTGGTCACTGCCCCTAGGGTGGCGGTGCACCGGACATGGGTTGGCGATGCCACCGCCATAAATATCTAGAGGGTAGCCAAAACTTGTTGGGGCACCAGACATGCCATGATGGTGGCACCGCCCGACCCAAGGCAATGACCATGTGTCCCAACGGTCAATTGTCAATGACCAATGGCTAGCTGATGTGATAGGGCACTGCCCTATCCGGTGCCAGGCACCATCCTATCTGATGACTTCCCAGAGATGACCACCTCGAGCACAATGACTAGTTCTTCACTCTGGGGCTATAAAAGGGACGCCAACCGAACATTTGAAGTGTGAGGGAGCTGAGGGAAGATAGGATGGTGTTGCTACACCTCATTTGTGCTCTACACATGCATAGAGCTTAAAGATTACTTGGTGATTAGCATAGGTGCTTTTGTGAAGTGCTTAGGTTAGTTAGACCACGCTCATATGTGCTTGCTCTAGGCTTAGGTCTAGTTGCTAGTGAGGTTTGCATGCTTCTTAATCAAAGGTACTTGCGCGCACCATGTTTGCACTCAATGGGGCTTGTAGTCTTGTGAGACCACACCAACTGTGTTTGTGGTGTGGCCACCACCGTGTACCGAAGGGAACAAGGCCTACGGTGGATCGGTCAGAAGCTTGATAGTGATGACCGTGGGGAGCGGTCCAAGAAAGGCTTGCCAAAAGGCACACTGGAGACCCACTTGCACGTGGGGAAGGCCCGGGCCTATCCACGGAGTTACCTGACTGGGAGCTTGGCCCTTGTGAGGGATTCCTCGCGAGGGGCTCCAACGAGGACTAGGGGGAAGCTTGAGCACTTCTAGATACCTTGGTAAAAATATCGGAGTCGTTGATGGGAGTTTGCATCTCTACCTCATCCTTACCTTCCACATTTATATTATGTACCTTGGTTGTGTGCCTACTTTCCTAGCTTAGTTTGATAGGCTACTTGATAGGATTAGAACCTACGGTGCATAACTCTTTTACGGTAGAGATAGCAACACACCTAGCAAAACCTTAGTTGCATATTTTGATAGATTACTTTCTTGCATAGGTTTTGACTAGGTGGAATTAGAGACCATAGTTAGGAGTAGATTTTTAATTTGCCTAATTCACCCCTCTTAGGCGTCATGGTCCCTTACAACCGGACTCTGCCTAGGCAGGTCCAATCGCTAACCCAAGCCAAGGCGTGGCACAGTGGGTTCTCTGGACCCTGAGGTCGTGGAAGACCAGACCCTAAGTCGTGGTTCCAGTTTAACTATCGTGGCGCACGTCAAAGTGAGCTGGAAGTTTCGGACCTGGGGGTGAGTCCGGTCACCCTCGCCCGGACTCAATCCAAAGCATTTTTGAGCTCTCGTGAGCTCTCTAGAAACGACCGAACCCTAGCGAGAGAGAGTTCGGTCATGACTTGCAGGCGGGTCCGATCACTTGTGCGCACTCGGGAATGTCTCTGGATAGGACCGGACTCGGCGTCAACGGGTCCGATCACTCTGCTGAGGCAGGTTCGGTCATGTTGCTCTAACACACGGGTGAAGTAGCCGTTGGGGCTCAGCGGTCACCTTTGAAGGAGCTAAGCACCCTTGAGCCTTGGTGGCTTGTGTAGGTGCTCTTGGGAGCCCTTTAACTCACATACGCTTGATAGTGATCATCTGATTGAGTGTGAGTGAGATTCTAGTGTGATTGCATCATGAGGTTGCATCGAGTGGCACTAGGTGATCGAGTTGCAAGCCAGTGGTCCTTGTTACCCTTGGAGGCTGCCACCTCCTAGATGGCTTGGTGGTGGTCTCCATCGAAGCACGCAAAGAAGATTGTGCGGTGCTCTAGAGAAGTGATTGTGAGGGGTATTGTGCTCACCTCACGGGAGCCATGAAGAGCAACTCTAGTAGAGCGAAACACGAAGAGCGACAAGTGGTCTGGCCATATCAAAGTGCTAGAGCTTGTGGTAAGCACTCCACGTGGGAGAGTGTGACTTGCGGGTCACCACTAGCAAGAGGACCGGCGACAACCTTGGAGCTTCTCTCAACGGGGACTAGCTTGTTGGCAAACAAGTGAACCTCGGGATAAAAATCATCGTGTCAACCTTGTTCATCCCATTTGTTTGCAATCCCCTTACACAAGCTTGAATTTACTTATTTATATATTGTGCTTGTGTAGTTGCCCTTGTAATTAGTTAGCTTGTGTAGCTTGCTAGTTACCTTCTTGCTTGTATAGCATAGAAGTAGCTCTCTTGCGGAACTAATTGACTTGAGTAGCCTTGTTAGTCACATTGCTTAGTTTGTGTAGCTAAGTAATTTGAGCTCTCTAATTTGACTTGTGTAGCCTTGTTATTGAGCATTGTTAGTGAGCTTAGGAGCTTCGTGCTTTTGCTTACTAGATTGTGTAGGAGCTTCCCCGGTTGTACTAGTTGCATAGATTTCTGTGACCTTGCTACTAGAATTGCTTAGGTGAGCTCTAGCTAGCCCGGCGCCATCCTCCATCGATGGATCCAGCGGAGGTGCCGTCCCCAGCTATTCGTCGTCCATGGATGGGTTTCCGTTCCCCCCTTCACCATCTCCAGCTTGGTGGGATGCGGCCGGTGGTGATCCCTCTTCTCCTAGATTTGGGCGTTCAACAGCTTGGGATGCATCATGGTAATCACTCAAAACTCGTAGATGTGACTTTAAGTTTGGGATTATTTCAATTTACAGTCCTGTTTAAGATGCTAGTTAATATCCTAGTTAATATCTATGACTATATGTCTGACTATAAGAATAGTTGAAGAATATCCTAGTTAATATGCAGTGGAAGATGCAGGTATTGTGTGCTGGAAATGTATGCCTTTTTCTGTGATTACTCCACAATATTCTACCTGATAGTAATATACAGCTCATTAGTCTGCAAATGATTTTATCCTACCTGATAGTAATATACAGCTCATGCAAATAATGCCAAGTCTGTAATCACAATGCACTTGCCTCTTCACAGTTCCAGGAAAATCATCTGTTGCTTCCATTAGCATATGAATTTTTTCTGAAAACAGAATTGCTCATGTGTGTTTGCTTATGGTGATTATCTTTCACCTCCCTGATGATTACTGCCCTCTGGCTTTTTATGTGGTTTTATGAATGAATGAATGTGGCTTCCCATTATTTCCTTATCTCAGCAGGTCTACACCACTGATTGTTGAATTGAGTATTTGAAATCTGATGATGGAACTAGAGCTCAGTCTCTTTGTGTTAGCAATCTCTTGCAGAGTTAGTTTCTTTTTTTTTTTGTTATATCATGGACAGGGAAGTCCTTAGATGAATTAATTTTGTTATACCACTACAAGAGATTGGGCCTTCTATGACAATTTTCAGGATTACGACGCACCTTCTATGACCACAGAATACAGTCACAGAAGGGGTTGTAATTGTCACAATCAGTTAGTCATAGAAGGCATCAGTGACGTACAATTACAGGCTTTTCTTGTCATTGTACCCCTTCTGTGACTATATGCTGTGGTCATAGAAGGTGCGTCATAATCCTAAAAATTGTCATAGAAGGTCCAATCTCTTGTCAGAGCTAGTAAATCATTAGCTTGCAAATGATTTTGTCCTACCTGTAGTAAATTACTTTAGTTTCAATTACTAGTAATAGAAGCTTTTACCTGACGTGTGTTTGCCCTGTCAAAAAAATTATTCAACTTCTATTCCTTGATTTACAGTAATTTCAGTCACTATCTATGTTTGCTCCACGTCCACCTGGTGGTAGCTGTTATCTAATTATGGTTCACTGATTATTTCTGAAAACTGCATGCTATTAATACTACCTATGTGCTGCAGGGTTAAAGACCCACGTCCACCTGGTGGTTTCATGAGCTACTTCGGTAATACGCCACAGAACTTTCATTTGGTTGGTGCACCTATTCACAACAGCCCTGCTAATAGACCAATGTCCAATGAAGCAAGTTCACTGCCTGAAGTGGAAATCTTGCTTGAGCAGCCTTATAATGACAATGCAATGTTAGGACTGAGAGGAGGATCCTCTGGACAGAGGAGGAGGATCTTAGATTGATGAGCTCTTGGATAGAACATTCAACAGATTCTACCTGTGGAGCCGATAAGGGTGGTAAAGAATATTTGAGTGAAGTTGTTGAATCTTACAACAAGACTACCCCGGCACTTCGAAAAAGAAATCTGAAGCAATGCAAGGATAGATGGCACAAGATTAACATGTGGACAGATCTCTTCGAATGTGCTTATGTAAAGGCTTGAAGAGTATTTACAAGTGGATATTCCGATCAAATGTGGATTGATGCAGCCCACAAGTTCTATGATCCTTGAAGCAGTGGCAACCTGGGATCTTCGTATATGGCATGCTTTCTTTGGTACCACCGGGTCTTAGAACGACAAAAACGTTCTAAACAAGTCACCACTGTTCATTCAAGCAATAAAAGGGGAAGCTCCTACGGTACACTATAACGTAAATGGAACACAGTATGACATGGGTTACTATCTTGCCAATAAAATATATTCAGAATGGGCAGTATTCATGAAGACAATGACGGCCCCTCAGTCGGCAGAAGACAAATTATTTGCATTGATACAAGAAGGGGTGAGGAAAGATGTCGAGTGCGCATTTGGTGTGCTGCAAGAATGCTTTCATATTGTTCGTCGACCAGCAAGGTTATGGAAGCAGGTGGACGTTATCAACATAATGCAAGCTTGTGTTATCCTTCACAACATGATAGTGGAAGATGAGATGGAATCAATTAGAGAAGTCTTGGATTTGAATGAAAATCCAAGTGCGACGATAGTGCTCCCACCTGAAGGGCGTACAAGCGACAACCCTAATCCATGCTTCGCAGGGGTACTTCGTAGAAATTCCGCTATCAAAGCTCAGCCAACTATTAGGAAACTCAAGAAGGATCTAATCGAGCACATATGGCAACACTATGGAAACAAAGGAAATTAGACAAAAAAAGGCGTTGGAACTATATATAATATAATTAATATTGATGGTTTCTAAAAATTATTGTAATCATATTGCTCTTATTTATGCTCGATACATTTTCTATCAAATAGCCACACAATGATATACAAAAATGTATACTCCCACGTCTCACAAAAGAATATCATTCTCGCTTTCTGAAAAGTCAAAACTTTTAAACTATGACCAAATATATATAAGAAAACATTAATATTTATAGTGCATACTTGATATCATTAGATTAATCGTTGGATAGAATTTTACAACAAATTTATTTAGATATATAAACATTGCCAAGATTTTCTATAAATCGAGATAAACATAAAAACATTTGACCAACACAAATTATATAACAACAAATTATTCATTGTATTCAAGCCAACCTCCAAACTCGTCGTTCCATGCTGGTTGAAACCTTCTTCGATTATCTTTTTCTCCAATCTGTGTAGTGGGAAAATTGCACGTGCGAGTATAGGATGGCCCATTCTCTAAATATTTCCTTCTCACCTTCTCCCTCTGATTAGGATGGTAAGAATCGATTTCCTTTCTTAAGCCTGGGTCATATTTGATCTCCTATTCCCAATTAAGATCACTTGCACTACCACTGTCCGGTGCTCTTCTTTTGTAAAACCTTTCCATGTCTTTTCTAGTATCCACAATAATATTTAAATTTTAGTTACTTTGTATCAATTATAAATAAATTATTATAGAAAGAATAAAAAAGCCTAGCCCTAAAGGCCTAAAATCTGTACAAACTAACAAGACTACTGACTACAAGAGGACAGCGACAAGAACAAGATATTGACAGAACTGAAAAAAGAATTAACAGAAGAGAAGTATATATACTTACTTTGTCTCACGGTCGATGAACATAAGAGAAGTAGATAACACAGAACAGGGTCACTGGGAGGCGGGCGAACTGCTAGCTTGTTGCCTGCTGCCGTCCCGTGCGGCCATGCCATGCTGCGCTGCGCCCAGCAGCAATTGCGCCGTGGGCCACCTGCCGGCGTGCCGCAGCTGTCGCGTCATGTGTGGATTCGAGTCGGGGAAACAAAACGACGGACGCAGCATCGGAGCCGCGGAGGAATAGGAAAGAGAGTCCGCGGGAGCTGAAGCTACAAAGCGTGCAATCGAGAACTCGAGCGTCGCCAACGCATCACGCAGGCTGTTGTGGGCTCTCCGAGAGATGATGCATATGCATTCCGCGCTGTCAGTATCTTGATCGTCTTGACAACTAATTGCACGTCATGCTGGATATATGTGCGTACCGCGCTAGCTATGACGGACACTGCATTGCACAAAACTTTCTCGATCATGCGATCGGATCCATGGATCGGACGCGAGGGAGAGTCAGTAGCTAGCCACGATGGATCGATCGAGATAGATGTATCCACACGCATGTGGCATGGGCCCGGCCACGGCCACGCCTGTGCTGTGCCTCTCGTGAGTGCCTAAGTGACAGGGTGGAAATGGTAAGGATATTTTTCGACCGTATTCGAATATTCATCATTCGATATCGTATCCGTATTCGAAGACTCAAATCGCATATTTATGATGTCGATACATAATCGTATCCTATCCGACATAGCTAATACTATCCGTATTCGAATCCGAATCCGAACAGAAATATGAAAACAAATGTAATATCAGTGATATCCGTCCGTATCCGATCCGTTTTCATCCCACTCAGTGGTGAGTCATGCATTGCATGCATACCCATCGACGATGACGGTCCCTTTCAATTCTGACTCGCAGTAGATAGATTAGATGGAGGCGGTGGATGCGTGATGAGCTTAGCTGAGAATGGCGAAGCTTATCCCTGCGCTGCGCACCAAGCTCACGTAATTTCCATTTCCTTGCTCCGATCCGTGACATGCGTCGTCCAGCCTCGTCGTCTTTCAAATAATGCAGCTACAGTAGACCACTGCTAGCTGCACTACGTCTACGTACCTCAACCTGCTTTGCGTAATTGCGTTGCTTCGTGGATCTGGATACAGCTGAGCTGCTACTACTTACATACCCTACTAGCCAAAATCCTCCCAGCTCCTCTCCTCCTCGCTCCCAAACCAACAAATAAATCGACGAGCGAGCAGCAACAGCAACTACCGACCCGGACTGAAAAGGGAGGAGAGAGCTAGCTAAGCTGACGGCCAGCTATGGAGGAAGTAGAGGGGCAGCAGCAGCACGGGGCTAGGCACACCGCCGACGGCGAGTAGCACGTCAACGTCGTCGTCGCCGCCGTCGCTGTGGAGGAGAAACAGCAACAGGAGGTACGTACGGTGTGTCGTCCTGTGTGGGCTTTATCTGCTTGCTTCGCTGTATAACGTTGTTGGAACTGGAATAGATCGTTGTGGCTATTCCAACGACTGAAGAAGAAGAAGAAGAGCAGGAACAGCAAGGAGACGGCTGCGACGACGATGACTACGGGGCCGCGGATTGGCGTGACGCCGCCGTGGCCTGGGAGGAGGCGGCGGCGGTGGCTTGGATGAACAATGACAACGCGGCCGAGGCTCGCGCTCGCAGCAAACAGGCGGAGGCGGTGGCGGCCGTGGCTCACGCTCGCAGCAACCAGGTGGCGGAGGAGGTGGAGGAGATGGCGGACTTCATCGGCTGGTGCCTGCGGCTCGTCTTCACCTGCGCACTTCTCCTGTGGCTCTGGTTCGGGTGAAGTGGTGAACACAAGTCGCCGCGCCGGCGAGGTTTCAGCTTAATTAGCCAGTACTACCTAATTTGCCTACTACTCCAGTTAGTACTAACTGCCTGCTTAACAAATAATCTCGCTCGCTAGTCTGTCAACCAGTCGTATGAACAAAATATATATGGTTGGTTCCCCATGTATTATTATATTAATTAATTGTGTGTACGTATCAATGCAACACACGCCTTACGTACTATCAGTTCAGTTATGGAATAGAATGGAAGCCGCGTGTTTGATTGACTAGGCCTGGTTTAAATCCAGGAGTAAAGTTTTATAGTGTCACATCGGGTGTTAAAGTAATGTTGTATGGGATGTTTGATACTAATAAAAAAATAAATTACAGAATTTGTCAGTAATCCGCAAGACGAATTTATTAAATCTAATTAATTCATCATTAGCACATGTGTTACTGTAGCAACACATTGTCAAATCATGGACTAATTAGACTTAAAAGATTCGTCTCGTAAATTAGTCATAAACTATGTAATTAGTTATTTTTTAGTCTATATTTAATAGTCCATGTATGTGTCCAAATATTCGATGAGATAAGGAGTAAACTTTAGGAGAGGAATAAAAAAAAGCCTTAATGTCGCGTACCTGTTTCATCATCCACTTTTCTCCTTTCTTTGCACCTGTTTGATTATTGATTGTTATAGGTGCTATTGTTTTCATAGAAAAAATTGCTTAAACAAATTTAAAACTATTTAACTCATAAACAGACTTTTCATTCTGTTTGCTATGGAGCTAGTACAAAAGTCTGGCAGACTTCTCAAATATGAGAAAATCAAACAAAGCAAAGAAAAAAATTCAGCGGCGAAATTACACAATCAGAGGCCAAAAGGTCCAACGGATCCAAAGAGGCAAATACCCATGGCATATATAATTAAAAACTTTATTTCTGTTCGACAAATCACTATTGATAATTCTTGCTCTTTCGAATTTGATCTGTTTAGTCTTTCTGTGAAGGATCTGACAACAACTAAGTACTCGTACGATGTAATTGCTTGGGCCCCTCTACTCCTTCCATGTGACCATGTGCCGCCAACATGCATGTCCTTGTCGCCGTCGCCACCCCTTGTACCTTTGGCATCGTCAACTTGGCCATTAAGGTGTTGAGGTTGGTTCCTGCTTTCTAAGTTTAGTCCATATCACATCAGATATTCGACACTAATTTAGAGTATTAAATATAAAATAATTATAAAACTAATTGTATAGATTGATACTAATTTACGAGACGAATCTATTAAACTTAATTAGTCTATGATTTGACAATGTTTTGCTATAGTAAACATGTGCTAATTATAGATTACTTATGCTTAATAGATTCGTCTCGCGAATTAGTCACGATTTCTGTAATTAGTTTTATTATTAGTATCTGAACACCTGATGTGACACTTTCTAAACTTTAATCCCTAGATCCAAACACCTGCTAAATTAGTCTCGTTCGTCGAGCCACCTTGGGTTATTATGACAACATCAGTGCAGTTTACCTCTCGAGTAATCTTGTTAAGCATCAACGCAACAAGTGCATCGAGATTGATTGATTACACATTGTCCGTGACAAGTCACTGCCAGGGCAGTTCATGTCCTTCACAAGCCTACGTCATTTCAGTATGCTGATGACATCTTCACGAAGAGGGTCTTCCATCTTCTGTCGTCACAGAGTTTTCCCGTCTGAACGTTCGTCTTCGTGGCTGACCACGCTCCGATTGGCGATTGCTGGGGGGTGTTAGACAAGTTCATAAAGCCTTCGGTTAGCATCTTGTAATCATGTCATTGACTACTGAACAAAGCAGCTTTAGGGGCAGCTACAAACCCTGTGTAGGGGCGGTTGGGCCAGCTGCCCCTATAAGCCGATTTGTAGGAGCAGCTGAAAAACGAACCGCCTTTACAAATAGTTTTTTAGAAATCACAAATCTAGGTTAAAAAAATTGAATACGGGGAGGCCACCAAGCTAGCCGCACACGTGCGTGAAAAACACACGGCGCGTGGCTGCGGGGCTTGAACCTAGAACCTCAGCCTTCACACGTCCTTCCCCTATCCACTCCACCCATTAGATACATGTGTTCTTTTGAGATATTCGTCTACCTAATTTTATCTCCATCCGATTTTAAAATTTGTATTTGGGATTCTAAACAAATTCAAATGAAAGCTATAAAGTTTTATAACTTTTTGAGATCTACAACTTTGATTTTGATTATTTTTTCGTCCAAGGTCTTTTAAGAATTTGAATTTCAAATGTAAGAAATTCAAATGTAATTTTTCATGGATAGATGATTTCAAATGAAAAGTTGTCAACTACAAAATTTTATAACTTTCTGAGATCTACAACTTTTATTTTGATCATTTCTCCATCCGAGGACGATTGGAAAATTTTAAAATTCAAATGTGAGGAAATTCAAATGCAACTTTCCTTGGATAGATGATTGCAAATTTAAAAGTTGTCAACTACAAAGTTATACAACTTTTCAAGATCTGCAACTTTCATTTTAATCATTTCTCCATCCGAGGTTATTTGAAAAATTCGAATTTCAAATGTGAGAAATTCAAACATATTTTTTCTTGGATAGATGATTTCAAATGAAAACGTTGTCAACTACAAAGTTATACAACTTTTGATATCTACAACTTTTATTTTGATTGTTTCTCCACCCGAGCTCATTTGAAAATTTGAATTTTAACACGTAATCACAACTACATAAAACTTAATGGAGGCGGGCATTTTTTATTAATGGAGGTGGGCATTGCAACTGTCTCTAATCAAAAGTCAATGTTAATGGTGACCTATACGCCCGCCTCCGTTAATCACATTAACCGAGGCGGGCGTCTGAAAGCTCTAGTTTGGTTTTGGATAATTGATGAAACCTATGGACTAATCCTTGCGCTAAGTGTGTAGACAAGAAAAGATAGTCCTATACCAAGTGGTGGAGCTAGATGATAGTCATGGTGATGGTGAAGACCAAACTTGAAGATCAAGTGCTTCAACTTAGAAAAGAAGAAAGACAAAAACAAAAACAAGGTTGATCAAGGCAAAGGTATCAAATAGGTTTTTTGTTTTGGCACTCAAGACACCATAGAGGGTGTGAGTGTGTTTATGACCCATAATCGTATTATAAAGAGGGGAAATCTTTGGTTGAGCGGTTATCGAGTGCCACTAGGTGACATGATTCTTGCATATGCATTAGGGACCTAGTGTGCTAACTTTTAACCCTTGAAAAATGCCTAGAAAAATGCTAACACACGTGCACATAAGTTACATGCTTTGTGGTTAGCAACTTGAAAGCAAGGGTAAAGCACTTGCGGAGTTAGAAAAAAAAAAGGACACGTGGGGCAGTGACTGGACCTAGGGATTTGTGTGTCCTGTACTAAACCCTAGCTCTCGGGCAGTGGTGCAGCACTGACCGGACACTACACTAGACGCATGGGGTGCGTCCGATCATGCGGTCTAGAGAGTGTACACAGCGGCTTCGCAATCAGACTCTGGAAGAAGTGGCTGGCCGGACGCGCAGGGGGTGTCAGGTCATCGCTGACGTATGCTGGCGTCTAGTCATGTGCGACCGGACACGTCCGATCTTGACAAATATGCTCGGGGAGCTCTCTGCATATAATTCATCACGATCGGACCCTGAGGCGTCGGCGTCCGGTCATCCTCGAGAGGCGCGTTCGATAGTTGTTCAATTCGAGCTGACTATTAAGTTACCGTTGAGATCGAGTGGATGTAGTTCAAAGGCATGACACGTGGCGGCTATCGGCCGACCGGACTTAGCTGATCGGATGTTGGGGTCCGTCCGGTCAGCGCGTCCGATCATGACTGCGTAGAGCAACGGCTCTATTTGTTTGAGGGGGTCTATAAATAGACCATGGCCGGCTTGGGGCTCACTCTCTTGGTACTTTGACATACTTGACATCCTTGTAAGCCTAAGCAAATACCTCCCACTCATCTTCATCATTGATTCATCATCATAGTGAGATTGGGAGTGATTCCTAGTACATTTGCTTGAGTGATTGCATCTAGTGTCACTTAGGGATCATTGTGGCTGCGTAGTTCTTATTACTCTTGGTGGTTGTCACCACCTAGATGGCTTGGTGCAGCGGAGGAGCATCGGCACGAGCTAGTGATTGTTGGTGGCCATCTCCCGGTGATTGTGAGGGGTCTTGTACCTTCCCCAGCAGAGAGCTGAAAGGTAACTCTAGTAAATTGCTCGTGTCATTGAGTTACCTCACTTGTGGGTAGGTTCTTGCGGCGCCAAGTGTTGGCTAGGTGTGTGATACCTATTAGCTGCTGAACCACCAAGTGTTGGTCGACACAACGGGGACTAGCGTGCCGGAAAGCACGTGAACCTCGAAAGATAAATCTTGGTGTCCATTGTGATTGGAATTTTCTCGGTGATTGAATTGGCATTCATATTGTGATTGGTTCATTCCTCGACATGGTGGTATAATCACCCTCCTCACTCTCTTACATTATTTGCAAACTAGTTGTGTAGCAAGCTCTTTAGTGTAGCTCTTAGTGAGTAGTTACTTAGTCTCTTGTGTGCCTAGTGATCATAGTAACTACAATTATTGAAATAGGTGGCTTGCAACCCTTGTAGAGCTAGAGCAAAATTACATTACACCATTTAGTGTACTAACAACTTGCTCTAGTATATTTGTAGAGAATTTTTATAGGCTATTCACCCTCCTCTAGCCATTTAGGACCTTTCAGCGTCTTAACATGCCTGACTCCGTTAATGTTCTCTAGAAAACCCAAGAAACCAAAAAACTTTCGACTTTGGAGAGTTGAACCCACAACCTACCACTCAACATTACAGCGTGTCTCTACCACTACACCGCACACTAATTCATGTCTATATATAATATGCTATCTTTTTATATCATATTTCGCAATCTTATATTGGATATTTTGGCTACTAAATGAACTCAGATGAAAAAACTTTTAACTTTAAAGTTTTAAATCTTGTCAAGTACCATAACTTTGGAATAGGATGTATCTCCATCAGAGATGGTTTGAAAATTTTAAAAAATTGAATCTCAAAACATGTGAATTTCAAACACATATTTGAGACTCTAGATGACTTTAAATCAAAAACTTATCAATATTAAACATATAGATCAGGTCGGCCACTAGAACTTTGGTAAACTATGTGAACATTTGAGATCGTTTAGGAATTCTAAATTTTAAATTTCAAAATCTATAACCTTCGAACACATATTTGGAATACTAAACATCTTCAAATTAAAAACTTTTCAACTACAAAGTAGTAGACTCTATTAAGAACTATAACTTTTGTATAGACCATGTCATCATCCGAGATCATTGGATAATTTTAAATTTGAAATTTCAAAATCTATGCACTTACAACAATATTTTGGGACCCTAAACAGTTTCGATTCAAAAAACTTTTGAACTAGAAAGTTGTAGATCTCAACAATTTGATATAAAGTTTGTCTTCATCCGAGTTCATATGAAACAGTTATGAATTATTTTAATCGATTAACGGAGGCAGACATCTTAATTTGCTCGCCTCGATTGAATTAATGGAGGTGCGGTTGCCTTATGTCGTCCGCCTTAGTTAATCTAGCATTAACGGAGGTGGACGCCTAATATTGCCTTCCTCCATTAAGCATTAACCAAGGCGGGCGCTGGGCCGATGGCCCTGCCACCGATTAATGGAGGTGGTGAAAGCCCTAGTTTGGTTTTGGATAATTGATGAAACCTAAGTACTAACCTTTGTCATGAGTGTTGATTTGAGCAAGGTTGGTACATACCAAGTGATGGAGCAAGTGAGAGGTCCATGGAGATGAAGATGGACATGAGATGATGGTGATCAAGCTCCAACTTGGAAAATAAGAAAGACAAAAACAAAAAACCAATTGTTGATCAAGACAAAGGTATCAAATAGGTTTATGTTTTGGCACTCAAGACACTATAGAGGGTGTGAGTGTATTTAGGATTGATAGCCATACTATAAAGAGGGGAATTCTTTGGCTAAGTGGTTATCGAGTGCCACTAGATGACATGATTCTTGCATATGCGGGACCTAGTGTGCTAACAATTATCCCTTGGAAAATACTTGGAAATATGCTAACACACATGCACACAAGTTCTACACTTTGTGGTTAGCAACTTGGAAGCAAGGGTGAAGTGTTTGAGGAGATAGAAAAAGAAAAGTAGGCGACGGTGCCTGACCGGACGCGTCTGGTGGCAAACCCTAAGTCTAAGTTAGCCTCTATGGCTTGACCAGATGCAGGGACCGGACTTGGGCCTGAGTTCGGTCACATGGTCCAAAGAGAGTGCTACATGGCTTTGCGACTGGACCCTGATGAAGTCGCGTGACCGGATGCGCGGGGGGTGCGTCAGGTCAGCGCTGACGTACGCTCCGTGTGCTAGTTCTATGTGGACTGAACGTTGGGTGAGTCCGATCACCTTGGACCGGACACGTCCGGTCTGTGAAAAACCTCTCAGGGTAGTTTCTGTACTCGATCGGACGCCACATTGTGGTGAGTCCAGTTATTTCAAGGAGCGAGTCCGGTCACAACTTAACTATGCGAGCAATCAACTAGTGACAGTTTTGGAGATGAATTGCCAAGGTTCAAAGGGGCGCCACATGGGTGCCATCCGTGGACTGGACGCGGGCAACCAGACTCTAGGGTGCATCCAGTCATGCGAGTCTGGTCGGCCCCCGATTGAGCAACGACTCTATTTTCTTGGGGCCTCTATAAATAGTCTTTGGCCGGCTTGGGGCTCACCCTCTTAGCACTTTGGCATACTTCACATCCTTGTGAGCCTAAGCAAACACCTCCCACTCATCTCCATCATTGAGTCATCATCATAGTGAGATTGGGAGTGATTCCTAGTGCATTTGCATGAGTGATTGCATTTAGTGGCACTTAGGGATCATTGTGGCTGTAGAGTTCTTGTTACTCTTGGTGGTTGCCACCACCTAGAGGGCTTGGAGCAGTGGAGGAGCATTGGAATGAGTTGGTGATTTATTGTGGACATCTCTCAATGATTGTGAGGGGTCTTGTACCTTCCCCAGTAGAGAGTCAAAAGGTAACTCTAGTGGATTGCTCGTGTCATTGAGTTACCTCACTTTGGGTAGGTTCTTGCGATGCCTAGTGAAGGCTTGGTGTGGTGCCAATTAGCTGTTGAACCACCAAGTGTTGGTCGACACAACGTGGACTAGCGTGCTGGCAAGCACGTGAACCTCAGGGGAAAAATTCTTGTGTCAATTGTGTTTGGAATTCTCCCGGTGATTCATTTGGTATTCTTTGATTGGTTCATCTCTCTTGCCACAGCGGTATAAGTATTTCACTCACTCTCTTGTATTTACATTCTAGTGTAGCTAAGCTCTTTAGTGTAATTAGTTTTGAGAGCTAGCTTGTTTGTTGTTAGTTTGGTTAGTGAGGCTCTTTACTTAGTCTTTGAGAGCTCACTAGCTTAGAGAGTAGTGACATAGCCTTTGTGTGAACCTAGAGATTATAAAGAGCTAGAATTGTTGGTATAGGTGGCCTGCAACCCTTGTAGAGCTAGAGCAAAATTGCATTTCGCCATTTAGGTTACTAACCCTTTGTTCTAGTGTATTTGTAGAGAATTTGTATAGGCTATTCACCCTCCTCTATCCATTTAGGACCTTTCAAGTAGTATCAGAGTCATGGTCACTATTTAATCAAGGCTTAACAACCTTTAGTGTCAAAAGATGGCTCAAATTGTGTTCAGCCATGTTGGGGGAAACCACCGCACTTTGATGGCACAACATGCTATGATTATTGGAAGAGAAAGATGAAGATGTATTTGGGTTCAATCAATGACAAGGTGTGGGATGTGACCGAGAGTGACTATGTGATTCTTGATCCTACCAATCCAACCCCAAGAGAGCTAGAGAACAAGCAATGCAACATAATGGCGCTCAACACCATCTGCAATGTCATTGATTCAAAGGTGTTTGAGCAAATCAAAGATCTTGAGAGAGCTAATGAGGTGTGGAAGAGATTGGAGAAAACTTATGAGGGCCCACCGACGGTCAACAGTGCAAAATTGTACATTATCGACAAGTTGACGAGCTTCAAGATGAAGGATGATGAGAGCATTCTGGAGATGTTCCATAGAATGCAAGTGATTGTCAATTATCTCAAAAGCTTGGGCAAGAAAGTACAAGATGATGATTTCTCTCATCGGTTCTTGATGTGCCTACCTCCAAGGTTTGAAAAACTGAGATTGATCATCATAAGAGGAGGATTGAAGGACATAACCCCTAACCCAGTACTAGGTGATGTCATGACACAAGAGACATACCGTGTGGAAAGGGAGGGGGTTGACCAAGATGAGAAGAAGGATGAGGACAAGAAAAAGAAGAGTGTGGCATTCAAGGCTAGCACATCATCCAAGAGCAAGGGCAAAGCAAAGAAAGAAGAATCAAGTGATGATGAAGAAGCTAGTGACTTTGACATGGAATCCATGGCTCTATTTGTGAAGAACTTTGGCAAGTTCATGAAGAAGAAGGGCTACAAGGCAAGAAAGAGAAGGGACAATTTCATGAACAAAGATCAAGTGAGAAGGTGCTTTAGATGCAAAAGCAAGGATCACATCTTGGCGGATTGTCCATACAATAGTGATAATGAAGAGGATGAGAAGAAGAAGGAGAAAAAGGAGAAGGAGAAGAAGATGTCCTTCAAGCAGAAGAAGAAGGGTGGCTCTTATGTGGTGACTTGGGATAGTGATGCTTCTTTGAATAGTGATGAGTCTAGTGATGATGAGAAGACATCCAAGAAGAAGGCACTTGCAAGTATCGCCATCAACAACAAGCCTTCTCTCTTCGACACTACTCCACTATTAGCAAGGAAATGTGATGAAGGTTTCTTGCTTGGCTACTCCACTACTAGCAAGGCTTATAGAGTTTGGAATTTGGCTAGTGGTACTCTTGAGGAAGTGCATGATGTTGAATTTAATGAAACAAATGGTTCCTAAGAGGAAGATGAGAATCTTGATGATGTGTGACGAGATCCTAACATATGAGTATGTTAAGCCTTGGGATCTATGTTTGCCGACCGAAGAGACCCTTGGCCGACCCCTCAAGGATCGCCTAGGGGCTTGGGGGCTATACCCATCAAGTACGCTCGCGCGCACCCTTAGACTAAGGAACTTGCCTGGAATGAAACAATTGAACAAATTGATAAAGCATGAACTAGTAAGGGGCTTGAAAGATGTCACATTTGAGAAAGATAAGTTGTGTAGTGCATGTCAAGCTAGAAAGCAAGTTGGAAGCACACATCCTAGGAAGAGCATCATGAGTACATCTAAGGTATTTGAGTTATTGCACATGGATTTGTTTGGGCCAACAACACATACTAGTATTGGTGGAAACAAATATGGATTTGTAATAGTGGATGATTTCACTAGATACACATGGGTCTTCTTTCTTGTTAATAAGAGTGATGTGTTTGATACATTCAAGATATTCATCAAGAGAATACATAATGAGTTTGAAACAACCATCAAGAAAGTAAGAAGTGACAATGGAAGTGAATTCAAGAATACTAGAATTCATGATTTGTGTGATGAGTTTGGCATTAGACATCGATTCTCGGCTAAGTACACTCCACAATCAAATAGCCTTGTTGAGAGGAAAAATAGAACTTTGATTGACATGGCAAGATCAATGTTGAGTGAATACAATGTTAGTCATTCATTTTGGGCTGAAGCAATCATCATAGCTTGCTACTAAAGCAATCGTCTCTATTGTCACCCAATGTTGGAGAAGACACCATATGAGCCCTTGAATGGAAGAAAGCTCAATATTGCATACTTTCAGGTTTTTGGTTGCAAATGCTATATATTGAAGAAAGGCACTAGATTGACTAAGTTTGAGAAGAAATGTGATGAAGGTTTCTTGCTTGGCTACTCCACTACTAACAAGGCTTATAGAGTTTGGAATTTGACTAGTGGTACTCCTGAGGAATTGCATGATGTTGAATTTGATGAAACAAATGGTTCCTAAGAGGAAGATGAGAATCTTGATGATGTGTGATGAGATCCTAACATATGAGTATGTTAAGCCTTAGGATCTATGTTTGCCGACCAAAGAGACCCTTGGCCGACCCCTCAAGGATCGCCTAGGGGCTCGGAGGCTATACCCAATGAGTACGCTCGCGTGCACCCTCAAACTAAGGAACTTGCCCAAGCCTGAGTATGCCAACGCCTCTACTCAGGTCTCGGGGGCTCACCCAAGGCTCAGGCTCCTGATCGATGGGAAACCTGAGCTCGGCCCTCGGCTCCTGCCTGGCCTACGATGCTAGCCAAGGCCTGGGCACAAGATGACACATCCCGAGCCATCGAGGCTCTAGAGGCTCCTCGACACAGCACTTTGGGTGCGGCCTTGCCGGCCGCTCCCCCGACAGGGTCACACATGGGGCGTGACATAAGAAGACAAGTTTTCCCTCAGCCTCCAGGGGCTCGGGGGCTCCTAGGCCAGTGCATCATCCCCTAGATCCGACCTCCTTCGCCACCAAGAAGAATCCAGAAGGTCCACCTAGAGGAGGCCGGTCCAAGCCGACACAGCCTGACACGCAGAGTGTCAGAATAGAGTAGCCGGACAACACCCAAGGCTTCTTTGGCTCCACGACATTGCCATGGTCTACAAAGCACCGCTACAAGACCTTCCTGGACTCCAGCGCATGTAAACCATAGGCTCAACCCCCAAACCGCCATGTACCCGACCTATCTCTATATTTAAGGGGTAGGGTCGATCCTAGAGGGGGGAGGACGATCCTAGATAGATCATTCCATCCTCATTAAATCCATCCACACCAGCTCAGCACCAAGAGCAGAGCATCCCATAGAGGGGCACCGAGAGCTCCTCCACCGCACCCATCGTCTTCCTCCTCTCTGACAAGGGGTGAGCTCCACCGGCGGTGACATAACCTCAGGATTAGCACCGAACTAAACCCTACCAAATCTCTCTCTTCCTCCTATACACTCTGTTATAACCCCCTGATTTTGGGTGCTCTTGAGTATAAGGATCATTAGTTGCTGGACGTAGGGCATTGATCGGCCTAAACTAGGATAAACTGTTGCGTCCTCTATGTGATTCTTGTGTTCTTGAGTCCACCCGAGCCACCGCAGACATGTACTCTGACACCAACTCGAACAACAGTGCTTACCGTAGTTCTAACCTAGTGATAGTTGGTGCTCCAGGTAGGGGGCAGCGTCAAGTGCGATTCGGGCTCTACAGAGGTCGGAGCCACTAGCCTCGTCATTGGAGCAAGCAGCGCCGCCCTACATAGCGGTGTCCGCTTCCCCGGTGAGTTCTTCATCATAGGCGGCGCCTTCGCTCTGGGCCAGGTCCTCAACTTCGGGAGCCTAGCTTACGTCGCCGACTGCTATGGAGAGCTTCGTCCGCTCAACAGGGCTGCACTGGGCCTCCTAGGAGCAAATCTTGATGTCCTGGCCCAACAGATCCGGTGCGGTCTAGGTCCACACCCCACCGTGTCACAACGCCGCCATATGTTCTACATGCTGGCCAATGTCCACTACAAGATCGCCACCGGCGAGGTGCTCCTGCCGCCCGACCACTTATGGTACTACCACCTAGACCTGCCTTTTGGGATCCAAAATGCGGTAGTGTCCTTCCTGTTGGAGCTGGAGCACCTCATTATCCGCGAGGCGCCACAGAGCGTCATCCTCTCCGGTGCCATAGGGGGCAATGTCCCCTCACTGCACAGCTTCCTCAGGATCCTCTCAGGGAACGGCCCGAAGTATGACTCCGACGACATCGACTGCTATGCCCCGCCACGCATGTGCTACCACATCGACGGCAAGATTCCCACCGAGAAGGCACCTAAGCTCACACCACCGGACCAGAGTCCCCACAGCCACGTGAACTACCTTCGAGAGAAGGCCGCTCGCCTATAGGATCTATAGGTGGACCTAGAGGCCACCGAGGCAGAGCTCGAGCACCAAAGGCAGGACTTTGCGTGACAACGAGTTGCGTAGCCTCTCAGCAACGACAATGACACCTACACGGGGGCTCCTAGCACCCTGCGCTTCCCCCGAGCAACCTACAACATGGCGGCCGCCTCCTGCCGGCTAGAGGACATCTCCAACATGCCGGACCCAAAGACCAATGAGCGGTTGCATGAGGTGAGGTGACTTCCCCGTGTCACCCTCGAGTAGCAGGCTGAGAGCTCTGCTTCCTGGTGTCATGCCATACCATCCCCGCCGAAGACTACCACCAATAGGGATTGCTCCAACGCGCATGCCCAACCAATGGGAGAAAGCGGCAGTGACTCCTCCGGCAGTAGTTCTAGCCGTCCACGGACCCGGGTGCCAAGCCACAATAGGAGTGAAGGCGCGAGCTTTCCCCACGGTGGCACCGGCTATGACATTCACGACACCATCGAGGCCAATCGCCATGCTTAGGCATAGTCCTACACTCCAGAGCAAGAGGTAGGGGGTGGCGCCCCGGAGCACTTTAGTCCCCAGGCGTTCGGGTTGGTCATCTGGGTGGCCACCTACCCCAAGCGGTTCTGGCTATCGACGCACATCTCCAAGTACGATGGCGAGACCAACCCTGACCATTGGCCCGAGGACTACCGCCATGCCATGAAGATCAAGGGGTTGGATGATGACTTCGTCATCTAGTACCTTCCCCTGCTTCTGTCGAGCTCAACCAGAGCTTGGCACGAGCAGCTCCGCAACTGCAGGCAACCTCCACTCCATATGTACACTCAGCCTAGGAACTCATGGGACCTCCGCAACTATAGGCAGAGGGCTGACAAGACCCTCCAGGAGTACATCCAGCGCTTCTCCAAGAAGCGTAACGAGCTCCCCAACATCACCGACGCCAACATGATCCATGCCTTCATCTGCGGCATGACCTTCGAGGCGCTCGTCTACGCGCTCGGCCATGAGACCCCGTGCACAACATGGGATATCTTGGACATTGCCACCTAGTACGCCACTGGCGAGGAAGCCATCTAGGCCAACTTCAATGGCAAGGCCAAGGCCACCTGCCACCTCAGTGGTGGAGACAGCAGCGATGACCCTGCCTTGTTCTAGCATCACCGTGACAAGAGAAATAAGGACCGGAAGTGCCATGGGGCGAATATGGTGGCTGTGGCCGACTGTGACACTAGGCCTCAGCCCACGGGGGCGCCATGTTCCCCGAGCACCTCGAGAAGGCGCTCGAAGCCCTCTGCCCGTTCCATGGGGGGCAGGCAAAGCACCTCCTCAAGGAGTGCACCACCATCAGGGGCTACATCTGTGGCACCCTCAGCTAGCAGGGCAAGGCCCAGAAGCCAACCCCAAAGGTTGGCGGTCCAACAGACGCTGCCTTGAAGGACAACACCGAGTTCCCCAAGGCCGATCACTGCCTCATGATCTTTGGGGGCTCCTAGGCATACAAATCCTACCGACAGCGCCGCATCACCAAGTAGGAGGTGAATGCCATTCACACCCTCGTCGCTCCAACACGGCTTTGATGGTCCTAGATGGCCATCACCTTTGACCAGGGGGATCACCCCAATCGTGTTCCTCACCTGGGATGCTACCCGCTCGTGGTCAGCCTAATTATGGGCACCACATGCCTCACCAAGGTGCTGATGGACGGGGCAGCAGCCTCAACATACTCTATGCTAGCACCCTAGATAGGATCAGCATCCCACGAAGTAGCATGTGCCCTAGCAAGGCACTGTTCTATAGAATTGTCCTGGGGAAGGAAGTAGTGCTCCTCGGGCACATCTAGCTCGGTGTCACCTTCGGCCTGCCGGACAACTTCCGTAAGGAGCCGCTCACCTTCTAGGTGGTCGACTTCCCCGGTGTCTACCACGCCCTCCTGGGCCAGCCATGCCTCACCAAGTTCATGGTTATCCCCAACTACACCTATCTAAAGCTGAAGGTGCCCGGCCCCAAGGGGTCATCACCGTCGAGGGCAGCTTTGAACAAGCCTACTACTGCGAGCAAGACTGCGTCGCCCAAGCGGGTGCGCTGATCACCCCCTATGCTCCTAATGGCCTTGGCTATGACACAGGAAGGGCGTCGGTGAAGGGACCAGCCAAGGAAGCAGCAGCGCTCGACCAACCAAGCATCGGTGAGGCGGCCAAGGTTCATGGCGGCAACAATGGCTCGGCTAGCCCCTCCAACCAGGCGCTCGGCCCCCTAGAAGGGGTTGACCCGACTGAGGTGAGTTTTGACCTTTCCCCATGAGGGATGGCCACCGTTGAGCCATCCGCCTAGAAGAGCCGTCTCCCGAGCCAGTACCTGCCTACCGACCTCCTTCGCCGGCTTATCCCTCCAACAACAAAACCAAGATAAGTCCCATCCTCCCGACCTTCTTGTTTCACTTGTCTTTGCTACTATCTCCTTTATCTTGAGCAACTTCCACAGTGGCTCGGCTGAGCCAAAGGATTGACTAAGCTAACCACTTGTTGCCCTCTTTGAAGGAGAAGTGTACCGGAAGGCCCCCGAGCAAAAGATCAGCAAAAGCGCTAACGGAATGGCCCCGACCGCCGCATTACCAGCTATGTCCTCTTTCCCTTCTCTTGTGTCTATTTCATTCATTTGCAGCTATCTCCTTATTTCCCGATCCTTCATTGGATCGCGTCTCTCATCCGCACGACGGCATGGGACCCTGTAGGGTCGAGATGGCGGACTAGAGGGGGGTGAATAGTCCTTTCTAAAATTAGTCATGCTAGCTAGCTGAAACAAATACGGAATTAAAACTAATGGTCTAGCCAAGACTACCCCCTCTATCTAAGTTTACAAGCACCTTATAAAGATCCTAATTAGGCAACAAAGGTGCTGGGCTAGCTAGAGCTCACCTAATCATTTCTAGTAGCAAGGTCACACAAACCTATGCAACTAGTACTCAAGAAACCGGGGGAGCTCCTCACAATCTAGTAAGCAAAAGCACAAAACCACCTATGCTCACTAGCAATGCTCAATAACAAGGCAACTAATGCTGAATTAAAGAGCGCAAAATACTTAGCTACACAAACTAAGCAATGTGACTAACAAGGTTACACAAACCAAATTAGCCACACAAGGGAGCTACTTCTATGCTACACAAGCAAGAAGGTAACTAGCCAACTACACAAGTCAATTAATTACTAGAGCAACTACACAAGCACAAGTATATGAATGTAAATACAAACTTGTGTAACGAGGATGCAAACCAACGGGAAGGAAAGGATGACACGATGATTTTATCTCGAGGTTCACGTGATTGCCAACACGCTAGTCCCCGTTGTGTCGACTGCTCACTAGGTGGTTCGGCGGCTAATTGGCATCACCCGCCAAGCCCGCACGTTGGGCACAGCAAGAACCTACCGCAAAAGTGAGGGTAGCTCAATGACACGCTCAACTAGAGTTGCTCTTCGCGATCCCTGTGGGGTGAGCACAATCCCCCTCACAAATCCTCCTCTGGAGCACTGCACAATCCTCTCACGTGCTTCAATGGAGTCACAAGCCACCAAGCCACCTAGGAGGTGGCAACCTCCAAGAGTAACAAGCACCACCGGCTTGCAACTCGATCACCTAGTGCCACTCGATGCAACATCATTATGCAACCACACTAGAATCGCTCACTCACTCGATCGGATGATCTCTATCAAGCACAAGTGAGTTAGAGGGCTCCCAAGCACTACCACACAAGCCACCAAGGCTCTAGTGTGCTCAGCAACTAGCCCAAGGCTGGCCACCACATCTATTTATAGCCCCAAGGGCTAAAAGAACCGTTGCCCCTTCACTGGGCAAAACACGCGCTGACCGGATGCGCAGGTCCACCTGATCGGATGCAGCCAACCCGGCATCTGATCACTGGATTGTTGCCACATGTCCCCCGCTTCAAACGAGCACCGCTCAATCCCAACAGTTGGCTCTATGTGCCAACGATCAAAGAATGACCGGACACGCTGAGGCCACGACCGGATGCACCACTAATGAGTCCGATCACGCGCTCCCATGAGCCATGCAGCAAATGACCGGACACGATGTTGAACTTACCTAATGCTCGAACCACGGAGTCCAGTTATGAACAGAGAGCTCCTAGAGCTACTGAAAGATGATCGGACGCGTCAGGTCCAACCCAGCCAGATGTAGGCTGGCGTCCGATCCTTCTCCCACTGCGCGCCAAGTTCAAACATCGTTCTGTCACCATACGCCAGCCTTCACCGGATGCCCTTTAGCACGTCCGTCCACCCCTTCACACCAATGTCCAGTCACTCGGCCGAGGCCATACCACCATGCGCCAATTGACTAGACGTGCCAGGTAGAGTCCGGTCCTGCTGAAGCTAGCGTCCGGTCACCTCTAGTGACCTCTTTTCGCCTCCTTTTCTTCACTGAGTTGATCCACATCAACTCCAACTTATTCTCCTTTGCAAATGTGCCAACACCACCAAGTGTACACCACCATGTGTATGTGTGTTAGCTTTTCACAAACATTTTTCAAGGAGTTAATCACTCAAATCACCACACCACTCGATCCTAACACGTATGCAAAGTTAGATCGCTCAAGTGGCACCAAATGACCGATATGCAAACAAGTTTGCTCCTCTTGATAGTACAGCCATCTATCCTAAACCTGGTCATCAACTTCTCTATGCACCTATGACCGGTGAAATGAAATGTCCTATAGGTTATACCTTTGCCTTGCACATTCCATTCCATCTCCATTTTTTATGCAACACATGCACCAACCATGATCAACAAATGATATGATCCACTTCATATTACCATGTGACCTTGTTGGTTCATTGATATTTACTTCACTTGCTCTTCACCGTTGCCTCGGTCCATCAGCGCCAAGTCATCACTCAACTTTCCCTTCACACTTGCAACCGATCCGTCGAGCCAAGTCTTGTCTTGATCTTCTCCATCTTAATCACATGACTCCATGTCATGTCTCATATGCAAGAGCTCCTTCATCACATGTGTGAGTTTTGCAACATCTCTAAGCCATTTCACCTTCATGGCAAAGGTTGCTCTCACATGATGTACCTGTGGACTAATCACCTATGTATCTCACTCAAACACATATTTGTCCACATAAGGTTGTCACTCAATTACCAAAACCAAACAAGGACCTTTTAGCCCCCTAGAAGGGGCATCACCGAGGGTTCTAAGGCCAGCCCCGGGCTTCAAGGCCACCCAAAGCATCTAAAGGTGCGAGGGACATTCAAGGCCGGGCACCAGAGACCTCAGCCGGGCGCTCAAAAGTGAAACCGACCGACCTTCAAACGATGTCTGAGTTCCGACCTTGAGCCATTCGTGGTGACCCAATGAGGGAGGCAGTGTGCCCCCAAGCACCGACAGACGGGCTTGGGAACTATACAAGTGGCTCGATCGGGAAGCCGAGGATCTCCCCTCTGAGGGACATGACCGGGGCATGGAACGACCGTAAACCTAGGGTTCTCATGGACTCACCCGCTAGCAGCACGAGCGCAACAATCTTGGCCACCGAGGTCATTGTCATAAAAACCCATCCTAACGAGCGACCTAAGTCTCCGATCAATGGAATTAAAAATGAAAGTAACTTCATTTCATTAATTGGGAATGACCCGATTATGATATACGGTAGCAAAAACCGCTACAAACACTACTGCCCCAGCGGCAGTGATCGTGACTGCTCGGTCGGGACCCCTGATCGAGCTTCCGTGGCACATAGATAGGCACAGTGAAGGCAAGGCCAGCCTTCCACCCCAACAATGCTCAAGAACACGCTGAGGTCGAGGGGCGTCCCTCGTCGGCCGACCTTCACTTAGGGCCGGCGGTCCTTGGCTGAGCTCATCGGCACGAAGACCCTATGAGTCTCCGGACCACTAGCTCTTCCATTGATGAAATGGAAGGACCCCGATGACCCATGTCGCTGGGATCCTTCCATTTTCTAGGGAAGGATAGTGGGACAGGGACTCGAGGGCCTCGGTGCAGGGAAAGCGTTGGCGCTAGCAGTGTTCGAGAGCAGACCCATGGCCACCCGGACCATCGGCCACCAGGAGGCGCCGAACTCTCGCCCAGCGCCACGGTTCTGCATCCCCCTCCACACCACACCGCCAACTTCCCTTTGCTGGGATCCTTCCACTCTCGTGGGAGTGATCGCTCGGCGAAGCAGACTCACACCAGAGGGAGGCATTGCACTTCATCGTCACCATGGCCGCTAGGAGTTAGTCCTAAGAGGAAGAAGAGAAGGAGCTAGGGGAGGGATATAAGGCACCACGTCCCTGGGACTCCCCTTTTATAGGCCTAGTTGATGTGCAGCGAGTGGCTCTAGGCCCTCCGATTAGCCATCGATGGATAAAAGAGGGCTCGGGGAACCGGCTAGGCGTCCCTTCAACCCCCGTAATGTACCCTAGGGTGATTGCGTGATGGAGGCCATGCAATAAAGGTGGATCTAGGTGGAGCTGACAACGAGTCAGGTCCCCGCTCCACTTTCCACCACGTGCACCGCCCACTCCGCGCACGCCTCCTCATGGGACTTGAGGGGATCTGACTCTCCTTGGGCCCATCGGTCACTATCAATGGCCCGGATCCATGTGCATTGAAGTGTCGTGGCTTCTCCTCCTCCAAATCTGCTCCATGTGGCCCGACATCCCATCTCCTAGATGAAGTGGGACAGCGTGAGAGTGCACACCATCACTCCTCCGCCGGCTGTAACTGGCCAGGCACCATCAACCACCTACATAGAGCGTCAGTCGACAGGACGTGCCCAAAAGCCACCATGCCCGCTAACAAGGAGGCCCCACGATGGCCTCAGGGGCTACGTCGGCTCCCCAGATGGAACAACCAAACCCCTCGATCGATGGGTGCTCAGGCGCCGCGCCCCCAAAACCAACCAACTCTCTAGAATTGGGCTAGGAGCTGCTAAGCGATGGACCCAATGAGGGTCCCTCATCCGAGCTCGGTGCGCTCCCCGCACCCCGAGCTATGACCGCAGAAGGTCGGCCCAGGAAGGCCAGCTCGAGAGGATCAGGGCCTGCTATCAAAGCCTAGAAGGGTGTGGCACACTGGGTGATCAGGTGGCCCCAAGCCAAAGCCCAGATGCTCTCGATCACCCAATCCACGTCAAGCTCCGACCAAAAAGAAAGGGTGCCCCAAGCCTAAAGTTGGTAACTCTCAGACGAGTTCATTGAACCCTCACTCGGACCGCAAACCTACGTGACATAAGACCAAAAGAAGGGTCAGTGCCACTATCACCCAACACTCTTGTCAGTGGAAGCCATCCCTACCATGGTTAGTTTAGTCACCAGAAGATCAAATTTAGCCCTTTGTCACCATCATGAATAAGTGAGGCCACGAAGGGCTTGGGGGCTCCTGACAAGATCCTAACATATGGGTATATTAATCCTCGGGATCTATGTTTCTCGACCGAAGAGACCCCCTGGCCGACCCCACCAGGATCGCCTAGGGGCTCGGGGGCTATACCCACTCAGGGCGCTGCATGTCGCATCAGAACTTGCTCGAGCCTTAGTACACCAATGCCTCAGCCAGGGGCAGGGCTCGCCTTGAGCCTCAGCTCCTATTTGACAGAAACTGCCAACCTCTGGCTCGGCCTACAAGGCCAACCAAGGCTCGGGCACAAGACGACACGCCCCGAGCCATCAAGGCTCGAGGGACTTCTCGACACAACACTTTGGGTGTGGCCTTGCCAACCGCTCCCCCAATAGGGTCATGCACGGGGCATGACACAAGAAGACAAGTTTTCCATCAGACTCCAGGGGCTGGAGGGCTCCTGGGCCTGTGCGTCAGCCGCTAGAGCCGACCTCCTTCGCCACCAAGAAGACTCCAAAGGGTCCACCTAAGGGAGGCTGATCCAAGCCGACATAGCCTAACACGTAGAGTGCAGAACAGAGTAGCCAAATGATGCCCAGGGCTTCTTCACCTCCACAACATCGCCACGGTCCATAGAGCGCCGCTGTAAGACCTTCCTGGACTCCAGCGCATGTAGACCATAGGTTCAACCCCCCAAACCGCCATGTACCTGACCTATCTTGATATATAAGGGGTAAGGTCAGATCCTAGAGAGGGGAGGATGATCCAAGACAGATCATTCCATTCCTCATTCCATCCATCCGCTCCTGCTCAGCACCGAGAGTAGAGCAACCTAGAGAGGGGCACCGAGAGCTCCTCCACCGCACCCATTGTCTTTATCCTCTCCAATGAGGGGAAGGCTCCACCGGCAACAAGGCAACCTTAGGATTAGCATCGAGCTAACCCCCTACCAAATCTCTCTCTTCCTCCTATACACTCTGTTGTAACCCCTCAATTTTGGGTGCTCTTGAGTATAAGGATCATCAGTTGCTGGACGTAGGGCATTGATCAGCCAAAACCAGGATAAACCATTGCATCCTCTCTATGATTCTTGTGTCCTTGAGTCCACCCGAGCCACCGCAGACATGTACTCTGACACCACCTTGAACAACAATGCTTGCTGTGGTTCCGACCCTATGACAATGTGTTCGACACTCAATTAGTCAATGCAGTGAAGAAGATGGATATTGGTGATATAAGGCCTAGAGAAGTGATTGATATTGAAGATGACAAGAATCAACTGCTCTCTAATTCAAATGTGCAAGCTAGTGGTTCTCGTGATCAAAATCAAGCTAGTACAATTGGTGCTCAAGTGCAAGATCAACAACAACAAGTGGCTAGTTCATCATCTCAACCAAATGACCAACCTAGTGCAAGCAATCAAGTTCAAGTGCTCCAACCAACCAATGTTGCAAGAGATCAACCATTGGACTCTATAATTGGAGATATTTCAAGAGGTGTACAAACAAGATCAAGATTGGCAAGTATTTCTCATTTGTGTCATCCATTGAACCAAACAAAATAGATGAAGCTTTGAAGGATGTTGATTGGGTCAATGCCATTCATGAAGAGCTAAACAACTTCACAAGAAATCAAGTATGGGAGTTAGTTGAGAGGCCAAACAAACACAATGTGATTGGAACCAAATGGGTCTTTCGCAACAAGCAAGATCAAGAGGGGATAGTTGTAAGGAACAAAGCAAGATTGGTAGCTCAAGGTTATAAGTATCATTTTGATCAATTCTCTTTTAGCCTTGTGCCCCTCCCCGGCAATGGCGCCAGAAATGCTTGTTGACATTTCTTAGCATCACCTTATTACTAAGTTGTCATCCCTAGCAATGATGCCAAAAATGTTTGTTGGTAATTATTAGTAACACTTGTAATTTTAGAAAAGATTATATATGTTGAAGTAATCCGCAAGCGCACAGATAATATACTATTGTAGCATTTCACCCGGGAGTATACCAGGTATCGTTATTTATATTTTTCCACAGGGAGGAGCAATAGGGTGGCTAGAGATATTGACAAACATGAATACTTATGATAAGATCATTAACTACACATTTGCTTTAATAGGGGCAAGCCAGATGATATATAAATGATAAGTGTAAAGCATCGATAATAATCCAGAGATAGAAATATACTCATAAATGTAGAATGGCTAGGTAGGAGCTTAGTTAAGATAAAAGATTCCTAAGTTATTTCTTATTTACTAAATCTTTTATACACCCTAGTATATATACTTTCATCCATAGCATAACTAACTCTGTATCTATGCATAAGGAACATTACTAAGGAAGATCAAGAACAAAGCTTGATTCCCTTTGCAACCAGGTCCTACTTGTTCTACAAACAGGGAGTGGACTACAAAGGACTCAACGAGAGTGTCATGCTCACGATCTACCACATGGTCGGAATGTAGAGTGCATCCGCAGGTAAACAATATTTAAGCACCACGCTTACATAATGTCGACCACTTAACTCGCCCAAGTATTGAGCTAAGTGCTTTGCCAACTTATGCATAAATTCATTATCAATCATGACTATATCAAGCAAACTACCAAAGCAAACTAGGAACATAATAAATAGAAACATAATATTGAAATAGCACAAAGTCACAAAATATAGAGGATACAATGGCTTTACCAGCCTCCAGATAGCGAATCCAGAATACTGAGCAATAGCCCAACTCTACTTGAATCTTGCTAGCTAGCATCTACTAGAACATTGACTAATTGGAGACCTATTCTATTCTCTCTGGAAACCCTAACTTTTGATCCTTCTTAAATTATGACTTGATGATCAGGGTTATGCCTGGGGGTGGCAGGGGCTGGTATATATAGGGAGGAGCATCAATCATGAGCCCTTGGATCAAACCGACTTGAAAGAACGGCGTAGATGCAAACCCTAAGGCGGTGGAGAACCGACATCACAACGAGAGGCTGACAGGGGGGGCCCACATGGCCGGCCGGCCTACATGTGGGGCTGGTCGGCCCCACCTGGTGGCCACCCCCTCTCTGCTTTATTGGGGTGCCTTCTGGTGTCCTCTAGAACCTTCTAAAGTTATTTTCATCGTGGATAATTATGATTTAATTTCAAGATTTGATCCACCTTGACAGTTTTCTAGATAAACCCTACTAAAAACACAGATTCACCAAAACTTGTGGAAATTGTCAGTTAAAACCCCTAGACCTATGTTGGTGATCATTTTCATGCATTATATTGACGGTTATTGATGGTTGATAACTATTATCAACAAACTCCCCCAAGCTTAACATTTGCTCGTCCCTGAGCAATGCCAAACTCAACAATGGATCATGAGTTGCATCAATGTTTTCACTCCTCAAAAGTACACATCTGTTCAATCAAGAATTCTCCTCTCATTAGAACAAACTGATCTGACTTTCAAACTTACCCATATTACCTTCAACCATGGGGCTTTTAGCCTTCATTTGGGTCTTGAGCAATTGAAAGACAAAACGATCAAGTCAAGCACTATGTCTCAAGTTATTTGTTCAACCATTATTTCAGAGTTTTTATAAGTTTTCAAAATAAAACTCAGAGTTTCCATTGTATGACACTCTCAAATCTCTCAATATATGTAGTATTTCTAGATCCTTACCAAGGCAATAATAATGTTATGCCTTTCTCTTCCTACAACTAAGGCTTATGTGGGGCTCATAGGAGTGGAGAAAGCATGAAAGTGCATACTTGCAATGCATATATTGTAAAGTCAAACCTCGGATCCAAAGAGAGTTAAGTCATACAATCAAATAAAGATGTGCATGTGTGTGGAATATGGTGGATACATATGGTAGCTAAGCCTAATTGTACTATGCTCCTTGAAAACGTATCTCTCTTTTAAACTTGAAAATATTTACAAGAAAACATGGGCTATCTTATTCATCTCTTCTTTTTTCAGGCGGGCATCAAAGTACCCATTGTTTTACATTTCTCGGACACTTGTCCATTTTTCTCAATACTTTTTTTTGTGAATAACTTTTGCATAGCCCATGTTTCTTCTCTGCAATAAACTTTTGAGAGATAACAACAAGAACTTCGAGCATTTATTTTAGTGGAAACCTATCAATCATGTTTTTGTGTTCACCCCTAATGTAGGAGTAGAACATTTTTGGGTGGATCTGGAAGGCATGTTTTTGCGCCTACCCCTAGTATAGGAGTAGTGCATACGTGAGTGGTGTGTACGTGATCTTGATTTTAAGAGCATGACAAACCTCTGATAAGGGTCAACAAAGCTTGACTAAACTCAATGCAAAACAAGTAATATATATGAGTGGAAGTTTTCCTAGCCTAAATATCATGTTTGGCTCTAGTAGGAATTCAAGCTTTGTCATACAGGAACTCATCATGTAGCATTTTTATGTTTTTCAAAAGATAAATCTCCAGAACTTTAGTATCACTTGGAATAAGAGAAATAGTAGCTCAGACCTTCTCATATCATATCCGTCAATTACCTAGACTTAGATCAAGCATATGCTACCCACGAGTTTCAAGTTCAGAGCAAATTCTCATATCAAATCAATTTTATCCAAAACTCATGAAAAATCATGGCTGAAAACTCAGTACTTGGAAAGAATTACAATAGAGCAACTATTCATCATTTCCATTATGAAAGATCATCTTCAAAGTTCTTTTTATTTATTCAGCTCTTAAAAGCATAAATTAAGGAAAACTTTATACACACTCTTTTTATTTTGTTTTCATTCTTTAGATCACAAATTACTAATATATACATAAGATAAAGATAATTTTTTATTTTGTTTTTAGTTATGCATTTTTTAATAGAAGACAAACTCAAAAATAATTAGAAGAAATAAAGTACTATAAAAGAAAAACATACCATAGACAAATGGGGGATCCCCCTCCCCCAAGCTAGGTGTTGCTGTAGTCATTTAGTACGGCATGTCGATGTTGAAATTCTAGAATAAGTAGTTCCAGTTCTCATTCTGCTGCTGCTAGTTTTGCTAGATGTTGGAGATGGCGTGTCCCATGTCTGCCTGCCATTGAGAATGCTAATGAAGTGTGTTCTGTATGGCATGTTGTGTTTCTTTCAATGGTGGTTAGCCTATTGTCGTGGCGGTGGTGCTCCATCTGTTGGTCATGGTAGCCTTAGCTAGAGAAACACATGTCTCCCCTGGTGATCACTTGATACTTCTTCATAGTGTTATTGTTGATAGTTGGCGAAGTTTCTGTGGTGCCACAGCTCACTTGAACCTTGTTGCCAGGAGCCTTCAAAGTGATGAGGGGATGGTTGA